>JAYKQN010000006.1:8662500-9342500 GCA_036785175.1 Eupleurogrammus muticus
GCAGAGCTACGAGTGCTGCTTCAAAACACCTTTTGCTGTAAGTACATTGGCACAAGGCACCACTCTCTCTCTCTCTGTCTCTCTGTCTTTCCCCCTCTCCACGCTGTCACTCCACTTCCACATTCTGTCTCATCTGAAGCCTGGTTGCACTCACAGATGTGGAGAACATTTCTGTTGGCTCTCTAACTGAATCCCGCCCACCCCATTCAAACCTCCTTCCACCCACACACAAACCCTTGTTCCCTGGGTCTGTTCAGTAACATTTTCAGGTTAAACATATGTCTGCACTGTTGTTGTTGGTCGAAAAACTGTGCACGGACTCCACAGCTGTGTTACGTAGGAAGGAAAGAGCAAAAGGAAGGAGAAGAAGAAGAAGGTACAGGTCTGAGGTTATCGGGTTTGGACCATGTTCACCATGTTCAGCTATGGAGCACTGACCACACACAGGTCAAATGAGGCGGATTCATTGAATGAAGTGTTGGAAGAAATTAAAACAATGTTAATTGATCAACAAGTTTACACACAAGCAAGATATGAATGTGTGCATCAAATTTTAGCCCATTCAAGATGATGCCCAAAGAAAAAGTCACTAAAAATCATCTCGTATCCAGGGATGTTCCGCACATTTTCAGTGCATTTATTAAATAGCTGCTGAACTATTTCAGTCTGGAAAGGTCAAACCTAAAGCTCTGCTGCTACAGGACGACAGCGTCCCAACTTTTGAGCTCTTGAACTTTACCCATAAAAAATATGAATGACCCCTGAAGGCCAGACGTTCAGGGATCCATCCGCTGACCCGTGGAAGTCTGGATTGGTCGCGTTCAACCATCAGTCACAATGGCTTCTGATATAGAGTAAGGCCATATTTTATCAATGCCATTCCGAGCTTCTCTACCTTTCCATATGCTGCCCATATCGAGTCGCCTCGTGAAATAGATTCTTGCATGACATATTAGACAGAATAGCAGCACTCACTCAATGTTATTGAATGTAATGAATACTCACGGAGACAACCTGGTGTACTCATTTTGTTTTTTATTTATTTATTACCTAAAAAAAGAAAATGTTCTATCACAAGTCACACTGAAATGTATTGCTTAAGAAAAAAAATATATTCATATATTTTTTCATTTTTTTTCAAAATTTTTCAAATTTTTTTCCCCTTTTTTTCTTTTTTTTTCCGGAAACATGTTTGCTTCCTTTATATTCCACCAAAAAACAAGTTTTTTTCGGACATGAGCAACAGCTGCCGCCACGTCCCAACGACCTTCTCCCGCACGTTTAAAAAAAAAAAAAATGCACAAAGAAATACATAATTCACAGTTACCATTTTGGTTTCATAAATTAATACAGTCACACATGTGCTACACCGGTCTAGAGCTAGAACATTGTAAATTGTATTCTTGAATCCTGTTATTTTCAATAGTTGGCTACAAGAAAGAACAGGCAACTTAAATGACGTGATCAGAATTCCACCAACATACTGTTTTTTTTTTTCCTCTCTGTAATGCTTTGTCATCTTTTTTGTTTTGTTTCATCTTTTTGAGTTTCACACAGAAGTGAGGCACACACAGAGTATAGTTCATACATATACAAAAAGAAATTAAATAAAATTTGGGAGGGGCTGGGGAAAAATTGTCCTTTTAATAATGTTGTATCCTAGGAAACAGGAAGTGCATGTAGTACTGGAGTCCTCAGAGGACCGTTCTCATCCTGAATCAGGGCTTTTGTGTAAGTACTGTGGTGTAAACTCCCTCAGTTAACATAAGTTACACAGATTTGTAGCTTTTTCGCAGCTTGTTGGTGGGAGGACTGAGTCAAGAGGGATGTGAGGTTTTTCGGACAACAGAGACCAGCAAGCATGGCAACACAATGAAGAAACGGGACCGAGGCAATGTTTGACTGGATTCACTCAAACAAGCTTCGCCCCAGAGAAATCTACGACTCTCATGGCTGCAAACACTACAGTCGTGTGTATCGATCAATGAAAACAACTCGTTTCAGCTTAAATCTGACATTGACACTGCGAGGGCAACATTTTTAAGGCACAGAAGCCTTTGACATAATAGAGACTCCACCAGCTAAAAGCACTAAACAACAGATGCCCAGTGTCCTCAGTGACAAAAAAGGGTGCGTTGATGACGACGAAGTCCGACAACGATACACAGAAAGGTTAGAAAACACAAAAAGAAAGAAATGAAAAAAAAACATTCCCTCCCCCATTGTCCCCAAGTGTCAAATTTTTTTTTTTTTAGTGAAAGGTAAGGCCACTTAAAAAAAAGATGAGGTTCACCAAAAAGGTAATCTCTCACTGCAATCTCTGGGAGTGCAATTGTGGTCGGGTGGTCGATCGATCAGACGGACAGACGGACAGGTAAAGAGGCGGGGCTTCTCTCCAGCACGTGTTTGACGGACAGCAGCGTGGATTCCGCTGTGAGTACGTCCACGCCAGCCTCGGTTGGCATTCAGGCCGGAGGGGGGGATGGGAGGGGGGGATGGGAGGGGGGGGTTAAACAGTTTGTGGGCTGTCTGGGTCCTTGAGGGGGGATTAAACCAGCGTTCTGGGGGGTAGAGAGAGTCAGTTGCTCTTTTCGCTCATCGTTGCCGTCGTTATCTTCATTGTCACACAACAGGAATGTTCAGTGCCGAGCAAGACGTGCCGCGAGTCCACGCTTAACTTCATCTGTTTTGGTTTTGCGTCATTAATACTTTTTTTTTGTGGTTGTTTTTTTTTTTTTTTTTTAGCAGGACACTGTTGTTCTAACATTGGAAAAAAAATAAAAATTACAAAACCTAACCAACGAAAGCAGCATTGTTTTTTATTTTCTTCACGAATTCATGCATGTTGTTAACCTTCATTCCCACAGCACCAGTTTCTTTTTTTTATTTTTTTTTATTTAGTCTTCCATCGATAGAAAAAAGATCGGTGTAATTCACACTTCTGCATGCAAAGAAAAGTCTTTTTTTTCCCCCCTCCCGCTTCTTTTTTTTGTTGTTGTAGTAGTTTTGTTTTTGTTGAATCAAGTCCCCCATGTGTAGCAGCAAAAACTGTGAAAGGCCTAACCTGATATGTCAATGGATGTCCTGGTGGAGGCACTAGATAATGATGCTGGAAACAGATCCCACTTCTCCCACTTTTGCCAATAAAAAAATAGAGTCATTACTATGAGGACTGGTTAAAAGTACACATGAAATGGACCTAAAACTGGGAACCCACTTATAATTTGACAATTTCCCCGGTGATGGTATAAAGAGTTGTGACCCATGCATTCGCTGCAGCTGATATATAGAGATATACGGGACTAGTTGGGAGGAGACAACTCGGACAAAAACATGGGATATTCTAAATCAATTTATACTAAAATCAAACATACACACACCCTCATAAACCTTTGCCAATTGTCACATGTATATACACAAACCCTCAACAATTCCATTCAGGTCTGTAAGACATGAGGTGGGCAGGATGAAAGGCATCCTTCCTTATCATCTGTTTTGGCTAGACCACTATAAATGATGAATAAGCTAATGGATGATTGAATGGATGTTTGTATTTGTTGGTAGTCAACAACTTGACTAAAGCCACAGAGGGCTGCTGTTTTTTGAAAACAGCAGATAGGAAGAGAAATAAAAATAGATTTTTTTTCCATATACATTTTAAAGATTTTAAAATCCTCTAAAGCACTTTCTGTTAATATTAATTCATTTTGTTTATTCATTAATCATCCCTATCGATACCCTATGTCACTGAGGTTGATATCAATACTTCCATATTCATTTTTTTGTTATTCTATTTCAGGCCCGACCTCCTTCTTGCACACTTTGACCAGCTGTTATAAATCAAGAAAATGTGCAAATCAAGAACTACTTGAACTGTTACATGAAAACCTGAATGCTTTGTGAACAATGCTACATATTTTTTTTGTTTATAAAATATAATAATATGTTTCAAAATGAAAAAAGAGAGTTTAACCACCCCGTAACAGGTAAAACTGGACTCTGGTTGGTGTGATTTGAGATCAATGTGAATGCCCGTTGGATTAATCCATAGTTCGGCAGTTCTGCCATTCTTGTGATTAGGAAACACTGAGGCCTCTGGTGCTCCCGTCTTGTTAATTAGTCCAGTGTGGATCTCTTCATTGCTGGCCAGAGTGCGCCTTAAAATTAAACAAAAAAAAAAAAAAAAAAAAAAAAAAACTAATCTTAAAAAAAAAAAAAAAAAAAAATCGGAAAACCACCACCACCACCCACTGAATTCTGCTATGCTCAAGTTCAGGTATGGTCTCTGTAATTATACCATAAAAAGTCTTATACACGGTTACGTCTGGTTGTTGCCTGTCCAAATCCAAGCATCCAAGAAAGTTCTGTTGCTATTGTCGCTGTTTTTTTTCCACAACTGTGAAGGACAGATTGGGATTAAAGTCTGCAGGGAGCCTGTTCTGTTTGTTTTCTTGTTCTCCACGTGACAGATGCTAGTCACAAGGACAACACTTGATTTCCTCCTTGCACAGTTCTGAGTCACCTCCTTTCCAATCCACTCCCTTCCAATTATTTCTAAGTAAATCCCACGCTTGAATCTATCTCCCCCACCCCACCTCCTCAACCCCTCCCCGGGGGCAGGGGGGGGGGGGTGGTCGGGATCGAGGCGGTTCAGGCCATGACGAACTCGGACTTCAGGTCGGCCTTGACGTCAGGCTTCCACACAGAGTCGTCAAAGTCCAGGTCCAGGGAGCCCTCGCTGGACATGCTGCTGTTGCTGTTGCTGCGGCCCGCCTTGCGGTTGGGCAGCCACTGGTAGGGGGCGCGCTGGTCCCGCCGGGCCTTCCTGCGCAGCCGCTTCTGCTGCATCAGCAGCTGCAGGCGTTCCACCTTGCAGCGCGTGGCGCGGTTCTCCGTCTGCCGCAAACGGTCACCTGGACGGGAGGGGAAGAGGCGTCCGGTCAGTCAGGTGTTCTCGTTTTTAACATGAGGACTAGTTCATTTACAGTTAACAGAATTTACACCAACTAAAAGATTGAAAAGGACATCAATATGTGTGTGTGTGTGTGTGTGTGTGTGTGTGTGTGTGTGTGTGTGTGTGTGTGTGTGTGTGTTTGTCTAGCAGGCCACAGATAAAGCTGCACAGCCTTGATGATAATGCTGGAACATGTTTGGATCAGATCATTCCCTTGGCTTTGACACACACACACACACACACACACACACACACACACACAGACACACACACACACACACACACACACACAGGCAGTGTAACACTGGAATTTGGTGCTTAACCTCCCCCACTGAGCTTCATTAGCCCCCCCCCATCCCAGTGGTATTTCATCCCCTTATCGCTGAGTGGGGAGACCTTCTTAGACCTGAATCTCCTTGAGAACCCCACAGCAAGGCCAAAAGCAGACGCAACACGAAGACAGAGATGACACTTTCTGATAGCTGCGCGTGATATCTGCGCACATAATTGCGGATGGCGCGCCTAGGCGGCTGGATGTGCTGCTCGAGCTGTTGATGTGGCTATAGGAGAAGCCCATCTCGAGGGAGAGGCCTTGGATCCCGCTGCGAAATGCTCTCCTACAGCGGCCAAGTCAAGCCTAATTCCATTTGTGCGTATATTCAGGGGCTTTGGAAGGAAGGGAAAGCGACCGCAATCTATTAGCCGGCTCCATTAGTATCTGTCTGGGAATTAAATAATTAAATAATGGGCTAGAATGTCAATAAACCGAAGCAGAGCGGCCATCTCTGCCTCGGCTGCACACCGGAACACACGCACCCACACACACACACACACACACACGCTCGGGCAGACTCTCCAATCCTCGCCCAAGTACATCATGTATTCACAGAGAAAACACACAAACACACACACACACACATACACACACATAATGTGTAGACCCCGCACAGGCACACATAAGCGCATGCTCAGGAGTGCACGCACGCACACACACACACACACAGCAACAGCAGCCGCAGTAGCTTTTAACGTGGATCGATGGCAAATTAAAAAGACCTATTGATTAAACCTTAGCTCTAGTGCAGCCATCCATCTCGGGCCCAGGACAACGCTATTGGCTTTCAATAGAAAATGCAAGCGAATGGAAATTGTAAGCGGAGAGAGAGAGAGAGACAGGGAGAGATTGTGTTTTTTCTTCTATTTTTTTCCCCTTTATTATGGCTGCGGCTTCCTACTCTCTGCTCCTTAGACCCAACACCCCCTCTCTAACCCCCACAGACCCCCTCGCGAGGGGACCCCTCCTCCTCCCTCCTCCAGCCCTTGCCCCTCCAGAGACGGATAAGGTGGGGCGAGGGGGGGGTCGGGAGGGGGCATTGTGGGTTAAGGAATTCCTCCCCCAGGGG
The DNA here is from genome assembly GCA_036785175.1 of Eupleurogrammus muticus. Lineage (NCBI taxonomy): Eukaryota > Metazoa > Chordata > Actinopteri > Scombriformes > Trichiuridae > Eupleurogrammus > Eupleurogrammus muticus. The sequence continues at coordinate 8,668,858 of JAYKQN010000006.1, forward strand.
CGAGCGGGATAGAGAAAATGGGGAAGGAAGAGGGGTGGAGGGCGAAGGATCAGCCGTAGGTGGCAGTTTTCAGAATCGATTGCACCCTCCCTGCCCCCCTCCCCTCCCACTCCTCCTCCCATCGGAATGAATTCCGGACTCTGTGTGGGCTTAATTTACCTCTTTCCCTCATTTGCTTATCAGATCGAGCAGTGCAGAGCCTTTTCCCCGCTATAAATATTCACCACTGTCTGGCAGCGCATACTAAAGAACTACACCGCCGTCACATCGCCTCAATTATCTGTGTACCTTGGTCTCAATCGATTTCCTATTCTGAAATAAAATCAGGGCTTTTAAAAAAAAAAAAACTTGAAAAAAGGGACATCCAAGTGTTTTCAGGCAGGAATTAGAATTTATGGAATAAGTCTTGACACTCATGATCATTTTTCTTGATAAGGACCCTCCTATCTAGTGTTAATATTAGCCCAGCTACCCCAACAGTTTAGTTCTAGCTAGGCTGTGTCTATATACAATATGCAGGGTAACTGCCCACATACTCTATCGTCACTAACTTAACTTACCTATCCATATGTGTTACTTGGTTTTGTGTCTGAAAATGTTTTTACATCCATTTTTTTTAAAATGGATTGGCAGTTTTTATTTCCAGAAAGGGTAATTAATTGAAACGAAGGAACATGGATGCTCAAGGCTGCTTTTTGAGAACAGAGAGGATGTGAATAGTGACACTGAGTAACAGACTTCCTTACATTACGCATAGCCACGTCGATATAGTGGGGTTTTTTCCACTTCCTGCCTATGGGTGCTGTCCTGATACCAATGTATGTGTGCGCATCCAAATGTGGTGCAGCATGTCATTTCTATAACAGGGGCTGTACTAAGGGTGGTGGTGGTAGGGGGTGGGGGGTGGGTTCTCCTACATTAGAGCCATTGTTCCACTGCCACAGCTCCATGTGGCTTTCACATACGCTGCCACGAGGCTTTGTTCCCCTCCTCCGGTCCTCCCTTTTCCCCTCATTCCCCGACACTGACTAGCCAAAAGAAAAACCGCCTCTTGGCTGTATTGAAAAGTGGCTTTACACAATGAAACGGCACCAGGCCAACACATGTCCACATACAAGATCTGTTTGTCTGGTACGGTTCACCTCAGCGTGCGTCTCCTGATTCTAACAGCACAGCCCACTCAAGAATGATCTCATTTTCCAAAGAGGTACATTTACTAAGAAAACTCAGCAACAAATATAAGGCACAAATGCACGCACACACACACACACATGCAGGGACACACACTCACACACAGTGTAAAGGGCAGTTTGGTGGTGCAGTAGGAGGTCTTGGCCTTTGGCTTGGCAAGTGCCCTGGGAATGTGCTTGGAGCTACACCAAAATTGGTGTGCATGTGTGTGTGCGTGTGTGTGTGTGTGTGTGGGTGCGTGTGTGTGTGGCCATTCATCAGCGTCACTACCGGAGCCCTGGGTGGCTGGGCCGGACACAGCTGGCCACAGGGATCTCCAGACTATGTTTATGACAGTAGGGCTATTATTAGGGCTGGCTAAGAAGGGCAGACTATACACAACACACACACATGCACACACGCGCACACACACACACACACACGCAGGCGAGCCTGGCTGCAAGAGACGAGGCTCTTGACGTGAGCACAATAACCTTGGAGGACCTGGAGAGAGAGAGGTGGGTAAAAGACGTAGGGAAGGAATGAAAGAGATGAAGGGGAAATGTCCTCACACGTGACCCGTGTGATACAGAAAAGACAGGAAGCAACGACGGATCTTTTATTAGAAATGTAGAGTGGAAGATATTGAACAGAAGACGGTCAAGGGCACAGAGAGAAAGGAAGCACCATCTCAATTTTCCCTCCCTGCTCTTTTTGCCACTCCTCTGCCTGTCAGTCACACCAAAACTGAGCATTGAGTCGCACGATTTTCCATCCCTGTCTCCTCTGCGTGGACTTTGACACAGACCCTGTAAACACACCGAGCTCTGCGGAAAAGAAAGCCCGAGAAAAAACAGACAGAAAGAGAGAAAGAAGGGGTGATCTATGAATAATCAATGCGTCAGTCAGTTTTCCTTGCCTTTGAGCCCAGCCCAGCAACACAGCACGGACTGAGATAGGGAGCATACACACAAGAGGGCGGGAGGAGTGGGAGGAGGAGGAGGATGGAGGTGGAGAGAAAGGGAGGAGGGCTGCAGTGTGCAGGACGCGGGGGGAGATTAAAGGAGCTTCTCCTTTTATTGATTCTATAAAGATTGGCCTTCATTTGCAGTTGTCTTAGTGCTGTTTGTTTGTTTGCCTTGATAAGTCTTGTGATCTTGCAGAGAGAACATTGTGTTTGCTCAGCATCCAGGGAACCGGAGGGAACGAGGGAGGGGTGGATGGAGAGAAGGATGGGAGGAGAGCGCCAGCGAGGAGACGAGGGGAGCGGAGAAAATCACTTTGCAGCAAAGTCAACCCTGATCCGTCTGGCCTGTTTGTAGCCTTTGTCAGGGGTAAAATACATAGCACAATAATCATCAACGACTTGATATGTGGCAGTAATTGGTGGAGTATTCAAAATATAAACACAATATAAAATCTCAATTTAGTGTTCAGAGCCTAGACATCAGTTTTGTTGTAGAACCAATCCAACTGTCTGGATATGATTGAAGTTTTATTGTCTAACTGCACTTAATATAGGTCAAGTGTGAGCATAGGAGGTTCAATTATTCCTCCATGATATTGTGAAATTTGACAAAATGTGACAGAGTGACACTGAAAACGGAACATGAGAAGAACGATCCATCCAAACATCCTTAAAGTCAAGCATTTAGAGACCTGTAGCTCAAGGGCCAGGGGCAAACAACAGAGAGCCATGAGGGAGAGCTGTGGAGTGCAGTTCAGCCAACCACCTGGGAAAAAATAAAAAAAAAACTACAAAAACAACCAATCAGTGCGGCACTGCAGCAACCAATCAAAACTGAGCTAATATGAGCATTTTGACAGCCAGTGAAAGGGCATTGACAGCCCTGCAGGGACACAAGCTCTTCAATGACTTTTAGACTTAATTTACATTCTCCCTCTCGCTCTCCTTGTCGACAATGAAAGGGCACCTGATGTGCTTGGCTGGTTTGGCTAGATAGCTCCGTGCTGTACCGCGGTGCCTGGCTGTTCATTGGGTTACCAGTGCACGTGTTTCACAGCAAACCTCAGTGTGTGTGTGTGTGTGTGAGAGAGAGGAGTTAGGAGTAAACCCTACCTACTTAAAAATGTGCAAAACGCCTCATGTAACCAACCACCTCCAACAGCCCGATTGGAAGGAATTTTGAATTGGGTTGAGCGGGTTGGTGTAAACCTTTGATAATCCCTTCAAGAGTCAAATATTAGAGCCTAATTGCAAATTAAATACTTAATCTGATCATTAGAATGAATACACTTTTTCTGTGCATGTTCGCCTCACATCAAGTGAATGAGTTTTCAGGTGGAAACAGACACAATGCAGCAACTCTCAAACGCTGTGGTGGACGATGTTGTGACCTGCACCTTTACCATGCTATGAAACAATAACTGGAACATTATGACATTATGTGAAGCAAATACATAGATCTACTTTCTTCAGTAAACTAAACCTGCTGTTTTGAGATCACTCCACCGAGCAGCCACATCTGGAAGGTGAATCCGCCTTTACATTTAGCCTTGAAAACCGTTCATCCCCCTTTTGATTTCATTATTATCTCATAGTGTGGTGAAGTAAGTTTTCATAATATTATAGGGTAAATTTATTTGATTTATAATGGTCTGAATGTTTAAATTGCAAATATTAAATAAAAGTGTATTCGTACAGTAGTAGTCCTATAGAAAGTGTGCAATTTGCTAGAAATTTTCCACCTATTTGCAGCCCTCGGGGCGAGTAATTCACGGTTAGGTTGAATCTCTGACTAAAGAAATACTGTCAATGTAACTGCAGTTGAGGCCATTTCTTCTTGCTCGCCCTCACTGGTTTGCAGACGTCCTAGTTAGCACGAAGCTAACGTGACCTGACAAATCATGGGGGTGAAGGGATGCGGTAGGGGCAGGGAGGACCAGGGGCTATTAGAAACTAACTTTGCCCCTTCCCTGCATGCCTGTGTTGAACCCGGGCGTCTACAGTGGGAGTGGGACTAAAAGGCAGCCCTATAATCCCATAGCCCTCCCCTCCTCTGCCCCATAATGGCTCAGCCTGGTGCCCTGTGTGCAGCCCCTGTCCCCGGCCCCCACACAATGGGTTTAGCCGGGCAGGGGGCTAGAGGGCTGAAGAGGGGGTGCCGGGGAAGGTCCACCCTACTCAGTAAAGGAATTTAGCTAACAATCAGCCTGCCAGGCCATCCTAAAGCCCTCCTGTTCAAATCCAACATGAGTCCTGGGATGATAAATCCCCACACTCAGCAATACTTTACACCAGAGCCAGGAAACCAAGCAAGTCACCCAGACTTTAACCAGGCATTTGTGGCTGTATGTTCAAGCTTTTTATTTACGCTTGTCTTCTCCCCATTTGCTCGTGAACTCGCAGCGAGAAAGGGTAAAGGCTCTCTCAAGAGACAGCCAAGCTATGTGACATTTTCAAGAGGCCGCCTCGACTGGAGTTAGCCCAGTATGCACATTCATGCGGATGGGGAAGTGCAGGTTATTTCTGTACCTGAAAGAAGGCATTTTTTTAGTGAAAGCAGAGTTAAGCTGCGGTGTTAAGTCCAGTAAGTCTTCAGTCAGGTGTTGACGGATAAAACTGCCTGGAGAGCGCTTAGTCATTGCCTTCCTTGGGACACCATGCGGGACAGGATAACAAGTAATCAGGCAGCCTCCGTACACACACACACACACACACACACAGACAGACCACCACATTCATTGTTTAAGACAGCTGAACTGTGCTCGGTTGGGCAGGTTACACATTCACATCATTTTCTGGAAGTGAATATTGTGAGCAGGAAGTTGGACCGAGGTAGTAAAGTCAGGGAAAAGGGCATTAGACAGGCTATTCTATTACTCACTCATTTTTTTTACTGCCTCCCCACTGGAAGCTGGTTAATCAGTGGGCAGTTGGTAGGCAATGGAGGCTTAGTGTTGTGGTTTTAGTGCCCCCTCCCTTTCACGTCCTCCTCCTACTCTCACAACCCTGCCCTCTCAACTTCACGAAGCAAATTCTTTTCAGACTTGCATTTCGGAATAAATCTATCTATTTAAGGGCCAAATGAACACAGACAATGTATTGATACACAACACAGACATGGAAAAAGAGGGAGGGGGTCGAATGGGAGGAAGACAGAGAGATGGGTTTTACAGACGAGGCTGTTTTTGGACGGCAAGCGGGGGGGAAAAGAGTGGTGTGGGCTGCTGAGTGCAACCGAAGAGCGAGATGGCAAGAGTTGGAGAAGAGGGGAAGGGGGGGGGGTGAGTGGGTGGGGGCAGTGAAGGAAAGGTCTTCCCTCAGTTAGGAAAATAAGCTTGTGTTATTCCAACTGTGCACTGAACATGTGCGAAACAGAGGAAAACCGGTCATTCCCAAGTCAATCTGTGCTCCTGCTCTGCCCGTGACAAAAGGTCATGAAGCAGGGGGGCAAAGTCAGAGTGTGACAATAGGAATGTTTCTAGCTTTTCAAATGAAAGAAAATATTAAACATGAGTCAATGTATTTCAGGATCCTCCCTGTTAAACTGTTTCACGCAAAGAAGTGGCTTGATTTCCTCAACAGGAGGTGAGAAAGCAGCCAGCAACAATGCTGTTTCTCTCAGCACGGCCACTCTAACCATACAGACGTTGAGTGAATGCTATCTGCGCTGGACATCTGTCTGATACTCCACATCCTGTGTCTCTGAGGAAAAGGAGGTTTTGAAACAGCCAGGCCTGATTCCCTCAACAGTATCATCTGAACTCCAGCACCTGCGCAGGCCCTCTGGTAAGTAAGTCGAGTTTTTGACCGGCCCCGCCGTGGCTGCAGCCAATAGACGCTCCCAGCTATAGCCCTTCTTTAAGGCGCAGGTTAAACTACCCAAAGCCTAATCTAATATAAACATAGACAAGCCCAGACTCGAAGGTATAAACCTATCTCCTTGGTGCGAAAAAAAAAAAAAACACTGTCTTGCTGCTTGACAAGTGAAGCCTGACTGAACAGGTCTGGAGAAGCTTGTAACGCATGACTAAGGAGACCCCCCCTCTCACTTCCTCCCATCTCTTCCTTTTCGCCTCTGCCTCAAAACCCAAGAGAGAGATATACTGTATGACTGTTTTTGTTCTTTAATCTGACTTTCCCGTTCCTGCTTCGTCAGCGTTTGAACGAGACAACGACTTATCACTCCGGCAGAATGTTGGATGCGCAACAAGAGCGACGGAGAGACAGAGACAAAGATGACAACAGATTCTTTATATAGGCTGCAAGGTGAGAACAAGAGCACAGTCGGATGACAGGCTCCAGGCTGCAGGCGTGTCGCACATACACACACACAAACACACACACTCCTCCTCCGAAGCTGTGGCAACTTCAGGTACATGCGTTACAAGGCCTTCAAGGGACATGCGGTGACCAAACTCGTGTGAGCGTTTGTGTGTGTGTGTGTTTCTGTGTGCGTTCCTGACATGCTCGCATGGGCGGGGGGAGCAGAGAGTCACTCACCGGGGGGTTTGCACATGCGGATCTGGCTCTGGCACTGCACCAGCGGGTGGAGGGTCGGCGCGGGGCTGCTGGGGCCGCCGGCTGGCACAGAGGTAGTTTTGGTGGAGAGGCCCGTCATGCCGGCAACCGGGGGTGAGGGGGGCGGCGAGGGGGAGGGGGAGGTGGGCGTGCCACACTGGGTCTGGTAGCGGAGCTGGGTGAGGGAGGGGGGCATGCCCTGGTAGTGGCGTGTGGCGCTCAGGAGGTCGTTTAGGATCTGGAGGATGGTACCGATGTCTCGTCTGGGACGCCCGTTGCTGTCCTGGCAGTTGGGGTGCAAAGTGCCTGAGAGAGTGAGAGAAAATAGATATATATAATATAGATATGCTACAAGAGGTGTCTGTCTGGCGTGTTGCATTTCCTGGATTCTTCTGGTTGAGACATGCGAGTTCTCATAAAGGAAGCTTCCACCCTGACATCAACAGTGAACACGGATATTTTAATAGAGGTGTGGTAAATATCAGCGCTGCCCCACCTGAAAAAGTCCCTGAGAAGACTCCGGGAGCGTGGTTGACGAAGCTCTCAATGATGGCGCCGGGTTTGCGGGAGCGTGCCGAAGGACTGGTGCCGCTGCTGGGGCTGCTGGGGCTGCTGGGACTGCTGGGGCTGCTGGAGCTGCAGTTAGCCTGGAGGGAAAATGGATGCAAATGTTGAGCTTTTGTAGCCACTAACAGACATTTCAAGTCTCTAAAACCTCTATGAGGAAAAAAAAAGATCACAGCGCACACTGTAATAACGTATCCATCAAATTCCATACATTAACATCTTAACAGGTTATGGGCTGTGAAATATTAAAGACTTGCCCCCAGAAAACTTGACGAGTTGTATAAGTGACCTTTTCTTCAGGGTGTAACTACTATTAGCACCATGTAAGCAATACATTCAGTAAAGGGTGCTGGTAATAAGAAGCCCCAGAAAACAGGAATCCTGAGTCATATTACAGTATAGCTCCATAGGACAAGATATCGTGTTACCTCAAACTGACATCAGACAAAACCTGGCAACCTTTGCTTTAACTTGGATCACTCAACTGACATCTGAAAGTGAAACTGAGAACCGAGTCTCTTCCTTTGCACTGTGTGTGTATGTATGTGTGTGTGCACGTGTGCACGTGTGTCCTTTTTTTTCACTCTCTTAACTGGCCTGTTTCTGTTTTTCTTGTTGTGAACCATCTCTCCCACATAGTCCGTTGACATCTGGTTCTTATTCACTTTCCATAGGCTGGAGCTTGGGGAGGTAGAGAAAGTATAAACAGCAAATCTGGTCGATGGGAGTCGGGTAAGCGCGTCTGTGTGTGTGTGCAGCTGTTCTTTAAGTTACGCAAAGTTAAATAAATGTCTGTTAAAGGTTAATGATAAATGATTCGACAACAGTGAGGTTAATGATCAGTCTTCGGACCAAAAACCAACACGGATTCATTAGATTTGCCTCTCTTGTGCTCTTTCTTTCCTCTTACACTCTATGCATTGCCTACTGTGTGTGTGTGTGTGTGTGTGTGTGTGCGCAGACTGCAATCCATTGATGACTAACTGTACAGTGATTTGGATGAATAACACACACACACACAAATCATCTCCAGACCTGAGTGAACCACGGGTTCGCTTCATGCTGCCGGGATATCCCGCTAATCTAATCAGTTTAATGGAGGATGATTTAGTTGTGTGCGTGGCACTTGGGTCAAACGGTCATAACCCATCCCGGCCTGTTCATTCAGGAGAGCTGATGACATCAGCTATTTATGTTACAACTTGTAACATCTTTATTCATAGCGCCTTACATTATATCCATGACATTTTAACATTTTTAAAAGAAATGGAAAAAATAACATTGGAAAAATGGATGTGTAATATTTTTGTGGCTCACCTCAGGACAGAGGACCGGGGCTACAGGGCTGGCCTGGCCGATGTCGTGGCTGGGTTGGCCTGAGGAAGGCTGATGGTAGTGGTGGTGGTGGTGGTGAGACGGGGAGCGGAACAGACCCCCAGGGACGTGGGACGGGCGCGGGGAGTGGGGCTGCGGGGGAGGAGTCGGAGGGCTACAGTGAGCGGAGGAGGGCAACTGGTGGTACATGGGGGGCAGCGGCTGGTGGTGCGTGGAGGGCAGCGGGAAAGAGGGGGAGCCTGGGGAGGAGGGGGAGGAGGGGGCCGGGTGAGGCTGAGACAAGTGGGGGCCTGGGTGGCTGTGCGGGTGGTGGGGGTGGTGGTGGTGGTGGGAGTGCGGGTGGGGGTGGGGGACGCGGGGCTGCCCCGTGGGCTGCCCCATCGCTGTGTCGGCGTTGCCCCGGGTGATGAGGTGTCTGTGCTGGAGCTGGGGGCCGCCGGACTGCTGCGCCGCCAACTGGAGCTGGACGAACATCATGTGGTCACCGACGCGCAGCGCCAGGGTGAGGGGGGACCGGCCAGACAGAAAGTCACTGACCTGCGGGTGGACAACAGAAAGCGCTGTTGAGTAATTCAATTCTATGCAATTCTACAGCCAAGCCTTCAAATTCAGACACATGACAACTCTTATTAAATAACAGATCCTAATATGATTTACGTATCAAAATTCTTTTAGCCAAAGAGAGAAAAGACTCCCCCACACATATTGACTTCCTCCTTTTGTAAATGAACACTGGATGGCAGTTAAATACACACACACAGCAGAGCTCTGAGCTCCCTCTCTCATAATAGAGACACAGACACACCACATTAGCCCATCATGCAATCAATCACTATTCTGTAACACTGGCCTATTTACATCTGCTGGATGAGGAGACCATTGGAAAACACACACAAATAGAGCCCACTCTCGCCTGCTTCCCACTGCCCTTCGCTACGTTCTTAGTCAGCAGTGTCATTCAGCCCAGACAAAGGCCACCCTTCTGTCTGGCCCAGGGCCTGAAAAATCAGTCCCACGTCCAGGAAATACACCCCGCCCGCCCTCTCTCACACAGAATGGCCGATTGTCCGCGGCGGATCTGGAAGGGCTGCCCATTTTTGGAGCTCTGGCAATGGCAACAGGAGCTAAGTGTGTGGAGGCCTTCACCGACCCACCCGTGGCCCGGATGGACACACACACGAACGCACACAGGATAGCGGAGTTGTCACGACTTAGCCAGAGGATTCACGCCGAGCAACAAAAGTTCTCTTGTCTTCGGTGCTGTTGCTTTTGTGCTGCCACTCCGTGCTGGAGCGCGTGCTCGTGCGTGTGCGTGCGTATTTTTAGATTAGCGAGAGTCGTTCAGGGGTCAAAAAAGCTTCTCTGGGACTTGAAGACTCAGCAGTAATGATGTCTCAGGTTCTCCACAAATAGTAACAAACAGAAACAACAGGCGCTGGTTACAATAGGGTTTGAGCAGCCCTCACGGCTGGTATGCTTCCAGTCCCCAGAGAGGGGGGAGGGGGGGAGGTCCAGGAAGACAGAAGGAGCACAAAGAGGATAGAAGATGAAAAGTGATAGAGACATACATACACACAAAGACAGAAAACAGCGAGCAGATGACCCCCCCCCCTACAGCCTCTGGAGTGTGCTTGTGAGACGTTGGCCTGTAGTTAACCCTGTGAATCACCAGGTTTTACCCTCCATCACTTCTCTCCCTTTCCTCCTGCTTATTTATTTCTCTATCGACCGTTGCCTCTCTGTTGCCAGGGTGACCTTTGCACACTGGTATTGACAAGGTGCGGAAAAGAGGACGGAGGAAGAGGGGAGGCAGGTGAAAGGACAGGGCAGCCGGGATGATCTGATGGCTGCATTTCGACGAGTAAACAGTCAACGGCCGAAGCGGCAGGAATCTGCATAATGGGGCTCGCAGCATAAAACAGAAACTGGACCTTTTTTTCGGGAGTGTAGACTCAGCCACTAATGGCTTGTTGATACAGTCCACACCCACCATGATTACCCCGTTGTGGTAAGGCAATAACCCAGCAGGCCCAGGGCTGGGTGTGAAGTGAGGTGGAGAGAAGGGTAAAGTGCTACATGAGATGGCTCTAGGAAAGTACAAAAGGTCGCCTGTGCCTGATAGATGATGAGGGGGGATGTGTGTTTATTTCAAACCTCAGGGGGAGACAGAATCTCAAATGTGGGTGGGGTGGGAGTGAGATAAGAGAAACAAAAAAAGAGAAGGTAGCTTGCGCCTGTGAGTGACAGCTGTCGCAATCGTTAGTTTGCTAGCCCACAATACACACACGCAAATGGACACTACACAAAGGCTTCAGCGTTTAGTTAGAGCGAGGGAGGATGATGAGGTGTGTGTGTGTATCAAAGGGGGGGGTGCTGAGAAATACCTGTTTGTCTATGGTTGTGACCTCCTATCCTCAATCTAAGATAAATCCCGCCCCCCTGCCAAGACAAATTGTAGTTCACACCTCGCATCAGTATGTGTGTGGAGTAACCACTTCTTGTGATCCTTTTCTACTTCCCCTAGTCACATTTGATTTTTATCTGTGGAGAAATTACAACAGCTGCTATACGGCAAAAACATGCATGTTCCCCCCACAGCAAGGGGGTGGGGGCAGGGTGGCGGCGGCTGTTCGCTGCCTGCCAAATAAGGACGATAACAGTGCTTTCCCGTGCATTTTAGAGCAAAAACATAGTCGAAAAAACAAGGTTCTCACTCCGTTTTAACTCCATTTCTGAGGGAAAGTGAGAGACAAGTGATTGGCAGCAGGAGAAACAGAGAGGAAGCCTGATTATCCTTATAATGACTAGTGTGGATTATTCAGAAACCACCAAGATAAATTCATGTACTCCTACAGGCTTCCTAACAACACATGCTAGTTTTCACAAGGGCCCGCAAGAGGAGTAAGATCCCCCCCCTTTATTTTTTTTTCGTTTCCCCCCCCCCTCCTGTCGATTTTTGTCACTCCTGGTGCCGTTGACTCATAAAGTCAATTTAAAAGGTGCTCACGCAAGCCCTACTTAGTCTCACATAAACGCGAACTAAAAATGCCTGCAGAGATCTCCTCCTCTGTAACCATGCGTCTGACTCATTTGGGGGCTCCGTACATACACACACCACCCACCACAATCTTTTTCTTTAGGCAAGAAATTAAAAGGCCACAAACCCACATAAACATAGACAGGGAAAATGACAGGGGGGCATCTCAACGACTATAATCTGATCAGTCACTTCTTCTATCTTTTGCGGTGGACTTTCTTTACCCCCAGAATGGTAAACAAAGGGAGCCAAAGTAAACCTCCAGGTGTGGAATTCCACTCCTTCCAAAATTGAGGAGCTGCGTCGTCTTCCGACCGACACGCTCTCTTGCCGACACTCCCGAGCACCCTGGAAAAAAAAACAAAAAACAAAAAAAGGAGGGCGAACAGCTTGTGTAGCCGGGAGCCGGGAGCCGTGGAGTGGAACACCTGAAATAGGGCCCGTTTCCTGAGGGAAGGGAGGAGGTGGAGGATGAGATAGCGCGGCCAGCCTGCCAGAGGCTAGATAGGCGAGAGTGATCGTGTAACAACAAGCCTCTTCCAGACAGACAGAGACTGTGAGAGAGAGAGAAACAAGGGGAGGGAATCTGTTCAGAGAGTGTATGTGTGTGTGTAGGGGGAAGGGGGATCTCTAGTGCCGGAGAGCTGGCTTGCAAATGATTCCCAAAAGTCTCAGCTAGCAGCTCAGCTCCAGTCCAAACATGCCTTGTCTGCTCTCAGGAGCGCAGCCAAGACGGCCAATGTGGCGGGCTACCATTGACGTCAGGACAAACACCAGATAGAGCTTTCTGGAACATCACAGGCAAACAAAAGAGAGCTCCCAGGCATGTCTTTAAGTCTGCAGCCCTCCTCCTCCTCCGTTTCTTTTTTTCTTTTTTCCACCTTGCTCCTCACAGCACAAATTCCAAGCCTTTACAAAAGCAACTTATGGCTGTCTGCAGTGGTTTGTTATGAGAGACGCAAGACAAGGAGAGCGGAGGGCCCCACTTTTGTTGTGTTAAGGCAGACGGAGAGAAACCAGCCCTTCATTGTTCTCTGATGCGGCAGCGGCAGCAGTGGTATGCAAAGAGAGGAGGGATGTCATGCCTAAAGAACAAGGTGTGCTGACAACTGCATATATAATCAAATATATATGGAGGTTAATATCTTGCACAGAAATTGCACAGGCAATGTTGCGACGCGCGAGTCCATTCTGCAACACACAGATGTTAATGAAGAGCCGCCCCACTTCATTCTCTATCACCGCTCCTCTCTAACAACTGACCCCCGGAGCCAACGGCATCAACCATTTTGTTTCAGTTGTCGGCGTCCAGGAGGTGGTATTTTGTTTAGCAGCCGGCTGTGGTTGCTATGGAGTGATGGGGGAGAATATGATAAGGGGCAGCCGGAGAGGAGGAGGGGTGGAGAAAAGATGGAGGAGGAAAAAAAAAGGGAGGGGGGGTGGCATGAGAGAGGGAGGGAGCAAGGATGAGGGGGGAAGCGGGCAATGGGGGTAGGGTGTCAGAGTGGTGGTGGGTGATGAAATATTCAGTGAGAGTGTGCCTCTGGCTCCTTCCCTCTTTTTTTTCTCCTCCCTCTCGACATCTCTGGCTGACAGTTTTATTTATTGGGGTCCCTGTGGTTCAAGGAACTCATTTGCAGTCGTTCTTCCTTTGCACACTAAGCGAACTAAGGGAGGGAGATAAGGAGCGAGGGAGAGGACGAGAGAGAGAGAGACGGAGGGAGAGCGAGAGGGAGAGAGAGAGGAAGATAGAGCGTGCTGGCAGCACTGAGCTGACATTCATGAACAACTGAGCAGCTTTGTGCTGGAGAAAAGAGGATAGAGGATTGGAAGGGCGGGATGGGAGGGTGGAGAAAGGGAAGTCTGGAGAAGAGGAAGCGCTCTCCTTCGGCCATGTTCTGCTACCCGACGCAGCTGTTCACCTGTCAGAGCGTGAGGTGAAAGGTAGCGTTTAAATGCCTGCCTATTAACATGCCCATCGACCTCCATGTTTTGATCGCACCGGGACACTATTGATGGTCTCTATGCAGACACAGACCAGCTAAAGATGCAATAACAGCCTCTCAAAAGAGAAAAAGGAGGGGGGGAATCAATCACTTGCATCATGCTCCAAATCCTAAAAGCCCAAAGCAGCCGGGGTGCTCTTCAAAGGCCCCATTAGATAGATAGGCGCCTGTAATACTGCCTGATAAGAAACAGAGGGGACTGGAAGTTGCTAAGGGAGGACCAGCTGGCCATCAATGAATTTGATTGGCTGAGTTAAAAGAAAGAGATCAGAATGGCAAAGTTCAGAGAGATCAGGTTCTCGCTAAAGCCAGTTCTTGAACCCCACAATCGCACCAACAACTGACCCTGGCTGCATCGAGCATGCAAGCCTTTCCGCTACCCCAACCGCCCCACCCCACTTCCCGCGCCCTGTTGCATTAAGATTTAATTCATGTGGGCCAACAGCAAAGAGGACAGAGGAGAGGAGCATCCCACAAACATCCAGCCTATAGTCACTACGTGTCAAAGACATCTGCAGCAGGAAAATGAGGAGGGAACGGATCTGTTTCTGGTGTATAAGGCAGGTGCATGTGAATGGTAGAAGAGGCAGGTGAGAAATGTTGACAAGCCAAGGCCCGTTACGAAAATCACTTATGCAAAGGTGCCTTTTTCGTCAAAAGAACTTCTGTTCCCCAAGCATGTTTTTCTATAAATTGTAAAATTACCCCCGGGGTCTGACCCCTGCCTCTCTGCTTCAACGGTGGCATTATGCCTAATTAACTTCATTATATTTGGCGGCGGCTATCAGATGTAATATTACTGTGGCCTCCATTATCCACCACTCGTCACGATGCCTACTACTTGAAACACAAAAGCTCTGTGTCACGACTCACGTATAAAGAAATAAGACTACCCTGGCCGCTGAATGAGGGAATACATAAGACACAGACATTAAAAATGGATGTTGCCACACAAAGCACACACACACACATACACAAACACAAACAACCATGTGGGCAGATGCATATACTCAATAGTACAATGAAATGCTGCAAAATCCATCTCTCCCTTGATTGTCCCACAACACACCTTGATTCCCTCCACCCATGCAGCTTCCCCCCTCCCACTGTGCATTTAAGCATCACAAAAGGGATTACCCAGGTGCAGAAATACTGCATGATCAGCTTATTAATGCAATTTACAAGGCCAGGATTTACATGAGTGGGGGACTGAATAGGCCTTTAGTTCAGCATTGTCTTTTATTCCATACACAATTTGATTCACACACTCGGCAACAAATTAATTTCTGTAGCTTTCATTTAGACAACAAGAAAAAGCAAATTACCATTCTAAAGAGCAAAGACACCCTCTCTTAAGCTGCATGCATATAAAAAGCCTCCATTTCAATGGCGGTGGGAGGGACATAAGGAGCTGCATGCCATAAAAAGGGGGAGGATCCTCTCATATTGACCAACACATTGACTTAAGTCATTTTTCAATTCCTTGCACTCCCAAATCCTCAGCACAATTATAACGATTTCCAGCAGTGTCAATCCTGCTGATTAACTAGCGTCTAGATAAGGTGGGTACAGGGTGCATGCATGGAAAAAGAAACATATTGACCATCTGCATTGAGCTGTTCTGCATGGAGCCATGTACAGAGACACAGACATGCACAGACATAAAGGGAATCGCCCCACAGCACTCTCCAAAATCTTCTTTTCTATTTAGTGGTTTGAATTTTCTCTTTTTCTTGTCTTTTTTGGCGGCTCCTCCAAGCAAGGCCCATATATTTCTTCATCTGTGAGTTACCCAAGCATGCATGCTCATTCTTGGCTAACCTACACACACACACACAAACTTGACATGTTGCAGAATGACTTGTGCAAAGCCCCCTTCTTTCTTTTCACTTCCACCTGTCTACCCCTCCCTCCTCGAGGGAGGCGGAGCAGAGGAAATGAGGTGAGGGTGACACAGGGGTCACTCCCCACAGATTGTCAGTTTCTCCTGATTTTGCATTGCTCCACTTCTAGACACAATGACAAAACTGTGCCAAAAGGAGATAGGTGGGGGGGAATGCATGACGGCAGGAGATGCTTGTGGACAGGAGCGAGGAAAAAGTAGAGCAGATATGTAACAGTGTTAATTCTGCTGGGGCACTTGCAAAAGAGACAGACCCCCCCCCAAAAGCAATCTGTGTGCGTTGAAGGCAAAATTTGTCAATCTGTAACCCACTGAGCCTTGATCCAGCTGGGCAGTGCATTGATTTTGAAACCAGTATGCGCGGCTGTAGCCGCAGTCAATCGGGGTATAGCTGATGCTTATGGATGTGCACAGGATGAAAAGGGAGGCAAACTTAAAGGCTGACCCTCAATCACCGTCGTGGGTTAGGGGGTTTGTCAGCTGCGCAGGTTTTGGTGCTCATGCTTTAAGACAGGAACAAAGAGGTAGCTGCATGGGGGAAGGGCAGTGGGGGGATGGTGGGTGATGCCTGCCTGCCTGCCTGGTTGGCTTTTATTCTAACATCAATGTGCATCAATGAGCAAATAGTCCCTGTGTGCTGAGAGGGACACATAATCCTTCTCTTTCCGTCAAATACCAAGATCAATAGGTGGAGAGCTGATGTCACTGCCTACATATGCCCAGAAATAATGAATATTGCTTTCATTTCCCTTTCAGTGCCTGTCTTGTAAGTATACATTCATTTCACTACCCCTGGTCAGACATTTTCTCATTCTCTGAGCAGGATCAAATCCTCTTAAATATATCTTTTCAATGCTGGTGTGAGGCTGTGCCTGTGCATGACTGCATACGAAAAAGCTGTACGCACAACCTCTATTTAGTGGACAGAATGAGGAGAGAGTAGTGCAAGGCGAACTGTATTTTGATGGGCTGTCAGGAGGCAGTAGCTTAATACTGCTTAGATGTCATGCAGTCTAGGGAAGATGCCAGAGGAGGAATTAAGGCCGGCCAGGGTTGTCCTTGCTAAAGAAGCCAGCCATCACGGTCAAACCGAGGCAGCGGGCCGGACTTGCAAACCACAGCACATTTAAATCATAGGGTCCTGGGAGAGCTGTTAAGCAGAAACAAGAGAGGGAGACGGAGGAAAGGAGGGAGGAAAAAAAATCCCATCTCGATAATTGCTGGGGTTCCATTTCCATAAAACATTTTCTATCTAACTTGCTCCACACACAAAAGTCTGCATCAGCCCTGCGAGCTGTCATGTTCTGTCTGGTTGGTCGGTCGGTCAGTGGGTTGGTTGGTTGGCTGATTGGCAAGCTATAGCTGCTAGCTGCAGAATCCCCTGGGATCCTAATAAAGAAGTGGACGTAAGGTGATGCACTCAGCCCCGGTCTTCCATGAATACACAAGCTTCCCGGAGAAACATGCGATCTGGTAACAAGACCTCACATGACAAAAATACAGGTGGGCAGAGGGGTGAGGGGTGAGGAGACGTCTGGAGGTTTATTCCCACTACTTCTCAGGCTACCACAGTTAAAAAAAACACCCACATTTCCCCGAGGCTATTTTGGGTGTACGGGCATATCAGTTATCGTGTCAGACACTTTTAAGGGCTAAGTGCATTGATTGATTTTTGATAGCCCCTGAGTTAAGGGGGGGGAGGAAATGAGGGAAAGCTTTTGTGTTCCTATTTTCTAATCTTACCCAGATCCGTAATCTCTCTGCAATCTATATCTTCGCATTCCACTTCATGAATTATAAAGTGGAATCAATTTCTCTGGATGAAAAAAAAAACTAAAGCAGCTTTTATATTCTTTAATTTGAACCTTTTACCCTCCTATCATTCTCTCTCTGCCCTCTTTTCTATCGCAACTGTAGGATTATGACTCATATTGCAAAAAATATTATTGCAACAGTAGCATGGTGAGCAATTCTTGGGGAGGAGCGAAAAAATGCAAGGACAGTGTGTGAATGAATAGAAGACTAAGGGGATCAAAGTGATAGATACGCTCTCCTGGGTCGATGGTTGAATTATCATCTGGCTCTGGTGAGGATGACACTCATGGCTGCCCAGCCAAGGCGTACCACATGATGGGCAAAGGCTTGCTTCCAGCCCACCACCACCACTCAGAAATACACACTAACCATCCAGTACGACAC
The DNA here is from genome assembly GCA_036785175.1 of Eupleurogrammus muticus. Classification (NCBI taxonomy): domain Eukaryota; kingdom Metazoa; phylum Chordata; class Actinopteri; order Scombriformes; family Trichiuridae; genus Eupleurogrammus; species Eupleurogrammus muticus. Next base: position 8,686,560 of record JAYKQN010000006.1, read on the forward strand.
ACACACACGCATAAATACACATGCATACACAAGGCACATTTACACACACCTACACACATGCAGTCTTCTGCTGTCAGTGCTACGAGATGCATGCTGAGATCACACACCCCACAAGGCCAGGATTTCCACCATAAAACTACCAGCAGGGAATGAAGACTCACGCACACACATACACACACACACAACCCGTGCTCCTGCTATCTCCGGACAAAGCCACATCCTCTGATAAACGTTGGGCTGTACAGCTCTTGCGACAAACTCCGCCATAACGAAACCGCTGTATCACTGCCACTTTTTTTTACTTCACCGTGAATTTCGCCATGTCGTACGGTTTTGACATCAGTTGGCGTCGCATCACCGATGCAGTTACGTACATGTCGACGTTACACAACAACACTTCAAAAGGAAGTTGATCTGAGTCAGTCAGCTGCAGAGTATTTCATACGTCACACTGTTGTCTGTGTGCATTCAGCCCTATCGCCTGTGTTCTCTCTCTCGCTCTCTGCAGCCAGCACAGAGAACTCTACTCTCGCTATTGATCACTTGGGTGAGTCATGCATTACTGACTTAAATGCATACCGTATTTCGGTAGCCACACAGAGCCACTTCACTGTAAGACAACATAGAGAATGTAGGCCCCAAGTCAGAGCTATGCTTCCAGGAAATATGCTAATAATGAGCAAGAAGGCTGTCATCTGATGATCCAGCACTCGGTTTATGGGCCAGTGCAACTACAGTCAATCTCCATGCAGCCACAGCACACTTCCTGGAAACTTGCCTGTGCATGTGTGTCTGTCTGTTAAAGCATGAAATACAGAAGGAGTGGGAGATTAAAGATAAAGGCATAAACGGAGATGTGGAAGTGAGCGTTGTGTGCTGGTCCTTACGGCGGATCACAGATAAAGCCTTTCTTGTGGGGCGTTCGCCCTGGCTTCCTGCATTTGCGTGCACGTGCACATACACGCTATCACAGATGTTACTAGGATACGGGAGGGTGTTGCTGCTTATTATATCCTAACAGCTCGCACTGGATGCCTAGCTTCGGCTTGGCTTGTTTAAGAGGCTGGGATTAGACGAGCAAAGAGGCTTGTGCTTGTGCAGCCTGCTCATCTCATCTCAGCTCTTTCTCTGTCACTCGCATATGTGTTGCAAAGCTACAACCCTTTCTGTACACCCACCCCACACACACACACAAACACACACACACACACACACACACAGAAGGCCTATAGAAAAACACACTCTTACCTGAGTTTCTGTTAAGCTCTCCAAGGCCTGCATGACAGACTGTTCGGGTCTTGATGCTTGAGACTGCACAGAAAGGGAAAAAAATATATTTTTAAAATCAGTCCTTTAATGGACTCAAAAAGAACTCACAGCTATTAGATGAAATAATAAATATGCAATTATATTCATGAGAATGATAAAAAAACAAAAAACTAGAAGAGCCTTACCATTAATCCTGCTTCAACTGTTGGTACAAGTGTTAACTTGCTCCCATCAGAGATACCTAGATCCTGGAGTTTGCCTGAACTAAGTCGCCTGCGGGGTGAGAGAGAACAAGATAATTAGACTGTGCTGATAATATCTTTCTTCAGACACACAAACAGCCTTCAGCCAGGGGGGGTAGACAGACTTCAAAACTAGTTTGGAAAAGAGCCGTGGGTGAAAAGCTCCATGAAAGAGGAGTATTGATTGGGCTGTCATATTTCAATTTCGAGTATAGTGGAGCTTGACAACTGCTTGCAGTGGATATCTGGCACTGCTGCCACTTGACTAAGTGAGGGGAGTATTTTCGTTTGGTGTTTTGGAGAAGTGCAGCAAAGGAGTAGAAACTAGGGGAAAAAACAGATTTTTTTTGCAAGTCCATTGTTGTTATCTGACATTAAGAAAATTATAATGACGTATCTTTGCAATTCTTGAGAACGTTTTTCCTTTTTCTTGATTTTCCGTTACAGGTCATGATGTGTTATTCAAATGCTTGACTCTTTGCCTGCTATAGAGGCAAGTGGAGGATGTTTAGGGCAACCTGCTGTACAGGCATGACCCAAATCTCAACCCATGCAGAGGAACAAAGGCCCTCAGCGTGGACTTGCTGTGGAAGGGTCTACAATTTGAGAAGCAGGGGGGATTAAAACGAGGGGGGGTCCTCAGGTTTTAAAGGATGATGTGATTTATTGGGTGATTACAATGGGTAGGAGGGGATGTGGAGCTAAAACAATGCAGACTGTTTGCATGCACTAAAAGCCCCCCCCCAACACACACACACTATCCTTTTTGCATGACAGCACCTGCACTATTGTTAGCTCATTTAACCTGAGGACTGCTTAATACTCTTGGTCTAGACTAGTTTCAACTAGTTTTTTCCTAAACAATGAAGATGTTAACTAGCCTCTACACCTATGCAGAGCTCCTACAGAGACACGATCAGGGAGCTAAAGAAACCAGCCACACCAAGAAAAAAAAACACAAAAAGGAGTTATTCTGCTTCCAAAACCACACCAGCTTAACATTTAACACGTGACTCCAGGAAAATCACATTACTCATCTGAACTTACATGCTACCTTACATTACACGGTAACAGGTCAAAGATGAACAATATACAAGCCTGTGCTGTAGCAGAGTAAATAAATTACCGGCTTGACTTTACTCCCCGATGATTGTTTGATTTGCACTGCATTAGCAATTCAGCCAGGCTTCTGTATTTATAATGAAGGGGGGTGGGGGTGGGGAGGGGGTGTAGTGGGGGGGTGAATCAATGCAGGGCTGCAGATCGCCTCGTCAATACTGTGACCGGTGGCCGTTGCGCGTACCCCCCCCCCCCCTCCTCCCCACATATACGTAATTCCAATACCGTGCGTCCTGAAGCTCGTGTTGTTTCCTTGAACGTATTGATGACCAAGGCAGCCAAGGTTGCCTCTGAGGCTCCGGTGCGCATAAATCCAAAATCTATGGATTAAAGCGTCTGAACTCTGCCTATTCATATTTTTTAAGTGCGGAGTAGCCGAGAGATTACGGCGTTATGATGCCAGATATATAACAGGCTACAGTTAATCAAACACGGCGCGTCCCTCTTTCTGGACAAAAAGAACACACATTTATAGGATTATATGTAGGTTTACTCACGTCTCTTTGTGCAGCAGCGCGAGTCTCTCCTTTGGTACTTTGAGTCTTTGCGCCAGCCTCCTCTTCAGTCCTTCCACGGTCTCCTCCAGGGGCAGCGAGAGCTCGAAGCGTGTGCCGGTGGTGGAGTGGATGTACAGGTTCATGGAGGGCTCAGTCGGGACGGCCTCGCAGGACGAAGCCCCGCGACTGGTGCAGCTCCGGGCGCTGGGATGCTGGTCCATCCGATAACCTGGTGGTCAGAGAAGAAAGGTGGGGGTGAAGGGTGGCGGGGTGCGGGGAGACAAGACGCAGCAGAGCCGGCGATGAGGAGGGTGAGGAGGAGGAGGATGGTCGAAGCGGATCCGTGCGCTTCGGCTACCGTGCCTTGTTCTGCTTGCAAATCAAAGGTGGTATTCAGAGCTCTCTCTCTCTCTTTCTCTCGCTCTATCTCTCTCTCTTTTTGAGAGTCGGAATAAAGCCACAGTCCTTCTCCCCTTCAGTCGATACCACGAGATTGTTCCCCCAGGAAAGTCAACTAGATATGAGGCTCGCTTTTCTTTTGTTTGATCCTTCTCTTTGTTGTTTTTTTTCCCCAAAAAAGCAAACAAAAGTCTTGTTTTCCCTAAATGCTACATCGATGAGAAAATGTCAGACAGACACGCAACTATGTTGTCAGCAAAAAAAGAAAAAAAGAAGAGAGAAAAAAATGCCCTGCGCGCATTTACGCAGCCGGATACCTTTAAAAAAAGAAATGTCTAATAAAAAAAAGAAAAGGAATAAATTCCTCCGGTTGATTTTGAAGCTTCTAGAGGAGCAGAGGAGACAGAACACGGTCCGTGAGCTGCAGAGCCCCGCGCGGCTGTGGTGAGCTCTCCTTTCCTCTCCTCTCCTCTCCTCTGCGCTGCGCACTCATACCCACGGCGGCTCCACGCAGATACCGACAATGAACATTGTCACAAACTTGCACCGTCGTATAAAATACGCCCACAGCCCCCGGAGCGCCGCGGCCAATCGCGGGAGAGCTCCTTCAGGACCGCTGCGGGTCCCGGCCAATGGGAGTGCGCCATCCACACCCACGTGGAGGGCAAAGCGAGTTAAGGCCATTCATAATAAATTACAGCATAGAGCTAAAATATGTGTCCGTGGACCACATTAGCCCGCTGCGGCGGAGCTTAATCGGGGGTCCGCGGTCCTTTAGAGGTCACCGGAGCGTTTGAAGAGGGTACCCGTAAAGTAACGAAGTGTTTACTTTTCATTACATAGTAATACCAGTGTTATTTACTTTATTTTAAGTCAGTGGGAAAACAGTTTATTTCAGTTGACCCGTGCACAGAGTGAAGCCTGTGTTGCAGGGTTCACATTTCTCGTAATAGATCTGTACATTTGTGCAATCAGCGTCCAGTCACACTTCAAACACTTTCATTTCTGTATGAATGCCTATAATAACCGAATCTCAGTATAGATTTCTGATCTTTTATGATCGGGTTTCACTTTCCTTTCTATCGTTTAGATATGATGATCATGTGGTAACACTCTACCGTGGTAAGTTATCTGATGGCCTATAATGACATTACGACGCTGACGCCATCCGCCATTGACCTCAGCAACACGCAGAAATCGTCAATAGTAGTAGGTGCAAATACGTAATAGGCGGGTTATTAGCCACAGGGAGATAGATGTCGGCATAAGATACAGGGAGCTCGTGTAGAGATATGATTTCAGGTTGAGGAATTAACGAGTGACGCTGCAGATGTTCGTGTTCTTTAGTCTCAGGTAACCAATAAAGGTCAAAGTTGATGTTGAGAAACACAGGGAACTTATGAAACTAACATAGGACGGTAGACTAAAACACCACACATTACCTACATCAGAATCATTTTTACCACAAGATTCTTCCTTACTTTAGTACGATTTAACACAAAAAAGAAGATACTCGGTCGCCACCCAGTGGCCCAGAGGCGAATTTCACAATCCAAAACGTGCAAGTGATTCATAGTTTACTTCTAACCACAGTATCGGTTCGGGCTATATAACATTATACATCTAGCAATAAAAACTTGAGTGTTTGTTTTTTTTTCCCTTGAGGCTCAATCATGAGATGGGCTTGTTATTGTCACTCTTACAGCCATTTAATAAGGTTGTGTTTCTCAACAGACAATGTCAACAACGACTTACTGCCAGGCACTAATTATAATTTACAGTAACAGCTTTACATCCACACATCGACATAATACGTCAATCATGTCCACGGAATTTACATGGAAGGTGGTTCATCCAATCACTTAACAACATGCTTTTATCGATCCAATTGTCTCCAGTCAATTTCTCACCCGCCAACGCAATATAACCCTTATATGTCAAACCTTATTTTCCTAAGACATCCTAACATGACAGGCACCGCGTTCAAATGAGTGTTACAGCTCCCACCCGGAGGAGGGATATTTATTCCTGTTAACTTACCAATTATTGTGGCGAAAACGGTCAAACTTCGCGCAGAAGTCGGTCGTGGTCCAGTCTGTTTCCCCAGTTTTGGCATATGAAGTACACACCAGAGTGATAAAACTCAAGATAAATCCAAACACTTATATATATATATCCACGGGAGTTTCTCCGAAAACACTAACCGGCACCGTGCGTAATCCTGCGCTCAGCGTTACGCACCAAGCCTCGGGACTCTTGGCCAATAAGGGGCAGCACAAGTGTCTTAAGATGCCTCCGCACCGGCGTCTTTCTTGGTAAATGGGAAGGTGAGACACCTCTTCAGTGACTCTTCTCTGATATGGGTGGAGAGCAGTGTTCTTGTTATGTCAGCATGTCATTTAAGGTGGCCTGGTTTCGCTGTAACCGCCTCTGTGCCCGACGCGTTATCGACGTTGGGAAAGAATGTGTCTACGCACGGCGGCGAGGGCGAGATATCCCACTGTGTCCGTCTATATCCCGGCTCTTAACGGGGGAGGGCGGGGGGGCACCCGAGCAGGAACTGAACAACCCTCCGTCCGCCGTCCACCTTAAGAAAAAGTCAATGAATACTTGGGAGATAGCAGGGGTGTTGCCCTCGTTCTTTGACGACACACAGAGAAAAATGTCACCAGGCAACGGGGCAGGTAAACACACTGCCTGGAAACCGGAGGACGCGCGTCAACAAAAACTTCACTGGCCACTGTTTCAGGAAATACGTCTAACACGATATACGAAGCAATACGGCCGAAAATGAAAGGCAGAACTGCAGCGCACTGTACAGCTTGTGCTGTTATACCGATATGTGCTCTAATCATCAAATGAAAACAGACCCTTATTTAGGTACAGATCACATGCTACAATGTAGTCACTTGAAAAACAAAGTTTACACATTTAAACAGTCAACGTTTTGGTCGTTAAACGTATTGAAAGCAAAATTATTATTATTGTTGCAAATATTTTAGGAAGGGGGGTGCAAATGCATTTTTTAATAATTTTAAGGAAGGTCTAAGTGTTATATAAAGACTGTCCCATGTCTCCAAAAGCTTAGTCCAAAGAGAACCCTTCACAGGCTTTGTTTTGTCAGGACATCCATAAAGTTGTGATGTCACAACTATACATTCACCACCTATCCCCCCGCCCCAGACATTCAAATCAGCCAATCAAAGGGGAGGTCATTAATATTAATGAGACAGACACAAAACGACCTGTTCTTCCAAGGGCTGCAGAGAAAAGCTTGAGAAAGGAAATGTAAAACTACATTGAGATTAGTTTTGGTCCTTAAACCACAAGTAAATCTTCGTAGGGATGTCAACACTTCAAATAAAACACAGTAAAAGTGTAAAATATGGAATGTTTAATACTGTGGTTCCCAGACCTTTTCACATCAAACTGACATTTTCACCGCATCAAGATTTCACCAAGATTTTTGCTTTTAGATGTTTTATTACAAAATGTTTATAAAACCCATGACCAGACTAGTGTTACTTACAGATGGAATTATAGAGAAAATAAATTATTCCCCCTTTGTGCAGGGGGGGCCCTGAAACCCTGTAAGGACCCCTGAGGTGGTTCCATTGCATTAATATGTAAACAGCTATTAAATGTTGCAGCTGGCCAAGGGGGAACTAAGTGTAAGTTTTATGTACTTCTTAGACATTTAATCCATACAAATGAATCATATTTATGTTTGTTCAAAAAAGAGTTCATCATGTAAATCTACAAATAATTTATTTACTCTAATTGTCGAAATAAAAAGAGGGAAAAGTAGCCCCAAGTTCCTGTTTTATGAACTGTACATAAATAAAGGAGCACTGTTTGCAGACATATTGTCTGTTAGAGGGATGTGATGGTTATCACAGGAAAGGTTCACCTCAAGGACAAGAGGGATGTTTTTCGACCGTGCCGAAGAAAAGAAAAGAACTGACCCTGCCTCAGAAAACTCTAACATGCACCGGGCAAGAAGTGTCCTTACCCCCCAGCCTCAGGACCAGCACAGACTGTCTGTCTGATTACAGAGACACACTCCACCCCACTGTGCAGGGGACGCTTGGCCCCACCAGCATATTATCACACTGTCTGCGAATTGAATCATCCTCATGACTATGTGTGTGTGTGAGAGAGAGAGAGATAGAGAGAGGCGGGGGGGGGGGGGGACTGAAAGCAGAGAGTGTTCAAAAGAAACATTGGCGTTATCTCGCAGAGACTCCAGCAGCAGACAAAGGTGCCTGTCTTTGCTTGGCCCCAGCAGCTCCCTCTTTCTCTTTATCTTCCTCCATCTCTTTCTCCCCCTTCCACCCTCTCTCTCTCTCTCTCTCTCTCTCTCAGGGAGATGCTGAGTCAGTGGAACAAAGCGAAAGGAGTTGGTAAAACGCCTTCCCATACATGAAACACAACCCTTTGTTCCAGCTTTTGAATCTGCTCGCTCTGTAGCTTGTTTTGACGCCTGTCACGCTGGCAGGAGCACATTAAGGGATCCGTGCATACGAGAGAGAGAGAGAGAGAGAGAGGGAGGTGGAGGCACAGAGAGGAAGCTAAAGCGCCTTGATGTTTGTCACCCCAGCCCCGGCTCGAGAGTCAAGTTCTTCTTTCGGCCATGAGACAGCTTTGCTTTGCTCGTCAGCAGGTTTTGGCTGTCAACACAGCTCAGGTCACGTCACGCAGAACAAACTGACCTGGTGTGCCCCCGGGTTACACCATGAGCTGACCATGTGTTCCGTTCTGAGACAAAGGCCGAAGTCTTCACATTGTCTTGTTTTTTTTTTGTTTTTTTAAAAAGATTATTTCTCTTGCTTAAGTTTCTAATTTTCCAGTAAAGGACACATTGTTGGCATTCGAGGTGGAGCCCTCCAGTATGTCGTTTGTTTTAATTCACAATAGCTGGTTGAGGTGTCCCTCCCCGGACTCCTGGTGTTAATGTGACAGATCACAGTGTGATTAAGTCAAAGAATCGTGTTAATGCATGAATTTATCATCGTGCAGCATGTAAACCAATGGTTTTTCACTATATACTGCATGGCACAGTAGGATGCACATGGATAAACCTGTGATGGAGGATGTGAGTCAGCCCCCCCCCTCTATACGTAGACATCTACATGCCAATGCATCATACATACTTCTGGGAAGAGTTTATTGACGGGAGGAAAGCCACGTGGGCAGGTCGTAAACATTTAACATTGGATATCAGATCTGGTGGGACAGAGCAGCCTGCGTGCGATTGTGTGTGTGCACCCATCTAACACGTGCGTGTGTGTGTGGAGTGTGTGTGTGTGTGTGTACGTCCATGTGCGAACAACAACGAACAGGCTGTTGAGTGAGAGACTTGAGTGCGTGGGACATGTGTGGGCGTGTGTGTGTGTGTGTGTGTGTGTGGGTGAACAGCATTCCTATCCATCAAAGTCACCAGTGGGACGCCCTCTGCCTTGGGAGAAAAATGAACCATGTCCGATGTACACAGCCTGCCGCTCTTGTTCTCCTGCCACCATTTCCTCCTGATTCACCCCAGAGTGGCTGTGAGTGGGACGGACACACCTCGCCAATCATCACCGGGCCGCCTTCACGGCATCTCTGACACATATACGCGCCTGCATACCTCGCACGCTGATACGAAACGGCATTTATACTTGTTAAACTGATACACAAAAACGTACACAGGCAACAGACGATGGGAAAAGTGTGTGTGTGTGTGTGAGAGAGACACAATTTCAGGCAACATTCCACCTGTTTGACGTAAGCCATCAGTTCAGCCTCCATATCTTGATAACCGAAAAGATTCTTTGACCAGAAATGCCACATATGTGTGATCATGAAGAAATAGGACGATAAGTGTCTCTACGTCTACGTTTGGCTTCAAGTGGCTTTTGTCCCATTGAAATTCTGGAGTAATCTCAAAGAATGATGCAAATATCTGAAATGTTTTACATGCTCTTCATTGTTGGTTTTGATTTGGGCTGACCCACTCTTAACCCCTGCCTACTTTAGTCTAGGTTTTGGGCTCAGAGCGTTACACCGTTTCTAATTTTCGTTACATGTTGTCCCCCAGAAAGCATAGATAGCATGTTACTGTAAGTGGATATAGTGTCTGTCGGTCATTAGAATGGTTTGTACAGGCACAATGGTGGGACAGGATGCATTGTGGTGAGTCATTTTCAAACTATGAAACATTAAAGTGGATTCAGACAGAAATGTAAGGGGCCACTTGGTTAGAAAAGGCAATAGATGAGAGTCTACAGTGTGAGAGTTAGGGAAATATTTGATTCATGTAGATAAACACCTGGGGTCTAGGGTCGCACAAAGGTTCCTTAAAGGGATAGTTTCAACATTTTTGATAATCTACATGATTCCCATAGTCATGATTCCCATAGTCATTGCAGTAGGTGCTTTACCTTTTTTGTTGCTACAAGCTGTTTCCAGACCTGAGGAGAAGAGCCATGAGCTGCTTAGCTGCTACTACGCTGCTAATGGTATGTTTGGTTTCCCTCAGATTCAGCAAATCAGCAACTCCAAAACACTGTGGTGGACAAGCTGCAACCTGCACATTCACATATGAGACAATAACAGAACATTAATGTAAAGCCAAACTTCAAACTCCAGATTCATATTTAGGAAATGCAAAGCGCTTTAACAACAAAAGTAAGAGGGAAAAATCTGTAAGTACCACTGATTCGATATTAACCACAGCATGGTTCATTAATTCATACATTTTCTATGCCTGTTTTATCCTCACTAGGGTCAGGGGTTCACCTCAGACAGGTCACCAGCCTATCATAGGGCCCACACATATTTCACTCACAAACTTATACCTATAGGCAATTTAGAGTGTCCAATTAACATAAGCATGTTTTTTTTGGCTGTGGGAGGAAGACAGAGAACATGGAGAAAACCCACGCAGACACATGGAAAGACCACACAAACTCCACAGAAAGGTCCCAGCTCAAGTCCTTGAACGTGTGACCTTCTTGCTGTGAGGCAGCAGCGCTACCCACTACGCCACCATGTCACCCGCATGGTCGGGTTTATGGAGATAAATGAAGTAAATGAAGTGTCCCGAGATGCTATTTCCTCCCACATTCATTGGTTTTTTGTTTCTATGCTGGCGGCTGAGGACCTTGTAACTCCATTTTTTTTTTACATATTAAAGTTTTTTTTTTTTTTTTTGTTAAATAAATCAGTACCTCAGATCATTCTAACTGTTGTGTGAGGTTTTCAGCAAGTTTAACCAATGAGAATTCATCAAACCAATGAAGGCAGCATCCCACCTTCACTGCATGTTAAAAATTGTAATAATGACCATTATATCTGAACACACTGTGAAAACTATGGTGACATTAAAACCAAACAGTGTTTCTGGATGATAGTGGATGTTAAGCCTCAGATACAAATTAGTGTCTCAGGATTTTGAATTTTATTTATACGTAACTCGTGGCTTGAAGAAACCCGGTCCCAGTAGTGACAAATGTGGAGTGGGTGAGCGGCTCAATTTTGGGATGGAGTTCAAAAGGACCCATGATACAGTGAAGGGTGGTGGTGAGGGGGGGAGCCAGCAGGAGATCAGAAGGCTGAGGAGCTGGGTGTGAGTGGGAAGGGTTCAGTGTGGGCCGGGTCTCTGATCCCACACCTGCAGAAGGAGCCTGTTTGAAGTGCTACTCGCTCGCCCCCCCCTCCGGCTCGCAGCACAGATGATTGATGACAAATCTACAGCTCTACGGCTTTACACACTAAAACAATGTGCCCGAGAGATTGTCAGAGTCGCGGACCGAGAAAGAGAGAAATGTGCCAAACGTGCAACGGCGCGAGCCCAAAAAAAAAGAGAAGGTGTCTCTTCAGACTATAATTTAGTCACAGGCACAGTTTACAGTAACTTCTGAACAGCTAAGCCAGAGACATTTCAACCAGGGCCCTGTTTCCATTATCATGAGTCATGACATTCCCTTGACTTTAATCCAGAAAAGTTTTCACAGCAACTTTTTGTGAAGCAGATACTTTATCTCATGGGGTCCACATGGAGTAAATGACTGATTAAAGAATCACAATAGAAATTCGAGAGCGAGTGATGACTCAAAGCAAAAAGCCTCCGCTGATTGAACGTGGCCCAAAGGCTCACTGGATGCATTCCAAACATTTCACAATCAGGGCCATGTGGTCCATTTATGACGTTGGAGCACACCCTCCTGCAATTCCAATTGGGAAATACATAGTTGAATGAGAACTCATTTTTGTTATCGTTGTGCATGCATGCTTGTGTATAAACTTCAGTTACTCTCACATAACTCATCCATAATTACACAAACGTGAGATGACTAATAAAAAGAAAAAAAGTGCTGCACAATCTTTGTCAGAGTGCTGAAGGTTGACGTTTTCTGCCCCACAGCGGGATGAATGAAATACATTTAATTAGGTAACTGGTTGACATTGTTCCTGAAAATAACAGCTGAGAAGGAAGCTTTACGCTCAAAAAATATTGATAGATTGGGTGATTTTCCACCAAATTGTGCTCATTCCTTCTTGGATACCATCATATAAATCATAACTTTACCCTACAAGATGGTTTTAGTATACACTGCAAAAAAAGAAAATTAAAAGTTGGGTTAACGCTAAATTTCAAGTCACTGAGATATTGTATTGTACTAACATGTAAAGAAATTAAGTGTTGTGCTGAGCGACAGCAGGACACGATAGCACCAAACTTTGATAAAATTTTAAGTAGAGCCATTAAAGCAAATATTTTAATTAGGTTTTGATGATTCTGACTGTTCTCAACTCTGAATTCTGATTTTCAAGTTAACAGTAGATTCTAAAAACTTGTCATTTTACATTGTTATAATTTTTATTTGTGCTAACTGTCTCAAAATATTGCTATATATTGCTATGACTCTGTGAATCATGATAATTGGGCAAATTTTCCCATGTTGAACTAACCTGTCAGAAAGAGAACACGCCATCTTATTTGAATGGGATTTGTTCAGATAAGCTAATCTTCTAGCTAGTGCTAACTTCAGTTAGCCGCTAACCGCTAAGGAACAAAAGCTTTGTGACTAAATGTTAAAAATGTGTATATATCATTTAACCTTAAAATGAATGAAATGGAAGTTTGTTTAAAACATACCTGTATACATGTGACTCCTGGCAATGAGTCTTGAAGTAAAAAAAATGGCAACTCAGAAAGTTAGCTTTCCAGCATGTTACAACAACAAAAAACGTTAGCATAACTAGCTAATCAGCTAACAAAGAGGTGCACTGAACTTAAGGATTTAAATATTAACTCAATAAATTATTTTGCCACATACAACAGTTTGCTTTGTTGTGATACCTTATATAATCGCCTTGAATGTCGATTGTTTATAATTTCAAATTTTACAAACATAAATCATTGTTTTGGCCCAAAAATATGGATTTATCAGCCGAGCTTGAAGGTAATACACAGGTACACACGGTAAACACGTATTAAAGCGTGGTTGTTAAAGTAAAATCACAGACGCAGGATGCAAAAATAAGTACGTCTTTATGGTGGGATCTCTATTAACCACCTCTACATGTGAATGTGTCGTGGGAATTTTTTTTTTTTTTAACCTTTTGCAGAAAGCCGGTATAGCTGTTTACAATGTTTATAATAAGCTAAGCTAAGCGTGTCCCAGCTGTGAATTCACATTTAGTATCAGGGCATAAAAGTGATACCGACCTTCTCGTCTAACTCCTGTCAGGAAAGCGATTGAGTGTATTTCCTAGAAAGGACAAAACTATTGAGCAATGTTTACAATGAAGGCCAATGGCATAGTAATGTGTCGTCGGCACAGTCGACATGTCACTTGTGCCAGGATCGCGGATCCTGAGAGGATACAATGTACTGTTGCGGCTTAGCCTATCACGTCCGTGGCGGGGGAATTCACACCGTGCTCCAGATCCGCGCTTGTCCCGTGAACAATTTGTCATTCACAGTCGCGCTACGCAAAAAGGACGCCATAGCGGCTGCCGCCACACTGTACTCCAAACCCAGGATTCAGGCCTGTCAAGCACTTACTGCATAGCCTAATCCAAATGGTGTGAATTCGACACCCCCACAAAGTGGACTTGATAATTGCTGCCTTTTACAGAGCCCGGTCTGCTCACACTAAAAGGCCCACAATAGGACTCAGCCTGGAACTGGGCTGAATGTGCTAAATAAGCTAATGAAATCCACCCACGGGACACAAGCCGGGCACGATAAGAACCTTTATAGATGTGAAACTCAGCCAAGCTGGGAGGGTGTTAGCTCTATCGGTTTGTTTATTTGTCTGTTTGACAGCCCACGGCAGAGCGCCAGAGGGGCTGGTGGTCGGACAAAGGTTAGGAGTCAGCGCGGAGTGTATAAAATAGAACAGAGCATAATAAGTGAGGGAGGGATTGTAGTAAAGTGAGTGAGCGAGGGCAGGAAGTGTGGGTGGCTGGGTAGGTGGTTTTGGCACTGCGGAATGGACTTCTTGCGTATTACTTCTGGTAAAACGAAGATATTTGCAATGGCTCTGCCCATTCACGGAGTAGTATCAGTTGTAGAATTGTGCTCTTTGGGGTCAGCCTGTGCAGAGGGGACACCAAATCAGTTTAAGAGCAAGATGTTATGATGTGCACCAGTACTCCCAGCACTTTTGCACTGAAAGAAGACAGATAGGAGATAACAGTAGTGTGTGTGTGTGTGTGTGTGTGTGTGTGTGTGTGTGTACAGTACACAGTGATGAATACCAGATGCAGGCATTTCCTTTGTTGGTGCAAGCAAGTTCAGTACTTGCCAAATCGCTCTGCTCTCCTCCCACACGGTTGAATACTTCCACACACACACACCCACACACACTCCAGAATCCCTGCCCACTAATCCTCCTCCATCCTAGGCTTCAGGGGTAGCCGAAGTTGCAGGCTAATTCAATCTTGGCTGGAGCGCCTCTGTTTTATATCGTTCCCGTTGTCTTCTTGTTCTCCACCCTTGGTCTATGCACTCACACTTTTTCTTAATTAGTTTTGTATTCTATCTCTCCTCCTGCCCCCACTCTTTTTCTCTGAGAATATGTGAGCAGTTTACTGTTTGGCCTTTCTCTTTTTCACTTCTTTACCCTCTCCAGTTGTTTTCTTTGCAGCAGTGTATCTACAGTACATACAGCAGGCCTCCGCTCCGCAGTCGACGTGCAGTAATCTAATCGCTGATATCGAAGGTCATTATGGAGCACATGATCCGGCTGGAGCTGGCAGGTAGTGGAGAGAGTTGATCTCATCTGTGACGGCCCAGAGGAGTATGCAGCGGCCTTCTCCCTATCACATTCTTAAAATAGCCCTCTGTCCCCACCGGCGACGTCATCCATTCCTGTCTCCCTCCGGCTCCGCCGCCCTCTCGCTCTCCGCTATCTCAGCCTCCTCCGCCCCCACCCCCACCCGCTCTAACTTTCCAGTCTTTGCCTGCCCTCCTCTCTCTCTCTGCTTCCCCCCGCCCCCTTTTTTTCTTTCTCACTGCCATCTCTCTGTTTGTGCTTCTCGATAACAGCAGTAATTCCATAAAACCGGGCTCGGTGTATTTTATGCTGATTTCCTCCTGCCACGCTGCTACCTCCGACTATAAAGCCTGGTATTTAAAACACGTCCCATAAAAGTTTCAATCTGGGCTTATTCTCAGGAATGATAATAATAGCATGCAAATAAAAAAACAGCCTTCCACCGGCCCTGCACTTGAACAACGTTCAGTCATTGTTGTTTAAATTAGTGAGATGGCTATCTTTACAACTCCCAGTGACAAGGAAAGGGAATCACTGGAGGCACCTGTCCTGGAAAATGCAATAAAATTGGCTGTCACATCCATTTCCTTTAAACTGGTAAAACACCAGGAGATGACTCCATATATTCAATCGAATTGTATGAATGTTTCACCACTTATAATGCTGTTTGCACCATGCACCACACTATATTAAAGCCAGCTCTAGACCACCTGCAAATGAGCAGCTAGACCTTTGAGCAATTCAAACCAACTACAAGCTACACGCTTTTACAAGGTTGCATAGACTAAAATAATGTGAGGTTATTATTTAGACACTGAAGGGGCTAAAAGCAAGCTGCAAATGAACAGCTCAAAGTTCAAACAGGCCTAAGACAACAATAAGGAGCTACTGTTAAAGGTGAATATGGGTATATTTAGTAAAAACGTAATGTCAAATATGGCTATGTTAAATTGTTGTTTTGTTCAGTGGAGTTTGGTGCTAACCACTGACCCTAATGTGCTTTAGTTTTTATAGCGTCAGGGGAGGGGTCACGCTGGTAACCCCTCCACATCATTCAGCCAAAACAAAGCACAAGAAATGGAGAAAAACAGTTCAATGGGTGAAACGGATGATTCATCCTCCAATAATGTTTCAGAGAGCGGAGAGAGTTTTCTTTAGGTTTTGGCACTGTCTGGTTATAGAGAAAATGATTCACCGTCACGTTTTGTTATGATCTCATGTTATCTAAACCAAGAGGAACACAGTAGACATAATTATTTATATGAGTTCTATTGGAAACAAAGTATGCAACAACATTTAGGGCCAATCAACACCAACCTTTCCCAGCATACCTTCCTTCTGTGTTTTAGTCACAAAAAAACACATTGGTCTGAAAATTTCAATACTAACAAAAGTGTAAAATAACATTGTCTTTTTTCCACACTGGTGTG
Organism: Eupleurogrammus muticus; assembly: GCA_036785175.1. Taxonomy (NCBI): domain Eukaryota; kingdom Metazoa; phylum Chordata; class Actinopteri; order Scombriformes; family Trichiuridae; genus Eupleurogrammus; species Eupleurogrammus muticus. The sequence continues at coordinate 8,702,786 of JAYKQN010000006.1, forward strand.
CGTCTCCCTTTTTACTCTTGTATTAACAGATCCATCAAATCACTCCTTCCATTTAACCAAATCAGGGGCTCAGGTACATTTTATGGTCCTATGAAAGCTGCCCCCCACTACAGGAAGGACCGTGTCCAACAACCACAATGTAGCTTAGGCGTGCAGATGTTCACCTAGGGTGGATCTCTGGCAGATGTTGCTATATGGTGGGAACATGAGCAGTTCTCATAACAGTGTCAAGGTCCCCGTTGACCCCTGTCCACGCCGTCCCGTTGACCAACACACACACACACACACACACACACACACACACACACACACACACACACACACAGCAATCTATAGTTTCACTGTTCCACATAACCACTCTTAGCCTTGATTTGACCCTCTCCAGTGACTTTAAAATCCCTTGGAATAAATAAGGGTCACATTTGACCCGAAACACCCTCTATGTACAAATATTTATACAAACTGCACAAAAATAGATTTCAGAGAAGAGGAGCATTTGGATACTGGAAACAGAATGACACCAGCCGCGTGTAGTTAAATATCTACTATGTATGGGCGGAATACCATGAAGCAAAAGTGAGTCACACGGAGACGGCTGCAGTAGGCTATAAAACCAGTGATCAAAGGCAACGCTTCAATTTAACCTTGTCCAGAAGCAAGGCAGCGTTTTATCCTTTATGGCAGCTCCACCGCCCACTACTTGCTGTGTTGCTGTTTAACACAAATCAGAAATGGACAAAGGTGTCAAATGGAGGAGTGATCCCCAAATCATTCGTCTCATTCCTTTATGTTCCAGTAAATATAAATAACAATGACTTTTTAACCTCATGACCCATAATTGTATATAGTTAAATTCTATTGGGCTGGATTAGTATGACATCCTCACAGTGCCCAGAGCATTGCAGAAAAAATATTTTTATTTCCTCAGGATAAATTGTAATTTTACTTCTAGAGTCAACAACAGGTCAAAACATCATTTTGTATTGTACTTTGGTTTATGACTAAATGCATAGTAGTTTTAACCATACAAAGACTATCGATTGGTGTTATGAATCACTAATACAAGGCCTGCTCATTGAAATAATGAATAGCACTAATAGCAATGAGTCAGAGATTCACATAAACAGTGAGACACTAAATCACTATCACCCCTTTATTAGTTTTTACATTAGACCAGCCCATCTTATAGTTGACTAAATGTTAGTCCACTACGTTTTCATTGGTTTCATTACATCAAAACGTAGCATATGACTGGACATGACATGAAATGAAATACTATGAAATGCTTGAGGGAAGCGATACAGGAAGCGGGACACTCAGTCAGTCAAAGACAGATTTATGATTTTACAGGGCTGGTCCCGGTGGTTATTACAGTCATTAGATAGTTAGTTGCCGTGTGGGGGTGGAAAACACAAGTATGGGATTATTTAGAGGGAAGAGAGGATGATAATCTGACGCACCAGATGTTGTTTGTTACCCAGAACTATCTGAGAAATTGTCCTTGGAAACTAGTAAAGGCCAAACACTTCCAAACATACTTGGCAGGTAATTGGATGCCTGACAAGATGGATTCTCTCGCAGCCTCGTGAACCTGACTGTCTCACAAGGCAAAAAGTACAACCCCAAGAAGGCAAACACTCGGCCTATCATCCAACCTCAAACACGACTTGTCATCTGAAACACATAACTAATGTTAGCCCAACATTAGCCTCTTAATATGGTAATACGTCTGCTCTAAAGTTATATATATATGATCATATATGCTGGGGCAACTCTAGTCCACAGGCATAGTCAGAGATATTTCAAATGATCTTTTCACAACCTGGAATAGTCACAACAACAGGCAAACTCGTCAGTTTATATCCGACCGACTCCAATCGCTTGCCATCTCTGTCCTGTCTCTCAGCATCGCCAGTTGCTTGTAATCTCCACCTCTCAGCATTGTTCCGGTCTTAACTTCCATCATCAACAACATGCCTGAGGTGCTCGGAAATTAACCAGATGATAACACACACACACACACACGAGTCGCTCCGCCAGGCTTTGGCCTTGTCTAGTCATGTCTGTTCTTATTTGTTTGACGTTACTTGATACAGCACATCAGCCAACAATGAGTTCACAGCCAATTAGTCATTTGCGTCTATTTATACTGTACCAGCTGACGTATCTGGTGTTGACTGTTTGTTAAGGATGTGTTCGTCAAGCATGCACCGGCGTTCGTCCTGCGAACGTTAGAGATTGTGGACGCGTTCTTGTGGCTGTGACGTACCCGAGTTTAAAAGGGGTTTGAGGGGTAATCGAACATACGTGGGGGTGGAAGCAGCAATTCACTGGTACACAATGAGTCATCGTGTTTTGTTAGACGATATAATCAGAGGATCATGTTAAAATCAGCAAACCATCAGTAATGCTATCTCGAGGGGCTCTGAACTGGGGCTGTGGAACGTCTGTCATGTCGCTGACATGTTACTGGAGACACAAGGCATATGGAGACGGTCACTTTTAGTATTCTTGAAAAGGCATTTTGGCAATTAAGCAATTAAGATGCTTTGATAATTAAGATCATTTAAATTTTACAATACTCTGAGTGCCACTGAGAGCACATGTTTTCCTATGCCTCTGTTCAATCCATCTGTCTGACAAATTACTGTTTTTTATTTGTCACCATTATGTCAAGAACAATCAAGATGATTATTGACCTCAGAATTATTGAAAGATTGTATATAAGGGTTAGGGTTAAAGATGGCTCTTATCAATTCATAGTCAAATAATGATCAATCAATCGGTCTATCCATCTATTTTCTATCTCTGTTTATTCCCCTCTAGGGTCACGGGGGGTCTGCTGGAGCCAATCCCAGTGTACTCAAGGTGAGAGGCAGGGATAGGCTCCAAACAGGTCACCAGTCTACTGTCAGGCACTATGAGTTGGCTAACGCGTGGAACGTGCTGGTTTACATGCACAAATCACATGCACTGGACCCATTACACGAAACTTGACACAATAGCCCGAGATGTAGAGGTACTGGCAGGCCAGCTTTACGAGTCCGGAGAACTTCGCCAGCTTCCTTAGAAACAAAGTTGGCTTTTATCCAAGCATTGGCTATTTTCCCATAAAAGTTTGCAACCTCCCTGCCCCCCAGTGGGTTGGGCGATTGATGAGTGCTGACAAACAGTGGCCGTTCCCGTTGGCATTGAGTTTGCCGAACGTTTCTTCTAATGAGAATTTGGTGGGCCATTACATTCGTCCTTGTCCTCCACCGTTCCCATCCATGGCAGCATTGTCTGTGGCGCCTGGTGCGTGGTGGCGCTATCATTGTGAGCATCATCGACGTTAGCGTTTTAGCTCCAAGCACAGCTATGCCTGACTGCATCCGCTTGTTCATATCCGCTCATTAGCTCATAAAACATCTCGTGCAGAAATGTCTTTGTGTGCATGCAAGCTAAAGTATTTTCTCCTTTTAATTAATACGAAACTGGACGTACAAATTTAGGTTTACATTTGTTAGCATGCACTCATGCCTTATTCTCAAATTTCATGACAAATTTAATTTCCAGCCCCTTGGGAGGCTGTATGTTGATTAAACATTAGGACCATAAATAGGTAGGTTACAGTGCTTGTATACATGAATCCATCTACCTGACCTTTACAGAGCTGCGAAAAGTCGTCTTCATTGGCTTTCTATTTGGAGTCCTGGAACAACCCCACCTCCCAAGCCTCCACTGCTGCATTCAGAGGATGTCTGACCTGAGCTGAACTCATGCTAAACACAAGCTCGTGCAATAAGAGTCATTTGCTAAAGACATTTCATGTTACAACACAGCCATTAAAAGCAGGGTTAGGTTATACGAGGTTTGTCAGTGAAATGGGGTAAAGTTGAAATTTGAGCTTCGGCAGTGTAAAGGACCCTGGGTGTCTCCGGTGTCTCCAACATTTTGTTCACAGCCAGTAAATAACTGGTTAAAAGTTTTAGGTTTTTTTTTTTTTTTGAGGAGGATTCCTTAATTTGAAAAGGGGGGTCTAAAAGATAGAGGCTGCACAGATTGTACAGCTCCCCGAGGCAAAATCTGTGATTTGTGATATTGGGCTGTGGGCTACAAATAACAATGACTTGACTTAGACTGGAAAATCTGAGGTGGAAGAGACGGAGGGTTTCAGTGGTGATGGGAAAGAGGAGTAAAAGCAAAAACACTTGCTTTAGCCCACCCCCAACCCATGGGTGCTGTTGAGGGTCACGCACCAGCCATGAGGCCCCGGCACTGGAATCCTGACCCATGTCAGAGCTGGCCCGTGCGTGTTAGGGGAAGGTATTTCTGCCTGCTTTGGGTGTCCTAAAACGAGCTTGTTGGCATATTTTCCTACAGGGCTTCAGTGAGAGGCTTGTGACTGCGAAGCCACGATGATGTGTCAGTCACCCCGGGGAGAAGGACAGAGGGATTAGCCGGCCCGCTGAAGGTTAAATGGGAGCATATTTACACCAGTCGTCTGGCAAAGCATGCTGCATGTAATTTGATTTCTGAGTTTTGGTGTCGTGTTGTTTCAAATGATCTGCCTGAAATGTAAATGTAACGAGCTTTGGCTTCCTGGGTTTCTGCCATTTGACAGTTAATATATTATAATATAATGAAAGCACATCATTCAATTACGTTGTTTGACAAAAAGTGAAAAGTTGGACATGATGCTCTAGCTATAATATATGCATCCAACTATATAAGCGTGCTACAACATTTGCAAAGGGACAAAGCCCACAGAGCACCCTCTTTAACATAATATCATATTCTGGCAGCTGTGGGACTATCATCCCTGTTTGCGCCACCACTTTAAATTGAAACGTGAATGAAATTCTGTGTCGGTGGGAAAGTTTCAGGCCAAGCACAGGTGGCAGAAACGATGACATGGACCTTTCAAAACAGCTCAAGAGGAAGGAAAGTCAATCCGGAGGTGCCCCTCTGGTTTTTATTTACACTCAATTCCTCTTTTGGCATGTTGTAGTTGGGCAAGTGTGTACACACACACACACATACACACACACATATACACATACAATCCTGCCACAAGGCCCTCACCTTCAACAACCATGCAATTAACAAGAGCAACAAATAATCAACTCCACTTTCATGATGATGGCGTGTGTGTGTGTGTGTGTGTGTGCGTGTGTGTGTGTGTTCATGTATGAATGTGCCCTCACGTGTCTGGGCCAATCCGGTAGATGTTTTGGAAACAGGGGGCAGGGTAGCATAACCCAGCTAAAGACAGGTTACAGGAAAAATGTGTGTGAAAGAGGCGGAAAAAAAAAACGCCCCGTGCCTGACAGACAGATCACACGGGTCTAACGGATCTAAACAGAGGAGGGAGAGGGGAGGGGAAGAGTTTGTGATATCCGGGAGAGGAAAATCGCGATCATCTAAGAGATGACGAGGCCACAAAAGGACAGTGGGGCAATCGGACGTCATCTGTCCCGGGGGATCAGCGTCTGGTCCCTTGTTTGGCGGGTGTCAGGTGTCTGTGCCCGGATTAGCGCCATTCAGCTGGTACTACCGCTATGCTTCTGCGGTCAGCACAGGTGGCTGGGGCTGGGGGGCGCGTCGCACGGCCAACTTGAACTGTTTCACAGGTGGCAAGCGTATCCACCGTTTACTGTGGTGATCAATCACCTCCGTGGAGGATAGGGTTTTTTTTTTTTTTGTTGCCAGATCGTGTAGTACAGATTCGAAAAACGGGCAGCCTTGTTCGTGCGTCGATTTACACTGAGAAATTCAAGGGAAATGTAAATCCGACTGAAGTGGGGCCTCTTCATCAGCCTCCGGACTAAACATAGATCCGTGCATGTACCGTCAGCAGGGGCGTAAAAGGGCAAGTTGCTCTCATCATCCTTCCAGTCATCATACTTCCATGAAAAGCACCAGTATGTGAGCGTGTGCGTGGCTTGACCTTGTCATATCTTATAACCAGGACACTCCTTTTCCAAATCTCCCTTCTGTCTGCAAATAAAACACACACACAAACACACACACACACACACACACGCGCGCCTGCTCTCACTGTACAGACAGGTTGGGTCCCACCCTGCTGATGCACTCCTCTCAAGGCTCCAGCATGTGACGCCTCCGGTTGGAATGCAAAACAGCCACAATCCCTACTGTCAGTAGCTCCGGGGGAAAGACGGATATTTTATACATCTGTCCCAGGCAAAGTCAGCCATGCGTCATCACACACACACACACACACACACACACACAAACAGCTCCGCTCATTTTCTTTATTCAGTCATCCTTCAAGCGGAGATTCGGTTCTGCTTGCGCTGCCTTTCGTTGATGGCTATCACAACCCATTCGTTTTCATTTATGCACATTGCAGGGGAAATGTTCAGGAAACCACCCGAAGCCTGCTAATTAGAGCCTTGAATTCACAATGAATGCACGAGTGGATGTTTGTCTTTGGTAATGTGTAACTGAGTTGAAGACCATCAAAGGGCTGCAAAACTGGAAACAGACCAGGGATGTGGAATAACTCCAAGCATGATTTAAGCAATTTTTTCCACTTATATAAACCCCCACCTGGGCTGCTTTTAGGAAGTACGACAGGGATGTTTTTGTGTCTCTTTATTGTTCTGCCGGTTCATAAGACACAAACGAAGGCAGCCTTGTGTTTCATTTTGTGCATCAGTGTGTATTTATTTTGAGCATGCACCTATCGTCATATCCTTATTGGGTGTAGAGGCCGTGTAAGTGGTAGATATGCTGTGGCCACATCATCAGTATGTGCATACATGGCAAATAAGCTTAAAGGTGCCTTTTTTTTTTTTTTTTAAAATACCTGCACGTCTTTGAACAGGCCGCTTATTCCTGTGTGAATATGCATAGACACACGCACAAGGACGGAAAAAAGCACTCTCCCCCTCTCGCACAAAAAAACACTCGGTGCAATGATTACCTGCCGTGCCACTCAGGGGCCATTTGCTGGTTCCACAAAGCTGATTATCTCACCTCTACAGCAGGCTGCGTTTGCGGCTTTGCAATTTTCTCCCAAATGCCCACACTGCTATTTGTGGAAATGCTACCTAGCTGGCACAGGCCGAGATGTGTTTGTGTTTGTGTGGATGTTTGCGTCTGGGCGAGTGCCTGGCTGCGTCTGTGTGTGTGTGTGTGGTGTGTGTGTGTGTGGTGTGTGTTTGGCGGGTGGGTGGGTGTTTGTGTAAAATGAAAGGCTGTAAGAATGGAGGGATGGATGACACAAACAGGGCAGAGTGGTGGGAGGCTGGTGTCAGGGCCCTACTCCCACTACCAGGCTGGATGCAGTATCTGACAGCTGACTGAGAGTCTGCAGGCCCCCTCTTTACACAGTCCCACCAAAAGGTCAGAACTTCAATCAGCGCCGCTCTGCGGATGCCTCCCTTTTTCCCTCTGCACCACTGCAGAGCTTCAGTTCTCCTCCTTGATGCGCACTTAACTGTGCTTGACCAGATGTCACAGGTAGAAATGCCGTTTTTCACAGCCAAGGAAGTGGCCTTAAGAAACGTTGGTTTACTTGCGTCGTATGAAATCCACAATATATTAAAGTTGTCATAGATGGCTCTCCGCTCAAACATTTAAAATTCCAAAAAACTTTGATTTCCTCTTAGGTCTCTAATTTGCCGTCACACATCAGCCACCCGTCGCTGCAAACTGTTGATGATCAGAAAAAAGAAATCATACATTACTTCACAAAGACAAGACAGAAGGGAAAATGTAGGACACGCTGAAACATGGCTTGGCCGAAGCATCACATTACTTCTTGTAAATGAGTAATCCGAGGTGTGATCTCACATCGGAGGTATCTTGATGTGTTTTTGCAGAGTCACAGCACCTTTTTTCTTTTTTTTTTCCCAAAATCCGATTATTCTCTCACAACGTGTCATCTGTCACTCCCCCGTTTTATGTAGAACTCCCTTATTATTCACCTATTATACATTGTTATTTTTTCATAATTGAGCTTGACGAATTAACAGGTCTCCTATGCTGTCGGCTGCACGAATTATCATCAACACGAGGAGTGAAATGTCAATGGGGCTGCGTGTGAAGTGTGTCCTGTGATTTTCAAAAGGCTAATAAGAGCGTTGATATAACAGAGATGAAGAGGATTCCCGTTGGAGTATCCAGTAAGAGAGTCTCATCCAGTGTTTCAAGTCCGATGAGGTTCCAGTCACTCCAGATCCTGATCCATACAGCCGATGAGTCAGCCTGCATCAAGGCGCTCTGAAGGCCGGGCATTCATACAGGGAAATATCGCACGGTCTGTGTCATGTCTGAGTCGCTGCCAGCCCGAAGGAAAAAAAAGATTGTGCCTTCCTTCTTTCCATCGGCTTCGTGATTCATTTTATTGCCCACTACTTGAGCGAACTTTTCAGATTACGGTAATAGATGCCTCGTCACATCCATCCCCGCTGACCCCATGAACGCGCGAGATCAAATCTATTCCTGTCAGTTATTTCCATTTTAGTTTTGCTCTGCATTTACTCACACGTTTAGCGTTTGAAATGTATGGTCGAAAAAAAAAAACTAACTTCATGATTTTATATGAAAATTAAATCAAAAGTATTGGTTGATAATCTATGAATTTTTGATGCAATTTATCAAGAAAAAAGCATCTTCAGGCATGATCTGTGAGACGATGCTTTCATATGCAATATGATGCTTTGAGTTCTCACATGGGCATGTTAACATGCTCACAGTGACGATGCTAACAGACTAAGTTTTACCATGTAAACCATTTTATTTAGCCTCATAACATCTGCTACCAGCAATAAACACAAAATAGAGCTGAATCTAATGAGAATGTCATTAGTTCTGCAATTTTGGTCATAAACCTTTGGACAAATTGAACATTAAAACAATGAATATGTGTAGAAAATCATGTCCAACAGTTATGAGATATGAGAAAGCTGCAGATATCTTTAAAAGAGCTTCTCTTCCTGAGGCATTGTGAACTTTATCTCTCAGTTTTTAGAGAGTAACACTAGTATATTTCCAAAAGAAAATTATTGTGATCGCTGCCAGCTCCAGTGGCCTTAAAACTTCTAAACCATACAAAGCATTCCAAATATTTCTGTTGGACATGCTCCCAAAATCCTGAGCCGATAGAGCTTTGAGAATATTTTTTAAAGGGACCCCATTATCCAGTTTTCCCTGTTTATACATGTTAGATGCTTTTATGGTCTGAAGGCGCCTCGATCAGGGGTCACCAACCCTGGTCGTGGAGGGCTAGTGTGGCTGCAGTAACACCCCCCATTCTACTAATCAACTACTAGAGGCCTTGCTAACGACCTTCATTAGTAGAATCAGCCTGGTTGGAACAAAATCCTGCACCCACAGTAGCCCCCCAGGACTCGGGTTGGTGACCCCTGGCCCAGATGGACCTGTAGCGGTAATGCAGTCTGCCTTCTCACACTCTCACGCTGAGACACCCGTGATCCGGGGTCATATGGGGATACAGAAGCCGAGTACAAGCGCCCTAGAAGGAGGGATCAGCGTCACGGACCCGGGGCCCAGTTACTGTCAATGTTATATTTGTACACCTTAACTTTAAAGTGGCTTTTTAAGCTGAAATCACCATCGGTGACACCAGTGCTCGTGACCTATTTTACATGTTACGAAGCTTAAATCTAATGGTGTAAACTCGCTGCTCTGCTGTCATTTTGGAACTGACATCACCTAAAACACGGTGATTCACGCGGGCTGGTGACTTTTCTTCCCGCTACGGTCGACTCACACGCAGCCCAGTGGGCTCTCACGAAGCTGGGAGCTGCTTTGTTAAGAGAAGCCCTGCAAAAGATGACACCATGGATTATCATCGCCTGTATCACGCTATTGTCTCCGGGGCGGAGACAGCGCAATCTTTTAATTACAGTACACGGCCGTCAACGGGAGATAGACGGTGACTTATCACGGGGGCTCATCGGCTCTGAAACACCACAGACTGAATAGGCCGGGTCCTCGTCATCTTTTATCAACATGCAGCACATTGAATCTTCTGTAACAATGTGGAGCACTTCAACACTCAGGTCAGACAGGTCGTCCACGAGACCTCTGCTTCGTGGGGGCCGAATCTCACTTAGGTTTCATGATAGAAAAATCACAAATGGAGGAAGATTTTGACTCAGAATCATTCACCGCCACTAAAAATACATGCGTCATTGAAAAAAACAGAAAGACATCTGGACGTGCCTCAAACCAGAGACTGGTTCCTCACTTAGAGTATCTTCTTTTCCAGAAAAAAAAACCCTCCTGCACAGAGTTTCAGCTAACATCGCCACACACAGACCTGAGAACAGAGCAGAGCGTGCACATGGGGGGCACATGGGTATTTTCTGCGGTAGATTTGTTTTTTTGATGAAAGCGGAGCGCAAGGGAGGAAAAAAAAAGACAATGGAGCAGAGCTCGGTTTCAACATCCTTCTTTCATAAATCTGGATTAAAGAAGTGGTGGTTTTGACACGACCGTTTCATCTCGCCTGTCTAAAGTGTTACTCACTGCCGTGTCCAGGCCCTCAGGCTGACTGATGAGCGAGCATGAGAGTGCATTCTATGTACGTGTGTGTGTGTGTGTGTGTGCAAAGAAACACACAGATTGAAAAGGAGAACAGAGAGCAGGATGCTGGGAACTGCTTATTTTTTTATATATTTTTTTTAATCAGGAAACTTTTATATAGAATGCTCTTTTCCTGTTTTGAAATAACAAGTCAGACCTTTGCACATTATAAAGCTCATAAAACAAATGAGTAGCAGTTTCACCATTGACACCAGCGGTCACGACTGCCCGTGTGTATGTGTGTAAACACGGGTACCTCCAGTGTACTCACATTTGTCGGAGGCCCTCGGGAGCTTTGACATTCAAAATAAACCGGTTGTGGTTTCTGCTCTGAAAGCCTTAACCCGGCACGTGAATGAGGTTGAGTGAGTCTGAGCTGAAAACCTGCGGTTACGAAACAGGAGAAAGACCCGGTTTTCCACAGGATGGCCAGTGAAGGACTTTCCCTGGCTCCGTCACACTGAGGTCCTCACTCCCAACAAACAAGCACAGCCAAGCGGGTTAGTTACACACACTTACACACACACACACACACACACACACCTCAAAGCCACAAGCGTGCTGCAAAAGTAAAAGTAAGGGAGGCCTCACCAGATGCAGGAAGTGATGTTGCAGCAAAGCACGAGAAAGAGGCTAATTTAAGGATAATTTTCAAACAAGGAGTTGTTTTACAACAGAATTAATCAATATGTGCTTTCACCAGAAGTTGAATAAAAAATTATCTGAAATGCTACGTTCCAATCTATGGCTGATGTCTGCTGCCACCAAGTGGCAGAAACACTCCCCCAGAGAGGAAACCCCTCTATTTCTATTTGGATGGCCTTTTCCACACATTTCATCACATCTGATTACCAAGAGAAACGTTTCCTGGAGAAATTTTGTGACTGATAGCTGTAGTTATCTTCACACTTGTGACAAACATAGGTTTGCACCCAATACAGCAACTGAACTCGGGGGTTCACTGGATCCCAGCATTACATGAAATATATCCAGTCATTTACAGGAGAAAGAAAAAAACAAACACAAGCAGGTAATTCCAAATAAATTTATTGTTATTTCATCCACTGTACAAAGCAAGTATGGAATCCTCTGGACACTGACGTGACTGAGCTGGAAACACCGAGATGGACCATTTAATTCCACCAAAGCAACAGAAAAGATAACCTGGAAGGGAAAAAAGAACAAAGTGACTCAGTTTAACACACATAATAAACAATGTATGCAAAGGCTCAGTGATTTCCTGTTCAAATTTGACCTTCTATGATAGCATGTGCACTGCCCTTATTAACCTGACTGGGGTTAAACCAGTAAACTGGATGGTTCTCTGACAGCGTCATGTTGCAGTGGGTGAGGTGTCTTACCACAGGTCTACTCCAGAGCCTTGACGATGGCCTGATGGGCCTCTATGCTGATCATAACTTCTGCCTTGGCTGCCTCGTCGGTTGCAGTGGCCAATTCAGCCTGGGCCTTGTCCAGGTTGTCCTTAGCAGCCTAAAGAAGATAGAAGAAAAGCAATGGAAAGATAAGAGATTTCATTTCATTACAATACAAACATTTTCGTTTCCCTCTCTCCTCCTCGACAAATATACTTTACCATTACTCAAACTAAAGCCATGAGTTAGTATAAAAAGCCTCTAAACAGGCTGATTATCCCCTCATTCTGAAAAAAGTAAATAAATCACAAGACCAGCCCCTATTCAAAAGGTAACCTAATTATAATAACAGTGAGGTCACAAAAGTGGCAACAAAAATCGAATCATCTTGGAAACCTTGTGAGGGTAGCTGGGATGTAGAAGTCTGGAGAGCGAGAATGACGGAGACGTCTGGAGAAAGACATGCGAAGAAAATCCCCAATGCCACTTTCCTCTGAAAGCTCCATTTATCACAATGGCGATTAGAAACGAGAAATGACAAACATAGCTGGAAGTTAAAGGTCTCCCAGTAGGGATTTGACACATCTGCTATAACTCAACAGCGACTGACCTTTCTCTCCTTATTAACAGCATGGGCCCATGTGCATTGTTAGTGCAGAGCGGAAGAGGACAAGAGAGGGGAGGAAGGGAAAAAAATAAATAAATAAAAACCCTCATTTACTGCTATGAAGTCAACTTGACAGTGACACTGGCACTGCCCAAGGTCAACGGCAGACACGGCGGAGCACGCATAATAACACAGTCTAGCAATAACAAGACTGACATTTAAACAAGCACTCTGCCTTCAAGTCGGACTGCAACGCTGATCAGATCGCTAATCATCAGCTGGGAGGCGCTCATCAGTGCAGCGGATCAAAACAAGGGGACAAAACGAAAAATCCAGCGTGGGTTCTAAGAATTGTCTCTGCTGTCAAAGCCCACGTCCCTGCTGGGAGACAAACCAGGGTGAACAATCGGTAATTACGCATGCCTCTGTAAATTAGATATGGAAACCCATCGCACAAATCTCATTAAAACATAAAAGATCCATAAAGAATTCAGTAAGCCACACTAGTCTGGCGTTCTGAAGACATGGGAGATGTCGGGGAGTGAAGAAACCGAGGTCGAGAGCGGTGATTTCACATGTGCCGACTGTGTGGCAGCGTTTATGTCTCTTTTCAGAAACAAAACATTCTGACAACACGCTTTGTGTGCGAGAGCTAGCGGCTAAATTTCAACCAAACTATGACAGCTCCGGTACATTCCCTTCACTCTGCAGTTTCTAACAACATGCAATGTGAAGGGAGACACTAACATCCTTTAACATTTTAAAAAGATTAAGAATGGCATCCAACCCTGCAGCTGCAAGCTCAATACACTCAGACTATGGAAGAGAATATTAAATCTTTTCCTTCTTGCCCACCTGCACAGTGTTCAAAGTTCAAAGCCAACCACGGAACAAATGAGCTGTTTGGGATTCACTCATTTTAAGGGCACGTCGGGTACAAAGATAAATGTTACAAGGTCTAAAGGAGCAGAATTTAAGACTGAGACCAATTCATTCTATTTTCACATCGAGAAGAAAGCTGGCAAAAACCACCAGCTTCTGATTTTACATTAATTTCTAAATAATCATGAGGATGAATAAATATTCTTGAGGATGTGAAGTCCAACTGTGTAATAGTACAACCTATTTTAAAAAGGACATATTGTACGGATACCTGTAGTCAAAGATTGAACTTGCAGTGTTAAAACAAACTGTTGATTATACAGTAATCTTTCAACCAACACATTAATGCATTCACTGGACCGCTGTGACATTATGAAGCCCAGTCCTCAAGCGCAAAGGCTGTGCTCATTAAATACCACAAATATTGATCATCACCGGCATTTATACCTCATTAAAAATATGTGCTAAGGCCATCAAAAGCCATTACAGAGTTTATAACGAGGGGATCAATGGCCCCATTAGCTGGCCAGTCATTAAAGCAAATGCATGCTTGGTTGATAGAATTACAAGATCACCTGTACATCGCATTACAATCAATAAACTGCATTAAATACTAGTTTATATCTCAGACTTGTGAAGATTTTTTCCCCTCATTGTAATGTTTTGTGTTGCTATACATGGTGCCGCATGTTACTACAGTTCCATCTCATGCTCTATCTTTCGAAATTGAAAAGGATCATTCTGAATTTCAACATTTTCTTGATAAGACTGCAGATGAACTATTACTTTTTTAATGTAAGGTAATTAATCTCCATAGGCTTCCATAGGCCACACAAACAGCATATTCATTCATTAGCGCATCTAGGGGTGAAGTTTCCATTATAAATCTCAGTCACTGAAACTGTACACAATTTGACATTTTGTTAAATGCAAAGACATTTAAAAAAATATTTCAGTGTATATACCAGGGGTCATCAACCCTGTTCATGGAGGGCTACTGTGGATGCAAGTTTTGTTCCAACCAGGCAGTAACACACCTGATTCTACTAATAAACATCCTTAATAAGAGCTCTAGTTGATAACTAGAATCAGGTGTGTTACTGCCTGGTTGCATACCCTAAGCTCTTGGGTGTATGATAGCAGACGAAAGTAAAGATCGTACTTACTGCAATGTCCAGCTGGTCCAGGGGAACAGCCTCTTCAGCTAGCAGTTGCACTGAAGAGTCAGCGTTGACTGTTACTGACCCACTGCTCACTGCATACACACAGACACACACATTAACTGTACATGCCAACTTTAAATCATCAAACAGAAGTCCTTCACAGCTAGTTTCACATTTTGTTTTTTCTCATCAAGGATTGCATTTTCATACCTTAATATCTTACGCAGCCACTGGTATATTCAGTATACATTCTAAGTTGAATAGCTACCTCCCATTGTATTTATAAAAATGAGGATATGCACAAAAAACAAATGCTGTTATTTTGTTTTTATGGTCAACAACACTTTCTTCTATAGGCTTGATACATGTTCACACAAAGGATATCTACATCTTGTCCTGTGTTTCTTCAACCTAACATTAGGCAAATACAGTTTCAATGAGTCTGAAACAATGACATATCCCTTATATAGTTTAACATATGAAAAAGCACCCCAAGTATCAGACTTTCAAAAAAGATCAGTGTATGCGAAAATTGGGGGCACTAGTCTAAAAATGGGGGAGGAATTCAGTGTACAGGTGCTTCTTCACTGTAAACTTTGACTTGGTTTTGCTTTCACGAACCAGTGGTGTCAGAGCATACTCATGGGAATTTATCAATCATAGAAATATGGCCCGTCTCGTCGTTTGATTGCTTTGCCTGTAAAATCTTACCAAAGTATTTGTCGGTGGAACCGTCGTCATTGATTACTGTGACAACACCGGGACGGAGCACCTGCAGTGTGGGTACGTGGGCAGGGAGGATACCGAACGCACCGGTGAGCGTGGGCACGTCAACCTGTTTCACACTGGCTCCTTGGAAGTAAACCTGTGGACAGAAGAAAGAGGCATTCAAGGACCACAAACTGCGACTGATCAATTTATCACTTTTATTAATTGATCAAGAGAAGTTTGGCATTGGCAACTTTTATATTGATAATTGAATATCAGTTATTTTTTATGCAAATGCTAAACATTTATGGGTCCCACCTTGACGAAGGCGAGTATTTTTCGTCCTATGTTGTCAAATGTGATGGTAAGCTGAATGCCTTTTACATCATGTGATTCTCTGAAATTCTTAACAATGAATGATTCATTGAAAAATAAAAACGACTAAAACAGCTAGTTTGCAGTCAGACTGCAGAGCCATTCCATATGAAGCCTTGATAGCGTCATCAAGATAATTTGTCAGCTTTTCGTTACAAATTTCCATGCACAACAAGTGAATAAGTGAATAAATGATGAATAAGATATGCAGAACTTTGTGAAACTCTTCTCTTAATTGAATTTATTGAAGCACTTTTGTAGACCTGCAGATTCAAGGTTAGGGGTGTGTTTAAAACACGTCTAACACCGTGAAGACAATATGTTCTAATTTCAGGCTAACTTCTGACTAACACTCTCACACGCGCGTGGGTGTGTTTCTGACCTTTAAATAAGAGGATATTGTGTGATTGTGTTGTTAGTTGAAGCATAACGCTACTACGACAAATCGCAGGTCAAAGACGGTGACTGACAGCTAGCTTAGCTTGGCTAAAGTTAGCTGCGCTCCAAGCTCTGCGTGCAGTAAAATAACCGCAATAATTACTAAGAATATTGTCAGCGAACCCATGCACGAGTAACACAAAATCATAATAACGCTAATAATAAGACCCTCTGAATGTCCGCAAGCTGTGTAACGTTGCACTTCAACGGGACCGTAGGTTCGCCGTTAGCTCCTGCTAGCTGGGCCGGACAGTTACCGCTGGCTAGCTACCTTTGAAGGGGAGGCGAACGTGAAGGACATCTGCGGGGCTCCGGACGCCGCCTCCGCGTAGCAGCGAGCCTGCCTCAGCGCGGGAAGGGAACGGCGGAGAAACCTTGCTGCCATCATGTCTGGAAGTCGACTTTATTTCACAACTGCAAAGTGAATGACAGAGCTCCTCAAGCTCCGGCGTGAAGGCGCTGTGTGGCTCGCTAGGACAAGGACGTTGGTAAGCTACCCATAAGGCTTTGCGGTGCCACAAAGGACGCTGGGTAATGTATTTTATGCAGTCAAGGTTGATGTTGAAAGCATCATACTGTATGGAAAATATATAAAGTGTATAGTCTCGTTGAGATGGATGAACTTTAATAATAATAAATAAAATAAGATTGAATTGAATTCTATTAATCAATGATAATGTTAGTAATAATAATTGTATTTATATAGTACTTAATGCAAAAACTCATTTCAAAGTCCGCACACAAAGAAGATTAGAAAACAAACTAAATACAAATAAAAAAACAGTAATAGCAATAAAGAAACAGTAAAAATGTAATTTTCTTTTTTTCAAAGTTGCAAGGGAATTAAGTTGTTATGAGACCCAAGGTGAGGGTGTTGCATAGTTTATGGCTGTACAAACAGAAATCAGCCTCTCCAGAGTCCTTGTGGGACACTTTAGAAACTTTTAAAAAAGAATGAAATAACAGGACATTAAATAAGAGGCAGTCGTTGATAAGTGGATGTGCTAGATTATGTAAGGCCTTGTAGATAAATACATTTTCTCCAAGCAGTATAATGTTACCATGAATGAAATTGAAACATGGGACAAGATGTGTCTTGTTCAGTGAGATGGAAATACCCTTCAATGTTTACTCCTTTCTGTGTTTACATATGAATGTAAAAGATAGGATACTCAGGAGACAACATATTGGGTAGAATAGCCTGTGTGGTATGTATATATATATATACCACATTCCACACGGGTTATTCTATAAATATTAGTGTGTGTGTGTGTGTGTGTAAATACAGTGTTGAAAAGCACTTTATAGTATATAATTCACAGTATATATAATGGAGTTAATTTTCAGATGAATATTTTAGATAATCTACTTTATTATAGTTACTGTTTTAAATACCATTCTTTTATTTATTTTTTATTTATTCATTCATATGATATACACTTAATTTAAAAGCTGCTATATAAAGTATAATAAACAAACATGTGATACCATTATACCGTCTATACAATGCAGGATTTTTACTATTAATTCATGCAAAGTATCATAAAATTAGTTCCACATTTGTGGATCGCAACATTAAAATGCTCTCATGTGTTTGATAGTCAATAAAAGCAGTAGTATAATATATAGGCTTTTTACTGGATTTTTTTGGTAATATTTTCAAATGCCAGCTTTTATTAAGAATTTGTCAGTAGATGGCGTCAAACCCACATGTCTGCGCAGGCTGCAGAAACCTGTGCTTGTCTGGGACGTTTTTATTGCTCTTTTTGTGTGCTACTACTGACACACACACACACACACACACACACACACACACACATATACAACCACATTCACAAAATTACCTTCACTGTAGCCTATCACCAATTTTACAGTTCTTGTAATCAATAACCAAAACAAAAGGTAGATTAAATACAATTAACTTTATACAAGAGAAGTATTTCAGAAGCCAAAAATAAAAAAGTAATAAAAAAGAACATCTGAAATATGCGAGACAACAATATCCGAGTTCCCAGCTGTGAAGATGGAGCGTCACGATCATTTCGAGCTTTACCTCACTCCTTGCGTCACGTGGTGCGGTCTCTGACTGGGTGGTGGGCGTGTCTTAAACAGTGGGGTTTCATTCATAAATACTTTTGGCTTTTAAAAAATCCACATTAAAGTGCTCACAGAAGAGTTTGACGCTATCGGCTTCGCCCCTCCACCCCTGCATGGACCGGCTGGCTGGCTAGGTGAGTGCAGCCTGCGTGCGGCTGTTTGCGCAGACACTTTCGCGTCGCTGCCTTCTCCCGTCGCCGCCTCCGGGACTGATGAAAAATCATAAGCGCCTGCGAAATATCAAGATGGCATATTTATTCATCGTCGGAGCCCGTCGTGTTTTCTTTTCGTATTTTTTCCCGTTTTAAGTTTAGCGTTTCATCACGTCATATGATGTGATTTCTACATTCTTGCGAGAGATTTAAGGAAACAGCCGCCACTTCCAGAGCCGATGCTCATTATTGCCTTTTACGGGGGATTGTATATAAATATATATTAGTATATTTCAGAAGCGAAGCGATAAGAATTAAGGATGCTCTCTGTTTGACGATTTCCCGTTATGAACAGATTATTACACGATTGAAAACGAACCATTCCTCCAATTGTTCTAGAGGAAGGTATCATGGTGCGAAATATAGAGGCTCCTCGGAAAACAAAATGCGTCTTAAGACACTACAATGCCGCTGCTGTTAGACCCAAATTGCGTTAAGCATGATGGCTTATGCCATGGCCGGGACACCCATGTCCTACCATCTGCTCGGCTGCTAATCAATAGAGCTTTATCTTCTGGGTTTGCAACGCCACAGAAGTGACCAGTTCCCCAATAAAGTACTAGATTCGACTGAGCTGCAGAAAATGCCATTTTTTCCTCCTCACGTTTTCTCATATCCTTCTGTTGCCTGACAGAGCAGAGCAGAGCAGAGGCAGCCAAGTGTAATTAGACTACCTGTCAATTCCGTCCGGTTGCTTGGGAGTTTTATTGCATTCTGTCAGCACGTCGGAAGCAGCTTTAGTTCCCTAACTGTTGAATTTGCTGTGTTTTTTGTTGTTGTTGTTGAAGATCCCCACTAGTGAAACAAGCTCTCTCACATGCATTTGTTGCATATGCTCTGCAAAACTAATCCTAAGTTAATAACCATTCTGTTGGTGGTATTTTGTCATTATTGTTAATACTATTATTTTTTCCTTCACAATCAGCCATGCAGCACTGCAATCCGAGGCCATTGGGTCGGCCCTGAGGGGAACACTGCTGCTCCGGCTCGGTCTGCTGGGTGGGCTGAGGTGGCTGAGGATGCACCAAGGGAGCTGAGAAAGGAGACTCTCCGGGCACACAGCCTGACACACACACACACACACTCACACACACGTCCAGAGCTGCTGCGCACTGCCCTCCATCAGGGTAAGATTCGAATGGCTGGTAAAAAGCAGGATGTGGGTAGAGTAGCGAGTGTGGATGCAGCCCAATATGTTTCCCGCAACAGTTCTCTGGCTCGGCCGGTAGATGCAGAGGAAAATAAAGAGGCAGGCAGCGAGGCAGCGAGGCAGTAGCTTACAGCTTGTGGTGCTGAAGTTGAGTGCTGCAGTGACTGGCAGGCGAGCAAGGAGTGCTGACTGCTGCTGGCATGTTGCTTCTCCCCTGCTGGGTGAGTAGATCTATCCTGTGCGTGTTGGTAAGAGCGAGAGAGAGTGTGTGTGTGTGTGTGTGTGTGTGTGTGTGTGGGCGTTTGATGCAGCAGTAACAGTATTAATGGCAGTGATCTGTAAGAGGGAACGCATAGCAGCAGCAGCAGCAGCAGCGGTAGTGGAACTCAGCTGCTGGAGCCAGTGTTTAGTAAGACCTTTTTGTGTGTGTGTGTGTGTGTGTGGGAGGTAGATGAAGAGTCTTTGGGCTGATATGGAATTATGGGTGATGATTTACAGCAGAGATGCTAACAATTGCATCTTCTGTGGGCTTTAACGCATGCGTACAAGCACATGCCGTACACACACACACACACACACACACGCTTGCTCTCTGCCAGATCTTGCACTCTTTCAAGGCCATTAGAGATGCAACAAGATTTGTTTTGCTGCAATAGGCATTTTCTATCCCATTTTACGGTCCGACATAAATGTTCATTTGCTCCGTGTGGACTGCACTGCCGGCCTTTATCCATTGTAGCCAGAGAGAGTTTTCTTCTACGTTCACATGTACAGTATGTGATCGAGTGGATTTGTTAATGCAAATAGAAGGCAGCAGTTAATGGTTGACTCTGTGAACCGATGAACAGCTCCAGTAACAGTCATTTCCTCCCTGTGTTTGTGTGTGTGCATGTGTTATCTCTCAGGGGGACTCAATAGTTGGCCTGGACCATGAGCAATGAGTCTACCGTCTGGAACATCCTACCAGAAAACTCCACAGTAAGTCTGCCTTTCACCACACACTTATTCACAGACTTCCTGTGTGTGTGTCGGTGTGCGTGTATGTTGGTGTGTTCACATCACGTCCAGCTCACCAACAGAACCACACTCCTTCCTCATTTTCTCCTCTGGCCGATTGACTGGCTAATAGAGAACATCCTGACCTGGACCCGAAATAATTAAATCTGTGATCTAATCTCAGTTTTAATTTCCTTTCATGCAGAAATTACAATGTAATCATTCTCCCCCCCTTACACTGTCCTGAGACTCTGTTATCTTTACATAACCTTGGTTGTTATATCACTCATGGTTTTCTGTAACGGCGCAAGATCTGCAGCAGTTTTCTTTCACTCATGTTTCCATCGGCCATGTTATACAAACAAGCCACAGTTTTTCAACCTTTTTAAATAATAAATATGCAGAGACCAGTAACTTCATGGACATAATAACTCAACAAATTAAAAAAACAAATGTGGTGGTGAGCTAAAACCGGTGGTTTTCTTGGACATGTGATAAAAAAAAAAAATGATCAAAAATTATAAAAGAAATCCAACATTTTCTTAATACAGTCACACTCATTTTTTAAAAACTTTGGTTTCTTTCAGTAACATGTTTTTGATTAGTGATGACTGACCAATAGACTTTCATGTTCCAAAACATGTACCATCTGGTGAGATAGGAGGTATGCAGCAAGACTAGTTTTA
The DNA here is from genome assembly GCA_036785175.1 of Eupleurogrammus muticus. NCBI lineage: Eukaryota > Metazoa > Chordata > Actinopteri > Scombriformes > Trichiuridae > Eupleurogrammus > Eupleurogrammus muticus. Next base: position 8,724,036 of record JAYKQN010000006.1, read on the forward strand.
TAATCAGCCATAGTTTTCCATGCATACTTATGTGGATTTAATAACGTCCTACCACTGATGAGGCAGCAATTTGAAGGTGTCTAGTCCCATAGTGAAATGTGTTCATCCTTGTAAGAGTAACTATTGCCTCAATCGACTGAACTAAAGTATCATAAAGTCTCTCTCAGCGCTCCCTGTGTGGTTAAGACACTCTTCTGCAGAGAGAGCTTTCCCATGGTTAAGGTACACTGTAGGCAGGTTAATAGCCCTGGCATTTATTGATTAATTGCGCTGTTACACTTATAGATTCACTTTATACATGCCAACCTACCAGTGGGGCTAAATCAATCTTTTAAGATGCGTGGTGTTTCTGTGAAAGAGAAAACATAAGATAGTGAAATCAAGGCTATAATTGATGTTTTTGATTCAATTCACATATCTGGGACTCACCTAAAAGAGCAATTTTCTGTACATTGGACTATTTAAAAAAAAAAAAAAAAAAGCGACATCTTGATGCGAACCCATGTTTCCCATACGGGCAGAGTAGCAGGAAAAGTAACAGGTGAGGCGTCTATGTATCTATCTACAGTCGCCCTCTTGTTCTTTGTATCCCAGGAGATCGCGTTCGAGACCGAGGAGCAGCAGGATGGCTCCGTGCTCCTCCTGGTGATCCTCTCCATCTTCCTGGTGGGAACGCTGATCTTCGTCACCGTCCTCCTCATCACCCTCCGCCGCTGCTGCCGAGGAGGGCAATGCTGCGCCAGGTGCGGTTCAAAAAAAAAAAAATCATGTGTCTTTCTACTAATCCACCTAACACCCTTATCCGGCTTGATTTATAGACTGCAGCAGTATATGTGCTCCGCTCCGCTATAGGGTTCCAGTAAGAAGTGAGGTAACATAATAAAAGCAGCAGTAACAAGATTCCTGCAATAACTACTGGCCCCGCCATGTCCGTATTTGTTGACACTGCGACACAAAGATGTTCATGATAATTTTGAAGTAACAGATTGAGGTGTTTTTATTATTATGTAGTGTCTCTGTGATTTAACCCTCCCTTCACCACAACCAAGACAATATCTCAAGACTCTTGAAAAATCCCAATAACTTTAAGTCAACACCACTCCTACACGGTTTCACTGAAGATTCTTTGCTTCTCGGAGCTGGCGGCTGAGACAGGTGCACAGATGTTGCTTTTACTGTGTTGCATGAGTACACACGGTTTGTTGACAGAGCCGAAGCCTCCTGAGCTTACGCGCAACTGTTATTTCAAGACAGACCGGTACTTCTGTTGAACGTGTATACTTATAGATGGGGGACAATGCCACTGCAATTAACGCTAACTACCTCCTATGGGATTGTTCCTTTTTTTTTCTCCAACTCGTGAACCCCCAGACTATCTTAGGCGTTTTTCCATTAACAGACAACGCAGTGATCCATTATCCAAATTAAAGCGTCTTTACAATGGAGATCTGTGTAGGAAAAAAAAAGAAGGTTGTAAGCCAATAGTTAGTCATGTAAGCATGTGCAGTAAGCACACATCACAGTACACTCACTCATTACAGAAGTCTGCTGTTTGAGTGTCGGGGACCCCCTCTGGGGCTGTTATGAAAACACCTTGGCGGAAACGCATTCAATATTCATGCTCATTTATTTCTGATTCATCTGTGTTCATTCAGCAGTAACACAGCTACCCTCGAGAGGCTTTGTTCCTCTCCACAGCGAGACACGTCGTCGTGTACACTTGAATATACGAGAGCACAGCAGCCAGACGCAGATAAACAGAGCACAGAAAGGCTGAGCTGTGAAAAGGCGAGGTTTGCTGGGGGAGAGCAGAGGAGAATTGGCCAGACTGGTACAAATGATGAGTGTAATGAGATTTCATAGCAGCCATCGGCGGTGATTAATCTTGCGTCTCAACTCAGCTCTGTGCACACGAAGAATACACACACACACACACACAATCGCGGGTGCAAACTCACACATAGGAAAGTGGGAGCCACAGAGGAAATGAAAGACAAGAAGAAGCAGAGATCTGGGTGGACAAAGCAATCCCTCAAGTCACTTCACACCCACGCAGACACAGACACAGACACAGACACACACACACACACACACACACACACACACATACAAGCATATACATGCAACTCATAAGTCAGATGGAGAGAAAAGACTGGAATGAGCTTTCAGTTTCTTCTTTCTGCCTCATAAATTGTGTGCATGGGATTTAATACGCTTGTATGGAGGTTCAGCAGCTATTAAAGAGTTATCTGATTGAAAAAAGACAGAATACACTGTATACACACTCCATTCCTGCAGCAATGTGACATGTATTTTGTCCGTTGTCCTTAAAGATGACTGGAAACGTACAACCCAATAAAGCAGCTCGCTTTATCAGTTCAAGAGGTCCCTCGGTCCTGAAGGTTATCAAGTTACTGGCAATGATTTAAACCCTCATTGATTATACAGCCAGGCAGGCAGCGATTTAGACAAACAGCATACTGAACATTCAGTCCCAAAGACTTGCCTTTTCTCATTTAATAGCTGGATGTTTAAACTGTTGACCTGTACAAAAACAAAGTCTAGTACCTCAGATACTCCGAATAGAAACATTAAATAGAATAGTAACACTGACATAAAGCCTTTTACTATGACAGCTTGACAGAAAATTGATGTGACTGTTTCTGGGTGCCCCAGGGCCAGCGATGACCCCGAGAAAACCAACACAACCTACGCGGAGGAGTCGCAGCCCACCCATGGTAAGTAGTGAGGAAAAGATGCAGCGAGGGAGGGACGGGGGAAACGGGTAACTCCAGGAGGAGGAGGCTGGGAGATGGAGGGGTTGGACTGTGATGGAGGGATGCTAGAAGCAGGGACGTTTTCATTGCATCAGCACAAATGTGAAATCTATTCCATTAAAATGTTGTGATCTCGACCCAATTAGTTTAAGTAGCTGTGCCATTCCTGGAACACATTTTGACATTTTGGGACCAGTGAATGCACTCTTGTCTCCAATGAAAATGATTTATTGAAAGGCAGCATCAGTTTGGCACCAAACTGCTATTGCAAGGCTTTTTTTAAGTTCTCCAGTCAGCAGTTTGCCATATTACTATACCCACCCTCTGCAAAGGCATCTGAACATCAGATGCTTCACTTCACTTATGCTGTTAACTTTTTCCTGAGTGATAGAAATCCTAAGATACAATGTAAGATTAGACATCAGTTATTACTTGGACCAAATTGCACATAAATAATGTGGAAAAACTGCCAGCTCCCCCTCCTCCATCCATCTACCTACCTATTAGTCTGTCTCTTCTGACTTCCCCCCTACTTTGTATCTCTGATTAGAAATCACCATCAGGGTGGATGAGTCAGACTGCCTGTCCATGGCCAGCTCCCACGACCAAGAGACGGAGCGCTTCCTCTCCACAGGCACCACGGGCCGCCGGGTCTCCTTCAACGAGGCGGCGCTGTTCGATCATGGCAAGAAGGCCCAGGAGAAAGGCCGCAGGTCAGAAAAACCAGACACCGAAGCCCTTATTCGTGAATGCTGCTTTAAACTCTGTGTTCATTTTAACGCACCCTGCCCTTATCGCTGGCATCGGAGGATGTACACATCTCACCGTATCCACTTTGCTCCTTATGTTAGTTTAGGGTCAAGTGAATTAATTCAGAATACATTATGCATGCTGCATAATGTATTAAAAGAGCTCTCGACCTTTTGCATTATTCCTGTGCCCTACTTTTCTTTCTTAAAGCCCTAAGCCCTGAGATATGCAAATTCTTCTGAAGGAATTATCCTGTAGGGATAAATTTAGCTGCGATGGGTTTGGAGACAGATATTTTCCCTCGGCTGTTGTCTCTCAGGGAGGATAAGCTTCATGATTCGAGACCGCATGAAAATTATGTCTCATCTCACGCAGATTTGACTGGAACCTTGTCACACAAGTAATGATGAAAACTAGAGATTAGGGCTGCACTCGAATTTGACTTTTCAATGTCGCCACACGCACGTTGCAGATGTTCTTCAGCATGTGTCATAGCAATTTTCAATCAATACACACAGGTGGGGTCAACTGGCACAACTAGCACATCACAGTAGGGGGAGCCACAACCATTTCAGGCACAGAATCTCACGATGTAGGTTACAAAAACATGAGTATATAAACATTCAAAATATTCAAGAAAAAGAACACTAATTATATTCACTTCAAGCATCTGAAATCTACTAATTTATCCTATTGGGAATGAGGCTGTAATGTAGTTCATTTAAACTGTGGCCTCCCCATAGACAATTTATCATAATGATTATAAACAGAACAGCTTTGTTCACGTTTTGTTTCCCCAATATAACGCAAATTGCATTTAAACATTATTACAAGTCAAAATGTCTGTTGTGAAACAGGTGCCCCTAACCGGGGTCTCAATACCAGACCTGTGATGGGTGAAATGATGGCATCAGATGTGTATTTAAATTTCCATTTCCACATTTCCCACCTTAGGTACACGCTGACCGAGGGCGACTTTCACCACCTGAAAAACGCCCGGCTCACGCACCTCCACATCCCTCCCCCGGCCCTCAAGATAGTCACCATCCACGAGTGTGACTCAGCTGAGAACACCATCACCATGACGACGCGCCCCGTCGCTAAGTCGGCCCTTTCCATCTTCCAGGTGACAGCTTTGACCCGCTATTAGTCCTGACGCATCATTAGTCTTGACCGGGGGCCAATTAGGACATCAATCACCCGGGTCAGGGCAACAAAATGTATCAGCCTCGTGTAGCCAAACACGGGGATCGGGGACCTCTCTACCTGCTCGTTTCAACATCGATTTCCCATTTAGGTAAACCTGTTCAATAACTGGTGCTGGGCCGACTGCCTGCGAGCAAAACTGCACTTGATATTCATCCATGTTTATTCACATGGAGACAAACTTTAAAAATGGAGCTACTTAGTTGACTGTGGTTATATGATGCGCATGTATAACTGGGTTAATGAAAAAGCGTGTGTACGTGTGCTTCCCTTTAGCCAATGCTGTGCCCTCTACCACAAACAGCGTTGACCAGTTTGAGCATAAATCCAAGCTGTGCCCTCCCTGGAGATGCCCTGAACTCAACTGTGGTAGACACCAGCTTCAGCGAGAACACTGTCGCCCTCAGCGTGAAGGAGCCCTGCCTCAGCTCTGTAAGTTACATCCAGCTACTGCACATCACACTTCACGTCAGGTGACGACTCCAAAAGTGTCCAGCCATTGTGAAGTTTGTGAAGTAATCTTTTGTAAAAGTAGTCAGTGAACCAGCCGCTTATTTACCCAACCAGTCAACTCCTGAGTCATCCATACAGACATTAGAGCCACAGAGCCCGAGGGAGGTACAACAAGAGTTACGGTTGATGGGTAAACAAGGAAGCCTGTGTGGAACGTCCCTGTCAGTGGAGATTATCCACAGGCCATTAGTCGAGGCAGGTTTTTCTCCCTGAACACGCTCATCTCCCTTTGCTCAGATCGAGATGATGGCCACGGGGCCCCGGGGCAGAGGTGGCAGCGTCGGCATTGCTGAAGGGGCCGCAATGGGGAGCGGGGTCCATCCCGCTGGCGGTGGAACAGGAAGCCAGGGCCCTGTGCTGCAGTTCTTCACTAAATTGCGGCGCCACGCTAGTCTGGAGGGGGCCAGTCCCTACTTCAAGATCAAGAAATGGAAGCTGGACAGCAGCCAGAGAGCCTCAAGTCTGGACACCAGAGGTAATGGATACTCAATGGTGTGAGGTGTGTTTCTGATCAATTATTATTAGAGACTATATGCACACTGAAGTGCTATAATTCTTTGTGATCCATAACTTGAAAAAGAAAGTTATAACCACAAGTAATTTCTTTCTTTTGTTTCTATTTATTTGTGTTTTTAGTATTCTTAGCAGCCTTCTCTCATGGTAAACAAACAATAGTTAAGCAGGGGGCTCAAATAACCAACTGTGAGTTGCTTCTTGGCTACTATGTCAAATATACACACATATATAGGACAGATGGCTCAGTGACGCACATTTTGGTCATTCCAAGTCAATTTGAGCCCTTGAATGAAGCCTCCCAGCCGATCCCCTTCATCCTACTTACACACACTCCACTTCGCTGTGCTACCCCGGGCTCGCTTCTTCCATCGCACGGGGAGACCGAAAAAGATCCCATAATCCCCCCCCGCGGGAACCTCGACAATTGACAGAAGCCTTTCCCCCTAAATTAACTGACACTTCGCTCCCGCCTGCTGTCACCCAACTTGTTTAACTAGCTGTTCTCTCTACCCCGTGAGCCAGGCTCTCCAAAGAGGAGACAGTTCCAGCGCCAGCGGGCTGCCAGTGAGAGCATGGACCAAGAAGACAACGACGCCCACCACATAGACCTCATCCAGTACATAGCCCGCACCCAGGACGTCGCCTACCGGCCCGGCCAGACCACCACACGCCTCCTCTCCCCTCCATCCACGCCACCCCCCTCCCTCGGCAGGTATCTTTAATTCCCTTGCCATTCATCCTGTCCACTGCTTTGCTGCCTTGCACTCATTTCTTTTTCCCGTAGCTAGAAAATCTATGGGAGTGATATATAATGTGTTTATAATGGGATACAGCTCTAAGTGCCAATTCTCAATCACTTTGACATAAAAGTGTGCTTTAATAACCTGGGTGAAAAATTATTGCTTAAGACAAAGGCGTGCCGGATGAGGGAGGGCTACACTGTTCAGTCCAGCTACAAATAACAAATTACTTTGTGAGGAAACAAATGTGAAATCTAATCTAATAATTTGTTTGCGATGACATATATTTAGATTAAAGCACACTTGTAATGTGTGATTCTAAAAAAAAGGTCTAACCACATCCTCATTTAACAAAATCACTGTAAACAAGAGGCCTTTCAAAACCAATTTCGTGATTTTAAGCCAGATGCAGGGGATTCCCAGAGTGCACTTTTTTCTTCTTTTTTTTCTAGGAGTGGAGAATTGGGACACAGGGTTTATATTTGGCATAGGGAACCATTCCATCGCTGATCAGATAATGTCATGAAGTTTGCGAAAGTGGAAGGGTCACTGCAATTGTGTTATTTTAAGTTAGCAAGTAAGCAATTATAGCAATGAAGTTTGCTGAATACTGCTATGGAACAAAAATAACCAGCCTACCTAAGTTCTTATATAAGCATTTATCCTCCTCTATTGAACATGAAATGAAGTATTTCCTGTATATGCTTGCAAACGTTTGTTGTTGAAAATAAAAATTTATTTTAATGAACGATTTTCTGCAATCTGCCCTGAACTGAGAAATGTAATGATCCTCATGGTCATTTACGGTCATGTTAATGCTCCATACAGTATGCATTCTTTAGATTTGCTTTTTTTGATAATCTTCTGAGCACACATGGCATCATTATCCAGCTGAGTTCAGTGTTAGGACATGCCACAGCAGCCATTGCAAGTCATGACGATCATTATGTGCAGTGTGAACACGGCCATGTCTCAGATGAACGCGGGTATTTAGGGCAATGCTCTTGACACGGACATTTGTTTTGCATGCTTCCGCACGCCTCCTCTGCCCTCTCCCCTTATTTCTTTCATTTTATCCTGTCTCTCCTTCCCTGTGTGCACACTGTAGGGTAGAGGTAGAGGTGTTGGTGGAGCCCAGCTGCAGCCATAGTGGACCAGGGGTGATTGGCCTGTCCCCTGATCCCCAAGACGAAGCACTGTCCCTGGAAAGAAGAGAATGTGCTGACCCTTTGGACCCCCCAGACCCCCAGGACCCCCAATCACTTTACAAAGACATCTGGATGCTACGTGCAACACTGGAACAGTCCGCCGCCTCTGATCAGAGCAGCAACAACGACAGGAACTCTGTCTGCAGTGATGCAGATAGCGTGTGTTCGCTGAGCGGACGCACAGAGACAGAAAGAGGAGGACTCCCTAGCTACCCATCCCAAGATTTAGGGGATGAGACAGAAGGCGGAGAGGATGATAAGGACTTTTTGATGTATACGGATGAGAGGTTGGGGCTAAAGGAGGTAAAAAGGAGGAAACAGGAGAGCACGGAATCAGAGCGGGGGGGCAGCGACGGAGAAACAGGCACTCGTAAATTGCTGCAGATGGACAGCGGCTATGCATCAATTGAGGCTCCATCTCGTGGTCCAGAAGACTTACGGCTGTTTGGGAGCAGCAGCAGCAGCAGCAGCCCCAAGGACAGAACAGCCCATGAGAAAAGGCACCACTTCACCAATGCAGGGCGAACAGGCACTATTGGCGAGAGCTTCGAGTCTCACCTCTTCGAGGAGGAGCCGGAGGACGGGCTGCTACTGGGCGCCAGCGGAGGAGTCTCCATAGAACCAAGCGCCGGTTCACTGAGCTGGATCCCGTACGGTCAGATGCTCACGCCGCGAGAGGTGGCGCAGCCCTCCCCTCAACCTCCAACCCTGCACCGGAGGGACTACAGCATAGACGAGAAGACGGACGCGCTCTTCCATGAATTCCTCCGCCACGACCCCCAGTTTGACCAGCAGGAGTCACCCCTGAGGAAGCACCGGTCCAGGATCCACCTCCGCAAGCAATGGCAGCGGCACAAGCAGTGGAGCGACCCCGGCGTCAGACACTTTCAGTCCTCTTTCGAAAGACAGAGAACCCCGCTACGGAGGGGTGACAGTGTGAACTATCCACTGGACACGAGCTACCACAGCACGCTCCCGCGTATCGTCAGCGCGCCGGATGAAGAGACCAGCGACGGCAGCACTACTGAAACATCTAAGGTAAAGCCTACGACCGCCAAGGACGGACCGAAGGAGATGGAGCAAGGTGTCACTGTCAGAGACACCGAGGACCGCGCCTCATCCTCTCCCCCACCTCCTGGTGAGCATCCTGAACCTCAAGAGGACAGCAAACAGTCCGGACTCCCCCCTGAGCCGCCGGATGAGCGCTCGCCCCCTCCCCAGCTGCCCGACTCCACAGGCTACGGTCCACAAACCATCACGGCAGAGCTCACGGACAAACTGACTGCTAACCTGGAAGACAGGCTGTACACAGGCCTCCGCAGGACCAAGGACACGGTGGCCGAGTGTGTGTCGGTGACGGCCACGCACGCTTCTCCGGACCACAGCCCAGTGTAGCAGGGCTCCCGTCGTCCTGATCGTCAACCTCTCTCCTGCTGATCCACACCTTCCTTTCTGTTTGGTTTGTCTTGCCTCAGTTTCTCTGTCTTTCTGTATACAGCCTGAACGATATGATCCAGACCCATAAAGAAAAGACCGGAAAGTATGCTATAAATCAGTCCCTAATGAAACAATTATTCCCAGATAAAAGTAGTTACAGTTAATTCAGTAGCAATGCAACCAGACTCTCTTTGTGCCTGTTGGCATTACGAAGCTGTTTAATCTTGCTATTTTACAGTTCATCTAAGAGAGAAGATGCAATTTAAAAATTATGGTGAATGCAGTAAACATATCACAATATAAAATGATTAGGTTGACTTATGTTTTTACCTCATTTATTTGTTTCTATGTGTCCGTAGTCTATGTGTTCTCTGTGGTGTTTTTAGACCAAGTTTGAGGTTACAGATCAACAGTTACATGCACCTTCCAGGAACTCTGATACCACATTGGAAAATAGGCACTTTTAAGACTATAGGCTAAATGATAGTATACCATACTTAATCTATTGACAGTTTGTCTGAGGAGTATGTATCTTGCTGTAGGCTTATTCTGTAAGAGTAATTAGGACACAAGACGAACAAATTGTCACTTGGGTCACCAGATGAGTACAGGAATACGAAAGAATGAAGTTAGCCAGCTATGCTGGACAGGGTAGCTTTCCCCATTCTTAAAACTGGCTACAAAGGTCTGATAAGTTGATTGTTTCTCCAACTAGGCCACTCATGAGGGGTCACATGTAGACATTGCTTCATTTTATGAAGCCATGAGCCAGAAAGGTCAGGAACAACTTCTTTAAATAGACGGACAAAAACAACAAGCTATTTCATTTTTAAATAGAAGATGTCATTTGATTTTCTTCTGACTGGTCAAACAACTGGTCAGTTATGTGTTTGTTTATTATTTGATGTTTTTTATTCATGAGTTGTAATATATTTGTGTGCATCTGCATTGCTTAAATGACAATGAAACCTGACGGTGTGAGAAAAGGACAGGTTTAGCACCAAAAATGCTCTTCTCTGATATGAAGTAATTTATGACTACATAAGCTATGAATGTAACGCGGGCATCGCTGAGGTGACCTCTGTCCTGACATAGAGAACAAGCTCCTTCTGAGTTTTGTGTACAAGCCATGAGTTGGTCAGCAACATGAAAGCCCATAGACAGGATGGCTGCCCTCACAGACATTTGGTGTTTATTTAATTTATAAGAAAGGCATGCTTTCTCGTGCATGGGGCTCAACAGAACAGGCTTTTTTTGTCTGCATCTGACATTCTTGTTTTTCCCCTCCTCTTCCTCCTCGTCCCCTGAGAAAGTTGACAGTGCAAGTAGATGCCTCCCCTGGGGGCTGAGGACTTCACTTCCTGCCAACTTATGAAACCAGACCGAACAAAGGCGTTATTTGTAGTTAAGTCCACTTTATTTTTGTTATTATTTTTGCTTCCTCTGCGTGATTAAAACAAACCGATGCTGCCCTTCACAGGGGACGACAACAGATTTTCGTCCTTTGGGCAAAGAATGCAAGTAATGGCCAGCCTGTTGAAGAATTATAGTGAAAATCAATTTTTTTGCTCTTCGACCTCTGTATTTACACCCTAAGCGGTAACAGCAGGTTGATTGTAACCCAGTATTGCTGAGAAAATGTCATTCTTGGAGTGGCTGCCGGGGCTCTCCTTCTCTCCCACATGCAGTGAGGGGAGCTGCAGAAGGTGGTGTTGAATATTAATCATAACTAGAGAGGGGAAGTCCTCCTTTCATGCCGTCCCCCTTCCCCTCCTTTTTCAAGGCTGTCACACTGCAGCAAATCGAAAGAAGCAAAGTCAGAGGGGGGAGAAAAAAAACATTATCCTCCTCTCTTTATTTGGGTGTGATGATGATCCCCTTTTCCAGTCTGCCCAAATTAGATCTTTCTCTGCAGCGTGACAGGACTCTCCTCTTGTGGCTGAGTAGACGCTGAGGCAAAAGCTACAATCTTCATTACATGAACAATGGCTGGAGACGAAAAGAGGTGAGTTTAAATTAGTAGTCGAGAGGATATTTTTTTCTTTTTTTCTTTGATTTCTATCTCATCTCCTACCCACAGTAAAATAAATGTCTCAGAGCTGAGTCAGTATGAGATGACAACAGTACAGCAACCACGAGAATTCAAAGAAAATGGCCATAGGGGGTGATAACAAATCGGTACATTTGTACAAAGATAAAACTTTGCTGTGTATACAAGCACAATGTCACAGGAGGCGCTAGACTAAATTGATGTCCTTTATTAGGTTTAGACAGATGCTGTATAACTGGGGACACTGTGGTTAATGGCGTTTGTATACTAACCAGTAGCCTGTCAAATGCATTGATGCATAGCTGTGTGTACAGTAGGTCTGCATGAGAGTTAACATTTTAGTAAAATCTTCATATTTTCTCAGACTTACGGTACAAAATTTCAAGTCCATAGTTAATGCTTATTTGTTTAAAGGCATAAGCTGAAACGTTGATATGACTAGAGATTTTGTATTTTATGGAATCCACTTTTAAGGGTCATGCTAGGATGACATAATTGATGAGATTTTGTGAGATTTATCTCTTTGAAAGTAGTATTTCTGTATACCTTGCTTGTGAGTAAACCGCTTAATTTCTCAAAGGAAAAAAAGAAGAGCTTTCTAAACAACTTTGCTTTTGTTGATCCAAATCTATTGAGCCTTGAGGGACCAAATCATAAAAAAGTGTTATTTTAGGGTTGTTTTCCAATCTGTGAATAAATGAATTAAACAAAAACGGTACCAACTTGCCTTATTTCAAGGGGATGTTTGTTAATCAAGGCGTGGGAACCGATCCCGGATAAGGTTCCCTCCCATGAATCTCATTTCATTTTTTCCCTGTTGCTTAAGACTCATATTGATTTCTTGCCTCTCCTTATCATTAATTGGAGAGAAAAGCCAAATCCCGCCTGTGATCTACAAAGGGAATATCTCAAATGCCTGCCTTCCGTTTCACACATTATAATCTATATTCCCTGTCGTCTACTCCTAAGTTCAGATAAGATCATATGGTAAACTATGAACTGTTGTTTTGATGCCAATCAAAGTTGAAGACACCTACTCGCAGTTGGAACTATCTACCCTGAACATTCAACAAGTCTAAAAGAAATGACCATGTTACACAAACCCCTTAAAATATATAACTGATGGCTAAATGGATGAAAAAAGTATGTAAATCTGACCTGGTGATGGTGCTACATGATAAATCAACAAATCAACAAACAAAAAACAGTAATTACAATGCAGCTTTAGCCGGGCATTAACCTCCAATTCATTCATTGAACAAGTGAAAGTCAGGGGGATCAACATCTGGGAGCCATGAATGTCAGTAAAAGATATATCAACTTTCCACCACGTAACGCTGAACTGGAGTCAACTCTATTTGTCTTTATTCTTTTGGTTTTCCCTCAGGAAAAGTTTGCTGATAGTATCTGCACCTCACAAAAGCTGCAATGACTACCGGAGGCATAGCTGTGTATAAGTATGTGGGTTTGAGTGCAATGTAAAAGAAGACTGCTTAGCATTGATCTAGAGCGCACTCTCCATCAAACTTGAGAGAGGATGGGAAATGATGGGCACAGATTGATCCAAATTAATGCAAAGCCTGATTCTTCCTGTGCACCGGGAGCAGGCTTGTCACAGTGGAAGCCACAAATTGCCTGTGCAGAGTCTGGGAAACCGCCAACCGACCAATCAAAACCATACATCAAAGTCAAGGTGAAGCAAACTGCGGCGTGTTGCTGGACGAGACTGAGGAGATTGCAGGGACCGGAGCAGGGAGTGCTGCTCCTGATTCACAAAAGAAAACTAACAACTGAATTTTGCATTCAGATGGGATCCAAGGATTGGAGTGGAAATATGCATGTGTAAGCCACATTCTTGTGAAAAGTACTCCTTCGTTATTATATTTAAAACAATAGCCAATTGCTGACAATTAAAATAATCAAATAAATGACAGACAGAGACATTTATCAGTCAAAAATTAAACAACATAACATTTCCATTATAGCAAATGTATTGCCTTTTATAAAATAAAGGTCTGATTTAATACAGTACACATCATTTTCCCCTTTATACTGACAGACAACTGGGTGAATGGTGCGTTCTGTAATCACATTCACTCAGTGAACGCTGGGCAAAAAAAGCTCTAAAGCTCTAGGGGAATCTGACATTGAGCTTTTCTGAACGAGTGGAGGCAGCTCCGTGTTTCACCCTTTTTGCATCACCACGAGCTCTCCCTCCGTCACCGTCCTCATTGTCCGCCAGCCAATCGCTGGGCCAGACGCATGAGCTGTCAGCCAGTCGGGAGTTTGTGGAGGGGTTTCCTCCTCTATGAGCGGGCACGTCATCATCTGAGCAGAGTGGCAACTCCAGCCTTTGAGGCTGTGCACGTACCTGTTTTCAAGTCTCTGGCAAGATAGTAGCCCGCGCATATTAAAGATAATGATCATATTTACATACTAAATGTACAACTGAAATATAATATCAACGAGCTCCTGTTTTAATGCAATCTGATGCAATCTCCTGTATTATTAATGTTTCAGCCTTGTTTTTCCATTGCCAAAATATAATTTCACCACTTGTTATAATACTTTCTATTGTGCTCACATGGTGGATCCTTCTCCTAATACATACAGAGAATGAGCAGGTACTTCATCAATGCAACTCACAAAAACTGCTGTGTGGGTTTGAACTTGATTTTCTGGCCACTGGAGGAGATTTGCAGGGATCAATTAACAAGCAGCAAACATCTAATGCACGTGAATGCAAATGTTTCAAAGGTATTTGGATAACAGTGTTTGCTGCAGCTACTAAAAAACCCTGTTACAAAAAAAAAAGAAAACGCTGCTATCCATGCTGCTCCATTCACAACTAAACTGTTACTCAAACAGTGATGCGATGCCTCTCGTGTTTCATGGCCTCGCTTCACACACCCACCCACGCGTTGCACATTGAAGTTCCAACTCACACACGTGAATGAAAACATATTTGCCTCTGAAATCCCCCCCCCCCCGAGAATGTCAGAGAGATGCTCAGTATTCAGGGATGCTTCTCAAAGGAAACCCCCCTAAACCCCCCACCCACCCACTCCCTCCCCCTTGCCCCCCCCTCACCACCATCGCTACCACCTGCTCCTCTGTTACTCCTCCGCCCACACATTCCCCTCCTCCCCCGCCCTCCATCCCTCGCCAGATTGCCTTTTAAGAGAGCAGCTCCAGGCGCCGTTCGAATGTGCGAGAGATGCCGATGACTCACCGGGCTGCTCTCCGCTCACGATCAGACGGCTATTCTGCTCCTCACTTATTATGTATGGCTAAATAAATGTGATGCCAGAAGCTGATAAACGGGAAATAACGTTGACTGAGCAGACCTTAGCCGTGTGTTAAACGGCTATAAAGCCTAAAAGGTTTTTAGTGCTTCGCCATTGTTTTGTGAGAGATTTGGGAAATCACGGACTAAATCGTGAGCAAATTACTGTAATATTTCCTATTTTCCTCCTAACGATGCACAGATTGGAGGCGAAAAGCGTTTCTGTTTCATTTCCAGTGCCATGGCAGTAACGTGTCTCTTCCATTAGAAATGTAGTGCCTGCAGATATACACATGGACGGCCAGATAAGATGGGATGATTTTTCTTTTTTTTTTTTTTTACAAAACTAATAAAGGGCAGGGAGCATCTGTTAAAGGACCTTACTGCAAAAGGAAGTGAAGGGGAGGGCAGGTAGACGGACAAAGAGTGAAAATTTGGCCAGTGATGGAGGTGAAAAAATATTGAAAGAAGCACATAGACAAGATGAGACACGACAACAAAGCAGACGAGGACAGGGCTGACGGAGACGAATGGGTCGGTGCCACTAAGCGAAAAAGGAGGGTAGTAAAAGATAGAAAAGCTACAGTAAGGAGAGCAGGAGAAAACCCTAGAAAGCTGATTATGCAGCATCTCCTTGCCGCACAGTCTGCCTACGCGCTCTCTCTCTCTCCACCTCCTCCACCTTTTCCTCCTCTCCCTGTTCAGAATTCTACTCTATCCATCCCTCCTTCTTCCCTTCCTTCCTTTCTCAGCTGCGTCATCCAGCTCTTCATTGTGTGTGTGTGTGTGTGTGTGGGTGTGTGTGTGTGTGCCCCCACCCTCCTCCCACCTCTCCGGGGAACTGGGCAGAACTCTCCACCGCTCAGGCTTGTTATTGCACGCAGACCGAATCTTTTGGGCAATTTGTTCATGATGGTTTGAAGGACACCAACGCTCCCACGGACGTTCAGATATTTATAGCGTTATCATTGTATTATTAACCGGTGTTTAAAATCCCCTTTAGCTGTAGTCATGTGCTTCATTAAACCTTGGTGAAAGATCCCGCCCAGGCTTTCAGCTGCTGCAGGATTTCAGTGTTAACTGCTGGTTGGTGACAGGAACAGTATTCCTGAGGTAATGTTTGGGGCTATATTTGTATATGTGTTGCCAGGGGTTTCCCCACTGGTCCAATGTCCGTGTCCTGACGTATAGTAAATGTCTAAAACCCCAGCTTGAGTTTAGATAGCCCCAGTGGCCACGTGGATCCAGTCAATCCTCCTTAAGCCGACCGAGGGAGCGGAGCGGGTCACCAGTGGGGCAAATTAAAGGTGAGAGTGAGTCACTGCATCTTGAGACATGCGATTCAGAACATCAGGACTCCTGTCGACACGACATCGGGGATGTGACTGAGGGGTTATGACTCATCTCACCTCACCTCATCAGAATATCGACACTTGTCTAGATGACACGGGGGCCAGGAAGTAAGTGGGATGAGCAAAGTTGCCAAAGAGCCAGCTGAGATAAATGAACTTCACCTGCTGGCAGCAGGTCTCAAAGCTGTGAAAAGAAATAGCTTCTTGTTAAATCTGTTGTTGATGTGTTCTCATACAGGTGAAGAGGAGTCATCCTATTGATGCGAAAGTGCGAACGGATTTGATGTAAAAAGAACTTGTTTAACTGGAAAATGGAGAAAAGAATTGAGAACGTACATTGAGTTTAAAGGTGAAGATGACAATCTCCACACAGGGCAGTGGCTTCCAAAGTGAGCTGGGAGGACTGATGGTTATTAGCTGTTTAGATGATTTTTCATCAAATCAGACGTTTTCCCTTAACTAGTCACAAACAAGTCGACAAGCAGTCTTTTTGACTTGTTAAAGCTGCAGTTCAGGACTTTTGTCTCCCTCTGGTGGCGGTGGGAAACCACTCACATGAAAACTGGGATTATTTATGACTAAAAACGCTTTCTGTCTTTCAGGAAGTAGTTCTACATACTTTCACCTCCCATTTTGTTCCATGTTTAACATAGACAGAATATAAACATGACAGAAAAATCACAAAAAGGATGATATGTCCCAAGAAATGTTATGTTGTACAATGGCTTTGACAGCTCATCTTATCTGGGTCACATTTGTGAAACAGATGCAAACAACCAACCCCTGATATAAATTCATAGCAGCTTGTTTGATTTAAAAATATATATATTCTCACATTTTTAGTGCTCGTGTACTATTTAACAGGCATTGATAGAAACAAATGAGAAGCAGAGAGCAGACATCAACTCAACTACAAATACTTTTTTTTACTATTCTGGCATAGGATGTGTCTATCAAAGCTGCCGTGTGACACATACACTACTCAGTAAGTTCTTTTCCTATTTGGTCTGAATTTTAATGAAGTAAGTATAAATTCCTTTTTATATAATAATAATAACGAATGAGAAGAAACACCATTTTCATTATTACTAATAATATAATATAATATTTACTATGATTACCTTAAAGAATATAGACAATAATAAGTATAATGCTGAATAAAAAGTTATTGTGAGCAGTGTAAGTGACAATGAGGTGTTTGATAGTTCATTTCTAAAATAGAGGTGTATTATCAGTGTTGTGAGACACAGCTCTATCCTCTGACCTGAAAAGTCCATATATAGTAAAACAGGAAACAACTTTCCTTTATAACAATAAAAAATCAGCTTTCTACAAATTGTGCCTTTTCATTCTGAAATGTCAAGAAAATTAGTCTTAGTAACCCCCTTCTTTCCAATTTTTTTTACCTCCCCCACCCATTTCTTCTCACACAAACTCCTTCAAACTGTGCTTCTCAGCTGTGGGTTTACTGATTAGCTGGATCCATAAATAAGTAATCAAAGCTAGAGCAGTGACATTCCGCTTGCCCTTATTATCTGCCTGCTTTATCACACATTACACGCACACATATCATCTACACACACACACACACACACACACACACTCACACACACACACAGCGCCTATTTTGGTCCCCCTTTGTTCCTTTATGTTATATTTAAGGATCACTGGGAGAAAACCTGAATCACCGAGAATCGGAAATCAGTTTCTCCCCCAGTCTCATGAAATTACAACAGAATAACGAGAGTGATTTGGAGGGATGGAAAGTGTGTGTATGTTTGTGGCCGGGGGCAGGGGGGGGTTACACTGAGATGGGAAAACAGAGGGAAACATATACAGTCTGTATGAGTGTGACTAAACTGACTGCAGCAGAATGACTCACCCTGTTGCTATGGGAACCTAAAGACACGCTCTCCTCTAAGGTGCAATTTCAACGGCTGGCGGAGCGGCGGCTAACGGGGGGGGGTGGTGGGGGTGTACGCTTCCAGAAATTACTGAGGAAAAGGGTTGCAGAGGGCAGTGGACGGGTGCACACAGTGAACATAAAAGCCTCTATATCAAAAAAGCGAGAAGGCATTAACAAAAAAAAAATGCTCAGCAACCACACCTCTCTCTCTCTCCCTCCCCGTGTCTCCAGCACTGCAGTAAGAATCCCAGCGGTTTCTTTCCCACTGTAGTGGACTGATGTGTGTGGGTGTTCAGCTTGAATGCCCACAACAAAAGACCTTTAGACGTCATTAGAAAGCAAAGTTTTACTATTCTATCAATTTCCATTAATACATTCTAGCTGTGACGTGTATCTCCTATCTCCTCTTCAAGTGATTTTTACATCAATAAAATTACAAAAACAGTTATAAGCAATCAATCAGTCATTTTGTAACTGTGTGTTAACGGAGTCAATAATGAACATGGGTTTCATTTTTGTCATCCGTCAACAGAAATGTTTCTGAATTAAGTTGTCTTCAAATACTGCATGTGTCCTCACTTTGAGTGGAAGACGGCGTAATCCAATTTCCTGACCGCACATAAACAAGATTCTGGTCTGACATGCTTAACCTACAATTAATTGGAAATAGAAAATGAATGTGGCCCTTCCCCTTCTCTGCGTCCTCCCGCTCTGGAGGTGGAAGAAACGCAGGAGTGGAGAGAAGAGAAGAATGATGGTCCTCATGTTTAATTTAATTGGGTCCTGTGTGGACACAGTCAGTTCCAGGCAGCTCATTAGGCTCTACTATGGAAAAATAAATGTTCCTCTTCAAACACTAACACAATAAAAAAAAGATAGGCTAATAAATAAATGGACATAATTTCCCCAGCGACCCTGAAGACAGGTCTGACTTCAAGTAGCTTTCATACTGCTCTGCTATCAGACAAACATGTAATAATGGGGAATAAAATGATTATTCTCTTTAACTTCTGACTGGCTGCCACAGGAACACGCTGACATGCTGTGATTGAGGAGGCCTGATTACAAACAGCTCCAAAGAGGCTGTTACATCCCAGCCTTTTGTCACCTTGATTGACTCACCGAGAAGCCGCCGCAATAAGAGTGGGAAGATGAAAAAAAGTTTCATAAGAATGACAAAGGGAAAAGTGATACTTCAGTTAAAATTAAAAAAAAAAGTTGCTAAAATCCTAGAAGCTGCAGCTACACACACCAGCTTCCTTTTCTTCTTCTTTTTTACACCATTGCCGAATCAAACTCGATCATGTGAAATCATGCATATTGATTCGGTATTCAGTCACGAATGAGCAACGTGGGTATGTGGCGTGCGCGTGTGTTGGCTCGCTAGAGGGCTGACACCGGCACCATGCTGCTATTAGCCAAACAAGAGACATTGACATATTGAGCGCTGCTAGCACCTTCTGTTAGTCAGCCTGCAAATCCCTCTTCAGGCCATCGCTACTGACACAACTACAGTATCATCCTGAAGTGCAACTCACGCTATTTCACATTGAAGGCGGATCAAACTCCCAGAAAACTAAGATCAACTTTGCCAAGTAAATTATACAGTTATTCCTTTTATGGGTCTGTGTTTTTTCTAATAATTTCCAAATGAAACCCTCCAGTTTCATAGGAAGAAGTGTGCTGTTTGGTGCCAATTATAGCGGAAGTGCAGACAGTGTTCAATTGCTACATTTCTAATTAGTTGATTGAATCAACTAATCAACTTGAATGAACTGAGTGTCTTTTAGTCAGTGCACAGCAAGTTATGTAATGAAAATGATGAAGTGCCTTGATGGTGGAACAGAAAGCAACAGGGAAATATTTGTGATTTGTGGGGGATGGGGGATAATTGCTGCAATTTTGAGACTCTTCCCTGCCAGATTACAAGGACAAGGAAAAAATAAACATGGCTGTAGCCCAAAACAGTGAGTTGTTTCTCACAGGATATGCATAGTGTATTTTGTTACCTTTGTTACTTGATAAGCATTGTGAGTGACTGCTGAATCCGTCAGAGCCTGTAGACATGTTGGCACAAACTCTTGAGTCTTGCTGTCTGATCCAGTCACATCACAGGAAAAAGGAAAACACCGTCATAAGGAAGAAAAGTACAAAGGCTTAAGTTCCCCCCAACACTTTTAAGTGGAACAGATCATCATTACTAAACCGTCATCACGCCTGCTCTTGTACCACATAACCCTGCCATGATGGAGTGCCTCATCATAGGATCGGAGGAAAGCCATTTCCCCAAGTGAGTCTGGGCAAAAACGTGGCTCGGTTAGAGGAAACTAAAGTGTGCAGGACTAGACTGGGGGAAGTGGAAGAGAGTACATGATTTAAAGTGAAGAGCAATGAATGAAATGGGACTGAGAATGTGTATTTGCTGTGCATGCAAGTGAAAAAGATGAATGCGAGAGGTGAATAAGAGCGGGGGGAAGAGGCACACTCAGCCGCTTCATTTGCTGTATTTATCTCTGAGAAATATTTGGCACAATCTGCAGGTCTAGACAGCATTCAGTGAAAATAAGGTCATGCTGCTTTTTCATGATTACTTATAAGAAATTAAGTAGAACAAAGTAGGACTTTTCTAACTGCTCAAATCTGAATGAGAAATAATAATGTTATTTTGCTAATCATATATTCATATTACAGCAGCTATATTAAAATTAGCATAAGTACAATGGCTAAAGATCAGAAAGCATCATTCTGCATGGACATGATTCCAATAAGACAAAGTTATTAGGTAATTTGTATGTATTCCTATAAAAAGTGGACACTTAAGGAAAGTTTTCATATTTGGCCAAACGAGGGTCGTGTTTTGGACTGTTACATATTGCTAATAAACAAATTGTACATTGGGTAAGACATTGAAATTAATTGACATAAGATGACAAATGATTTTTAATTAGGGCTACTCACAATTTTATCGCTTAGAATTAAGATCCCGATTTTTTGGCGCTATTTTTTTTGCAAAATAATTCATTTCATATTGCCTTGTGTTGCTGCAACAATGATCATATAAAAAAAAAAAAAAAAAAAGGAGGTACACTATTGTGCCATGCGCAAGCTTTATTCGAAAGCTGTCAGAGAGATGCGCTTTTACAGATAGATGTATGTATGTATGTACTCTATGTACTTTATATACTATGTGTATATGTTAATTTATGAATAGCTTTGTTAACAGAACAAGGAAAAGAAAGTCCAACTGTAATAAATCTTGTATTGCTCAAATTAAGATTTAGATTTTAAAGGAATTTGCAAAGGTTAAAATAAAAATCCTATCTAAATAGTGTATAATTATGTGTTATCTCAACAGGATGCAGTCTTTTTTTGAAGGTAGCAACAGAGGCAGAGAGAGCACGCCAGGCCTCTCACAGCTTGTTAGCAGATAAAAGATGAGCTCACAGGTCTACAAAAGATACTGACAAATGTGCGACAAGGATGTGACAAGTGTGTGTTGTGCAGGTGCTGAGTGACAAAAAAAAAAAAAAAAAAAAAAAGAACAGGGGGTCGTGACTACTGTCATCTCATTATGAAGCGTGCCCTTTCTGTATCATTAGTCCACCACTCATGACACACACACGCACATTCAAAGTAATGGCACTTCTCTGGTTTTAATAAGAGCCTGGTGGAAACAGTTGGCACCTGTTCAGATGCACCATCCAGCCCCCACGAGTATGAATATTAATTTCACTCATTAATATAAGAATAGGATTATTTCACTATAACAGTAGGAGTAAACCTTTACTACATAGTAAGAAGAAGAAGAAGAAGAAGAAGAAATGTGACTTTCTTCATCGTCACCTGTGGCGAATCACAGAAACATACAACCATACAGGTGGCTCAAATGGCCTTCAGCCAAAAAGTCGCACACAAGAAACGGGAGAAGGTTCTACAATAGGTGGTCTCACAATGGTTATATTCACTGTCACCTTTATATTCCATGTGTCCTCGGCGGGTGGCGTTCCCCTGTTAAGATTGCGTGTCGTCCAGGAGACAATAATGGCACACATGTCCTTCCTTTTGCTGGAATATTGAATAGCACAGCCCACTTCATGTAACACACAGCATCATCTGTGAAAGAGCAGTGAGTAATGTTCAGAGATGGAGGGATGAAGACCTTTTGTTTTGTAACAGCTCACAGAGCATGAGTGATGCCAGCTGAGCCACAGGGGTATGAGGTAGGTAGCTGTGTGTGTGTGTGTGTGTGTGTGTGTGTGTGCGTGTGTGTGTAGGCTTTTTTATAACCTAACTGCATGAAGTAGTATGCGTATGCGTGGGCACAAGTGTGGAAGGTGTGAGTGTAGTGAAGTGTATAATGTGTGGGAGGTGATTGCGCGTTATTCTATCTACTGCAAGTAGAGACGTTCACGCTGGGAAATATTGGTTTCTTTGTGCTATTGTCACATGTACAGCACATGTTTGCTGGCCCTTCTTACATAGCATGGCTTGTTAGCATCCCACTTTTGTCACCACCAATGTAGACTATTGTTTCCAAAAATGAGTTTCTTCTTTTTTCCTGCGACTGAGAGATCCTCTGCCCACTTCCATTCTGCAACATTAAACAGCTCATCTTACGCTGCCACCTCCACTGCTGCAGTTACATAAGAAAGTATTAAAAGGGGCAATTATCTGTGACTTTTTCAAAGAGTTCAAAGATGAAAAGAAAATGTTTGCAGGTGACTAACAGTTTGGACTGTCATCCTATGGCTGTCAAGGTTAAGAAAGACTTTTTAGATTAAGTTTAACAGTGGTTTTTACCTTTTACTGAACAAGTTTAAATGCATAATTGCAACAAGTAGAGCACTTCACTAACATCAATAAAGTAATTTTACGCAACGTTTTGTTACAGCATCACATATATGCTGAGAATAGAAGAAACTTACATTATGTACAGGACAGGGTTAACAGGGTTTAGGATTTAATCATCACAGCCAAATTTTATTTATTGGGCATGAAACCTAGATTTTTTGTTGTTGTTTGTAACAATATACAAAATAAAAAGGTAACATAACATATTCAGGTAATTGTTGTGTCATTTATCCTTTTAATAAAATATTTCCAAATTGTATTTTGCCATTTTTGATGTTTTATGTATAGCACTTTGAATGACCTTGTTGAAATGTGAACAAATAAACTTACATCTATTTTGTAATGCATGTATTTTTGTGGGGACTTCCTATACAAACGAAAACATTTGCAATGATTTATTTTTTTATTTTATTTTTTTTAAGAATGGTGATGAGGTTGAAAAAGAATTATCAGTTGAACAGCATGTCTCTTAACTACCTTCCCTTCATGTCTAGTGTTAATATGAAGTAGATGAAATTACAAGCCTTAGGAAAAACTGTACTGCAAACCAATAGTCCAAAGTATACGCTCCTACTTCACAAGTATCAAATATCAGTTAAAGTGCCATTCTTTCTGATAGCAATATTAACCCTCAAGTCTTCCATATGTGGCCCAGTGAACAGATTCCTCTTTAAGAGGTGAGGTGTTTTTCGCTGCTGGCCATTAATACTTCATAGGCGTCAGCATGGTGCCTCTGCTCATTGTACGCCGCCCCTAATGTTCATATTTACACTGAGAGGGGTAATTAATTCTTAAGACCCATCTGCCCTTTTCGGTTGTTTAAATATTTATACAGCAGTCAGTCTTTTTTTCAGTCACCATTTATTCTCAGCCACTGTCGCCTCCTTTTGCCTGGCATCGTATGGAAGCAGCTATGGCAGCGAGATTGATTTAATTCTCTGTAATAATTCATTGCTGTTAACGACTAGAGAGGTAGGCAACGGAAGCTCATCAATCAACTTGTTGAACAGTCGTCTGTATACATATATATATATATATATATATATACATATATATATATATTCAAAAGAAGGAACAGCTGCACACATCAAAAGTCTTAAGAACAGTGACCAATGACTGCAGCTACAGTAATAGCAGCATCCACATAAATGTATTTGACTGATTCATCTTCCCCCGTCCTGAATGCAGTGAGTCAGAGTCACATGGTGTTCAATTTTGAGAGACAGAATCAAAACTTTCCCTCCTCTGTTTGGTTTTATTTATCTTTCTGACGGCTTTCATGTGACAGCGGCAATGGATGCGCTTTAGTCTTTTTTTGTTTCCATGGTAACTGTTGCCAGCTTGAGCATCAGCTCTTATGTAGTCAAGAGAATTACAAGGGTTGCTCGTAGATAGACGGACTGGCAAGTTGGAGGAATAAGGATTTATTTTTAGGTTTGAAAGCTAAAATGAAAATATTAATACCCTGAAACCGCCGTTTCCCTGTTTTCTTTGCTTTTTCAAAGTAATAACACATAACTCATATTATTTTTACATTTTACGCATGAGATCCCAACATAGGCGGCATCACTATGTATGTGTGTGTGTGTATGAGTGATTTCTGTGCGCGTTTTGATCAGCACAGGTCTAACAGCAATTTGCTCTGTGCTGCCAAAGAAATCTATTTCAACATAACAAGCAGAGCAAACACGTCAGATGATGAAAAAAACATTTAAACACAATAGAGCTTCCAAAAAGGAGCCAAAATACAAAGCTCAATGCAAATGACAAAGACAAAAGCTTAAGCTTGCCACTAATTGTGTCTGTCTTCCTCAGCACAAGACAAAAAAAAAAATCTAAAGGCCCTGACATTATGGGGCAGCAGTCTCATGATACATGTGAGTTGCACATTTCCAGTAAACTTTTAATTATTGTTTTCCCCATCAATCATGCCACATTGCTATGTACAAATTTATGTCAAGAAGTCTTAATTTGACTTCCTCTTTGTGTTTGTATAGCTCTGTAAATGCCTGTTTTGACATTGAGATATGATATGTATGGGTATGTCTTTTTCCTGCTGAAAAACTAATAAAAAGCAAATAAAAAAAATACTAAAGGCCTTGTTGCATTTTATAGGGAATGTAATCTGCACTTCAGTTTTTCGGAGCACTCACTGTGCGATGTGTTATATCAAGAGCCTCTCTGCAGGGTCATATTCAAGCATCCCGGAACAATGGGAATGGATACTATTTTCAGTGTAATGTAAGCACGAGCAACACACGTCTTCTCAGAATCCAGCGAAATAACAGTGTAATGATTTTCCATCAAGCTTTTGGGCCTCAGTTTTCAACAGACATATTTGGCGAGGGATGACATTACCTTTTCTAGTTATTTTCGTAAACTAATTATGTGTCTATTACACCTGCTGTACGCGCCAGGGAGAAAATGTTTTTCATAGCATGATGACAGATAACCCCTTGGTGGCAAAATGGTGCATGAGAATAAAGCCCAAACAAGAGAGAGAGGCTTGTTTTTACACCTGTGAGTCATATCTGGGTTACATCTACAGCTGACTCTGTTAAATCATACTTACAACTGGAGGTAAAATGATACAGACTGAAATTGGATTGTGGATTTCCAAGTGAGTCCCTACCATTAAAGTATTTAGGCTGCATTGTTTCTGAATGCCCGCAGAATGCATTGCATGTTTAACCCATGATTTGTGCTCGGGTGGATTTAAAACAGCATATTGAGCAAGTCAAAAAGACAGCACACTACCTTAAAGCGGGTCTATATTCTGTATTGCTTTTTCCCAGTCTCAAACAAGGCTTCAAAAGGGCCTAAACTGGCTGTGATGTATCTAAAATATGAAGGAGATAGCATGCATCAACTCGAATCAAGTTCTCTGTATTGTACTATATAATTTAGTACAACATGCATACATCCTTTTTTTTCTGTGTGAGACTGATGCAATGAACTCACTACAGTTAAGTACTGCCTGCCTGCCTACAGTAAGTGACTCATATCAAGCTGAATACCAATTAGCGGGACTGAATGTGGCAGGTTTAAATGTGTTCTGACAACCGCTGCTTTTACAAGCGACATCTCGAGACAACATAGGGCAACTTGAATTATAAAGACAGTAGATGGTCGCTGCGGCAAAGCTGGCGTTCACACTACATAATGCAAATCTGACTTTAAAAAGTATGTGTGTGTGTGTGTGTGTGTGTGTGTGTGTGTATACAGTATGTGTCTGTTATGTAAACCTGAACACTCCAGCACACAAACACTGAGAACAGAAGCAGGAGACATCTTTTCCAGCTGCTTCAGAAATTAAACATATTTACATATTCACAGATTCCTGAGGTTTTAATGAGGAGGATTTAAACTATTTTTGTGAAAACAACATATCACACATTTTTTTTTCAAAATACTGTATTATAAATAAATTTTAAAACAAATCCGGAAGACTTTTTAAGTTTTAATGTTAGTGCATGTGTTGAGTGAAAACCCCTGGGTTGAATCTTTAAAAAAAAAAAAGTCATTTTATCTTAAACATGTAAAAAAAAGGCCATCACTGTGTTGTGCAACAACAGACATAACAGAGAGTTCCTGATTACAATAATCATGTAATAAAAACAGGCCTTTTTCACAGCAGCAATGTTTACAGGAATGAATGGGTAAACACAGATGTCATCAGTGATACTAATAAAGGTTCCATTCCATTTGACGGAGTCAGGGTGTTACTCTTGTTGGCTCACTGGAAAGGCTCTGCTTTACTAAATAGAACCTTAATTGGAACCTACTATACATGACAATATGGCAGTCTTAAAAAGGTCTATATAGAAGCAATAATTAATACAGATTCATAAAGTCATTTTGTACAGAAGAGCACATTTCACTGGTAACTTTTTCTCAAGAAAATACTTGGCATTTCCTGCATCACCCACACGTCTATCACTCCATAGCACAGTTAAGGAAATCACCAGTTAACACATTGCAGCCAGCATACTGAAACTATTGGCTGAGTTGATCCCAGTTCCAGTAAGCAAACCATATGACAATGAATTGACATGGATTATATTCATCATGTAATGTGTTGGAATTATGGATGTGAATATACTGAATAAACAAAGGCATTGATATTCCTGCAGAATTGCCATTATGGTCATGGTTATTTGGAAATTTCAACTTTGGATGAAATGCAACCAGTGTCTATCCCTGTCAAATGACGAATCGTGCCAAAAGGTTGTTTTTTTTTTAATATGTAAAAACTGTGACAACACAGGCTGAGAGTCTGTTTTCAGGTTGAGAGTCTTTCAGTTTTGTGAATGTGGGAGCATGAGGGAGATGGATATCAGTGGATAGCCTATTTTATCCACTAAGGAAGAGCAGAGAGCACACAAACACAGCTAAATGACAGAGACTCTGACACCAGGGGACCCTTAGTCACGACACGAAGCAGGGGGGGCCTGTGGTATGAGAAGCGTGTGTGTGCGTCAACATTGATGGTCCCCATTAATGAAATGCTGGAGGGGATTTCACATGGGCAAATTAAAGTAGGGAAGGAAAGTTACATGATTTGGGCTCTTTCTCATTCTTGATTTTTGCATTTACTGTTTGGTTTTGGAATTCACTGGGCATAAATTTCTATCTGAAGAGTACTGCCTCTCCTCTAGAGGAAATTTGCATTTATACAGGAGCCAAATCCTGTTGAGGCTGATGTACATAGATTTCAGAATAAATATTAATTCATTTTTGTACTCTTAGAGGACATTAGTTTTTGGCCCGTATCTTTGAAACAATGCATGCTCTTGTGTTAATTCATGTTGGGCCTTATAGAGGACATCACTGGCTTTTAATGATGCAACATTTGTGGGGGTGTGATTTTGACAGATTTTCTTCCTCCTTTTTTATTTCTTAATAAACATGTTTTATTACAAAAGTCAGCCTTTGAGTCTATCATCATATACAGCACAACATGCCACATTTCCTTATATGCAGATGCCCTCTTGATATCACAAATCTCCCATAAATGATGTTCACGTTTCTTCTCTGTGAAAATTGTTGAAGCTTTTGGTAATATTTCTGGATATAAAATAATTGGGAAAGATCAGCATCTATGCCATTAAGTGAATTGGGGGAGGGAGGTGGTTCTTTTAGTATTCCTGTTGTTCACAATGTCAAATATCCTTCCCTTGACAGATTAACCACTAATGAAGTCCTAAATGATATAGATTTAAGGAGATGGGGTCAACTCTCTACCTGTTTTCAAGCTGGACTCTCACTCATTAAAATGAGTATCAGCACTTGTTTGCAACAAAAAACACCTAGAATCAAAGCTGCTACTTCGCCATAAACCATCAGGATGTAAGGCAAGGCAGCTTTATATACATACCACAATTAGACACAATCATTAAGGAATTAGGAGACATAAATTACTCATGAAGATCATTTCAAAGCACCTTAAGAGTGCATTAAGGACTGCATTGGAGAGCTAATACAAGTTAGTTAAAAATTATATCTTAAAGTCTGGTGGAAGAACAGACATTATTTGGCTCACATGAAAAGCAGCAGCAAAGAGAATAAACTGAAATAGATCTAAAGTTGCAGCAGACCTGCATTCTTCCGAGAATTTGTTACAAGCATGTGGAGCATCTTTCCAATTTGACATATTCCAGCAAAATTTTTCTCTTTTCTGAAAAGTGGAAGGCAATTTTCTTCACTAAGGTGACAAAGGTGTTCGTATGCTCCAAGACATCATTAGTTACGAGGACTCTGTGAATTCCAAAACTTACAAGTTCAATAACCCTCTGGTCACCCTCTTTTCTTTTTTGCAGCATTATATTCACAAGTACTGCATTCTCACTGTTTTGGGAACTCATCCCCTTAATTTGATACTTGGCACCAACTAGAAAACAACAGTGTTGTTGTTGTGTACTTGCTGACCTCTATAAATGTATAAGTGTGGCCTCGTATAAACCTCTGCCACTTAACAGAATTTGGTAGAGACCTATCAATACTTCCTCAGATGTGGATTAGCACACCATGTGGACAAATTTCTCTCTATGATCCACAAATCCAAACCCCCAAATGATACACTATGATTTAATTAAGAACTTAATTAAGGACGTATTACATGCTTCTAGGATTACAACAAATTAAATCCATATCATAACTTTTGTCCAAACAATACCATCAGCACTTTTTTTACATGTAGGTTTGCAGTGCTCAAAGGTTTATAGATCCTGGGTATGTGTTTCAAGTACTATGGGTGATATTTTTTAGAGACGTCCCTTAACTACTACAAATGACAAACACCTCTTGTTTGCTGCTCTCAGAGCTGCTAAAAGGGTGGTAGCTTGTCCCTGGAAACCACCACATGCACTGTCGGTGAGGGAATGGCTCCTCTACTGAGATATTTCATAACTGGAGCTTTGCACAACACATGCATGCTAAAAAACAAAATACTCGAAGCCAAGCAGGTCTGTTTGCTGTGTATGATGTTTTCTTAACTGTAAGTGAGTGCTTTCTCTCTCCCTTTCTTCTGCTTAATGCCTCGGCCCTTCTTATGGGTGGGGTGGGCTGGGGAGAGTTCAATAAGGGAAATGAGAGGCAGCGCTAAAGGAAATGATGTATGTTACTCTGTCACTTTTTTGTGACTGCGCTGATGTTTCCCTTTCCTTCAACTACACATGAATAAATAATTGATCACAAAAAAAAGTAGAGTTGTGCGCACAGGGACAGAGTCACTTCTCCTGCCCTCATTGCCGGTTCAATCAGTAACACACATTAGGAGTAAATTGAGTGGATAGATGTAGCTGCTTTCAGCCGGGCTGGGGCAGACAGAGCAATTACCATCGCTGAGTCCTGTTTAGCCGAGTGACGTACACACCGACACTATATGACTTATGAAAGTACAGCAGGAGGGTGGAAATTAAGGTGGGGGTGTTTCCTTCTCCATAAATGATTTGATGTCTGTGATGGGAAACCATCAAGTATTTCCTCTTACCTTCTGTACAAAGATATAGACTTCATACCCTCAGTCAGTCAAGAGTGAACGTTCTCTCACCTGTGAAATGAGGGATGTTGTTCACTTTATGCCCACAGGACCACATCGCAAAAGAGACAACGGAAGGGTTATCTTGAATGAGAAAAAGCATACGATGTATCTTATGCTCGTGTCAAAGTCGGATCAATGAGGAGAGTCTCCTGAACTGGATGTGCTGACCCAGAATCCGTGACCTCGGTAACAAAATCTGCCCAAACACCTACCCGAGCCTTGTCCTGAGATGTCACAGCTTCCATTCACCAGCATCTTGTTCCACTGGGAAACACACAAACACACACATTATTTTTATGCAACAACTAATGCTGGTTTGAGGTTTGTGAACCTTTTATGTTTTTATTTAGCATGAATACAATAATTTAATCATGTTTGAAGGTACAAGGAAATATGCTTATAACATAAGGAAATATGTAATATAATGTTATATACCAGGTTTAAGAAGATTTAAATTTTATGCCTGTAGTCCCTGGGCATTAAAACTCGAGTTGGCATCAAACTCCTTTAACATTGTCAGACTCACGAAGGGCAGTTTTTAAAATAAAGAATGAAAATCAATGCGGCTGGAAATATCGTCTTCTGTCCTCCATGCATTCTTCCTGCTCGTCAAAACCTGGCGTCTACATTACCCAGCGCAGGGACGACAACAGAGAGTGTGCAGTATATTATTATCTGTTGTGAATCATAATATAAGATGCCCCCCCTTTTTTTTGTTTGTGGATTATATTGATGTTGCCTGTTTTATTGATATTTACTGAACAAACAGAAGCTTGAACCATGTTATTTAGACTGTCCAGCTAAAGTTAAACAATGTGTTCATCAGATGGTTACAGGAGAAGAGGCTGCTGTGAAATGAAGCTGAATCCCCACTAGAGGGAAGCAGCAGATATAATGGAGCAACCTACAGCTGTTGTATTAATGAAATCCACCAGATAACCATTAACATCTGCTGACACGACAAAGCCTGCTGACAGAATAACACAATTGTATGTTTATATGGATAAATACTTACTAAACTTAATACTGCTATGCGTTTTTCACATATATTCAACAATTTAAAAAAGGTTCACATATTTGCTTACTTCTTGTCTTTTGGAGTGTGCTATAATGCATTAACGTCTGAAGTGGAATTTTACATGAAATTACATGTTCTTAGCATACAATGTGCATAGTTAATTACTATGGGTTACTTATATTACCACAATTATGCTAACTTCATAAACAAAAATTAATGGCAAATAATGACTAAATAGACTTGAGTAAGAATTATTAAAAAAAAAAAAATGCACTGAGAATCCTAGCTGTTAACTTACACGTTCATGAATGAAGGTTGCCAACAAAACACACTTATCTGGACATTAAGACAACAAACTGAACTTAGGTCTGCTTTCATAAGCACAATTTAATCCTAATGATCTTTTTGATGAGTGATGTCATATGTTTACATGCCATCTGCACATATGCTTTTACACTTATTTTCATTTTATCACTTTTGTTGCATTGCATATATAAAAAGTATTATATGTCTAGGCTGATTTAACTTGATTGACTATGTATATGTTTATGCTGATGTGTACCTGCATTGTGTTGCTTTGTTTTGTCTGTCTTCAGTAGTCAATAAACAAAACTTAATAACGAATGGACAGAAGATTAAAAAGGTGGTAAACGGTGCCCTCGTCTGGTCATTGTCATTAAGTGCAAACCAATGTACAGCATGGACCTAAACACTGCAGCATGTGTAGAGGTCCTTCTAAAAAAATTAGCATATTGTGATAAAGTTAATTATTTTCTGTAATGTACTAATAAACATTAGACGTTCATATATTTTAGATTCATTACACACAACTGAAGTAATTCAAGCCTTTTTACAGTTTTAATATTGATGAATTTGACAAAAAAGTAAAGACAAAACAAAAATCCCTATCTCAAAAAATGTGCATATTTCAATAAAAGAAAAGTGGTTTTACTACAAAAAAGTCAACCTTCAAATAATTATCTCCAGTTATGCACTCAATACTTGGTCGGGAATCCTTCTGCAGAAATGACTGCTTCAATGAGGTGTGGCATGAAAGGCAATCTGTCTGTGGCACTGCTGAGGTGCTATGGAGGCCCAGGATGCTTCAATAACGGCCTTAAGCTCATCCCCAGTCTTGGGTCTAGCGTCTCTCAACTTTCTCTTCACAATATCCCAGAGATTCTCTATGGGGTTCAGGTCAGGAGAGTTGGCAGGCCAATTGAGCACAGTAATAGTACTATAGTACAGTAATACTATAGCGGTTTTGGCACTGTGAGCAGGTGCCAGGTCGTGCTGAAAAATTAAATCTTCTTCTCCATAAAGCTTTTAATCAGAAAGAAGCATGAAGTGCTCCAAAATGTCCTGATAGCTAGCTGCATTCACCCTGCCCTTGATAAAACACAGTGGACCAACACCAGCAGCTGACATGGCACCCCAGACCAGTACTGACTCTGGGTACTTGACACTGTACTTCAGGCATTTCCTTCTCCCTAGTCTTCCTCCAGAATCTGGGACCTTGATTTCTGAATGACATGGAAACTTTGCTTTCATCTGAAAATAGTGCTTTGGACCCTTGAGCAACAGTCCAGTGCTGCTTGTCTGTAGACCAGGTCAGCCGCTTCTGTCGCTGTTTCTTCAAAAGTGGCTTGACCCTCTGGATACTTCTACTCCAGACTCAGTCCACTGCTTCCGCAGGTCCTCCAAAGTCTGGAATCAACCCTTCTCCACAATCTTCCTCAGGGTCCGGTCACCTCTTCTCGTTGTGCAGCGTTTTCTGCCACACTTTTTCCTTCCCACAGACTTCCCACCGAGGTGCCTTGATACAGCACATTCAGAAATAGCTTTCTGTGTCTTACCCTCTTGCTTTAAGGTCCCAATGACGGCCTTCTGGACAGCAGTCAGGTCGGCAGTCTTACCATGATTGCGGTTTTGAGAAATGAACCAGGCTGGGAGCTTTTAGCCTCAGGAATCTTTCGCAGGTGTTTAGAGGTAACTCGTTGATTCCGATGTTTAGGTTCATAGCTCATTTAGAGCACCTTTTCATGATATGCTAATTTTTTGAGATAGGAATTTTGGGTTTTCATGAGCTGTATTCCAAAATCACCAGTATTAAAACAATAAAAGCCCTGAAACATTTCAGTTGGTGTGTAATAAATCTAAAGTCATATTAAAGTTTCATTTTTATCATTACATTATGAAAAAGAATGAACTTTATCACAATATGCTAATTTTTTGACAAGGACCTGTACGTTTCAAAGTGAGATGAATGCAGTCACAGTTCGGAATATGGGTGAATAATGAAATAATTTATCTTGTAAAGTGAGACACTTAACGTTAGGCATCAACTTGCCTGTACCTGGACGAGCCAACGTTTAGCTAATTAACTATTTAACGTTGGTGTGGCTAGAGAACATCGATATCGCGGTTTTACATAGCGTTTACATAGATAACAATTGATTAATACATTTGGTAGTCATTCATATATAAGGACGTTTTATAATACTTTAAAGCAAAAAAGAAAAGTTGAAACCAGCCTTACATGAGACCCGGTACTCTGGAGTCTGGAGACATGGTTGTTATCCGAGGCACAGGGTTGTTCGCTTTATTTATTATTTTTCCGTATTTTTTCAATAAATAGAGCGTTTTCCAATGTCCTGCCTCGGACGTGTAATTCCGGGTCTCACCTGCAGTACAGTGAACCGGAAGTGGGGGCGCTGTGGAGCAGCTAAACATTTCCAAAACCGACAGGACCATCAAAGAAATTGATGCACACGCGAGATGAAACACTTTTTTTTTTTTTAAATATGCAGTGTTTACGAAAATTAACACACCGATGCGTCCAATAGCAGTATTGTCTTTTGGTAAGAATTCTATTTTTTACGATTGGTACATGTAGAAAAACGTAGGGGCGAAACATAAGGCGCCCGTTCTCCATAATTTGGAAATGGAACTGAGACTCTCCAGAGTCTTAAATGAAACCAAGTTAAGCTAGCTGTGGCCAACGTTGAATATTAAAATAAGCTAACGCAGTTGATATTAGCTTAACTAGGTATAATTATTCTGAATTGAAGGTTGTGTGTCCGTAGGTTGACGCAGAAAAACCTATACATTTTTTTTACCTGAATTCTAAGACAAACAAAAACTAAAAAGGAAGCTTATTGACTACAAACCTAAAGCTTTTCTATCGAACTTCTGTTATTTGCTGAAATAATTTTGCAGTTTGACCCTGTTTTATAGCCTTCGTCGGTATTTTACAACCAATAACGTTTGAGGACGTTTTCTTTTTTTTGTTTTGTGAACTTCCTCCACTAGATGTCAGTGTTGTTTTCTGTCAAACGCGCAGTGTTAGCAGTGAGGCCCAGCACCTGCCCTGTCAGAGATGCACTCTCTATTCTACATTAGACGCAGTCTGACGGGCTTCATTCATTTCATGCGAACCCACAGAGGCCCGCCACATGAAGGAGACCCGCATTTCCCCCCAGACGGGACCCAGTAAGCGGTGCCATAATAAAGATCATACATGTCGTGGGTGCTCTGAGGCCCCCGCCGTGCCGTATTCGTTTGTATGGCTCGGCAGTGGTGATCCAAACCATATGAGCAGCTGAGTAGATCTGCAGAGACCCGGTGAAGAAGCGGGCCACCCACAGCCCCGTCTCACAGCTCACACAGCCTTTTCTTTTTCTTCCCCTTCCCTTTCCTCAGGTCAGGCAGCATTCCTTTCTGTGCCTTTGGGGATCTCCGCCTGAAGAAGGCAACATCATTCACAAAGAGTCAGATACAGACACTAAAGCATATGCTACCTTCATTTCCCTCCAGCGATCAAAAGGGATCATAACAAAAAAAAAAAAGCTGTGACAGACAGATGGGCAGACGCATATTACTTTGCCATTAGTGCATACTTTGCAGTGTGAGGGGGTGAGTGGGTGCAGGACGAGAGAAGCGTAATGCAGATGTTCTGATCCAACACGCCATTTTTGCAGATACACAGAGCCGCAGCTTTAGGAGTTTTGCGTCTTGTCTTGTTTTTATTATTTGCTGTGGCTTTCTGCATTGGATTACAGACTAAATATGAGGGCGCAAGACATGAATTCTCTTGATAAACTCCAACATATTATTGTTTATTGTACTTGATGTATTGCTCAGGGGCAGACCACCTCCACTCCCACTCCTCCCCTCATCGCTCAGTTAGAGTTTTATTGTAACCGCAGATGTAGAGTGAAATATCAATATTCATTGATGAATCCGGCCAACAAACTAAAGTATGACAACACAGAAAAGAACTCTAGCTTTGGATATTTTTAGGCCTGTGACACATTTGTTTTAGCAAAATATGTCCAGTAACTCTTTTAAAATAACCCTGCTGTTCTTTTCTTTCCCTGCAGTTACACTATGAAGAAATGGAATTTGGCGGCAGTGCTGCAAAAGATTATTATTTATAAGACAGCAATGTGATTTGAAAAGAATATATCTTCAAAACAAGTATTTTCTTTAAGCTATTTTCCTTCCAAACCGCAACATTATAGAGAGAAAACTACCATGATCAAACAATATATGATTTGGGAGGACAGTAAATATCTCTGAGCCATGCCACATTAAAGAAGGAAATGAGACAATACTGAACAAAACATCCCAAAACGAATACATAGTGACTTCATTTTACAAGTTCAACGTCAGAGGTTATTATGCAATGAAGTAGTTTCCCAGATATTTGAGCCAAGCTTGGCTGCATCAATACACGGCAAATGTATCTTTACAAGATCAAAATGCTGCTTAAAAAAATTTAATTTAAAGCTTAATGATGAAAAAGCTAACCTAAAACTTTTACTCCGGAATTCATTAACCTTTAATTAGAGTAATATGGTATGAAAATGCTTTGTGAGGTCATATAAGTGCCCAGCGTCTGGCGCTTGGGGGCATGGATCATTTCCCGACTCTGGAAATTGAGTCAGAGTCAAACTGTGTCCTGCCCTGGCTTATTACTGGCTGAGAGGATCGCCCATCCCAGCAGCATAATTCCATCTGGGCTAAATATTTATACAGAGGGGGAACGACATCACTTATCCACAACACATTCATTCACATAAGGGAGCGCTACTTCCAGAGAAGTTAGAGTGATCTGAGCCGTTGCTCGAGGGACAACGCTTCTCGCTGATATTTGCCTAGGTTTTAAACTTTACTAGAGTGCACAATGAGCTTTTTCATTCCTGCTTTCGGCCTGATTCTCACTTTGTTTCAGATTGGGAGGAATCCTGCCAGTGGTGAGTGGACTTCTGTTTTTTTTCCCCCCACTTTTGTTAAAAAAAAAAAGGTATGACCAAGATCTGTCCGGCTTTTTAAAATAAGTGATAATAATGGTGAGGTGCTTTTTGTTGTTGTAGAGAGTGTAGCCTTTCGTTTTGAAGAAATCTTTGTTTCCAAAGAGGATCAAATAATTTGGGCATAACCTAATTTATTAAAACATAGGTACAATACCTGTGAAACAGATAGGTGCTATAGATTCGTTTTAGGGTTAAGGTTTTTTTTTTATATAGAAAACACAAACTTTACAGTTTCACCGTTAACTATTATATGATGTCCTGGTGGACATTGACCAGAAGAAATCAATAACCCAGAATGATGTAACACACGTGTTGACTAAATAGAAAAAAAGACCATCATCATTTGAGACTTTATATGCATTTGAGCTACTTCATGTGCTTTCTCTTCATGTTCTGCCGTCGTCCTCAGCCGGGATGTGCTGGCTGCAGCAGAGTCAGGACCAAAGGTGTGACATGGTGCTGATGAGAGGGGTGACCAGAGAGGAGTGCTGTGCCGGGGTCCGCCTGGACACGGCGTGGTCCAACACCAGCCTGCCCATGAATGAGGTCAGCCTGCTGGGCTTCCTGGGCATCGTCTCCTGTAAACCCTGCAAAGGTAAACAAACAAACCCTCTCCAAATAAACCAATGAGTTCAATCAGTGAGTGGAAGCAGTTAGTTACTCAGTGACTGCTTTTGATTAATTACCGCAGGGTTTTAGTCATCGGATCTAGCTCTCGTAAACTCCTTAATTTAAAATATTGACAGCTGGACATTCAGCCTCTTTAAATTAACATTCTAAAAAAGAAAATGTACAGACTGCTACTGCCAGGTGGTGATGTTAAGGTAAGTACTGTATCATTCAAATGCTTAGAATGGAAAATCCTAATTAATAAATCAGCTTTTTTTTTTTTTTTACACAAAATAACATCTTATTTGTTAGTTAGTGAAAGTTAATTGAAACCATGCAATCTGTAAATTATGTTATTTACCCAATGAGTTCCTGGTGCAGCGTTAACAAAATGCAGACGTGGATTGCGGAGAGGCGTTCCACATAACTCTACCCAGCTGTCCTGAGAAGCTTCCTCCTTCTGGAATCTCTGCAAGGTTCATTCAGGTTCACTTGCAGATAAATTCCATTTTCATAAACAGCATTTGCACTATGTGATCATAGGCCAAACACGTGAATTAATCCATTTTGATAAGTCTCAGTTATGATGCGGTTAACAGGCGTTTTTAGGAAAAAAACACGCCCCGGCCGTTGCACTCCAGGTTTTTCTGGCTTCATCGTCGCACGGCTGAGAGAAACAGAGATGTGGGTTGTATTTAGATAAACCTGAAATAAGCACAGAGACCACAGTCAAACGTAGCCTGTAAAACAAAAGAAGATAAATTACTTTGTGCTCACACGAAGGTAAGCTTCAATCACAGGGCACAAGCACAGCCACATTTTAGATGATAACATGTCCATTGCTAAGACAAACATTTTCATGTGATGGCAAATAAATAATGTTTTCTCAATTCTAGAGTAGCTCCATCTCTCTCCTCCCCTCTTGTCATTGTGAGTAAACATTTTCCGCAAGCTAGTTTAAAAAGGAGCCCTGTTTGCTTTCATGAGCAAAATAAGAAAATAAATTCTGAGAGTAAATGCCTGCCACATGCCCAGGAGTCTGGGACTCATAATGTGCAACACTGACTCTTGAATTCTGTGGGAGGAAAATATCAGTATCACGAATGTCACGTTAATTAAAGTTAAAAGGTGGCCCATCAGTTCAGAGAAGTAGTCTGGAATGATACAGCATCACAAGACTAAACAGAGAGGAGAAGGAGATAAATTATACATACAGTAGACAGCAGGAGACCGGGTGAGAGGTGGAAAGTGAGCAGAAGATTAGACCAGAGAAGTCAGAGAGGGGGGGTTATGATACAAAACAGGATATTGAAGTGCTGGTAGAGACAGGAAATAAGAAATACGTTTCGTTACGTTTGCAGCACTGAGCGTTGATCATCTCCAAAGACTGTGAGATCCTGGGAGGAGACCTATATGCATTCTCCAATGTTGACACTGTGTCCGGGGCTGTGTAGGATTACACTTCCTCCTGAGTTCTGACATTATGGGGTGTCAGAGGAGCTGGGGGGGGGGCTTCCTCATCTCTCAGCCTGTAAAATTCCCAGAAAGCTATTTGAACTCCGTCTACCTCGAAGCCCCTCCGTCCCTCCACAGGAGCTTAGCCCGGCCTGTGTGCAGCCGTACACATAGATCTGTTATGAAAACACGCCAGCTTCACATTCCACCAGGCGAGACGCCCCTGTGTGTAGCGGTCAATAAAGAGATGTGATTATTGTAAATATTGTGCGAGGAGAAAATTGCGTTACAGTCTGTGGGAAAGCCCCGAAAAAATTGTTTTGTATGAAAATGCCGGCGGATCACCTGACATCTGCGGACTTGTTAATACAGTAACGTTAAACTGCCACCGCGCAGGGCCCGAGCCACACGTGAAACCGCTCCCCTGTGCTTTTTGTAGAGACTTGCGAGGGTGTCAAATGCAGCCCGGGGAAGGTCTGCAAGATGAAGACCGGAAGGCCCCAGTGCGTTTGCTCTCCGGACTGCTCTCACATTTCCCGAAAGCACGCCGTGTGCGGCAGCGACGGGAAGACGTACAAGGACGAGTGTGTCATGCTGATGGCCCGCTGCATGGGACACCCCGACCTGGAGGTCATGTACCAGGGAGAGTGCAAAAGTAAGCGAGATGTGCACAGTCACCATTCTAAAGCTGTTCTAAAGATGTTACAGTGTGATAACGGTTGCACGTTCTTGGCGATTTTTTTTCCAGAGTCGTGCTCCAACGTGGTGTGTCCGGGGACTCACACCTGCGTGACCGACCAGACCAACAGTGCCCACTGCGTCATGTGCCGCACGACACCCTGTCCAATACCCATGCTGTCTGAGCAGCCCATCTGTGGCAACGACAACATCACGTACCCCAGCGCCTGCCACCTCCGCCGGGCCACCTGCTTCCTCGGCCGCTCCATAGGCGTCCGATACTACGGCCACTGCAACAGTAAGGCCGCACGAGCACCCGCCCACCTTCTCTTTTCTGCAACAATGTGAGAGATAATGACAGCGAGGGCACATTCACACTTTTTCTCTCTTTCTCTCCCATGCAGATCCCCTAAAGAAATCTCACGACATGGAAGGCAGCGAGGAAAATGCCGTCTAGAGTCGGTCGACAGAACACACCACTAGCTTCCCACGGTGACCTCTTTGTGACAATCACTCCCCCCTCCCTTTTGTACACAAGAACGATGATACATTTGATATGTTGGAAAGACGCACATTGGTGTAACTGCCTGGAGAAAAAAAAGAAAAAAAAAGAAGCTACCAAAACTTTTTTTCGGCAATTTGTGTTAATCCTGCGTTAGCTTGGGGAAGTAGAGGCAGATGAACACATGTCTCGAGATAGAAATATCTCACGAGCTCTTTGGGAGATGTGTGCATATTGTAAATAGAATACCACTACTATTTATTGGAGAAGGTATCAAACTCTATTTATGTTTTTATCCTAGTAACAAATCCATATATCCTTGGGAAAGCTGATGCAAAAAAATGTATTTATTGTGTTTTGTTTATTGTGTGTGGACAATAACGGCCACTGGCATTGGCATTACGACTTTGTTTTTTAAGAGTTTTCTTACAGTCTTTATTTCCCACAAACAATCCCTGTGAGTTGATCGACAAGCAATCCTAATTTGTTTGGAAATTGGATACTACTTTATAGCCTGCCAATGTAGTTTCAGTTCACCACAAACAACAATACGACAACTGCAGTGGTATAGTGTGTAATGTCTCCAGGAGGTGAGGAAGCGATTCAGCCTAAACAAACCTGTATAGTCTCTCTCGCTCCCCGCTCACCCCACACATGTCTACTCTGGATCCTGATCCAAACTTTTGGCCACCCACTGATCACTAAAATTAACAGTTTGGTTGTGTTTGTAGGAGTCTCAGAAGACTGTTGGTACAACCCCAAGCCCTGTACAATACCTCCTCTGTTAAACGCTTGGCTTTGTTTTGTAAATGCATTTTCTAGGGCATGCTAGTTCATTCCAATGCTGTTTTGCTGCTTTCATTTGGTTTGGAATTTTTTTGTCTCAAAGAACTTACTGGACAGACAAATGTTAATAGCATTGTCTGATTGAAAGGAAAATTGAATTTGTCTAGGAATGGACTGCAATTTAGGCCAATGGAACATACCTGATTATGCTTTGATCAGAGTCGAGTCAATCTGCTGACGTCAATAAACGTGGTCGATATCAGCACAAATGGCCAACTCTGAATGGTCAAGTGATCCAACAGGCTCAAAGCAGATGTCTGGATACTTCAAATAATCCTCAAAGTGTAGTGAAGATTTCAATGGACCACACAAACTCCTGTAAATAACACTCATAATAACATCATGTGTACCTACCTGTGTACCTACTGTGAAATTTGAATGATAAATGCATCAACATATTTTTGTATTTTTGTACTGCCATTTCAAAAACAACATAAAGTTTAATATTTGTCACAATGTGTCTTTCTTTTATAACTTTTAGAGCAGTAGTGCACTCCCAACGTAGCCACAGGGTGTGATCTTCCTCTGAGCTTACATCTTAATTCACCTCCATGCCGCTTATTTGCATTGTATTCTAATACATTCTGGGTCAAGCCCCGGCAGGCAGCCAGTCTCCTCATGCGTGCAGCAGCTAAAACTCCTCTCCTGTGCGTGCTGTGGCTGAGTCGCCTTCACTATCAGGCCTCTCGTGGCCTCTTTGTGAGAGAATGAAATCCAGGCTGGCCAGCTTTTCTCCGCAGTCTCCTCAGGGATCTCCCCTTGCCCCATCTCGGATGTGAGGGATCAGGGGATGGAGGGCGATGGAGGAACTGAGGAATGAATGTTTCGAAGTTCTGAGGCCTGGGCACTGACTCACTTTCCTGTCTAAAATACCTCCCTTGTTTTTCTGTCTTCTCTCCTCCTCTCTCCCTCCTCTGAATCCTGCTCTCCGACATGCAGCAGCATCTGGTTCAACTTTAGGGAGATGTTTA
Organism: Eupleurogrammus muticus; assembly: GCA_036785175.1. Lineage (NCBI taxonomy): Eukaryota > Metazoa > Chordata > Actinopteri > Scombriformes > Trichiuridae > Eupleurogrammus > Eupleurogrammus muticus. Next base: position 8,765,067 of record JAYKQN010000006.1, read on the forward strand.
TATTCCTGTCCAAGTACCCTTTTATTACACTGGGAATGGAATTAGATGTTTTGTTAGTTTGAACAGGGCAAATAACAATGCCACTGAGGGTTTGTTTGCCGTGCTCCGACATAAAACGCATAAAGTTGCAAACATTCAAGATGTGTTGTGTAGGAAATCATACACAGTGTGAGTGACTGGTTGATCCAAAGAAATAAGTCAAACACACAAACATATTGGTCAGATTTGCTCTGGACAGAGGGAGGCACATCCAGATATTACATTTAAATTGAACTGCCTAATCTCAAACCCATTATGTAGGAACATACATTGTTACACAATAGAAATAATGCTCATATCTTTATAAATGTGAGACATCCACAAATTCCTCTGTGACCCACATAATAAACTCGCAAAACCAACGGTTTAGGAACAGTCAGTGCAAGAGGAATTTGCAGTGAGCACGGACACTCCTGGTGATGCATGTCATGTTGAAAATGCTGCGGTCCTGCGGAAAATTATACGAATTTGTAACCGAGCGTTGAGGCAGCAGTTTTGATGCGCAATAGCCGAGCAACTGGCATGTTTTTCGAATCATCCAAAACAGATACACGCTGTTCAGGGCAAATAAAAATCCCATTTGCTATCGTCATTATGACTGTGTAATACCTTCTCCAGGGACAACCTGTATATCATTACCACACAGCCCTCTGACTGATGTCGGATATGATGCGCCTCTGTCACAAGTGGTGGTAATGACATAACCACTATGAGCCATTCCAGAGCTATTCTAATTGCACTCGACATGAGACCTCGGTAATTCTTTGCCCACTCTATATTTCAGTCTTTATTCTGCATGTTATGGTCTGTGGTGAGGCCAGTGAGGCCCCTGGAAACAGGACTTTGTGTGAGTGTCCGTCAGAGGACGTTTGAGTGATTATGGGCGCATCTCTCCTGCTGGGAGCTCACCTGTTGTGAGCATGGGATCAGCCGCGCACATTACATCACGACCTCTGGCCGAGTTGTTTATATCCCCACAAAAGAGTGATGATGTGACGCCCACGCTGACATGTCAGGGAGACGTAATCATCCTGCTCCGATTCGTCAGGCTCCTCTCTCAACGACATCCACATGGTATCATTTGCCGAAAGTTGCCATGCGGCTTCCAGTAAGTTTCACAGCCAACATTTTGATTCTGAAATGATGTTGTGCTGAAACCAGACGCCGCTGAGTGCCTCGGAGACCACCCACTATCCGGATCACGCCACTGGATTGTAAACAACTCGGTCCCACAGCTGAAACTAATAGACGTCGGATCCATCATTCCATCAGAATATCTGCGTCAGATATTATTTCCCATACTTGCTTTGTTACACGGCATGTCTTTCATTTTCCACATGCACATAGTTCACCTATGACAATTGATCACTGACACTCTGCCACTCTCCAGTCGTTTCGTTTTATAGATTTCTAGGAAATGCACGGGCTATTAGAGCACCAACAACTGTCATCACATAATGCTATTATATACTAATATGTTTTTAAGCATGATGATGATGAAGATGACAATAACATGCCTTTAAGAAAATAAAGACTCCAGTAGACAGAAATGCAATTTAGCAAATTCCTGGATAAGATATTATGACAGTTCTAAGTTTAAACTATTACTTTTAAAGCTGAACTAAGTTTTTAAAGTGTGCCAGTTGTTGCATTACATTATTTCAAACATCGCCTAAAAATATCCACCATCAACTATGGTTTATTTCTTTCAAGGCTGTTTTAATGTGATGGTCTGCGCTATCACCACTTTAAGCAACAACTAAAAACCCAGTGGTTGTCAGTGTTGTGGCCAGGATCATTTCATCAAATCAGCGCAGTTCGGAAATTGTCCAAATGCTAATTGTCCGCAATTATTCTCGGTGAATTGTTTTACTTCCTCGTCGTGACCTCTGGGACGGCTTCTCTTCTGGCTGTGTGTGTGTGTGTGGTCCATATGTATTAAGTCTTGTAGGCATAATAGACACTTAAAATACAATATAAAAACACTGTATGACTCTCTAAAATGTGCCAGTTATAAACATGAAAACTGGTTATTAACTGTGTTGATTAATGTGGATTAACAGATTGTTAGATCAACAGTGAAGAATGTCAAACCATTTGGAAATAATACATTGTAACAGTGAACTAATGTTTAATCAATTAAATAATAATACAATTATAATAGTCCTCATTTTTTGGGAGCCAATTGGACCTGCCTTTAGGCCTTTAGTAGTATAGCATAGTATAGTATATTATAGTATAGTATAGTATAGTATAGTATAGTATAGTATAGTATAGTATAGTATAGTATAGTATAGTATAGTGTAGTATAGTATAGTATAGTAAACATTTGAGGTATTGTCTTGGACTCCGTAGGGGTTTAGAATCTGTTTGGGAATGTGTGTGCCTGGTACAAGTATGTGATCCCTTTCTTGGCACTGACACAGTCATTGAGTTAAATCTGGTTTGAGTTCTTGTTGAAATATCAAGCCACATAACTAAAAAGGTCAATAAAGTGTGATAATTGGAAAATGTGGTCCAAATGTGCAATTTGAGGCTCAGAAAATTACCAGGCCGTGACCATAATTTTACAGCAGCTTTTCAGGTGGCTTGCTCACAAAGAAAAAAAAAAAACACAAATACCTTTTTTAGTCTTGGCCCAGATACCTGCTTGTTTATCATGGAAAGCTGGTTTGGCTATCATGGAAAGTTGGTTGCACACATGCGTTAAGGTATGTCTTGCAAATTCATTGAGCGAAGACGAGACTGGGAAAGTTGCCTTGGCTCAGATCTCATTGGATTGTGCCCGGTCATTATCAACAGCTTCTTCCAGTTGAATAACTTGAATAGCCACAAGGACAAACCTAATTAAATCATCTGTTAGGAGATCCTCTGCTTGCAGAAGTAGGACAGCGTACCACAAATGAACTCAAGAGGCCCATATGGAATCTATTCCCCCAGACTACAGAGATGCACATCTTGTACACAGACTGACGGTCAGTTTTAGATTAGAGGAGTAACTCCATCCATGCACGGATAGTCTTATTAGCTCTAGTGTTGCTGGGTGTGGGCTGTGGATGATCAAGATGACTGTGTGAGCAAATACTGAAACTTACACACACGCGTACTGTATCTACTGTACTGCGCCCAAAATCTTCTAACACGCACACACTGAAATCCCACGCAAGCCACAGGCACATATGAACAGACAAATAAACTGTATACAACACATGCCAAAAACATTACCGCAGATGTTTCAATCCTCCTCTCACATTCATTATTTTCATTTTTTTTTCTTAAATACTGTAAGTTGTGTTCTTTCTCTGCGTGCACATTTCTTTTCTCCTGAGGTTTGTGGTTGGTGGTGCTGGATATGATCATCTGTGCAATCTGTCTCCTTCCCACACATCATCTTTTTTGCCTTTTGTAGCAAGTACTTGTGTTTTCTAGTGCATTCCACCATTTTGTTTGGTAATTGATAGACTGTATCTGTCAACTCTGAAATTGTCATTAAAACACGCCTCAAAATCCGTTCAATAGGCTATAACAGCAAATGTTATTTAATAACCTGCAAGAAGTCTGCAGTTATAGCATCGACGAACACAAAGTGCAGCTGAGGATGATAGGAATCTTTTAGGATTTGCAGGTTTTGTCATAACCCGGATGATGGTGGCTCCAGATTAAAAGTCAGGAGATTACCATTGTTACAAATTATCCGGACTGTACCATAAATTCTTATAAATGAGACATTCCCTCAAAACCACAGAATGCTTTCCTCTGAGGACCATTAATGTCTATAGAAAACTTCACTGCAAATCTACCCAATAGTTGCTGGGATATTTCAGTATGAAAGTGATGAAGGCGGTGAGCTGTGACAGTGGCATCACTCGACCTTTGTGGCCAGTGTGGCGAAAATGTGCCGAGCATTAAAATTCACCTTGTGACACTGAAGGAAATACAAAGGAGCTGCGCTACTCATGACCGGGACAGACTCTGACAATATAATGAAAGAAAGAGTCAATAAAATTAAGCATTACACAGAACATCTGCAGTGAATGACCACTATAACAAGGTTGGTTGAACTTAAGCCGATAATTGTATAATTGCACACATATGTTCCTTCCGGCAACATCTATATTTTTTTAGCTGTTAAGTGATGTAATCCCAAACACTTATGTACCAATGTAGTACCGAGGGATTTTTGTTCTGGAACACAGTGCCTGATCACAAGCCGAGCGGAAAAACACTAGAACAGAAGAGTACCTGCTGCGATTCCAGACTATATACATGTTGACAACATTGTTAGGTTTATTTTTTTAAGGATTTTAACCCCCGTCACTAATGTTGATCTTTTCAGTCTTCTTGCTGTTTGTCTAGGATTCTTACGTGTGTGTGTGTGATGTACAGCTCTTGTGCCACATGGCCTCAGACAGACAGAGTGTGTCTGGAGGGAGAGAGAGTCTTCGATGGGTGGGACTGAAAACAAGTGACGCATGACTAAGAGGCCCAGGAAGTTCCAGCAGGCGGCTGTTATTGCTGAGTGTGTGGGTGTGTGTGTCTCTGATTGTGTGCATGCGTGTGTGTTTGTGCGCGTATGCGAGTGTGATTTGGGGGCCCAGAGGGACTGTGTGGGGCAATCCCGGCTGGAGTGTCTGGAAAAACTCTATGGAGTGACAAAAGCAGCAGTGTCCCTTGCGGCATATCTGTCTGCTGCCTTGGCTGCAACCTTTTATTGCCTCGAGTGTAATAGAAATTATACTGTTAAAAAACGAGGCCTGGAAAAGCAACAATTATTCTATTGTCTAGGTATTTGGATGTATGTGTGCACTTACATGCACTTGCAAAAATGACCTAATTAGATTGACAAGAAGAAATACACTTACTTACTTACTTACAAACCTTGCAGTGTTTTACAGCAGGTGTGACAGTGAGAAACAATCAAATATACTAATAAGACCACAAAAACAGTGTAATAAACGTTTTTTTCTTACCAATACATACAAAAACTAAATCCTAATACTACATAAAAGTGTACAGGTCCCTCGGTCTGGTAGAGTTGTTTTCTGCTGCTCACATGACCTGTCTCTGACCCGCAGCCACTCACTCCCCAGATTGGATTGCTGCAATGAGCATTCGACTGGGATGGTGGCGACAATAGCTTACCTCAGCCAGGCAGACATAGCAAACCTCGGTGCTATCAGACCCTCTCTAATCTCGGTCCATGGGACAGCCGTGTCTTTCCTGCTCCCACATGGCCAGATCAGACACAACAGCGGGCTTGAGGACATTAGGACGCAACTCAGTTTCATTGTGAGCTTTGCTGTGTGGAAACATCCGATCTTGTCTATCTATGTGCTCCAGGTTGGGGGAAAAGGCTCAGTTGTTCTACTGTTCGTAATTTGTTTTAATATTAGGTCCGTAAGAACAAGTGACAGGAAACATTTTGTGCATAGAGCTCATAGGGAGGGGCTTCTTGGCTGTGTGATATTGGATACAGGCTATAGCGACACTGTTTTCCATTCAAAACAGTCCAGCATGTAACCGGACATATATATACATAAAAATCAGGCCAGGCTGCTTGAGAGATGTGATTGGCTGATGGGGAATTGGAAGGGAACTCCTACATACTTTCAGCATGTGGTCTCAAGCAAAAGAGATAGGTACTCCAGACGTGTGACATGTGTGCATTCATAATTCTGATGCTGTGGTTATCACATTAAGAATACCTGTGAACAAAAAATATAGACAGCATTCTAATTTACAACCTCAGCAATAAAAATAACAGACCTGAAAACTAAATAACATCAATCATTTTTTCCATCCAGTTCTTATGTAACTGATCTCTGAGACCTGCTGCTATCTCAGGGCTGCCAGACAGCCACCAACAACAACTTGTTCACATAAATCAAGACAATGTCTTTCCCATGTGAGACGCCACTTATTTACTGTTTTACTTCTCCGATTTGACACTTGACTCCGACCACGGGTGTGAAAAGAATCAAGGGGCCGCATCCAAATTCACATTTTGACAAGAAGTGTTACCAAAAAACAGATGCTTCACATCATACTAATTTTAAAATAAATCAAGTATGCCTGTTGGGCTCCTGAGGTGTTTGACGGGAATCCAGTGGAAAAGTAACATGTGTCAAAATAAATCTAGTATGATGCCAGATTGCAAAAACACATCTCGAAGCTTTCATGTGAACAGGGCTGAACCTGCGGGGATAAGACATGAGGTAAGTGGAGACACAGTGTGGCGATACATGATACAAATGTGTAGGGCTATTACATTAAAAGGTTCAGTTCTTCAGATCTTTGAGGATTCTGCATTGGCATGTGACTATAAGGTAAACAACACGTTAACCAACATTGAATAACCAAACTAAAAGGCTCATTAATCCCCAAAAAAACCTACTAATGTTTATTGTACCGCCAGCCAGTTCCTGGCTGCAATGTGAAATACACTTAACACTTGATACACAAAAGCACCACCATGTGGTAATATTTGATAACACATAGTGGTTGTCAAATGCAAATAGTTAAAATAGAAGTTAATTATTCATCTCTTTAAAGTACAGTTAATTGTTGTTATGTTTTCCCATGTTTATTTCTACAAAACAATTCAATATAATCAATTTATTTTTTATTTCTATAATTGCCTACCTTTCCACTATTATTCCACGTTTTAGTTAATTGTAGTTATAATTGGTATTACATTTATTCATATTCTGCATTTGATTAGCATCTCTGATACCTGATAGTCATTTGAATCACATGGTCGTGGTATTTTCCAGGAGGCGAACATTGTCCTCTGCGGGGCTCCGTAGCTCTTTCTCTCCGCTACCTCTTCTAGTGGCTAAAGATGGCTGAAGCACCACCATGGCCCAGCCGGTTCTTCTGCCACAGATGCTCGGCAGAAATCAGCCCTCGGCTTCCTGTAAGTACCACGGACAGAAAGTTAAAGTGCGGATGGTCGAACGAGTAAAAAACACGCCGGTGTCGCCGTTGTATACGCGGAAATCGCTGCAGCGCCGGGGTCAACAGACAGCGGGCTAACGGCTATTAGCTCACTCCTACGATGTCCCGTTTATCGCGTTAGCACTGGCTAGTGTTAGCTTAGCTTGATATCTAAACACTGAGTCTATGAACGTAGAAGGGGTAAAAACGCTTAGTCATTATGCTTCGTATATAGTTGTAGATTTTCCACAAGTTGCAGCGTTTGGCGCGTTCATTTTTGGACTATTTGGTGTTTATGAGACATGTTGGGCTGTTAGCTAAATCCACTTGGCCTTACGTTGACTTAACACCTGTCAAAATTAATTCTGACGCCAGCACACGTTTGGGTGAATGGAATAATATGAATCTGCTTAAAGACGTGCATTTCCAGTAGTTTAGGTTATGTGAATAATCCAGATGATGAGCAACAACAAAGCCACCGCGACCTTTTTTGTTTTGTTATTCACACGAGTGGCATGCCTGTCCCAGGCTGGAATGATCTGTCATACAGCTGCATACGTGCCCATCACAATGTAAAGGACGAAGTGCTGTAGTGATCGAATTAACACCTCACACGTTTGGGTTTTAGAAAGTGTCAGTGGTGTATAAAGTACCTGAAGTAACTAACTAGTAAAAATTAGTTTGGTAGAGTTTAAAAAACGTAGATTTTATTTTGTAGTAAGTAACAAAAATGCTTAAGCCAAATGTAGAAAAAAATGAAATAGTTGTAGATATAGTGATAGTGGGGAAAAAGTATAGTTTGTTACATTACACAGTACTGAGTACTGAGATGAAAATTGAAATGGTTAAAACATTACATCACTATATATATATATATATATATATATATATATATATATATATATATATATATATATATATATATATATATATATATATATATATATAGCAGATTTAAATATAGACTGGTATAGGGCACATGTCTCAACCAATCATATGAATAAAAAATGTCCATAAGATGGCAGTAAAGAATGTTGTAAAGTTAGTGTGTTATAAAATATATATATATATATATATATATATATATATATATATATTCCTCTTAGCTCATATCTTGGTCACAATGTTATATGTAAATTTAGTATAAAATATATATTTAGACAATGTATTATCACATATTTTTATACTATGAAATATCCTTCAGCCTAAACATCTGTTAGTTGTTTAAATGGGCTCTCCTTGGCTGTTGTGCATTAGCGTTACAAGCTTTTGTCCCATCTGAAAATAATCTGTATTTAGTCAGGTTTGTCACAAATCTAGCACAAAGTTACACTGCTTGTTTTTATAGTTTAGAGCCATATACACACACACACACACACATACACACAGCTTACCTTCTGTCTATCTGAGTTACATTCAACCCTTTCCACACAATGCAAACTTACTGGGCTGCAGCTGTAGTTTTCCTACTAGAAACAAACTAAATACTTGTTTATATTTATATGCCAGCTCCTGTTTGTAAACTAGACAAAAACTCTTCACAGTTTATATATATATATACTTATACTTGTATGTTTAAGTAATGGCATAATTGCAGTAATGATAAGTTTCGCAATTGAAAAAAAATGTATGTAATATTCTTCAAATAAGCCGTTAGGTTGAGTCTAATGTGGTGGTTATGACAAGAGTTTTTTGTCTTTATTCACAGGAGTATACATGTCCAAGGTGTGAGTCTGGGTTTATCGAGGAGCTGCTGGAAGACAGAGGGTGTGTATATTGATATTGACTTGGTTAACTCGGTTTACCTCATCAAAGGTCACATTCCCTCACCTCCACCCCTACTTGGTAGATTATGTGCAGACATTTTGTTCCTTTAATAATAAATGCTGTAGCCAAACCATCTTCATTTGAAGGTACTTTCAATTCAATCCAACTTGTGGGAATTAACTTTGACAGCCATAACATTTTTCTTCTTGTGTCATTTTTGGCAGAGAGCATATTTTTTGTTTTGTTGCTGTCTTCTATTCTTCATCCTATTTTTTTCCAGCTACTTCAATGTGTTAACAGTGACTCACACAGCAAAGATTTAGATTGGGCCAAAACCACTGCATTTTTACATGAATGTGTAATTGGATGATCGAATGGAAATTGGATGCGGCAAAACATGCTATCGCAAATGTAACAGCTAGTCACCATGGAAACGATGAAAACAGCTTCTTCCCCTTCTCCTTCAAAACATAACTAGTCATATATCTGTTTCCTGATTAGTGCTGACAATGGCTCCACATCTACCATCTCCAGCGGGCCCCAGAACCAGCAACCATTTGAGGTTTCTATCTGATTCTTCTATCACATTGCATCTTATGGTCAACATTTCCTACAATTGTTTCCATTGACATTTCTGCATCTCTGCTCAGATTTAAAAATGAACTTGACATGACGGAAGTCATCTTGTGTTGGACACTTTTTTTGGCCAGTGCAGCCTCACTTATGCAGAAAATTATTTTAAATATTAATGGTTTATCCAACTGAAGGTGCTTACCTTTGATTTATAGTGTATGTAAGTTGTAATGTTTTAATGTTGGATCACTTTTTTGAAAGACTAGATATATTGGGTATATCTCTGGTCGACCAGTGGCTGTCAGTAAGGGCCATTAGTCGATTAGTTATCACACTTTATAGATTTAATATTATTTAAATAAATATGTATAGATTGAGCAGAACTGTCCCAACACTTTTTTGCTAATATTATTAACATTTTTATTCAATTTTGAATTATCATGTATTTTTGCCAACTAGTTTAATGTTGTAAAGTCCAAGTATAGCTTCTTACCTATATATTTTTTAATCATTTACTTTGATTTGTCTTTACCAGAGTCTGACAAAATATGCCATTGTCAGTAATGCTAAGTGGCTAATTTTAGGTTAACATAACTTTTTTCATATGTTCATGATATTTGTGTTCAGAGTCTGTCACCATGTCACCTTCTCTTATCCTCCTGAAATAATCCAACACTTTGAAAATCCAGAGTAGTAGACTTTTTTTTAATGGATATATATTATAACCAATGGACTTTGAATTCTTGGCAGATTAAAACTCTTTTTAACTAATCTTTGGTCGACTATTGGGATGCAGCCTTTTCAGTTGCGGCTAATACTCCTGTCACAGTAAAAACGGACACGCATTTACCTACAGTGTGACGTTTTTATTGAAGTGGTGGTTAAAAGAAACAATCAACCTTCAGGTATCTTGTATTCACCATAAATAGCTGCAGATGTAGTGGCTCGGTGTGTATAAGGTATACAGCAAGTACAGACTCTATGCATCTTTTTTCCCCTAGAATTCAGACCAGCACTTGTTTACATTCCCTTCTGGCTATGGTCAGTTTTCCCTGGGCGTCTTCGACGACACCTTTGACTTTGGGGCTGGACTGGGAAACGAGGACAACCGTGATGCTGAAAACCGGCGAGAAAGGGAAACGGCATCACGGCAACGATATGGTGCCCGGCAACCGAGGAGTCGTCATGGTTCAAGACGCCAGGCAGGGAGGCATGAGGGAGTTCCCACGTTAGAGGGGTAAGGGGGGACATTCTGTTACTTGTTGGTCTGAAGTCTCACTATTTGTTGATTTAGGGCATGTGGCACTGATTGCTCTTCTTTTTTCCCCCGCATTCTTAGTACTCAATGATTTCAGCAAAGCGTTCTTTCCCCTTCTTTACATCTGTATCATGCTGCTTGTTTTCTCTTTTGTAGAATCATTCAGCAGCTCGTGAATGGAATAATTGCACCTACTGCAATGCCAAATATTGGTGTTGGACCATGGTGAGTCTGGCTATGATAACCCAGAATGCAAATCCTCAATATGTGCTTAGGTTCTTCGGTCTAGGGCTTGATTTTGTTTTCTCTCTTTTTAAAGGGGTGTTCTTCACTCAAATCCTATGGATTATGCGTGGGGAGCTAATGGACTAGATGCTATTATAACACAGGTATGTTTATCCAAAATTTCTGTCATTACCTTTAGTTATGTTTAACTTTAGTTTTGTATGATTTTAAAATACTATGCAAGGAAAATACATATTCATATTACATTATATGCAATGTGCTGTAAATGTCACTAAATGTATTTCTGAATCCTTTCGTCCTCTTTAGTTATTAAACCAGTTTGAGAACACGGGACCCCCGCCTGCTGATAGGGATAAAATAAAGAGTCTTCCTACAGTGCAAGTAACAAATGAACATGTTGGTAAGTTAAAACATGGCTTCTTTTTCCTTTTCTCTTACAGCTATGATATACGGACATGTTGGATTTCAGCTGTATGATTGTTTTTAACAGTAATCTGAATTATACTCTGCTGCAGATACCAATATGTCTTGTGTTAGAATTGTTTAGTTACTGAACACAACTGTGTGGAAATTATTTGGATTCACAGGTCACAAAAAATATAAGTGTAGTAGGCAATTCTGCTTTACTTCCAGGCAGAGAAAAGGCAAACAAAAAACTGACCAGTCTTCTTCATGCTGAACTCCCTTACACAGTTTAAACTAGACCTTGTTTGAGGAGTCATGAGATAAGCAACATGGATAATTTAAAAAAAAAAAAAAAAGGAAGAAGAGATCTTTTTTTTAATGGCAACTATTGTATTGATAAATGTGTACTTGGGTAAAATGTAACTAAAATGGTCAGTTAGAAAGTGATCCATCACTCATTATTTTTGTGTATCTTTTTTTAATTAATTGGTTTGGTGTCAATCCCAATGAAATATTAATCATCTTGTTACTGCATTTTTACCGCAAATGTTGTCAAATGTATTTTAATGTACTTTTTAGCCATGTTTTGAATTGGGATTGGAACTAATTTCTAATACTCTTATTCTAATACTTAGAAGGTTATTGTGGATTTTAATTTACATGAACTTTAAAAGTTCATAATTCCGTGTCAGTATTGGTAAAAAAGTAAACACCCAGCACCAGTTGTGAATGATCATAGTGGTATTATTTGTCATATTTAGCATTGTTAAATTTTCAACATATTCTCACTTTCAGCATCAGGACAGGAATGTCCAGTGTGTAAAGAAGATTACAGTGTTGGAGAAAACGTGAGGCAGCTCCCATGCAATCACATGTTCCACAATGACTGCATAGTACCCTGGCTGGAACAGGTATGAGAAATCTGATATGCAATCATTGTCTTTCAATTTTAATATTCATCAGTCACCGTCTAAACCTGTGGGGAGATACCATCAGCAATGAGATAAAAACGATTAATGCTTTTAACACTTTTCTTTCTCCAGCATGACACGTGCCCAGTGTGCAGGAAAAGCTTGAGTGGACAGAACACAGCCACCAACCCTCCAGAACTATCAGGGATGAACTTTACCTCCTCCTCATCCTCTTCTTCCTCCTCATCCTCTTCATCTTCCTCTACCCCTCAATCCTCAAGTTCAACCAGCAATGAGAACTCTACTGATAACTCATAGAAGACCATCTGTCCATGTCACCCTATGAGCTGTCTGTGGTTCCTAGGTTGCTGTACTTCAGAGCGGACACCTCCAGTCTCTCCCTGCCATAGGGTAGAGACCTGAGTGCATCTCACCAGGAGCACTCAGAGGTAAGTTATACATGAAGTCCATGTATTTCTGGCGGCCCTGTTGCTCCCACCTTCATCAGTAATCTGAACAAAGGAAGGACGGAGGCCTGGAGTGCAGCTTCTGACAAGGAGGATGTGGAGAAGCATGAAACTTGGCTTGATCTGCCTGAATCGCCTCATACAGGAAGAGAAGACAAAGGAGTCCAAAGGTAGAAGACTTGTGACAACAAGACAGTTGCTGTTCTTTTTTAAAAAAACAAAAACAAAACAAATCTCCAGACTTGTATGATTTTAAAGCAACCAACTTTTGCTTGCGAAGAAAAAAGAAATGTGCAGTTATTCCTTTTTTTTTTTTTTTTTTGCTAAGTAGCATTCATATCTCACAAATAAGATGCCCTAAAGTGCACTGTTGTGCACTGCCTAGGTGTGCACTCAATTTTCTTCTTGGTTTGGAAGGATATTACATGTAGTTCTTTTAATTCTCAACGAAATTGGAATTATTTTATTGTCAAGATCTACATGCAGTTTTAAGATAACAGGTACCATTGTTTGCACTTGAAATTATGCGTCAAATTGCAGTAATTCTGTGTTTAGATAATGATGTGGATAAATAATCATTAAGACACATTTAATGATTTTAGATTTTATCCTGCAAGCCTAAAAATATGGATAATTTTTTCTCACATTATACACTTAGAAATGTTTTGGTGCATTTGTGCATTTTAACTTAAAAGTAAATTAAATATTTTCTAAAGTTACCGGACTATTGATTTGCAGTATGGTCATGTACAAAAAACAGAACTGATGAAAATAAAGATGTTTGGGTGCCATCACTCAAAATACATGGAAATCTTTCTTATTGTGTGTCTGTCTATACTATTCTTTAAAGGGCTAAATATCATACCCTAAATATCAGCAACTCATAAAATGGACTTAACACATTCTGCAGCAAAAAGTGAACTTGTTTTATCAACTGACTGTAGCTGCAAACAAAAGTGCTTTAGTTTTTTTAAATTTCCACTGGGGGCTTAGGGGCTAGGAGGCTCTTAGAACTTCCCTAAGCATCACCGAGGGGACAATACCATCATCACCAAACAGTTTGAAGGGATTTCAATGCATAATACGATTTTTGAGAGTGTTTTGTACTTTCAAAAAGAAGCCTGGTCTGAAGGAATGCAGATACTATACAGAGCCTATATGCAATTCTCCAAAGACTATACTTTCCTGCAAAATGTTATCAATGAGGCAATAAATTCAGCTTCCTTTCATTGTTTAGCCATTTGGGTGTATTTCCTCCACATTGTGTCTGTCTTCTCTCCTGGGGTTTATCTTCAAAGGGGCTTTAATCCAAAAGGGCTGTTGTTATGGAAAGAACATTAGTCTAGGTGAAAGACTAATGGATCCAATTGATCCTCTTGTGCCTTTGGGTTTGACTTTACAATGAGAGTCACCAGTTATTTTTTTTTACATTGTGGTCAACCATACAATACATTTTTGTGCACTTTTACCCACATCTAACATTTGATATTTCATTACTTCAGATTAAATGCCTACCATATTATCTTGATAATATTTTGAATGTTTTTTAAATAGCTTGTGGTTTTTGGTATTTTCAGTCATATTTGGGACTATTTTAATATCTAGTTTTTAATTCTACAAAAGGTTTGAAGCCTCGCTGCTTAGAGATTTAAACTCAGAAACAGGTTGTCAGAATTATTGTATTGTATCAGTATTATTGTTTGCTTTTTTTCATCGTTCTTGTATAGAAATCTTTTATTTTTAACCAATACTAAAGAGTATTTGCACTGACATCTTGGTAACTTCCCACACTGGCTTTTAGTAAAGTGTGACAATTTAATAGAATATCAGTTTATATAAAATAGTTAATCTGTCAGAAAAGTACCCAAAGCTGTCAACGTAGAAAAAAACAATATTACATCTGAAATGTACTGCCCTAAAAATATAAAGTAGAATCACATGAAAGAACATAAGTAAAGTAAAAGTACTTAGAAATTTTATAATTACAGAACTTGAATGCTTAAGCATCCCTAACTGGCGGAGCGCAGCTTTTCTTGTCGTTACGGTAATGGTTTAGCCGATGCGATAACGCACGTGCATGCAAGTTAAGACATACCACGTGATACTACTCAGCCAATCAAGTATGTTTCCATGCGGTAAACATCGGTTAGAGACAGATGAGCCATGTACACGTGAAAAGACGATGAAAAGAAGGAATAAGTTACCGGGTAAAGAAAACTATTCGGGAGATACAGACAATTAATTGGGAGAAAGTGAGAGAAAAATAAGCAGCAATTGCGCCCTCCAAAAAACAAATGGATGCATTTCATCCCAAACGGACAGACTCCTTTCTGTTCCTACTTCCCACTGTGATCCCATGTTCATAAACTTATGAAAAGTCCCAACTTGCTCATTAGTGATTCCTCAACTGACAGGCTTCTTGAAGGGGAAAACACAAAGATGAGCTTAATCTAAAAGTCAAAATAAAAATACCGCACTACAAAGTAAAGTGGAACATACTACATGAAGCCATTCATGAGGCACCACGTGCATGCTGAGCTGTGGATGAGTCCACTGAAGCGTGCGTTAAAGCTCAGCTGTTACTGTATGTCAGGTTTTCAAGGCAAATCAGAAAGATCCCTCTGAAGATCCATTAAAACTGGTATAAAACCAACAGACATCGACATGGCCATTATTGAGATGTTAACAAAGAGATGAATAGTTCCAGAAGCAAATGGTTTGCAATAGCCATAGATGATGCTAGAAGAGAACTGAGCTGGTGCGAGACTGAAAGGGCAATCTAGTGCTCAGTTTACCATTGCATCATCCATAAATTTTTCGGATAAGCATGTTGGGGTGGGAATATTACTACTATTTTATTTTAGTTTGAAATACAGTCTTACATTTATTAAATAATGAGGGAACATTACAAATATCTGCAGCCATATATGTTGTTATATTGCCAATTTCTTTGGAATCGTACTCAATTTTATTAGACGGGTATTTATAACATGGAAATGGTGCAAATACTAGGCTACTTAAATATATATTGTATGTATTTATGTATGTTGTATGTTTACCTTTTACTTAACGATACATCGACAGTAGTTATACCTTTGCTTTAAGAGCGCTCCTCTTAAAACAGGCATACAAAAAAACACAACTCATGTGACGTAACCACGCCTCTTAGCCGTACGTCATGCGTACGTGCTCTTCAGGGCGTGTACGCGTTTCAGCCAGAGTCGAATAGAGGACGTCGGATAATTCGGCGCTTACATCTCGCTGGAGGGTCGCAAGAAGAGGACAGGCGGAACACGTTCAGCGTTGAATTTATTCGACTGTCCAGCAACAGCCAGAAAAGCCGCCATGAAGCTCCTGTGGGCAGTCAGCGCCCTGCTGCTGGGCTGTTGGCAAGCCGACGCGTCCACTGGTAAGAATTGTATGTCAGCCATGTTAGTCGGAGACATGGATGTAACCATGGTCGGAGATGCAGACTTTGCCCCCTGACAGGCGGACATTTAAACATGTTCATTCTGGTCATGTGCCTGTAAACATTCTGATTTGTTTTTTGTTTCTCCGGACGTCGAATACGCTCTCCGGCTATTAATATAATACATAACACACCCCATCCATGCGCTAGCAACAAACAAGCCAGCGTTAGCTTCAGGAGGCGTAGCTTCACAGCTAGCGACATAATTTACAGTCGGAGCGTTTTGTGACTAATTCCTAGTGCCTTAATGTTACAGTTTACAAAGAACGGCGAACTTGTATTCAGTTGTTATATCTGTTCTTTTACTGGAAGGGATTGAACGTTCTGTTTGGCATATTTTAGTAAATGTAATCGGTCATGTGAGCTGTCGTTAATTTAGAACGTGTGGCATCAGGCTTGTTATCTCACCGTTATACATTCTGTATTTGCTCTTCTTAGTAGTTTTACAAAAAATATTTTAGTTGACCTCATGACTTCAATTATCTGTGTTAGATTTGTGATTTCCGGAACCCCGGTCTGTAGTCCAGAGACAGCCTCCTCCATGGTGCAATAGTTGCCTTCTTCTTGTTAAACGGCCATCTTGGGAGTTAATCAGTAATAAATAAACAAACAAACTAATAAACGTTATTGATTGATTGATTTATCAGGGACATTAATGAACATTGTAGCTTCTCACATCAGCAGATAGAGGTAACTTCCATCCGTAGTCCAAAGGACTATGAGCTTTTAAACCTCACCATTTCAAGCTGACTGTCCCATTTATTTGGTTTTTAATATTTGCTATTATCTTCCGAAATGTCCCATATTTTAAACCCTTCCAGTATTTTATTTGAAGCTTTAATATCCATAAGGTTTTGTTTTAAATTGCATTAAAAACATCTACATACAGTTTCACAGCTTCTCTCTGGAGCTCTAGAAAGAACAGTGAGTTTTGTGGCTGCCCCATGACCTTCTCTTCTGATTGGCTGACTTTTTTCTGGGTGAGGAGGCCAGGCCAACCACAGGTACCCAACCCGAGCCCACTGTAACTGGGTAAAACCAGGGCTCTGGTGAACAGTCAAAGGTGAATGTCAGAGAGGATGATCAACTCTAAGATGCTTGAGTCAGATTCAGAACTGCGGAGCAGTTTGTTGACAAGAGTTCATGGCTCAAATACTCAATATGATAATAAGCTCCATGAAGGAGTCAGGTTTCATAATCAATTGGCATTTCAAGACTCCTGTAGTCCGTTACTTTGGCTTGATGATACATTTTCCTGTTAATGTCAGTTGGCTGAGTCACTCAAAGTTTGTGTTAACATATTAGTCATGGTAAATTAGAAACCTTAAAAGAGTCACTTGTAAATACACACATGAAGATTTTTTTTAAGTGACCTAAAAACTGATTTGCTCAAAAGCATACAAATAGCAAAATGAGCTTGTAAGCCACACTAAACCTTACATCAGCTACATGCTTTATACCTAAAATGTCTGTTTATAACTTAATGTCATTACTACTATAAAGTATCTTAAAAAAAGTAACCTGAAATTCCCTTTTTATAAAAGTTTTTTTTGTTCTCATTTGAAAACCCATGTTACTCAAAAGTATACTTAATAATAAAAGTATACTTATAATCCTATATGTGTCATTTCCCTTTCAGGTTTCATAATGTTAAAGATGATTAAGAAAGAGCACCAAGTGCATGCAAAATAAAGCGGTTAGTCATTCAGACCCTTTTTTTTAATTTGACCTGGTTTCCCAAATAATGAGTAACATTACCTTCATTTCGCTGAGTACAAGCTGCCAGGCTGTTAATGAACATTACCTGCTTGTGTGTTTTAGGGGAGTGCATACAAAGGTGCCCCATATCATTCAGTCTATTCTGCTTTGGTTTATGACAGCTCAGAGTAGATCAGGAGTAAAATTAGATTTCCCCAGAGTTTCAGCTTCTTCTCGAGTTCAACTTCGCCAGTGAAAGTAGGTTATGAGGCAGACAGGTAGGCAGGGCTTCTGTGTGAAAAAGGCAGAAAAAAAACTGCATTTCCACATTAGTTTTTGAGTCCCTGTAATTTAGTAAATGGTGTTTGATAAGGACTCATTTTAGTATTGACCACCATTTTAGACTCTATCTCCTTAACCCGCTTTCACTTATATTATCCTTAATTATGATAAAAGCTTGCAGTCTAAGCGGTAGCACGAACATTAGGCTGCGAGTTAACATCTTTCTAATAGAAATGACAAATCTGTGTTAGTCACGCAGGGATGAATGATTACATTGGTCAAAGTCGTAAACTCGCATACATGGAAAAAAATTACTAATCAGGTCACATTCAATGGATTTGTGGGTTTAAGGTGACACATGTTTGACCCCCTCATGTGAAATGGTTTATATCCGAGCAGTGGCTTTGATCACTTTGGTCTGTCCCAGAGTTGCTTTGTTTTCACATGTCATTTGCTTCATCAGAATGGAACCATTGGCGTCCATTTTCTGTTTGACAGGACATTGCATCGTACTGGCTTTTCTTGTTCAGCATGAAAATGTCAATATTCTTTGTTGAAAGTGGCCTGAGGATTACTTGTTTCCCCCCAGTCTTATCAGGAGGCCGAGTAAATGTTGAGCTGTTAGTTTTAAACCAGCTGGCTGAACGTAAAATGAACAGAGGCCTTCTAAGAAGATAAAGCATGTATTCCCATAGTTTCGTTTTATTTGCCCCTTTCTACATGTTTGTGCTTAAGAAATAACACAGTATCATATAAAATATTCAGCCATTATTTTTCCCTTTTTGTTCAGGCTGTTCAGCTTGTTGTTTGCCTTGCATGTTTGACTCTTTACATTTGGAGCACATTCTAATGTTAAAGAGCAACGGGTCGCAGGCAGTAAATTACACTCTCACCATTCATGTGGTTTACATGTAATGACGGTTGTGACTGAGGCCTTGACTATAATTAATTTGGGACTTGTGTACAGTATGTGCTATTAAGTTGACCTTTGGTAATAGTGGGGGAGGCCCCCCTCAGCTAAAAGTGATACATGATATGGAACCAGGGTCGGTCTTTGTTTTATGTTAAATTGATATCTGTGCTTCTCTTATTCATAGCTGAGCGACTGTTGAGTTATATTTCTGATTTTGTTTATCTTATTTGGGCTGGGTTCCACGGGGCCAGCTTCAGTTTTGATCTGGTTAGTGTCAGTATGGTTTCTGAGATGTAGGGATCAAGCTTGTAGTCATTTGCAGTGTGAGAATTCTTCTCTGGACCCACCCAAGTATATATCCTCCCTGGCCACCACTGAGTAGCCAAACAAATCCATTTTGCCTGCCATGAATGCGGATAGTTGTGATACTTTTTGCCGCACCCACCCGTACACAGAGGATTTGACTACTCTACTGAAAAGCACCAGAACTCCAGAAGATTTTGTCATGAATAAGTGTCGTCATTAAAGCTTTTATAGTTCAGTACTTCCAGTGCTTTGAAGTTTCCTTTTTGTTATTTATAGTCCCTGTCTTTATGCAAAGAGCCAAAGAGCCCCTTCCTGTTTTTGATTTACTTGCTCCAGATTGGTGTAAACCTCTTACTTTTCAGTGTTTGTAGGTTTAAACAAATATTTTTCAGAATATATATAAATATATATATATATATATATATATATTCTCATTCAATTAAAATATTTACTCATAATCTGAAAAGAAATAGGTTACAGCTCGCATGTACTGAAGCTTTCATGGATTTTTTTTTTTTATGTATGTGACTGTTTTTCATTTCAACCTCATCTGCTTTGCACTTCAGATTTTGTCAACAGAGTTACTTGTAAGCAACCGGACTTCTTGTTGTAGCTTGAAGACATTTCACCTCACATCCAGAACGCTTCTTCTGTTCTGGCCTGATGCTGATGTGAGTCCTGTCCTGATGTGGTGGTTCTTCTGTGTTGTGCCATGTGTTTGCGCAGTGGTTGTTTGGTTTCTCCAATATATAAATCCAGGCACTCTTCACTGCATTGTACAGCATACACCACATTTTTGAAGTTTTGTCTTGGAGATCTCATCCCAGGAAGTTTACCTGCTCTCCACCATCAGATGAGTGTTGTCCTGGTTTCCAGCATCAGGTCAGAACTGAAGACGCCTTCTGGATTGGAGGTGAATTGTCTTCAAGCTACAAGAAGAAGTCCAGTTGCTTACAAGTAACTCCTTTGACACTACAATGACCTGGATGAATGAGAATCTACACAGACACTTCAGATTTTGTTTTATTCCTTGCATATTGTTTCGATCATATTGGAATGCTTTTGTATGCATTTTATTTCTTTTTGTTGTTTACTGTGATCGCCTGTAGGGATGTCTCGAGCAAGCTTCTTTGCCAAGAATTCCAGTGACTAATTTCAACTAATCATTTGAGTAAAGTAAGGTTGGCAGTCAGGCTTTGTAATCCAATTCCGGATTTAAAGCCATTCATTTGCTTATAACTAAATAAAGCCTCATCTTTGCTCAATTAAATTGAGCATTAATAATGGACTCAGTCTGTCACACATGCCCAATGTATTTTTTCTATGAGTAGTCGGAATCAATCAATACAATTTGGTTACAAAACAGTACCATACATGACAGCCTCCTAAAGCCTACCACCAACAGAATGTTTAGAATCAATTTGAACATGTATAACACTTTTATTTTAAATTTAAAACTGGTTGTTTCGGGTCATCCCTTATCTTTCATGTTGCTTTTTCTCATTTTTGTTATAATGGATCAGAGTACCAATCAAAACATTTCCAAAATAATTGGGCAAATGTTGCTCTGATCTATGTCTTTTACTATGTGCTTACTTGTTTTCATTTCATTTGTCTGTTATTAACTTTGTTTTTTTTTCTTTCTCTTTCTTACTTGTCTGCTTTTCTTCCATCACTGCCTTTTTTCACCAATCCATGAAATCACCTGGCTTGCTTTAAATCAACCACATTCAAAATGTCTTGATCTCTGTGTGCTGGGCTGATTGTAAACGGTGCTCAGCGGGTTTCATCAAGTCTCCCCTGTCTCGGATGAAGCTGATCAATGACAGCGTAGAGCTGCATTGCGAGGTAATAGGGACCCCTATTCCCGAGGTGCAGTGGTGGTTTATAGAGGGCGAGGAGCACAACGAGACGGTCACCCAACTTTTTGACGGGGCACGGGATTACCGTGTGCAGATAAATGCCACCTATATCTCACACGCCACTAGTACCATTCACCTCACTAGCCTCGACTTCGACGACTCGGGCACATACGAGTGCCGCGCTTCCAACGACCCCGACCGCAATGAACTGAAGAAGACGCCAAAAATCAAGTGGATCCGCTCGCAGGCAAACATAATTGTGATTGAACGTGAGTGGCAGAGGAAGCATGAGGGGACTAAGGTCAAAGTAGCTTGGCTGTTCTCTCCTCATTAGTGAAGTCCTGGACATCCAGCTCCTGTTACACTCCCATGCTTCCTGGTCCAACACCCTACTCATCCTGCTTCACCCAGTATACACAGTACATCCCTATCCTCTCCTCAAAAACGTCCTGTAGTACAACAAAACCCGGTCATCAGGCATGGCTGTGCTGCTCCCTAATACTTATTACCTGATAGAGAATATGGCTTCAATCTTACGCCTTTTTTCCTTTGTCAAGGATTAATTAGTGTTATGACCTATTTTTTCTGTTTCGCATATAATACTGGTCATAAGGTTGGAAGTCTCCAAACACTGCATGTAGGAGCATCTTTTATAAAAATATAAGTATTTGATTACAATCAAAATTAAAAAAATGGTGGTTAAATTACTTTTTAAGTATTGCTTCTTGGTAGAATGCTAGTTCTTCCTTAATGGATACACTACATGTTGGTGGCAATACCCCATTTATTTATATTCGTAGACTATTCTGTTGGCTTTGAGCCTCCTAAACGGTAAGCACAGAAGATGACAACCATTGTATGTAACATTCTGATCTGAGCTGTGGGCCATCTTGCTGCCTTGTGGTCCAGTATTATTTTGTCACCTTGGAAGAATTGGTCAACCTCTTCACGCATTCGAAGCAAAACCACCTAGATTTTATCATGTGACTGACAATAACTTCTTGTTCCCTTCTTGTCGCTTCTTCTGCATGTATGTATTAAAATATATTTTCCCCATGACCTTGTTGTAGTTTACTGTCTATTAGCTTTCCAGTACAACTCCTGTTCTTCCCTCCGTTCTACTTTTGGTGGGATGATCTCCCCTCTTTGGGGAGCTCTTTCCACCCTTTAGTTGAGTTCTATGTAAATACAGCTATATAATAGCTGTACTTGTGTTGCCCTATTTGATAGATGAAAACCTATTGGATTCCCTTTCCAAAAAAAAATTAAAGCTTTACAGGCAGTTTTTTCCAACCTAAAATGTACTTGGTCACACTCAACAATTGTCCCAACAAAAATCTCTTTTCCTTAACCATATGAATACCTCAGGATGGTGAAAACATTAAGTGAGACCTATTGTAGTGATTTTTTTTTTATATAGGCAACTATTCCAACATTATTTTTTGTCAGAGGATGAACAATTAACAGAAATACAAAACAAATTGATTATTTTTTATTGTCTTAGTGTGTTTACCAGCTGTGTATAAATGCTAGATGGCAGCCTTATGATCTTTTGTTCTACCAGATGTTATTTTTAAGGACAACTGTTGAGTGTCGTGAGAAAAAATGTGAATAATTGCTAAGCGGAAAAATTCTGCATAGAGGAATTGTTACTTTGCCTTGTTTTTAACCCATGTTGGAAACGCTGAATAACGGTCCTTATTTAAGATGTCTATGAAAAATGAGCTCAAGGCAATACCTTAAGGTCAGTAATAATTGAGTAAGTTTAGGCTACAGGTTTAGAGACAGCCATTCATGTCTCTACCTGCTAAGACAGAATTTCATGACAATCAACTGAAATTCCTATCTTTGGAAGCTTTAACGATGATATTTATTATTTAGGTATGTAATGTGTTCTACCCTCTGTGTTTATCTTAAGCCCCAAACATCATCACTGAACCTTCTGAGGTCAGAAACCAGACGTCTGCTGAGCTCAGCTGCAACCTGACGACGCCCAGCCTTCCCATCAAGGGCTCCTACTGGATGCACAATGGCAAAGTCATTGAAGACTCCAAATCCACTAACTCTGCTCCGTACACTGTATTCCGGTGAGTAGCTACATCTACCAAACCTGCTCTGCATTTACTAAAACACAATGAAGGTGCTCCTCTTCTGATCCTAATTTAAAATGTCCCACTTCTTAAACTTGTCAGTGGTAATATGCCATTTCCTTTTAGCTGATAAAGAAGCAATCTCTTGTTTTTTTTAGTCGGTTTATTAATGTGGACAGCAGTACAATTCCCTCACTAGCACTTTCAACCATTTCATAGCCTAGAAGGTAATTGTGGTTGTTTCTTTTTTTATTTGCTTTTACTCCTAAGTTATGCTTTCTGTTACTACAGTATATTGTCATGTTTATCTTCTACTCTTCTCCTGTACCTCGCCTTTTGCTTTTGTGCCAGCCCTCCCCCTCCCCCTTGTTTCACCCTTGTGCTCTGCTGCCTCCATTAGCAGCAGAGCTATAGGCACATTCAGGCGTTCACTGCTGTTGATTAGCAGAGGGATAGAACACGCAGACGCACAGCTTTGCTGGTAGTCTTGGCAGCGGGGATAAGCGCCCCTAGCAGTTTGCTCACTTGTCCTGACCTTAATTCCCAGTTAGACAGAGCAAGCAGGACGGTACGGGACAGCAGCACCAAACAATAGTAGGATTGTTATCACCAGAAGAATTTCAAATACTTGTTGGATGGAGAGGCAGCTTTATTTTTACCCCTAGAACATGAGCATAAATGGGAATCTATTGTGAGTTTTGTACCTCAACTAGAGAAGTAGTGTCTGTCAATAAATCGGCTTCAGCAGAATTGGTTACAGCTGACTACATGTCTAACTTCTAATAATGAAGAATATACCATGGGGGTTTTACATACTTTCATATTCATTTATACATTTATATTTGTCTTTCCGTAGTTTGGAAAAGATCACCTACAGTTCTGCTGGAAAGTATGATTGTGTTTTCATGACTGATCCAGAGGTCCAGGAGACAATTGAAGTCCAAAGTAAGTAAATTATTAAATATCACATTAAAATTGCTTTCAGTGGTTAAGTTTCTGTCTGCATTTACATTTGTTTTGTATACTTTTAGAATGCTTGACTGCAAGAAACTGCACTTTAGGCAGCCATTTTCCAGGAAGCGTCTTGTGATCTTTTTTTTATTTTTTTTTTTTTATTAATAGTAAGGCCTGATAATAATTTAGGTCATGTCCTGGTGGTCTGCTCCATAAGAGTGTGATCATGTGCTCTTCAAAGATCGAGCATCCATTAGCTATTAATATTGCACCACCAAGCTGCTAGTTTGTGTAAAAACATGTTTTAAGTATAGTGGAGAAACATATGTAACTGAAGATGTAAAGTAGCTACTTTGCCCTGGATAAATAATTAAGGGCTATTTATCTTACGAGAACATGAAGAAAACTCAAATTTTCCCATTAGGTTGGCCAGTCTATCTGAAACTTCACATAAACATTGAGTAAAGGCAGAAACTGACTTCCACTTTTTATTGGTTGTGAAATATTTTCAGGAAGTAAAGTCTAATTACAGCTCTGTGTCCAAAAAAATACATTTTGCTGCTATTTACAAAAGTATGTCGAACGATAGAATAACTATTTTGTATTGCTTGCTTGTAATAACGTTACATCAGCTAACTTATCTCTGATGATAAGATAAAGGAGTGTTTTAATCTCAAAAGTATGATTACAGCGGCTGAGGAAATAATTGCTTCTAACTGTAACACACATAGTTGTGGCATGTGTATCCCCTGGTATGCACTAGCTTATTGAATTTTCATAACTTGCATATATTTTTCCTTCTTGCTGTAGCACTCCCCCATGTTAAAGCCAAAAAAGACTCTGAGCACGGCAACGAGAAGGACATGGGTGTGATGGTGTGTCACAGTGAAGGCTATCCACTGCCCACTGACTGGAACTGGTTCAAAGAGCAAGATGGTGACCAACCGGTATGCATCTCTCGGACTTTGATAATTTGATTATATAATATAATTTATGATGATTAAATGATTAAAACGGTTTATAAGATAGAGGAAATCAACCCAAACTTTCTAATTGTTCATATCGTGGTGTTTTTTCCACTCATCAGTGATGTATCTCCAGTACTCCATTGTAACATGAATAATATGGAACAGTTGTACTTATCTTGTTAGTGTTGTTAATATTTTACTCAAACAAAACCCTCAGCCCCAGCCTATCATCAATGGCACTAGTTCCAAATATGAGATCAAGAGCACCCCTGAGAAGACCACTCTGACCATTTATGACCTGAGCATGAAAGACGACATCGGTGATTACATCTGCTCTGGAACCAACGACCTTGGCACGAGCAATGCCAAGATCCACCTGCGTGTGCGCAGCCGCCTGGCCGCTCTCTGGCCCTTCCTCGGCATTGTGGCCGAGGTCATCATCCTGGTGACCATCATCCTCATCTACGAGAAGAGGAGAAAGCCCGATGAGATCACCGACGGTACGTATCCCATGATGCTTACACAACTATGATTCATCAACTCAGCACTGCGTGATCAAACGCTACCCTGGCCATTTCAATAAGACTCCTGTTTTGACACAGTGAGGACGTCTTGAGAGTTCCTGCAAAAAAAAGTGTCATCTGCAAACATGTTGAACATCATCCAGCATGGCATTGCATTTGCTGATGTCAAAACGTAATACTGTGACTTGCCACAGTGAAATCTTCTCTCAAAAATTCAGTTTATAAAAACTAATTATTTGACATTTTTTCAAATGTATGATAGATGGTTGGCTTGGGTGGTATCAGGGTCATTATGGTATGCCAAGTTATTTAGAAATGATTGCCAATAAATTTAAAACCGTCCAAATACAAATAGTCTTCTTTATACTGATCTGATACACTGATGGGGTAGTAACAAGGTTTCTTTAAATTAAATAGTCCACTGATGTAACTGGTTATTTTCCAGGTATTAGGCAGACCCCATATATTTCCCGGAAAACTGAAATAAAGGTAGCAGTTCTGTATTTGGAAAGAATTTGCCTCACAATAAGTACATTTTGATTATATATTTTTCATTTCGTTGATAAGCATTGCATAATCTCAATATTACACTCCAGTGTGTGCATTACCATCATTATTTGCAGGACAGACTGGAAAGAGGCACTCGCTATATTTTGTGTTGGCATCACTGGAGTCAGTAAACTGTATTTCTAATGAACTGGTAGTTCTGAGGTCACTTCTTAAGGTCAGCTGTGAGTTAGTTCATGTTCACTTTTAAGGAACTTATCAGACATTGACTCAACATCCTGAAAAATTCTGAAAGCTGTCAAATCCACTGCATTTTGCAACAATTCAAAGTGCTGGAGTTCACTTTAGCGTAATTTAATGCGATAATACTGTGATAACGTTTTCTTTTAGGTTGTGGGGTACTGTCAGGTTATGAGTTGGCGCACAGTTTTGTGTCCTATCTAAATATCATAATACATCTATAACTGTTGAGGACCCCGTTTATTTAATTTTATATAGTGGCCTACTTGCTTAATAGTAAAGCCATCCCCTGCCTGTGGGAAGTATTCCACCAATTCCTGAGTGAAAGCCATGTTTTTGCAGTGTGCTTTTTCTCTATAGAGCGCAGAGTGTGACTTTTCTCTGACTCACTGTACAGCCTTGCTCCTTTTTTGACATTTTTACACAAATATATACACTTTATACCCCGTTGAACTATCAGGAAGTTGCAGGAAAAAAATAGATACTGTCCAACCCTAATAGACATGTTTATATGCATGTGGATATGGCCATTTCCATAGGTGCATTCGGACAAGGTTTGTCCTCTTCTGTGGCTAATATAAAAGCAATGAGGTCTCTTTCAAGTCAGTCAACAGGACAAAAGAATTTAAAATTACAGACTTTGCCTTATGAACTTAGATGAGAAGATGTGATGCCCCCTAGTGGTATCAAGGCACAGCAATGCTCTGGGGGTGGATATGTGTCTTGTAGTTGCATGCAATCAATATGAACCCTTATTGTCTTTTGATTTTTATAATTTTTTATGTAGAAATCAGGAACTAGATACCGCCTCTGTGTCAACAATCTGTAATAGATTATACTATTATTTTTATTATTTACATTTTTACTTCTCTGTTCGCTGCTGATTTTGCATTTTGGTAAGTGACAAAACTGCATGTCAGACTGAAGTGGTTGAGCTGAGATGACCGCGTGGGGGGAACAAAAAGCTATAGGAGTCTGAATGAACTGCTTTCTTGGTCACCACTTCTAAGAGGAATGTGCTCAAAGATTTGGTTACTCTTTCACTGGCCCTGCAATCTAAATATAGAGCAAGATCTAATTCTTCTTAACTTCATTTATTGGTCCATATCATCTTCCGTTTGAGCCAATGAAAGAGTCAAATGAGACTATCTGGTGCAATGGTTTGACATGAAATAGGGTAGGTTTAAAAAGTGAGAAGTTTTAGTGTTCTGTCTGCATGTCTCCTGCATCTTGTACTTCATGCATGATAAATGATAGGCGTCCCTCTTACCAAGATCAGCATACCATTTACCATTAGTCTCATTCACCGTTTACAGTAGTCAGGGTTTGGCCTTTACTCTTTACCTTACTATGGATACACATTCTTGCTCTCACTATACCTGGAGGGTTGTTTAGTGCTGCCAATTTCCAGATGTTCACTCTTTATCTTTATCTGGCCTGTGCAGTGTTCCTTTGGTGTTCTTTGCTTGTATTGCATGAGCCTCTGTGATGATAAGGGGTGACTAGACCTAGAGTTCATGAATAGCAATATGCAAAACATATTTTCTGATGTGACATTATTTCTTGTGTAAAGAACACTGATTTTATGTAGAATTGGATTTCTAATTGAGAACTAAGGATTTAGTTGTATCATTAATATACCTTTTTCACTTTTTCAGCCATATTGACATGAAATAGTAAGCAAACGCAGGTGTTAGAGTGCTGCTATTGTGCATACTGGCTCACTAGATAGGCTCTTCTGCACTAAACGAAGCAGAACCTCATTTATCATCAGTAAGACCTGTGTTTACAAACGGTTTAATGTTAATATGGCTACCATGAAAAAGGCCTGTGGTCAGAAATGCAACTGATGGGCATGCTTCATGTTTAGATGGATTTGTCATACTTCATTAAAATCACGTTACAGAAGATGCCATGTTATAACATTTGCTACCATCGTGCGTGAGGGTTGTGGGTTGGCATGTATTTCTCACACTTATCACACACACTTAACCACTGACCTGCGGTCAACTGACTCTCGTTTTCTTGTCTTTGCCCTCCTTTTTACCCACCGCTCCTTGCTGTTCAGATGACGACTCAGGATCTGCTCCTCTGTAAGTAGACTCTACACGAGTGTGTAATGCCTCATTCCTTATAGATGTTGTCTTTTGTTACGGAACTCATGTTTGTTTTGCATTTCAGGAAGAGCAATTCTAATGCAAACCACAAAGACAAGAATGTGAGGCAAAGGAATTCTAACTAGAAGCTGAAAGAGGTGCGTATGCAATATCTTTTTAATAAGTGAAAACTGGTTGAATACTGCTCTCTGCATCATAGAAGGCAGAGCACGTGTTAGATTTGATCTGCATTGTGAAGTGACTGGAAAAATATTTCTTCACCCATGACCCCTTTCCTTTTTCCCCCTCCTAGATAAAAGTCCAGATGACAGTCCAGAACTCAGCTGTTGTGAAAGCACATACTATTGTGCACCCTGCAATTTTAAGTACCTTGTTTGTGCTTGAGTGTTAATGTTAAAATAAACTGACTGATTTCCTTCTTTTTTTCTATATTCTACTCCACATTGTGCAGCCGGATAACAATAGTGTGAAATAATTTCTGCTTGAGGCTATGGGGCAAATATTGCATGAGTTTAAATGCTGTTATAGCAAAGTGTGTGTTCGTTGTAAAATCAGTAGAATGTTAATGTGGGGAATGCTTAGTTTGTGGTTAATTTATGTTCATGCCTATGCTTCCTACACTGACCTCACAGATGTCAGTCTTTGCTTTTATATTCTAAAATTTGGAAGTTGTAAAGCAACATTCTATTCACATGATCTGAAACCCTTTTATCCTGATTAAATTATGTAGAATTGCTTTTAAACTAATTTTCGAAGGATTTAGTTGCAGCAGCTTCATGTGTAGTTGAATTTTGGATAAGCAAAGGTTGTTGTGGCATGTATTTCTCCCACAATTCACTGTCATTTAACTGCTTAACTGCTGTTTTTACACATTCATAGACTGGAGTGCTGATCTGTCCCTACACCATCACAAAAGTCCCTTAGCAGAGTTTTATACTTTGCCTTAAGAAGCACCACTTCTCTTTTGTCTTTTTGCATTATTACCTGTTAACAGAATATAAATGTAACTAGAATTAAATGCAGAAATGACTCGGATTCCATGTCTGCTAGGTTTTTATTTGCCGTAAGAAATTATAGTTCTTTTAGCGGGAAAGCAGTGTCCTGTAAATCATGTTTTTTTCCATTTTCAAATCTTTTAAATTAAAATTTTACCTATTTTGTTTCTGTATTCTGCCACAGTTAAGAAAAAAAAAAAAGAAAATTAAGGACCAAGTGAAAAAGAGATGTAATATCTGTTGCTTCTGTTGAGTGCAACATTAACTCTACACATTGATATTTAAATCAAAACACATTTGCAAAGATGTTTTTCTTTTTCACTTAATGTGATCTGAGATAAAACATTTGTGTGCAACTTTGGAATGTTGTCTCTGTTCCTTCACTGTATAAATGATTCAGAAGCCATATGTTCCATTTAAACTGATTAGTGTTGTGATTAGATGTCACCATTTCTAAAAGATCTACGAATAAAATTACCCACCTAAAATTGTGTTAATTATTGTACCTTCCCAGTACATGGAATACCATCTGTTGTACAACTTGCACAATCTTAATAAAGGTAATCAATTTTATTGCTGTTGACTTTGCCTAAATAAAAAATGTCTTAAGAATGGCAAACAACGTGTACAATAAGACTCTGAGTCTGGGCAAAGCCATAGTCAATTTAAGTAACACAGAATAATCCTTTTAGGGAAAAAATTACTTTCAAATTTCCCACAGTGACCAATTGTGTGTTTAAAGCATTATCTGCCAGTTTTTTTTAAGGTACCTTAAAAATAAAAAGGTTCTGTTCTGCAATTATTGCAGCATAAGGAATTTCCAGGTCTTGATAAGGGGTTCTATGGAGAAATACTGGTTTCTAGACTTTTTCTCCTACACAACTTTCTAAAATAGAATTCTGAATGTAAAGATTCACCTGACACTTTCATTACCAAATTTGTTTTAAAGAAAATGTAGCAATGTCTGGGTTGTAGCAGTACAGTATACATGTTCACACTGTCTGTGCACTACTGGTAAAATAAAACATTATTTGGAAGGCTTACCTGCCCAACCGGGGAAAAAGGTGTGCAATACATTGCTATAAAGTAAACTTTGCAATCTGACTTAACACTGAAAAGCATATTTTGAAAGAGCTGAGGTTTTGCTCTTGGAAGGTGAAAAAGGGGCCAGCTGCAAAGTCTACCACAGGGTGGAGATATTGCACCAACAAAAGAGAATCGACATTGACAGATAAGCAACAGGCTGTCAAATGTATAACTAACCTCCCAAAACAACTCCTTAAACCTCCACTCTCATGATTCTTAAAAAAGTAAATTTACCAGGTAAAACATCTGTTTTTGGTACAATAAGTCGAATATTGAGTCGATTTATTGAATAAGAATAGAGAAAAAACTAATAAAAAAAATTAAGTTATGAAAAATGAAGTCATGATAAATCAAATATAGACGAATCGCGTTCTTAAAATGTATTTAATTGAGCAGAGAAAGAAAAACAAACTTGAAATATGAAAAAAACGATATGCCAAAATAAGTTAATAGAAAGTAATATAAGACTTCTGAGCCTGATGGTTGTTCTCAGCAGCACGTCTACAAATATTTATCCACTAACTCAAACCAGCCTATTTATAGACGAAGTAATTCGTGTAAGAGTGCGGGTTCACTTTTGTACTCGGTATTCATTATAAACTACCTGCAGGTGGTCACAAACACACGCGCCCGCGCGCGCGCTAACCGCGGCCAGGTCGCAGCCATGGCAACGCCGCCGGCGCTCCTCTCCTGAAGTGGCTGGTGAACGGGAGGCGGGAAACCGCTGCCGCTGCCGCTGCCGCGTTGAACTCGCGGCGCGCGGGACCTTCCGTCTCGTGGCCTCCCGTGTCCGCGGCGTCCCCGTCTCGTCTCCGCTCTCTTTCTCGCTATGGACGAGGCCGAGGACGGCGAGGAGGAGCCCAAATCCCAGCGGCGGCAGCCTCCACCTCAGCCCCAGGTGGTGCACCGCTGGACCGGATGCGAGGACGGGGGCAGCGCGGGAACGGCCAAGATGAAGAAAGTGACGGCGGGAGGCGGAGCCGCGTCCGTCACGCGCAAAAACTCCAACAACAACGAGCTGTGGCTCCTGCGAGACTGCGAGGAGTCCGCACCTTTCGCCGCCCCTGCTCTGTTCTGCCACAGGGATGCTGCTGCTGCCAACACTGCTGCTGCCAACACTGCTGCTGCTGCCGCCCATGCTGCTGCTGCTGCTGCTGCCGGTGCCGGCGGCGGCCGAGGCCCTTCACAGTCTGACCGCGGGAGCGAAGGGGACGCAGAGGCAGCAGGCGGCATGATATGCAACAAAAACGGGGATTGTAGAAGGGACCCGACCAGTTCAGGTAGCCTCTCCTCCCTCATATCCAGACAGGAGAAGCTGCCGGATGGAATAGGGGCAGCGGACGGCGCCCAGGGGCAGGCTGCGACCATGGAGGGCTCCGTCACTTCAGCGGGGTCCCTGACACAGCAGCAGGGGCCGGGACCCGAGGTCAAGAGCGCGGCGGCGGCGGCGGAGAAAAAGGACTCCAGGGTCTCCTTCTCCTATGCCCCAACTAGTAAAGGCAAGACCCCGAGCCTGCAGTCCGGGAACTCCGTCGCGTTCACCAAAGCCGAGGACGGCTCGCAGATCGTGCCGGACGATGGGGACTTCGTGGGGAACCAGACGTACATGCAGCGGCAGTTCAGCTCCATGCTCCAGCCCGGAGTTAACAAATTCTCCCTGCGCATGTTTGGCAGCCAGAAGGCGGTGGAGAAGGAGCAGGAGCGCGTCAAGTCGGCGGGGAACTGGATTATCCACCCGTACAGCGACTTCAGGTTAGGCTCACAAACGCTGCATTATACAGCACTCTGAAACTCCGACTGTAACACATCTCCACTTCTGTTTCAAACATTTAACATGTGAACACAACGATACAGCCATCAGAGACAACTATGGTCTTAAAGTGATTATTGTCAACTTGTGAAAACTCAAAGTACTAGGGACTAAGGAGATTAATATATTTTATATAGGCACAATCGGGTCATACTTCGCATTTAAGACATGATGAATATTACATTATAGTTGCTGGATTCATTATTTATGCATCAACTACGATAAGAATACTTTATTTTTCCATGAAGTGGAACCTGAAGTTGGGAAAGTGCGTCGTTGACTTTCAGCACCAAGGACAGCTCACACACTCACCTCAAGAGTGAAAGACAAGCAGTGTGATGATGCACAGCCTCAGCGGCTCTTTTAACACACCTGCATTTCTGATTTAACTATTGAAATACTGATAAATCTGATCCTTATGCAGTGTTGATCAGGATGATGTCAGATGATAGGGCGTTTTTCTGGAGTAGAGGTTACAAGTCATGACTCAGCAACACTTCACTCAGTTCCTCCCTTTGTGTTGCATTTTCCCTTTCATCTGACCGCACACTCAAATGTGTTTCTGTCTGACTGACAGCCCTGAAAACCCCAAAAACATAAGATCGATGAAGCTGGAACCAGAGGATGTTTGATACATACATACATATATATATATATATATATATATATATATATATATATATATATATATATATATATATACATAGAGAGAGAGAGAGAGTTGTCAGTGGGATACTGAAAGCAAATGCAAAGCTGTGATATGAATGATCTGTTTCCGGGATCGTGTTCTTTTTGATCTCTTTGCTGCTTGTCCTTGGTTTGACCTTGCTTTGAGTCAGATGAGAGGCATGTGTCACCAGGGCAAGATACAGAACAGTTCATGCTGAATAAACCAGTCATCGTCAAACCATTTGTCACACTGCGGTTAAAGGTGTTGCTGTTTTCTGTGTGAGAGAGAGAGAGTGTGTGGGTCACGACACACAGAAAACTAGAAATCTAGAAAACTAGATCAGCAAATTTGTTGGAATGTTTTATGCATCACAAATACTGACACCGCCAGCATCTAAATGTTAGTGTTTGAGTTTTGACAAACTTTGCCTTCTGCCTCGTCTCTGAACGTCTTCTCTCTGCTGCCGCTCCACCCTGTCAGGTTCTACTGGGACTTCACAATGCTCATGTTCATGGTGGGCAATTTGATCATTATTCCCGTCGGCATCACCTTCTTCAAGGACGAGACCACCACGCCCTGGATCATCTTCAATGTGGTCTCCGACACCTTCTTCCTCATGGACCTGGTGCTCAACTTCAGGACGGGCATCGTGTTCGACGACAACACAGAGATCATCCTCGACCCCAAGAAGATCAAGAGGAAGTATTTGAAGAGCTGGTTCGTGGTGGACTTTGTCTCCTCCATACCCGTGGATTATATCTTCCTCATCGTGGAGAAAGGCATCGACTCGGAGGTGTACAAGACGGCGCGGGCGCTCCGCATCGTCCGCTTCACTAAGATCCTGAGTCTGCTGCGGCTGCTGAGACTGTCCAGACTCATCCGTTACATCCACCAGTGGGAGGAGGTAGGCTGGGCCTTGGATCATAGTCAACACCCAACACACAGGGGAAGCTCACAGAACAAAAAAGGAACACCTCTGTTTTAGGTTGTTTTACTCTTATTTGGACCTTTATAGTTATATTAATAACAATACACTTTATTTGTATAGCACCGTTCATACAAGAAATGCAGCTCAAATTGCTTTATAACAGACATAAAATGAACATTAAAAACATGTTAAGGAAACTATTAAGAAGGAAATTAAACAAAAAAAAAACAAACCCAACAGAACATTAGAACAAACTCATTTTAAATGGGGAGGTAAGAAAATGCATGTACTGCATCATAAAGTCAGTAATACTACATCATTGAATCATTTTTTAAGTGCCTCAAGTGCATTAAGTGCATTAAGTAGTGCAGCAGAATGATTATTATTGTTTTGTATGCTGAAACATCTGCCTCAAATTTGATAAGTAAGGATTTGTGTGATATGTCATATACATTGTATTTTACACTTGAACAATCATTCCAAAACCCTTTAATAGACAAAAATAGAAAATGTATGTCAGTATCAATTAATGATTCTGAGCTGCTGATATCTTTTAGCATGGTTCTGTTTTAGCTTCTATTGCCTCACCTCCCTTTGCCATTTGTTTAAATTTCCCTGAAGACAGAAACAGACGCACCAGGACCTCTGAAGGAATGTATAAATCCACACAACCTGGTTATGAGTATGATATAACCATATTGTGAATCTGGCTGCTTACTTTTAATGTCTTACAAAAGGGCTCATCAGCTCCACTTCTGCCATGGATTGAAGTCCTCAGAGCCGATTCCCGTGTTACGAATGCAAACCTGGAAGCTGCAGTTAGGATATATTATATATATATATATCCATCCATCCATTGTCTATCCCGCTTATTCCCTTTCGGGGTCGCAGGGGTCTGCTGGAGCCTATCCCAGCGCGTTAAGGCGAGAGGCAGGGATACACCCCAGATGGTCGCCAGCCAATCGTGGGGCACACACACCATTCACACACCATTCACTCTCACACTCACACCTATGGGCAATTTAGAGTTTACCAATTAACCTGAGCATGTTTTTTGTATTGTGGGAGGAAACCGGAGTACCCGGTGAAAACCCACGCAGACACGGGGAGAACATGCAAACTCCACACAGAAAGGCCCCAGACCCAGGCCCAAAGCGGTCTTGAACCTGCGACCTTCTTGCTGTGAGGCAACAGTGCTACCCACCGCACCACCGTGTCGCCCCTATATATATATATATATATATATATATATATATAGGAACTAGTCTGACTGTGCTCTGATTCTGCATCTTGACTACTGAAAAATATTGTGTTCCAGTGCAATGGTTTATGCCAAAATACATGTAATTGAAAATGAACGAAAGAAAAAAAAAGTTTTCAACCATGTCTGATGGCTGCATAATAGCTCCTCATAATCCAGTGTGCTGATGCAGTTAAGAATTAATGAAAAAACAACCACTGGGGACACACTGATTGCCATGTTTTTTCTTGTAAGGAAAGCTCCCTTCTTCTTATTTTTCTAAGAAGCAGAATCTCATCCAATTAATGCAACAAACAGTTGTAGATGGATATTGATGAAAATATTTAATTACACATACAGACAGATATATTATCATCCATTATATTGTACATTAGGACATTATATGAACTGAGGATCCCTAGTTGGACTAGGCAAGCATCTATGAATCTGAAAATAGTAACTGCTGCTCTTTTGATTACAGATATATCATACAGTCTATTTTACTGGTAATTTGAGCTTAATGGGAACCATAAGTATTGATTCGCACACGTAACTCAACGATCCTTCGCTTCGGCTCAGCCCTTTTCTCTGATCAGCTGAGATCAACTGAACTCTGCTCGGCTCGCTCCAAACGTGGCTGTGTTTGCTCGGCTCGGTTTAACTAATTAATTACATTTAAAATTAATATGGAAGAACAAGCAGGTTAATAATATGTATTTTGACATGATTTTTTTTACAGAGATTGATTCATGTGTGTGTGTATGTGTTTTGTCTGACATGGAGATAAGCGTTGTTGGGAATAACCAGAGCATTTCCCTGAGGCAGCAAGCCTGAATCGTAGCTCTCCACTTGCCAACATGCCTAGAGGATGCCTTTCTCACGAGCTGGACAATGCGGCTGAATTGGTGGGAGTGTATGTGTGAAGGTGGGGACTGGTAGGGCGGGTGATATTTCACCCAGTTGTCATTGGAATCATATGGATCAAAGGTCTCCATGCGTTTGACCATGTGCGACAGAGAAGAGTAGAAAGTATTTTATCAGTGTGTTTTCAGGCTGTGAGTTCTGGTCACACTAATGTGCACTGACCCAGATTGTGGTCTGACAATGATACATGGCCAGGTGCTGTGTTATGGGGGTGTTGGGGGGGGCACATTACTCTAGGAGCATTAATCATGATGGGAATGCTTCCTATTCACCGGGCAGCGGCTCACACTGTGTTTCCTTTTCTCTCTCCAAATTAGCGAAGGCCATTAGCCGCCTCAAAGCTTTGGAACAGCTTACTATTCTCAATTAAGTGTTGCCCCCTGAAACTTTAATAGTTAAGACCCACCTGGTGTCCCCTTTTCAGTGTCCTTAAAGGATTTATGTTTCATTTCTGCATTTCCAACTGCTCCTTTTTCAGTTTTAGATTTTCTAGTATCTATATTTATTGGATTTTATTGAACAAAAAGATGTGTAAAAAACACTTATCTGCCCATTTGTACTATTGTATGTTGTGCAGGTAGTTTATATGTTGTATGTTTTTGCTGGTTTGTTGTGCTATGCATGTGAAAGATAAAAACTAACATTAAACAGAAGTGTTCCAGAAGCAGCAAAACTAACAAATCTTATTCAAAACAAGGTCAAATTAAATCAAATTGAGAATAATCAAGGAAAATACTGTTAGAACTCATTTCCTATAACATATCACACATATCAGACAAAATGACCCATAATTTTCTTTATTAGAGAGTATCATCTATATATCAATTTGTTTAACAAAATCCAAATCTGGTTCCCTTTTAAAGGGGTTTTGATAATCCTGATCATATACGTCAGAGTCCTCCTTCTTGTTACTATGCAGCCTTGTATTCATGATCATCCTATTATGCAGCACTTTGGTGAACCTTGGTAGCTTTTAAAGAGCAGCGAGGCCTCTAAGGTGACAGGGCGAGTCATCAGACACCCTGACTGGGCTGCTCCCAAACTGTGAATTCACAACATGTCTAGAAACACACACACACGCAGAATCTGGCCTAGTTCACATGTAGGACAATTCTTAGATCTCAAGTGAGAAGTGGCTCATATATATATATATATATATATATATATATATATATATATATATATATATATATATATATATATATATATATATATATATATATATATATATATGTATGCAGTCTGCACAGTGTCTGGCCTACTTCCTTGTAGGGCAAATCTTGTGTGTATTGTAGTACATATGCTTTTGCTCACCATTTAGCAAAGTATCACACACACACACACACACACACACACACACACACACACACAGAGTGGTAACAGGGCCTGGCAAATAGCCAGCAAAGCCTTGGTGAGTTATGTTAAAAAAGCAGTGACACACAGAAGAACCTTGCCTCTTACCTGAGGGGAGTTTTGCTAAGAAACAGCAGAGCGAAGCCGTCTGCTGCTCAAACCGTCATCAACTCCGCAGAGCCTGTGCTTGTTTGTTCGTGGAACCTCAGCCTGATGCAATATTCTGCTGAGACTGAGAGGGGGGAATGACGTTACATCCCGCAACATCCAAAATCTATGGTTTTGGTACTGATGAGTGACATTGCATTGCCTAGTATTGTCTTTAAAACAAAGTACTAACCTTAACCCTTTTAGCTGTACCATTAAGTTCAAATACACATTTCTCTGAAGCTGACATTATTGGTATCTTTGTCAACTTTTTGATATTTTAATCTTAACCGTGCATGCGCATTAATGGAAAATGGGGAAAAAAAAGATATCCATCCCTCTGATTCTGCCTGCCAGTTTGACGTTTCTTTATAGATTCTCTTTTTTGTACACTGATGAAGCTAAATGAGTTGTAACATATTCATTAGTTATCTTTAGAGCTGCTCGGATTCTAGCTGCTTCTAATCTTATGCTAAACTAACATCAGGTAACGTAAAAACAGCGATTAAGCATCGATTTTACCTTAATCCTTGATCATCATCAAGGATTAGTTATTGAACAAGTTATTGAATAATCCTTTATTTGTTTTGTAAATTGTTTAAAAAAATGAAACTCCCTAACTTTGTCTGGTGTACGAGTGCACATAAATTAGGTTAATGAAATAAATGAACACAGTGGGCATTTCTCAGCGAGGGCGGGGTCGTTGCGAGAAAGGAGTACTTGAGTTGAGAACTGTAACGTTACTATAAATTCAATAATCAGTCAATCCATTTGTTTAAGTTGATGTATCTCATGAAAAACCTTCTCTTGAATCTATAATGTTTCCTGGTTTTTCAATCCTTTTAATCTACAGCATATAAAGGGTCAAGATGTTTCACTCCTCAGATGATCATAATAATATCCTAGACGCACTGTTTTTACTAGCAATTATACTCATATGTATTGAACATGAACAGATTTTTCATTCTCCTCACATTACTGTTTCTGCTTCTGTCTGCCTGATAGATCTTCCACATGACCTATGACCTGGCCAGCGCCGTGATGCGAATATTCAACCTGATTGCTATGATGCTGCTGCTGTGTCACTGGGACGGCTGTCTGCAGTTCCTGGTCCCCATGCTGCAGGACTTCCCCTCAGACTGCTGGGTCTCCCTCAACAAGATGGTGGTAAGGACGAAGCTCTGTGTGCATGTCCATGTCCGTGTGTGTGTGTGTGTGTGTGTGAGTGTGTGACGGCAGGGGAGTTAAAGGTATTTGTAAGTCACACAATCAAATCAACATTAGCATGCAAAGGTCTTTTGACAGGAAGACGCAGCCAGATGGGGAGATAGGATTTATTGAAAGTTGGGTCTGTGTGTGTACAGACGCACACGTGCACACACACACACACACACACACACACACACACACACACACACACACACACACACACACTCAATTAAGCCCTCTCTAGTTAAACCCAGGAGACGTGCCAGTGTGCATAAAAGCAGTGGGGCGAGATGAAAAAAGAGCCCTTCAGTTTGTTCTTCAGGCATTCTCTTCTGACTCGTATTTGTTTCTCCTCTCAGATGTCCGTTCCTCTCTCTGGCTGCCAGGTAACTTCAGGCCAGACTATTTGAAAAAAAAAAAAAAACTCTCTGGAGAGCAAGTGGGACAAACACTCGACCTGCATCAAAAATGATTCTCTGGCCAGATAATTACTAAACATTAATTTTAAATTCACAACCTTCATCAGCCAACTGGTATTTAGAAAACAGAAGCATAACTTGCTTATTTAACCTCTGTTTTTTCCTTCAGCTCTCCCTAGGTAGATTCAAATCTGGAAAACAGATTTCCACACCATAGGATAATATCACATATTGTCACCTGCTTGTTACAACACCATGTATATGAAGCTTCTGTTAGATGGTTTACATTATTTAATACAGTCTGACATTGTGGGTAAGAATATGATAAAGTTCTGCTGTTTTAGGGCTTGCAAATCTAGTTTGTGATCAGTATCTTCACATTCTTCTCCAACATTTCACCAGTTCTGGTATTTTATGTTTTTTTGGACTTCAGCTCTTTTCTCGTTCCGTCTCAGAGGGTAACGGATAACAGATTGGACGTCGGTGACTGACAGGGCCAGAGGCACAAAGAAGTCAGGCAATGTGAGCAGTGTGACACATACAGTACACCTGCTGCTGCATGATATGTTTGTACATGGACCCAACAATATCCTGCTCTCTGCCGCATGGCTGGCTCAAACATTTAATACCAACTTATTTAGTAATTTTGCAAGCTGATATAATATGCACAATATTATACATCACTGTATATATATATATAGCGGAAAACAGATGTGCATTAATATGATAATTGGTTTGAGAGTAACAGAGTTTGTATTGACTGAAAAGGGTATAACAAGCAAGAAAAGTTAGGAAACTATGGAATATGTCTTTAGAGAAATAGCTGACAGGGTGTGACGACCATCGTTGAACGTCTGCCTGTCATTAAGTATCAGAAGAAGCTGGGAGTCACTTTAAGCGCAGGATCATCATATCTTTGTTGAAGGAAGTCCAGCAAAAGCCTTCTGCTTTCATCAGCTTGCTTTACTGAGCCATCGCTGAGGAATGTTTCATAACGCTGAGAGTGAACCTTCCAAATTGGGCATGTGGATGTGTGTCATCGCGGCCCTGACAGCGCTCCTCTGAAAACACAGTGTACCGGGTCACACTGGCACGCTTATGTACATGTGTTCACATGAACACGTGTTGTATGTGTGTGTGTGTGTGTGTGTGTGTGTGTGTGAGATCTCCAGGAACAGATGGATCTCACACCCGTTGACATAACAGCGGACAGCGCTGTCGCTTCTCTGTTGCTCCATCACTCCTTTCTGGTGTCATCCCTGGCAATCTTTTTTTTTTTTATCTCCCTTTCTCTCTTTACACACACACACACACACACACACACACATACACACACACACACACACACACACTGATATTAAAGTTTATCTGTTGACTTTATTTGGACGCTACTGTCCTCCACTTGTTTGCCGCTGTGTTGTGTTGGTCCAACTCTCCCTGGGCATCCAGCGTTGTTTTCCTCCATTCACGGCTTTAAATGTCGATGTGGCGTTACCCTCTTATTAGCATTCAACTCCAATTACTTGTCAGGGCTGCAGATTTTATGAATATATTCTTCTCTTAAGCTGTCATCCATTAGTTCTTTTCTCGTTGGTTTTCTTGACTTCATTCCCTCCTCATTGTTTATGTGCAATCTTCTCCTCGACGCTTCGGTGTGATGTGTGCCAGCGAGCACCCATGTGGGCGTGACGGCCTGGTGTGCTGTGCCGCTGCCATCTCAGGCTAATCAAGGTCATGGATCGTCTTCAGAGTGGCTTATAATGAGAGACGCAGCGTTAAATGATCCCCCCCACTCATGCTTCAAATCAGGCTGCTTCGTTTCTGCCGGCTGTCTTCCTGCAGCGGACACTTTCCCCTTTTCCACTGTATGGCGCTTCCAACTCTAATTGCATTTTTTTCCCATCGAGTTGGTACCATGTAATGGGAACAAAGCATTAACAGGCTCTATATGCTCTTGTTTTTGCATCCACCGTCCACTGAGGCTGTGGAGAGTTTTGTATGTATGTTGGACTATGGAATAGAGAAAAACTCCAAATATCCTCCTTCAGATCATTTTCTTTCCTGTTGGTATCTCTGCCTCTAAATACTCTAGTCTACTCAAAAGATCCGTGAAGGAGGCACTGTTTTTTTTTAAACCAAGAAAATCAGGCTCCTGAAGCAGAGTGATCACAAGAGACCAGATAATCACGGCCTGTTACGTAAGTGTGACTGTTGCGTGGATGACAGTTGATTCCGTCCCATCTACCTCAGCCTGATTGGCTGTAAGATCAATGGCATTAGAATAAAACCACTTTTATCTTCTCCACTCTTTCCTGCTACAGTCTGGACTGTGTATCTGTGTTTAATACTGAGGCTGATAGGAGGACATTTTTCCGTAGAGGGAGAATAGGTGTAAAATAGTACACCTTCCCTCTCTGGAAGTTAATAGGGACATCCTTCTT
This sequence comes from Eupleurogrammus muticus, assembly GCA_036785175.1. NCBI lineage: Eukaryota > Metazoa > Chordata > Actinopteri > Scombriformes > Trichiuridae > Eupleurogrammus > Eupleurogrammus muticus. The sequence goes on from JAYKQN010000006.1 coordinate 8,806,821, forward strand.
AAGGACTGGTTGAATATGCTGTGCTTCCTCCCATGGCCCCTTTATTATAAATCATCGAAGTTGTTGTATGTGCCTGTTTTATTGCTGAAGAGGATTATCAGCTCCAATTGGAGTTTACTTTTGTTTTGTTAAGTCAATGCATATATTACCTAGCTATGATAAATAGCTGCACAGCCCGGTTAGAGCAGCAGAGTTTGTGGGGCAAACTATGAAACCAACCTCATTTTAAGAAGAAAGGTAACTTGTCTTATTTATCTATTTAGTGTTATGCATCAATTACAGGATTTTATTCTCTCTATGCATATATATTAAAATAGTAGAATTAAAATAAAAGAGATATGCTTGATATATGATATGTCTAAGTAAAGTACAGCAGGTGGAAAGATAATATATCGTGATATACTGTTCTGCAATATCAATGCTTGTCCCCCCTACTAGTAAATGTTGTTATTATTTTCATGGCTGTTGATGCAGAAAAGAAAAGAACATCCTCCCCCTAATATCTCAAAACACTGAGTGCAATTTCGAGTTTAAGAGCTTCTCTTTTCCTACTATCAACAAAGACCTACCTCCTACTTGCTCTGATCACAGCAGAACAGATGCTTTGGGCTTAAGTCGCGAGGCCACAGCTCGCATCGCCGACTCGACCCGTTCTGCGCGTGCACGCGGCCACACGCCAGCAGCACTGAAATCTACAGCTGTGTTTCCATTCAAAGGTTGGATCCTTCAAAGGGAACATGAGCTCTACAGGTGTGGCCCCGAGGACCTCAAAGCCGCACTGTAACTGCTGCTCCTCCTATACAAACGAACAAGTAAACAGATCATAATCCAGTTTGTCGCATTATGAGGAAGTCGGCAGATGCTGCTGAACCCTCGTCGGAGGAGAAATATCAAATATCAAAACCTAATGACATCCGCTTATTGAGCAGCGAGCTACGATCCAGTCACATTCTTCTTGCAAATCAATAAACTCCTGCATTTCATATCCGATGCAGTCAATTTAAGATACAAAGAAGTCAGCAGAGTAATACTTAACCCTGACAAGAATCAGTTCATTAGTTGTTACAACACAAAGGCTCATTTACTGACCATTTAATATTTCTTTTTTTCAGTATTTTAATGTTTTCCACTAACTGGAACAGATCTTTTTTTTTTTATCATGTCATATATAATTCAAGAGATGAATACTCATGTAGTATCACACATTGAGTAAAAGTATGTTGTGTCTTTTAGCATCTTTTAGTGGCTTTCATCACCTTTGTTTCCAGAAAAAATAAGCTCTCATGAACCCACGCTACGCTACATGCCCAGCACCAAGCGCATGAGAGACAATGTTAGCGACTTGATCATGGAACATTTTGCAATTACAGAGCGGTGTTGGAGGATCAAGAGGAAAATTGATATAAATTCACCAGGTGGTCAGAAATATTACTTCTGCTGTCTGCTATATGAACTTAAATGGTGGAAAAAATCCATATACACAGGTGCAAAAACTCAACATTTTTAAAGATAAATATTTTTTTCCCGTTAATGTGAACCTTCTTCATTCATATTGTCATGTACTCCAGCAGATACTAAACCACCACGCAACGGCAGCAGTGCTCTGCTCGTTTAGTTTTAAATAATAAATACAGACATGAACCTGATGGGTATGAATAATAAATCTTAACATTGCTAACAAGTCTTTTATGGCAGTTAACACATAAAAATGATAAATGTCGACCCCCTTGAGCAAACCTCCCCATGTCAGTTTTAGACATACGTGCATGCGCAGGCACACGACACAAGCTGGTTCCAGAACAGCACGTAAAGCTTGTCAGCGTGCACGTCCGCTCGTGATTCTATAATTACACCATCATACATCATAGATGTCCCATGCTCCTTCTGTGTTCCACCCTAAACATATTATGTGCAATTAGCTATCATCCATGCTGCTCAGTGAAGACCAATGGCAAATAAAATGAGCACAAGAGATAATTTCATTTGTTTTCTCTTCTCCCCCCCCCTTCTCCTGACTCAAGGGGGCAATCTCTGTAGAATTAGTTTATTGTGTTACAGCGAAGGTTGTAATTTTCTATAGTGAGAGACATCTGTACACTGTCAGTTATGTCAAGGTTAAACAGGTACTGACTGGCAGCAGCAGGTCAGTGTGATGTCCTGCACTCATTCACACACTTCACACTTCAATGAAGTGTGTATGTTATATATTACCACTGTCATGTCTGTATAAAACATGTATTGTACTTAAAGGGTGCATATTAAAGAAAGTGATATTTGCATCACTTTTTGATTGTAAGATCAAGGTTTTATATAAATACTGTCCCTCATGTTTCAAGATGCTGAATCCACAGAGAATTGCACGCAGCCTGTATTTAGAAAACTTAAAATGAGCCATCAGGGCTGTGATGTCACAACCATTCAAATCAGCCAATCAGAGGAGAGGCTTGTTAATATTAACGAGACAGACACAAAGCAAACTTTTCTTTCTAGGGTTCCAGAGAGAGTCGGAGCATGATATAAAACTATACTGAGAGAATTTTTGGCACTTAAAGGTATATCGCAACTTCGGATAAAACACAGGAAAAGACCCAAACATTTTATCCTTTAAATGCACTACAAAGCAGCACCAGGTTATCAAATCCCACCTCTAAAGCCAATTAACACATTATATCTTGCTTGTTTCTTTCATGGTGGTTGCCAAGCAACTAGTGGAAATTCCAAAACCTGACTACGCCTTTAATTAGTGATTTTTTATACTGCAGGTATGCAGATTTTTTTTCTTTCAGACAGAGCAAGGCTCACCCCTGCTTCCAGTATAATTCTAAGGGAAGCAAACTGGCAGTCCTGGCAGACGCGACAGTGCGTGGTATCCGTCTTCTCAGGGTTTATACAGCTGACCGCTGACAGCAGGAGACTTACCTGGCACACAGGTCTTGACGTAGAGGAAAACATTGCTAAAAATATTGGAGAGACAAGGTGATTTATACCCTCGGGGCAAACACTTACTGTCACACGGAGAGACGAGGCTAATGCCTCCTCAACCCCCAGATGAATTATGCTGTCACATCCTGTATCCGTGCCAAGGTGGTTAAAAATTCACTGGGGAGGTCGCTGCACATTTACAGTAAATAAATGTCTTATAAATGCCCAAACGTGCTTATCGATAATACATAGTTGTCCTATGAATCACAGGCAGACAGTCTGAAGGCTTTTTCTTCATTTTCCATGGCTTGATCAATTATTTCATGTATCTACTCAGCAGCATTACTTTTATTAAAAGATGCTTCTGTTCTCATCTTATTTGTACAGCACAGTTACTAAATGCACAAGTCTTTACACACATTTACTGTATGTGTGTGTGTGTGTGTGTGTGCATGTGCCTAACTGCAGGAAGGGGAGCCAGAAATAGAGACAGACAGATGCAGCCGTGTATATGAATGTGTTTATTTCTGTGCCTGGGCTCTGGGTCTGGGCTTCCTACTGCTGCTGTTTATTCACCAGCAACATGGCCAGCGTGTCACTGGCGTCTCCAAATCCGCCCGGCACCCCGGGCACCGCGGCTGAGGCTCAGGCTGTGGCCGAGTGTTTAAATGTTCTGCTCAGATCTGTTTGGTTTGACTCATTATAATGGGCTTAGGTTACAAGGCTACACGGGACAGGACATGACAGCAAGGCTGCAGATATGGAGATGGTGCTTACTGTATATTCTTTAGGGCTTCACTCGTTTCTTTTATCCGAGATAGGAGAGTCCAGTTTATCTTCTCAAACAATTCCAAACAACTGATACAGCTGACAGCTCAAAACAGACACAGATAGACGCTTTGAGCCAGGCGGAGGCGCAGAGAGCTTCTGGATATCTGGCTGCTCGGGGCTGAGGCTTCTTCTTTCTTTGCACTTCCTCAAATCACATTTCTAAGAACTTTTTTTGATTCATACATTTTTTTTCATAAACTTTGTTATTTGACTTTTTATTATAATGTTTTACTTCATCTTGTTTTAGTACTTTTTTTTGTCTATAGTTAAACTGAACAGTTACTCAGGTATTGAATCTACCTTTATATGATAACTCACCTGTAATTTTTTAACTGCACTTTTAACAATAAAACCACCAATAAAAAGAGATGAAAAAAAAAAGTTCTAACATCCGATGACAAGCCCTTGTCACTATGTCCTCTTTCGTCTCTGAAATCATCCACATTTGAATCCCAAATGAAATGCAAATGCCTTGTGGAGGAACACAAATCAGATAAGAATTAAGCATTCAATCAGTGACTGAGGACAACACTTGTCCCAGAGAGGAACACAAGGAGTTTATGAAGACACGTGCACACACACACACACACACACACACACACACACCCACACACACACACACAGTGGAAAACTACGGACAGTGTGTGAACCACAACTGTTTGAATGGAGGACGTGGGATCTGGGCCTGTGGAGCTTTTCTAATGAATCTACATGGGAGAACTCGGGTTGAGTGAGTGTGAGAGCACCAATCAAAGGCAGACTGGAGCAAGCAGATGTACGGGCTCCTCATTAACGCTCCTTTTTTCCCCCTCTTCTCCTTCTGCCCGGCCAAGACAAGGCTGCTCAGAGACGATGATTAGGCCCATCAGCCCATCACCAGACCTACAACAATCACCAGAACTGCTTTGCTCTTTTTGCTCTCTCACCACTTCTTTCACACTCCACGTCCTCCCTGCAGTCTGCCGGGCTGCAGGTCAGCACGTCAAAATCATTGGAGCGCTAAAAAAAAAAAAACTAAAAGTATGCAGCGGTCCTGGGACAGAAAATCCCTGATTACCGTCTCCATTCTATTCTATTTTATGTCCTTTGTTTTTTTCCAGTTCTCTAAGTCAGTGGTTCTCAGTGTGGGGTCCGGGTACCCGGGTCCTTGAGGGGGTCCCCAGTATAATTACTTCATAATTATAATGTTTAAACCCAAGTACAGAAAATCATTCTCAGTTAGCTATAACGATCTGGACTGCTGCTTCTATGTTTGTAAGCACAGCTTTATTTCTTATTAAAGTTTCATATACGGTATCTTAAGACTTAAATTACATATACATTTATCCATTTTGTATGTGTCTATATGACAGTCTAATTGGGGCTGAACATGATGATCTCTAATAGTTTTATACTCTTGCTTTTTTAGACAAATAAAAATCAAATCAAATTATTTACACCCATAAGTAACACAATGACATAATGTGGGCTCATATATTGGAGGACTGTCATAATTAAGAATAAATGCCACTTTATTTAAAGTAGCATGATTATTTAATATTATTTGTCTATTATTTGCACATTTTGGTAAAAATGATTGAGGTCAATGAATACATACAAAAAAAGTATGTTTAAATATGAATAAATAAAGTAATGGAAAATCAAATAAATGGGAAAAAGTACACAAATTATTAATTGTGTTTTGTTTTAATTCAATTTAAAATTTCAAAAAAATGGGCTTTTCCTGGCATATTCAAGTCATTTCTTAAACTATATTTTTTGGATCATGGCATTTTCAGTCCTCTATAACCACAGCTTTCCTACACTTATTAGAATATCGAAAAGCAAACATCTTATGTGTGTGGTCTAGTTTTCATGAGTTTAAGGGCCTGTGATGTGAAAAAGTTTGAGTCCCTCCATTTCTCCCTACAGAACGACACGTGGAGCGAGCTCTACTCCTTCGCTCTCTTTAAGGCCATGAGCCACATGCTGTGCATCGGGTACGGGAGACAAGCCCCTGAGAGCATGTCGGACATCTGGCTGACCATGCTCAGTATGATCGTCGGAGCCACCTGCTACGCCATGTTCATCGGCCACGCCACCGCACTCATCCAGTCTCTGGATTCTTCCAGACGGCAATACCAGGAAAAGGTAAGACTGAGGCATTCTATCACTGCATCTGCGATACACTCAAAACAAAGGATCTGTTTTTGAGACAAGTAAGCAAATCAACTAATGACGTGGGGCAGATGATTTAAAGATGATGCACTGATCGGTATTTGTGAATTAACATTAGATCAAATGGTGTCTAATGAAAAAAAACCTGCTCTGATAAACCAACTGTGCGCCACCCGCCCTGCAGCAAACAGCAGACGTGCAACATTAGCATCGAGCTCGGGGACACGGTGAACAACCAGAGCCGAGGAGGGGCGAGTTCGAGCGGGAATTCATCAGCAGGCAGAAACGAATGCTAATGTTATGTCAGTTAATTCAGGTGTAAAGGGTCACTTCCCACAGATTAACAAAATAATTTATACAATACTGGAGAATGGAATTTCATTTGTGGTGCTCAGGATTAATAGTGATTATTATCTACTCTCTACCTAAGAAATAATCCTAACTGTCGACTGTGTGATTGACGGATTATCCAGAATTCTTTTTTTCTGAAAAATATGGTGCTGCCGATACATCCTATTTAATTTTTGTCAATGGACTCAACAATCGCTCTTATGTCTACCTCTGCTATAGCATTAACCTCAGAGAAAAAAGAAATGTCAAAACCTGAAGCTTTTTTTTGTAATCCGTCCCTTTAAATGAAAGTGCCTGGGTAAACGCAGCTTGCAACTGAATACAATGTGATGAGTGCTTCAGCTCTGAAAAAAGAAACGGAAATGAGAAAAGAGATGGTTTAACAACAATCTATTTATAGATCACTGGTGATTGGGTGGTATAAATCGGTTGGTTTGCTTCAGGATTACCATGCCAGGTACCCAGGTGGCCCCCTGTCTCGAGCATGGCAGGACACCATGAGGAGACTCCGCAGATCTAATCTACACTACTTGTCCTGTACAACGATGTGGACGAGCTTATTACATTCTATATGAGCAGGGAAGGTTCGCTCATTCGATTCCAACACACTTTGATGGGAACAGCATCTGTTCTATTAGTTCGATATTCACGGCTGCAGCTCGCCGGGCCTCGGCCCGTCTGTCGCCTCCGTACGACGGCAGATCAAAGCTTCTGGTGTGTGCCGGCGAGGGAGGGGTGTCACTGGCGCTCTGCGTCTTGTTAACTTCTTTAGATCCTGGGTGATGTGTGGGTGTCTCATGCTATCTGCCACTCGTACGCGCCCACATCAGGGGGATCGGTCAAGCTCTGTTGTCTGGTTGTTGTCAGTGTTCAGAACAAAGGGTCAGCGTTTAGAGTGTGATGCATGGGCTTTCCTGGCTCTTGTGACTTTGTTTTCCCCATCATAGTGACGAGTGGATAATAATCTTGGCTTGTTTTCCAGGTCATGATATCAGTTTACATCAATGATGGTGAGTTTATAAGAGGCGGCCAACACTCCAGTGGGAGGGTCTGTGGTGCTGTTTTTTTTTTAATAAATGTAATAAAGCTACTTAGGTGTCAGATTCATAAGGTTGGTAATCGCAGCAGGGAGTGAATACATTATCAATGGATCTGGTGTACACCATCCATCATTACTGAGCATACTGAACTCCACATCCTGTATAATTATATAGGGCTAAACTGGTACAGCCTCAGGTTTCCATATCTTAGGTTGATATACCCACTAGAAGGCAATGGAGTGGCGGGGATCTGTATATGGATGCTGTAGTGTCATCACCTTCTATAAAGAGCGGCTCATGGTATTCAGGCACTGGAAACCTTTAAATTGATGCAACAGAAAAGCTGGATGGGCAGGCGAACAAAAATATTAATGAGAAAAAAACAGAAACAACGTGCAATAAAAATATGCAGCTTCAAAGCAAGCTATCCTATACAAAGAAATGGTACGTAAACAGGGAGGTTAACTAGCTATATGGTTTCCCCCCACAGTCCAAAAGCATGCTTAGGTTAACTGGAGACACTAAATTGCCCATAGAGTGTATGAGTGAATGGTGTGCCTCACAATGGGCTGGCGATCTGTCTGGTGTGTATATCCTCTGGTCTGCAATATGCTGGGATTGGCTCCAACAGACCCACATGACCCTAGTGAGGAATAAGGGTGTAAAGGAACGGATAGATGGACCGATCGTTGCTCATCGGGGATACACCCGACCCTAACGACTGTTGATCACGTGAGATACCAACAACTGCCAAGTGAAACCGTCACTTTCACAGGTACTTTGGTGAACACACCCACAGAGCATGGATGTAATATAAGAAGTGGAAAACGGACCGAAAAACAGCACGACCGCACCGCGTCACACAGCTGTGACATCATGCTGGGAAGAGAGACTTTACCAGAGCTTTGCTGATTGTAAGAAAAGTGTTTGATGGACATAAACCACATGACCTAAAAATAGAGAATACGCACTTGTAATTAACAGGCATTATAGGTGTGGGTGTCTTGTTTTACAGGTGTCTCTTAATATTTGGGCCTATGGGAAAAATGCTTTCTGGGTCGCATGAGATTTTTGCTGCAGTTCCTTGAATGGCCGCTGGGAAATTCAGGCTCAAGCTGCTGCTATTAGTATGTTGTCTCCCTAGAAAGGCTCATCTACTAAACCTTAATTAGTATCATTGCTTACACCTGTATTTACCTACTGTTTCATGTCAATGTGGCTGCTGGGTAAAAAGTCTATTGTGTCCATTGTGATCTGATCTGAGCTGGTATCAGGGTCATAGAAACTGCTGCCACTAAAGGACATCATCATTTCTAAACCACTTATTGCTAATCCTGCTACGGTACGATGCTCTGGATAGTCCACAGACTTGAGTAGTTGTCTGTTTTTGTTGAAACTACTCAGACAGGAATCTCAGAAATTTATCTTCAAATAAAACAAGCACTCTCTGGATTACTAAATACCTATAGAAGTAAGTGAGAGACCTTCTTTGTGTTTTTGTCAGTCTGACATCGATTGTGCTTTTTTCCATTTAATGTCCTTAGAGCTGTAGTCAACTCTGCCCAGAGAGCTCAGACTGACTGATTTTGTAGCATCAATTGCATTGAAGAATTGTAACCTTGTTTTGTTTCCCCATGTATTTTTTTTAGATCAAAATTTATTTTCTATAGGTTCTTTCCTTTGATGATGATTTTTTTCATTTCCCTTTTATATCTTTAGTGCATTTCAATCTTGATTAAGAGCGTTTTAGTGTCTTATTTTAATTATGCCTTTATAGCTGTACTTTCCTGTAATTAACTTGAGTTCAGCTTAGCAGTATTTTCAGAGTTCTTCATCATTTACTGCTGTAAATAAGTTACTGTGCCTGTTGTGTTTGTTTGTCTGTTAATTAGCACCTATATCTCAAAAACATGTCAGTTTTTTGTAGGAATTTGGTGGAAGTTCTTAAAACCCCCATATCATGCAAAGGGCCACTATCTCTCTCTATATATATATATATTATAGAAACTTTTCCGTTTCACAGCTTGTTTGTACTTCCTTGACTTTGTAATGTCATGCAGTAGTTCCCACCGCCTGTAGAGGTTCCTAATAGGGCCCACCTGCCCTCACTTTTTTTAGTCTTCTAAGGGAAAATCAGAAGAGAATCTCATGTATATTTATGAGGCAACCCTAAAAAGACCCGTGCTTCCTGGAGCTCCAGGGACACATTTGAGAGAGCACTGTAAAACTACATTAAATTGAGATTTTGTATTTTTAATTACAGATATATCATGTTGGGAGTATTGAATCTTCAAACTAAACACAGAAAACTGCATGATATGGGACCTTTCACAGTTGTTGAGTTGTTGCAATTAGGATGCACGCTAATTAAAAGGGCTTGACCTGATCCATCCTGTGCATTAAATCACAGTTTGCAGGCATTTTCAATAAAGTCAAATGTGCACCAAATTTGATACAGGAAAAACTGTAAATGGACAAGTGTAAAAAAAAAAAGAAAATACCACTTCACTGTAATTAGTCTCCAGATGGACTATTTGACATTAACTGCCAAAAGAAACAAGTTTAAAGTATAACTTGTCTTGCAGCAAGCACAGCTGACAACACTGTTTCTATTACAGACACAAGAGAAGAAAAGAAAGAAAGGGCAAATGAGCTGCTGCCTCTGGTTGGTGTCAGTTACCCGTAGCTGTCGTCTGTCAGTGATGTGACGTTTACAGCAATTAGCTCCTGCTCTTTGCCTCCATGCTTTTTTTATTCCATGAGACACAACAGTGAAATAATAAACAAAGCGCCGACATCCTGCTAGGCTACTCAAAGACAAACTCATCCAGCACCCCATCCAGCCCAGTCCCCCGTGACTTGTTTGTTCATCATTAACCAATGAAGCGAAACCGCGCTGCAGTCCGCAGTAAGTCCCGGTAACAGCCTGGAGACACAGCTATGGGCCAGAACACGCCTCCCTGACACCGCAGATCCTTTGTATAAGATAGCCAGCGACAGCATGGGCTTGTATTGACATAACACAGAGTAAACAGTTATCGTTGCGACCGGTGTTAAGACAGAAATGTCATAATAACTGTGGCGCTAAGCGTCTTCTGCTGTCTGCAGGCAGGGACCTCCATGACCAAGGATGAGGAGGGAAGATGTGGGTTCAAGTGTTAGACAAAGGATTAACAGATCTAAACAGGGAATATAAATTGACACACATGCTCTATGAGTAAGATAGAAGTGGGAGATGTTAATATAAGATGCTGTGGATCCCTTTTTTCCACATGTAGGAATATTATTGAGTTTCAGAGGGGGCCCCAGTGGTTGAAATGTGTGTGTCTCCTTTGTGTGTTCACACATTTTCCACAAACAGTAGTGCCTACAATGATGAGGCAGTGGTGGTGGCCCATTGCTCCTTTGTGGTCCTCCCTTCACGTTGAGGTGGTTGCAGCCCTCGTCCTGTGTTCCTCCACCGAACCCCTCTGAGTCTCCCTCTTCCCTGCAGCCCTCCCCTGCTTCAAATCTGTCCAATTGCCCTTGACTGTTGGGCAATACACCATCTGCCAGCGGGCGCCGCACATGGACAGGGGGCATTAGCCATTATATAACTGTGCTCCCACACCTCCTCCCCCCGACACGTCCTCCCCTCAAGAGCGATAGGGCAGCGTGTCCGGAGAGTTGTGAGAGGAGGGAGATGTGACCCCCGGGACCTGCCGTGATGAGCACTGATCTGCTGGACCTTCACGCGTCACACAGCGACTTGAGAAACTGCTTCTTTATAACCTAGACAATCACTGAGGCCTGACCTGGACTATCTGGGTGTGTGACACTTAGATGATGGATGAGATACGTCATCTGGGATTCATTTGAAACCACGCTTTTCACTTATGTGTTCAAAAGTGTCCCAGTTAAATGATTTTATCAAATTATGCTTCTAATTTACAGCCTTACAGCCAGTGTACTTTTTGGAAATTAGAAGATACTTCACATTGTTCTGATGACATGTATTTGTAGTTAATTTAACGACGCAGTCTCTGTGTAGCAGGATTAGATCAGTGCGTATCTGTCTGACAGAGGTTGTAAATAACCATACATGTGTATATTGGCTTTAAGGCTGCACTAATTGCATCATCAAAGCAATGTTCTCAGTGAGCGTGTACCTGATAGTTTCTCTGTGTGTGCATGTTTATGTGTGTTTTATTTCACCAGATCTGTCTTTGCTCTTCATACAATAATCTACAGGACACCGCTGAAGTCAACTTGGGTTATACACTCACAAAAGAACACACACACACACACACTGATATAAGACATGTCACGGCCTAAGCCCTGATGCCCAGTGACAAGGCCCATTAATAGGAGGGCCAATTCAATTTCTCCCGTCCCTGTGTGACAGCTTACAGTGACAGCCATGCATCATGCTCACAAGCCACCAACGAGGGGCTTCATGTCCCATAAAAAAAAAACCTCTGTGCCGCCTCTGCCCCCCCCCCCCTACGTTGACTAAGTCAACAGACTGAGAGGAGCAGATTAGATTTAATAAGTGCAATGGATTTGTAAGTTCAGTCTTATCTACAAGACCAGACTCGTAGTTTGACTTGTAAGATGGACACTGCGTTAATAATATGAACAAGGACGATCATTCATGTGTTTGCTTATGTTGAGATGTGAAAAATTGAAAGATTAATAGAATGGTGAGAAGTTCAATCTTTGGATGGTGCAGTATTTATGTGTATTTGTTCAACTATAGACATACCTGTCGTCTTGTGTTTTCTTCTCTAACACATTAACATTTATTCTCCATGTTGTAAAACAACATGTACTATGAATTTTTAAACTTTACCTTCAACGCCCGCAGCAGCAATTTGCAGCAGATGCTTCGCTGGAAACATTTGTGGTGCAAGAACCCCAAAAAACACATGACCACCTCAATCAAGTATACAAATGCACACATGTAATCACAGATAATTAGGGAAATGAAATAAAACACAAAAATAAAAAGAAACAAACGCCATGCATGGATGGGTTTGACAGTCGACCCAGTTCAGTAATAAAGTGAAAATATCATGCACAAATCAAAGTGTCAGTGTGCAAATGCTCTACAGATCACATCGTGGTCCTGGAATTTCTCCAGCTGTCCCATGTTCTCTTCACATCTGCCTCCAGGTCAGGGCACCAGGTGTTTCTGGGTCTGCCTCTTTTCCGTTTTTCCCTTATGGATTCCGAAAGAGGACACGTCTTGTGGTGCTGGGTGGTGGATGCAGTCTTCTGATGATTGCAGCCAATTCATCTCCAGCATCTTTTGAGATTTTTTTTTCCTCTGCAGGCTGCTTGTCGCCAACTCACTTCCTGGTTGCTGAATATATCTGGCCTGCAAATTAATAGAATTATTTTGATGCAGGAGTTGGTTAAATTTCTGGATTCTCCAGGTCTCTGCTCCATGCAGCAACATGGGCTTTACAGTGGATCCCCAGACATGTTCCAGCTGATGTTTTTTTTCTTTTAAAAAAAGGGGAAATTATCTGGTTCCTGCTTCCTAAATATGAATAATTTCTGCTTCCTTGAGGCCTCAATGATCATGATAAGTATCATTTGGTTGTGGGCTGTTGGTGTAGAAAAATTGTTTTTTTTGGGGCACAGTGATCATCCTATAGACTCAGATTCCAAAAAAGATCAATTAATCACGAAATTAATCTTCAGATGAAATAAAAAAATGTTTGTTCCGATGTAGCCCTCCTTCAAAGTCTGTGGTTAAGCGCTTAGCGTTATTTTTATTTTTTGGGCCATTTGACTCTCCATCCTATTTCAATGACTTTGAGTGACATGGTCCCTAGTCTAATAAGACAAAGTCTAATGCTGAGGAAATCAGAAAACCATTAAAAGCTAAAGCAGAGGTACAACTAGATATGTGAGAGAGTGTGAGAGGTTCACACGCTGAATCCTGAGGCCGGAAACACTTAATCAGAGCGTTCCAGTTTGCCCCACAGCTGATTGAATGGGCCGACTGCGTCCTTATTGCTACTGGCACAACACAATCGGGGGAGAAATTGTCAGATTTAAATAAAATGGTTCTACAATTCTTCAAGAATTAGATTTTTAAGGACTACATTCTTTTAAATGAATCACAATTCAGAATGAAGCTGCATTGTTGCCTGGATGTGCTGATCTAGCTTTGATGATGGTCAAAGATGTTGTTCCAAAATCTCTAAGAAATGTTGGGTTGGGTTGACTTTGTGACTTTGTTAGTGTTATTGATCCACCACTTCAATCCAAACTGAAATATCTCAACAAACACTGAATGATGATGATTCCAGAGTGAAATAAATGAATAGTAACTAAGATGAGTGTGGCTCTGGAATCGACGTCTACATATTTAATTGACTTTCTTATCTTGTTATTTCTCCCATAACAGATTGTCATTTATTCTTTTCTCTGACATACATCAGTAAAAATCCATATTCTACTTGTCATCTGTCAGTATGATCCAGTCTCTGAAATGTCAAAAGAATTCTTTTTTCGTGAAAAATGCTCACTTAACAGAGGCTGAGATAAATACAGCAGCCTTGTTTTCAGCTTGACCATCGTTTTTTAGATTACCTTACACTTGAAAAGGAATTATCATCCAATATTAAACATGTCATATTCTGTTTCTTTTCCTACCTTGTTAACACAATGTAAAAGCTGTGACTTCAAAGGTAGAAGGCAAAAGGCTTATACCTGCTGATTAATGTAGATGATGCAAAACCACAGGACATGCTTGACAGGGTGCAACCAATTTCTTTTGAACTGCCAGACACCAGCCTCATAAACATTGAAAAAGTTTATGGGGCTATTTTTTTATTTTTCAACATGTGCACCACATTGATGATTTAGCCTCCTTTCAATTCTTATGAAAGCTGATTCAGTCATATTATTGCTGCTTTTATGGTAGTTTTTAGCCCAATGTTCATTAAGACTGCAGAATGTGTTGGGTGTTTTTGTGCACGAGTCTTGCATCTTAGTAGTTTTTTTCCTTATGCGATGTACAGAATGTGAAAATCTCTTCACTAGTTTGTGGGTTATTTTGTTATCTTTTTGTGTCCTATTGTTCAAAACAATGAGTCAAGCGGCCACTCATTCACCCCTGGGAGCTTTATTTTTGTGTGTGTGTGGTGTAATTCTGTATTTCTTCTGTTTCTTGCTTACAGGAAGCTGATGATGCATGAAACCACATAGAAAGCCCCATCTTTCCGGGTGTAAATAAAACCGACCCAACAGCCATATGGGTACCGTGAATAGGAGAGCAGAAAAATAGGAGCAATTCCATCTTACAGGAGATGCTATACAGTGGATCCGGCTGCTGCTATTTTCATTGGGAATTCAGGCATAAAAAGATTATGTAGGCATTGAGAGAAGTGGACGTCCAGGCTGCATTTGATGTAGATAATTGTTACAGTGGTGAATATGTAATGAGGGTGTGACACTTGGGTGCAATCTGACCCTCCAGTGAGCGAACCCACAGCCTCGCTCCTGTTTCAACTCTTTTACAGTCACATAGCTTTAAATGGATCAATCCCAACATAAATAAGGAACATCTCCATCTCTCAGAATAGTAACCCCTTCACACAGGTCCATTCAATTATTTACCCATGTCTTTAAAAAAAGATCTTCACAAATTATGGAGGAGAATCATGTTTACTTTTCTTTTTATAAAAGCTAAAACACAGGACAATTATTGACAAAAGAAAGCGTTTAATAAGTGGAGAGCAACAGATAGAGAGGGGTGGTAAAGATGTACATCGATGCCGTGTTTCTTCTCTAAACACACTCAAGCGTAATGAATCCTCATGGGCTTTACAGAGCTGTCATGATTCCTTAACAGCATCATCACAGTTTTCCTCCCATAGCGACAACAAGGTATAAATGGGTCGCAGGATGGTCATGTTTGCATCTCAATAACTGCACACATGAGTGCTGTAGCTGATTACGGTGCTATAATAAGACAGTCTGACACAAAGTCATTTTGAGCTTCGGTGTCTCAGCGAGGTCAACATGATGCTGCAGGAAGTGCACGATTAATTTTATCTCGGCTCGTCCAGTGAACCCATGATGCGCCGAAATTGCCGTGAAGCCAAAAACGGCTCCTTGCCTCATTTAACAAAAGAGTAGCTGAACCCTGTTTCCAATGATTTATGCTTCTGTCTCTCCCTTTTTCCAACACCACCACCACCACCACCGGCTGTCATCCATCGTCCAGTATAAACAAGTGGAGCAGTACATGTCCTTCCACAAATTACCGGCTGACTTTCGGCAGAAAATCCATGACTACTACGAGCACAGATACCAGGGCAAGATGTTTGATGAAGAGAGCATCCTGGAGGAGCTTAATGAGCCTCTGCGCGAGGTATGAAAAAAACCTAAGCATCTACTTTACCGAGCTCATTCACCCACAAACACACACACTTCTCAACTCTCCACAGAGAACTTGAACTGGGATAAATTTAATGTCTTGGTAAATAACTGTTCTTAATTTACTCACCTGCTATGTAGTACATTAAATCTAATATTAAAGGATGTTATTTTAATGTCCTGTCAAAGGCTTGTTTAGTAGATCCAGATTACAAAGTGAAAAATATGTTATATATATAATTATATCAATGTTTTTTATTCCTGCTGCCAGCTGACACTGCAGTTTACAGTAAAAGAAACAAAAACAGGTGCTGTCAATTCAATGCTTTAAGTGACAGCAACTGAAGAAAAAAATACTCAACTAGGCAGCAGTATGGTCTTTAAACGTTTTTTAGAAAAGAAACAAAAAACTATTAAGCTTTAGAAGCTATAATTTTATGTTTTTTTTCTTATGTTCAGCTACTTTTTTAAATATTCATATATATATATATATATATATATATATATATATATATATATATAAAAGATTTTTCAACAAAAAGTTCCCTGCATCCATGATTAAATTACTATGCATGTTGTACCTCAACATGCATAGTAACATGCATAGTAATACCATAGTAATACCATAGTAATACCATAGTAATACCATAGTAATACCATAGTAATACCATAGTAATACCATAGTAATACCATAGTAATACCTAAAATGCCAATACCTCAAATGCCAATACAGAAGAACTCCAAAACAAAATAAATCTGAGAAGTTCACACTGACTGTTTAGATGTCTGAATTTGTAGTGTTTGTAGTCCCTTTAACGGTGGAGCACTGCCACATGTAATAAAAGGAGAGATTTCTTTTACAATGTATGACATGCTCAACAATCTGACACATCCATACAGCATTGTGATCAAGCGCCGTCTGATGTCCCCATTTAGGAAATTGTCAACTTCAACTGCCGTAAGCTGGTGGCCTCCATGCCGCTGTTTGCCAACGCCGATCCCAACTTCGTGACGGCCATGCTCACCAAACTGAGATTTGAGGTCTTCCAGCCTGGGGACTACATCATCAGAGAGGGCACCATCGGCAAGAAGATGTACTTCATCCAGCACGGCGTGGTCAGCGTCCTGACCAAAGGGAGCACTGGCATGAAGCTGATGGACGGATCCTACTTTGGAGGTATACATTCTATTCTGTGTTATTCTGTTCTCTTTTAATCTTAGTTTGTTTTATCATAGATTGTGTTTACTCTTTAAAGGGGTGGTCTTTAATTAAAAAAACAAGGTCTCTGGTCTTCCTGCTAACACATTCAACACTGAAATGAGACCACCCACTTCCTTCTGGTGCTGTCTGGTGTCCTCTGTAACGTTGCTTAAACCTGGCTGAACACGAGCTATTTAGAAAAAAAAGCTGTTTTGACATCACGACAGGAGTGGAAATTAACAGCAACATCCCCTGGATCCCTGTAGCTTGCCCCCTCCTTCCAGAGTCCTTGTTCTTGACTTCGGTTTCTCCGCCCGAGCCCAGCTCCCTGAGAGGGGTGACATTCCTGATAGCGCTGGACCAATCAGAACGAAGTGGGCGTTTTCTTAGAAGGGGGAAAGTGACAGTGGGAGAAGGCAGACTGCAGTTCAGGAGCAGGTTTAACTAGGTGCTTTTGGACCATAAAAATCTACTGTATAAATAGACCATAAGAATTAAAATATTAAACTAGGAAAATGGAAAAATAGAGCAGCTTTAAATAATAATGTTTGCAACAAGCAGATGAAGAAAAAGAGCGCCACCCTGACATTTAACATGGACTTCTTGTGCAGTCTTGCCTCACAGCCTCTTCTGTTCCACTTTCCTCTACACTATTGTGGCTGTTTAGTGCTGAAGAAATTCATGCGGTTGCTCTGCCGCTCTCAACACCCATAAACCTACACAAAATTTCCTACAAATTTCTATGACTATGAATGCATATGAGTCTGCAGCTCAGCCTTTTGGCTGCTTTTCAAAATTTCAGGCCAACAAAACAATACACCACATGTCCACACGCAGCCATCACATTACTTACCAATTGTTCATACAACAATTGCTCAAACCTTCATTTTGTGTGTCATCAATTCTAGGAACTAAGTTTGGTATAGCTGCATATTAAGTGATTGACTCATGTTAATTTGATTCGCTATCAGTTTCTGTACTTCAGAATCTATAAGAATACGGTAAGGGGAAAAGTAATCGAGTATATCAAGGCATTGCCATGTAAACAAATCAGACAAAGGCACTGTGAGGAGAATTTTAGAATGTATTTTAGGAACAGGAAACAGTGCAACCCATTTTTCTCACTCAAAAAATACTATAGTATGTCGCTCAAAAAAGGTCATACTATAGTATGTCGCTCAAAAAAGGTCATACTATACTATGACGCTCAAAAAAGGTCATACTATACTATGACGCTCAAAAAAGGTCATGTTATACTATGTCGCTCAAAAAAGGTCATACTATACTATGTCACTCCATAAAGGTCATACTATACTATGTCGCTCAAAAAAGATCATACTATACTATGTCGCTCAAAAATGGTCATACTATAGTATGTCGCTCAAAAAAGGTCATACTATACTATGTCGCTCAAAAAAGGTCATACTATACTATGTCGCTCAAAAATGGTCATACTATACTATGTCGCTCAAAAAAGGTCATACTATAGTATGTCGCCCAAAAGAGGTCATACTATAAACTAAACCAATACGCACCGACTGCGCACATCATAAAAGGTAACTTGTGGTTAAGTATCTTGCCCGAGGACGCAACAACATGCAACATGGAGAAGTCAGGAACCGAACCACCGAACTCCAGATTAAGGAACAAATGCTCTACCTCTGAGCTACAACTACATAGCAGCAGTACAGCAGGTCATACTACACTGTTGTGCTCAAAAACTGTCATGCTATACTGTGTCGTTAAAATACGGTCATACTATATTATTTTGCATAAAAATGGTCGTACTATAATATGTCACTCAAAAACTGTCATACTGTAGTATATCGCATTAAAAATGTCATACTAGAGCACGTCACTCAAAGAAGTTCATACTATAACATGTCGCTCAAAAAAGGTCATACTATACTATGTCGCTCAAAAAAGGTCATACTATACTATGTCGCTCAAAAAAGGTCATACTATACTATGTCGCTCCATAAAGGTCATACTATACTATGTCGCTCAAAAATGGTCATACTATACTATGTCGCTCAAAAAAGGTCATACTATAGTATGTCGCCCAAAAGAGGTCATACTATAAACTAAACCAATACGCACCGACTGCGCACATCATAAAAGGTAACTTGTGGTTAAGTATCTTGCCCGAGGACGCAACAACATGCAACATGGAGAAGTCAGGAACCGAACCACCGAACTCCAGATTAAGGAACAAGTGCTCTACCTCTGAGCTACAACTACATAGCAGCAGTACAGCAGGTCATACTACACTGTTGTGCTCAAAAACTGTCATGCTATACTGTGTCGTTAAAATACGGTCATACTATATTATTTTGCATAAAAATGGTCGTACTATAATATGTCACTCAAAAACTGTCATACTGTAGTATATCGCATTAAAAATGTCATACTAGAGCACGTCACTCAAAGAAGTTCATACTATAACATGTCGCTCAAAAAAGGTCATACTATACTATGTCGCTCAAAAAAGGTCATACTATACTATGTCGCTCAAAAATGGTCATACTATAGTATGTCGCTCAAAAAAGGTCATACTATACTATGTCGCTCAAAAAAGGTCATACTATACTATGTCGCTCAAAAAAGGTCATACTATACTATGTCGCTCAAAAAAGGTCATACTATACTATGTCGTTCCATAAAGGTCATACTATACTATGTCGCTCAAAAAAGATCATACTATACTATGTCGCTCAAAAATGGTCATACTATACTATGTCGCTCAAAAAAGGTCATACTATACTATGTCGCTCAAAAAAGGTCATACTATACTATGTCGCTCAAAAAAGGTCATACTATACTATGTCGCTCAAAAATGGTCATACTATAGTATGTCGCTCAAAAAAGGTCATACTATACTATGTCGCTCAAAAAAGGTCATACTATACTATGTCGCTCAAAAATGGTCATTCTATACTATGTCGCTCAAAAAAGGTCATACTATAGTATGTCGCCCAAAAGAGGTCATACTATAAACTAAACCAATACGCACCGACTGCGCACATCATAAAAGGTAACTTGTGGTTAAGTATCTTGCCCGAGGACGCAACAACATGCAACATGGAGAAGTCAGGAACCGAACCACCGAACTCCAGATTGAGGAATAAGTGCTCTACCTCTGAGCTACAACTACATCGGAGCAGTACAGCAGGTCATACTACACTGTTGTGCTCAAAAACTGTCATGCTATACTGTGTCGTTAAAATACGGTCATACTATATTATTTTGCATAAAAATGGTCGTACTATAATATATCACTCAAAAACTGTCATACTGTAGTATATCGCATTAAAAATGTCATACTAGAGCACGTCACTCAAAGAAGTTCATACTATAACATGTCGCTCAAAAAAGGTCATACTATACTATGTCGCTCAAAAAAGGTCATACTATACTATGTCGCTCAAAAAAGGTCATACTATACTATGTCGCTCCATAAAGGTCATACTATACTATGTCGCTCAAAAATGGTCATACTATACTATGTCGCTCAAAAAAGGTCATACTATAGTATGTCGCCCAAAAGAGGTCATACTATAAACTAAACCAATACGCACCGACTGCGCACATCATAAAAGGTAACTTGTGGTTAAGTATCTTGCCCGAGGACGCAACAACATGCAACATGGAGAAGTCAGGAACCGAACCACCGAACTCCAGATTAAGGAACAAGTGCTCTACCTCTGAGCTACAACTACATAGCAGCAGTACAGCAGGTCATACTACACTGTTGTGCTCAAAAACTGTCATGCTATACTGTGTCGTTAAAATACGGTCATACTATATTATTTTGCATAAAAATGGTCGTACTATAATATGTCACTCAAAAACTGTCATACTGTAGTATATCGCATTAAAAATGTCATACTAGAGCACGTCACTCAAAGAAGTTCATACTATAACATGTCGCTCAAAAAAGGTCATACTATACTATGTCGCTCAAAAAAGGTCATACTATACTATGTCGCTCAAAAATGGTCATACTATAGTATGTCGCTCAAAAAAGGTCATACTATACTATGTCGCTCAAAAAAGGTCATACTATACTATGTCGCTCAAAAAAGGTCATACTATACTATGTCGCTCAAAAAAGGTCATACTATACTATGTCGTTCCATAAAGGTCATACTATACTATGTCGCTCAAAAAAGGTCATACTATACTATGTCGCTCAAAAAAGGTCATACTATACTATGTCGCTCAAAAATGGTCATTCTATACTATGTCGCTCAAAAAAGGTCATACTATAGTATGTCGCTCAAAAAAGGTCATACTATACTATGTCGCTCAAAAATGGTCATACTATACTATGTCGCTCAAAAAAGGTCATACTATACTATGTCGCTCAAAAATGGTCATACTATAGTATGTCGCTCAAAAAAGGTCATACTATACTATGTCGCTCAAAAAAGGTCATACTATACTATGTCGCTCAAAAATGGTCATTCTATACTATGTCGCTCAAAAAAGGTCATACTATAGTATGTCGCCCAAAAGAGGTCATACTATAAACTAAACCAATACGCACCGACTGCGCACATCATAAAAGGTAACTTGTGGTTAAGTATCTTGCCCGAGGACGCAACAACATGCAACATGGAGAAGTCAGGAACCGAACCACCGAACTCCAGATTGAGGAATAAGTGCTCTACCTCTGAGCTACAACTACATCGGAGCAGTACAGCAGGTCATACTACACTGTTGTGCTCAAAAACTGTCATGCTATACTGTGTCGTTAAAATACGGTCATACTATATTATTTTGCATAAAAATGGTCGTACTATAATATATCACTCAAAAACTGTCATACTGTAGTATATCGCATTAAAAATGTCATACTAGAGCACGTCACTCAAAGAAGTTCATACTATAACATGTCGCTCAAAAAAGGTCATACTATACTATGTCGCTCAAAAATGGTCATACTATACTATGTCGCTCAAAAAAGGTCATACTATACTAAGTCGCTCAAAAAAGGTCATACTATACTATGTCGCTCAAAAAAGGTCATACTATACTAAGTCGCTCAAAAAAGGTCATACTATACTATGTCGCTCAAAAATGGTCACACTATACTATGTCGCCCAAAAGAGGTCATACTATAGTATGTCGCTCAAAAAAAGGTCATACTATACTATGTCGCTCAAAAAAGGTCATACTATACTAAGTCGCTCAAAAAAGGTCATACTATACTATGTCGCTCAAAAATGGTCACACTATACTATGTCGCCCAAAAGAGGTCATACTATAGTATGTCGCTCAAAAAAAGGTCATACTATACTATGTCGCTCAAAAAAGGTCATACTATACTATGTCGCTCAAAAAAGGCCATACTATACTATGTCACTCCATAAAGGTCATACTATACTATGTCGCTCAAAAATGGTCATACTATACTATGTCGCTCAAAAAAGGTCAT
The DNA here is from genome assembly GCA_036785175.1 of Eupleurogrammus muticus. Taxonomy (NCBI): domain Eukaryota; kingdom Metazoa; phylum Chordata; class Actinopteri; order Scombriformes; family Trichiuridae; genus Eupleurogrammus; species Eupleurogrammus muticus. Next base: position 8,829,139 of record JAYKQN010000006.1, read on the forward strand.
ACTATACTAAGTCGCTCAAAAAAGGTCATACTATACTATGTCGCTCAAAAAAGGTCATACTATACTATGTCGCTCAAAAATGGTCACACTATACTATGTCGCCCAAAAGAGGTCATACTATAGTATGTCGCTCAAAAAAAGGTCATACTATACTATGTCGCTCAAAAAAGGCCATACTATACTATGTCGCTCAAAAAAGGTCATACTATACTATGTCGCTCAAAAAAGGTCATACTATACTATGTCGCTCAAAAAAGGTCATACTATACTATGTCGCTCAAAAATGGTCTTACTATACTATGTCGCTCAAAAATGGTCATACTATAGTATGTCGCTCAAAAAAGGCCATACTATACTATGTCGCCCCAAAAAGGTCATACTATACTATGTCGCTCAAAAAAGGTCATACTATACTATGTCGCTCAAAAATGGTCATACTATAGTATGTCGCTCAAAAAAAGGTCATACTATACTATGTCGCTCAAAAATGGTCATACTATACTATGTCGCTCAAAAAAAGGTCATACTATACTAAGTCGCTCAAAAAAGGTCATACTATACTATGTCACTCCATAAAGGTCATACTATACTATGTCGCTCAAAAAAGGTCATACTATACTATGTCGCTCAAAAAAGGTCATACTATACTATGTCGCTCAAAAAAGGTCATACTATACTAAGTCGCTCAAAAAAGGTCATACTATACTATGTCGCTCAAAAATGGTCATACTATAGTATGTCGCTCAAAAAATGCCATACTATAGTATGTCGCCCCAAAAAGGTCATACTATAGTATGTCGCTCAAAAAAGGTCATACTCATTAGAGGCAACTTGTGGTTAAGTATCTTGCCCAAGGGCCACAACAACATGCAACAGTCAGGAATCGAACCACCGAACTCCAGATTGAGGAACAAGTGCTCTACCTCTGAGCTACAACTACATAGCAGCAGTACAGCAGGTCATACTATATTATTGTGCTCAAAAACTGTCATGCTATACTGTGTCGTTAAAATACGGTCATACTATATTATTTTGCATAAAAATGGTCGTACTATAGTATGTCACTCAAAAACTGTCATACTGTAGTATATCGCATTAAAAATGTCATACTAGAGCACGTCACTCAAAGAAGTTCATACTATAACATGTCGCTCAAAAAAGGTCATACTATACTATGTCGCTCAAAAAAGGTCATACTATACTATGTCGCTCAAAAAAGGTCATACTATAGTATGTCGCTCAAAAAAGGTCATACTATACTATGTCGCTCAAAAAAGGTCATACTATACTATGTCGCTCAAAAAAGGTCATACTATACTATGTCGCTCAAAAAAGGTCATACTATACTATGTCGCTCCATAAAGGTCATACTATACTATGTCGCTCAAAAAAGATCATACTATACTATGTCGCTCAAAAATGGTCATACTATAGTATGTCGCTCAAAAAAGGTCATACTATACTATGTCGCTCAAAAATGGTCATACTATACTATGTCGCTCAAAAAAGGTCATACTATACTATGTCGCTCAAAAATGGTCATACTATACTATGTCGCTCAAAAAAGGTCATACTATAGTATGTCGCTCAAAAAGGTCATACTATACTATGTCGCTCAAAAAAGGTCATATTATACCATTCAATTCAATTCAATTTTTTTTGCAGCCCTGATTCAAAGATTTGCCCCAATGGGCTTTACAATTTGTACAAAAAGCAACCCTTTCATTAGACCCACATCATACATGTAAAACTCCTTTAATTTTTTTTTTCATATTTACGTGTGACAGTAGGCCCTCACACATGGAACAAATGGTTAGTAAGTTGAAGAGCTTTTGAATGGAGCCCCAGAGGTTTCATTACTGTTATCTTCTCCCAGAACTTCCCACCACTAATAAGTCAAGCAGTGTGCAAATGGTTGTGTTATTCATACCCAGGAAGATCCCAAATGACATTTTACAAAAGGACATTTCAGGAATTTTGCAGAGACTGTTCCCATTGGAGAATCTGCAATGCATAAATGTTAACCTTCATTTTCTGAGCGTCACAAGCGCTTCATACAGTTCAACCTACAGCTTTCACCTCCATTACAGTAGCTGACCGTGAACAATATAACTGCTCCTGTACAGTAAGCAGTGCAGCGTCTGTTCTGCATGGTCAATTAATCATTAATCAACCAAGGAAATATAAATCCTGTATTAGATCAGCTTTCAATGGCGTTCATGGACTGTTTTTCTACTGTCATGAATAGACAGGGACACTAGACTATAAAGATCCTTGGCACATTCTTAATGGAGTCTCCCCCTGTTTGGTTATTTTCCTCCTTTTCCCCACAGAGAGTGAGAGGAGGTCGACCTTTCAGGGCGGAAAAAAAGGAGGGCATACGGTTGTCAAGACAACCCTCAGCCCCAGCCCATAGAAGAAGGGAGCTAGAGAGAAGAAGATGTTAGGGGAAGGGGAGAGGAACAACTGAATGTAATGAAGCTTAGCTGCACATCTCCAAATATAGAGTGTGCTTCCTTAACACAGCTGTCAAGTGCTGCACCAGTGCGGAGGAAGTACTCAATGTTACTGTCAGGGGGTCATCCTGACTACACACAGCCACCGCACGTACAAAAAACACTTTCATTCTGATCACACATATGCCCAAGGCTGAGGGTTTCATACAAGCCAGATTGTTAAGACACAGACAAATCCACCTATCGACATGTTCAGACAACTGAGATACACTGAAAGGCTGGGTCAAAGTCGACAGGCTGAATCTAAGTCATAGCATATGCAGTATGTACTTCATCTTTAATCATAGGGGTATGCATTACTCAATTTTGATGCATATGGACATTACCAAGGCTACACACTAATATGTACCAGCCAGCAGGTTCCCCTCCAATCAAAGGTGAGCAGCAGGAAACAGGACATAAAAAGCTTCTTCTATACAAGTCAATCTTTCAGGATTCTGGCTTGTCATCCGGCAGTTGCAGTGTATCAGTTTCTTTATTTATACTATCTCTGTCCTTTTCTCTGTCACTGTCTGACGCCCCTAGAATATGTCCGTCTGCCATTTTTTGATTCGTTCCGTCTCTTGTCTCCTTCACCCTCCAGAGATTTGTCTGCTGACCCGTGGCAGACGGACGGCCAGTGTGCGAGCGGACACGTACTGTCGCCTCTACTCTCTCTCTGTGGACAACTTCAACGAGGTGCTGGAGGAGTATCCCATGATGAGGAGGGCCTTCGAAACAGTGGCCATTGACAGATTGGACAGGATTGGTAAGGAATAGTAAACTCCACTAGCTGCCTGTATTTGATGAATAATTACGATAGAACAGGTTGGTTAAGGTCTTCACATTTTTTTTTTAGTTCATTTCATGACATGATTTAGTCTTGGATAATCAGCAGGGCTCCTCACTGATGAAAAAACACAGGTGTCCTCATAAGAATAATAAAGGTATTTTCAAAATGCAGATGAAAAACACAACAGATTAAATGTAGAAAGATTAAAACAAATATAATTATAAAGCACCTTGAAGGTAGTCAATCATATGCTAAAATAAGCCTAAAACAAAGGTAGCCAATGGGAAAAAATGCTGTTGCAGTAATCAAGGTACATGTACAATAGCTCCCATATCTTTGTAGTCTGTACTGAAAAATCAATCTTATTTCTGAAATATTTTAAGTATAAAGATTGCTGTCAAGCACAGCCAGGATTTATTGCAAAAGGCCTGATATGTTGGTACAACTGTGTGTCATCTGCATAACAATGAAACATTGCCTAATAATGATATCACATCATAGGGAGAACAAAAATGGTCTTAGTATTGATTCTTAGGGCACACCATACTTGATATAGGAAAAGAATGATGATAAGTTATTCATAATGTGTAAATTATTAATGCAGTACCAGATATGCACGTTCAGTGCCTCAGTCTGTCTAAAAGAACGCAAAGACCACACATTTAAAACAGTTCTTCGCAACAATATGTCATGACAGAAACTGCTGAGTAGAAGCTTCTCTCTATAGACTTTCCAGATTTATTTTCAGATTTGTTTAAGTGATTGCTCAGCAGTGACTCTCTGGGGTTGAATGCAGAAACACACTCAGGCACAGGCTGTTGTCTTGGAGTTCTTTATTAGCGAGTGAACAGAAACTGAACACTTATTTTTCATCACAATGCAAACAACTTTCCCTTCTTGACGTCTTCACCCCCCCCTTTATCACATGACCACACTTCACATGTTTACAAAAGCCCTGCATCCGCCACCTCCCAGATGTTGCCATAGCAGCCAGATTCCACACATGAGCAGCTTCAGTCAGTCAGCTCGCTGTTGGGAGAGAGATTGACATGACTGTTTCACGATCTAACCGACCAAATGTTCTCTTTGGATTCCATCTGTAAGCACTGATAATGTGTTTTTTTGTTTAGCTTTTGGATCTTGTTAAGTATTTAATCTGTATACTGTCTTACAAATGAGAACACTGATCGTCTGTTTAATTGTTAAGAGTAATTGATTGATGCAGCTTCATAAGATTTACTCATTTCATTTGTGTACATTCAAATGCTTCAAATATTCAAATTCCACCACATTAAAATATGGTTTTGTCAAGCATCTGTGGCCAGGACTATATAACATAGTTACACATACTGTTGATGGAACCAGACTTGCTACATCAACTATCCAAATATTTTATGAAAAAAACAACAAAATGTGTTGAATATTAAGCACGAGTCTTGTTTCTTACGCTCTTGCCTGTACCCAACTACACCCTTCAATTCCTTAAAAAAAGTATATGTAAATGACAGGATATTGTTTCTATTTTAAGTGAAAATCTCCATGTCATTGCAGGCAAGAAGAACTCAATCCTAATGCACAAAGTTCAGCATGATCTGAACTCAGGTGCTTTCAACAACCGTGAGAACGAGATGATCCAGGAGATAGTCAAATACGATCGGGAGATGGTTCAGCAGGTGGATTTACCGCGGCCGCGGGCCATGTCCATGTCCATGACGCCCCCGCTGCACAGTGGGATTTTTACTCCTTCAGGTTCCTCCTCCCAGACCCAGAATTCAGCGATCGCCACCCTGCAGCAGGCCGTAGCAATGAACTTTTGCGCCCCCATGCAAGGGAACTCGGTGGGAGGGGGGGGGCTGCAGTCCCCAAGGATGGTGAGGAGGTTCCAGGTGATGCAGAACGTGTCCAGCCCCGTCTCGGCCTCTCCGCTGCATTCCCAGCTCTTCGCTTCTGGTGCCTTCGCTCCGGTCCTGTCCAGCCCCCCCGTCCACAGCCCGCTCGCGGTCGGGGGGCGATCGTTTCAGTATGGATCCAGCGCCCTGGCCGGTCCTGCCTCAGGCTCCCAGCTTTCTCTAGTCCAGCAGCATGTAGCCAGCCCCGCGCACCGGCCCAGCACACATAAGAGCACCCACTCCTTGCAGATAGGGAGCCTGAGCCCAGACGCCAGGGCGCTGTCAGCCTCTCAGCCCTCACTGCCTCACGAGGGGATGCAACCAGGAGCCCCCAGTCCACCGCTGTCCACACAGGTCTCCTCCACTTCCATCGGACCCCCGCAGACCCCATCGGGTCACGCGGGTGTCCGGAGCGCCATACCACACAGGGTGGTGTTGCCGCACCAGATTTCCATGGGAGCCTTCCCTGTCACCTCCCTGCCCAGTTCTGTGCAGGGTTTGGGTGCAAGCGCAGGGCTGGGAGCAGGGGGGGCCGGAACAGGTTTAGGGGACTTGGGACTACCCAAGAAAGACTCCATAGTGAGCCTTCCTGAGACAGACCGCATCAAAGTCAAATCCAGGCTAACTTCAAACTTGTGATCTTAATTAAACTCTTCTGTGGGGGGCAGGGCGAGGACGTGAGGGGCCGGACTGCAGCATGGGGGCGATTCTGGTCCCCCTCCCTGCAGACCTTCGACTCCCTCCACTCACTCCGATCTGACTTTCCGAATGTATGAATGTTGAGTGACTGGCAGCAGGGGAAATGCGAGTGGAGACTGTTTCAACATAAATAATAAAGTCTGCATGGTGACATTCTGCTCTCCAGATGTTTCTACTCACAGACAGTAGGTGCACAGAACACTAGCGCTAAAGTAGCATCTCCCCGTGTTCTATTATTTACTGTATTTCACCACATAGTCAACAATATATGGGCATATCTCTTGTTCACCTCATTTTAAATCAAACGTTGGGTCGAATGGGACTAAGAGAAAAATCAGGGACCTGCTTCAGATATCAGAAGTTGGCACTTTAACGGGGTTTAATTGCTGTAGCAACCACACTTCATCATTAGACTGGCTGTAAAATGGCATCGTAATTGTGGTTTTGTAAAAAGTCATGAAAATCGTTGAACTTTAAAACAATGTTTTTCTTGTGAGCCCATGTGGGATCAAACGTGTAAGCACATAATTGGAATATATTAAATGGTACCATATTCGAAGCCATATTTTCCCCCCGACTATTAATATGAATGGATGATTGAGGATATTTATAAATCAAGTAACATTTTTTATAATCTGGTGGGCATCTTTTGCAAGTCTTCCCTGCCTCTGATGGTCTTCACAGAGAAATAAATGACTCTGTAGGATTCTCAGATCACTGACACTGAATATCCCTAATACTGAAATTACAGCTGTTGGACAAATTGTCTTGTTGCAGCCGCGCTATTGATTTCAGCAGGAAATGTCTGCATGTTTGTAGAATTTAAAGCTGCATTAATCAATATATGTTATATTAACAGTGAATCAAATGACCGAGTGCAATGTGAAAGCAGTCGCTCGTAGTCATGAAATCGCAGAGAGTGGTCACTCAGCTCCGCATTTCTATGGAGCTTTTTTAGCTTTTATTATAGCGCATTGCTTTAGCTTCATGGACACAAATGTGCTGTACACCTTAGCTCAACAGGAAGCTGTTTTCAACAAAAATAAAATCTCCTGTAAACCCACTATGCGTGCAGGTTATTTTTATCCACTGTTCTTATCTATTGATATAAAAAGTAAAGCACTCCTAATTCATATATATGTATAAATAAATCACTACGAAATTAGATCAATCAGCCAATATATTATTAGTATATAAGGTGTTACCTGTTACATGGAGCTGGAAGGTTGGCTGAAGTAACAGGAGACATTTATCACTTACTCTAACCATAACTGTTGTCACAGTTTAAAACATAATTATTAACATATTAAAAGCTCATGAGTCTCATACAGACACGTTGCGTAGCAGTATCCATTGCAAAATCCACCTACACAACAATAGAAACTTGACATTTTTTAAACGTCACACCAAAAAAGTGTAAAGGTTGAAAACACCAAAAATGCACATTTCTCATCAGAAATGTTATCGTCACAGTTTAATGCTGAAAGGATCTTGGATTTTTGAATGTCCGCCAGTACATATCTGAGTAACATCAGAGTGCTCGGCAGGAATGATAACGTAACGCGTGTCTGTGTGTGTAAAGAGACAAATGTTAAACACATTTAACTCAACAACTTTATATGGTGATAATATAAATATAGAGCAGGGCTGTGTATCTATCCCCCTGTGTCCTTACTCTAAAAATAGATTAATGCAGCTTTAATATCTATTAGTGCAGTGTATATATAATTTCCTGAAGATGGAACAATGAGAATCAGTTTTCTGACTGTCGTCATGTGAGTAGTAATATACAACACTTTGTGAAAGTATTCCCTTGTCTCTTAGAAATGATAATGCACTGCCAATTAATGAATAACAATGAACTTTTGTACGAGACAAATGTAAAAAAAAAAAACATTTAAACCCACGTCATCAAAATGTAAATCCATTCTTTTGTAAGCCCGAGTCCTTCGGCAGCAGTTTGGGCGACGCGTCATTCTGCTGTGAACTCGACTAGACTTCTGATCAGCAGCCAAGGAACGCTCAGGCCCTTCGCCGGCTGCACGTCGCAGCGTGCCTCTGTAGTTACAGTGCGATGCCTCAATGCGAGCTCATCGGACGCCGCTGATTGTGTCCAAAAAGCATTAGGAACGGAACCTCGCCTCTCTCGCTCTTTTTCTTGGACCTGACATTCTCCTCACCTCATCTCACTAATGCCTGGACCATTACCGGGTAATGAGAGTGGAGATTGGAATCCCTCGGGTCTGTTTGGGTCTGCGTGGGCCCGTCATTATTCTCCTTGGATTGGATATTATTATAGGGTGCCAATAACGAGTCCCCCCCTCCTATGATCGCTTTTTTTTTTTTTGCATTCTCATTTCTGTTTCGTTTGGGTTCCCGCGTCATTATCTACCTTGAGAGTTCTCGAATCTGAAAAAGTTGAAGGTTTGTTTAACTACTATTTTTATAACAGTGTTTTTGTGGTCTGTTGTGTTTTTTTGTTTTTTTTGTTTTATGCCCAAATTATTCCCCGTGGAACCTATTTGGATGTTAAAAAATAATTAATATAGAGGCTTGTTATGAGAATCGTGTTGTTCTGAACTTCCCATTGCGTTCCCTGTCGGGGAGGCACGGTCTTAGGACAGAAATATGTAGAGTGACAAACTAGTTTTTAGACATTTTTTACTTCAGCAGGAAAAGCACACATGGGGAACAATAGATGCAGGAGGAGTTCGTGTGATAGAGAAGGTCAAGAGCTGAACTGAAATTGCAATTAAACATTAATTAATCAAGTTAAATAATCCAAAATCAACCTCAGAATTTTAATAAGGAATCTAACCAATGGTGCATTTTTTTAAAATGCAAATGTTACATATGTTTGTAGATGAACATCAGGATGCAGACTGACTAACTGTATATGTCATAAATTAATACACTTTTACTCAAATTGAAGTTGAGCAAACAACAGCAATAAGGAACTGAAAGTCATCCCGTGCAGAAATTGCCTGGACGGAGCCTTGAGGTGAAATGGTCGATGCAATATTTCACATCTCAGCTTGATTTCCCGACGAATTTGTTTGAAGTCTGTTTTTTTTGGAAAAGAACTTGAGCAGGTTTTTTGAGACTCGAATGAGTGAAAATAACTCGACTGACACGGCTGTTATTTCTATGTGTAAACATAGTGTGCATCATGTAATCCAGACTATTTATTTGTTTAGCCTAGTTTACTATAATATATGAAAAAAAAATGGAATATCTATTTAATCTTTGACAACATGCATATTATCATCTGGAATGAGCTGATACTACTTGAACATAGTGATTAAAGCAAAACCAATTTACATTTCAAAAGACGTTTCCCTTTTTTCCTACAGTCACAGAACCTCCCACAGTGTGTGTGTAGAATTCTGTGCCAGTTGCTGTGAGGTCTGCATGTGTGTGTTTTAGTTTTTTTCTTCTTCTTCACACCCCTGTCCATTCTCCAAATACTGGCTGTTTGCCTGATACCAAGGTTTACTTTTTCCTTCCGTAGCGACGTCGCTGACACACGTTGCCCACAAATCTGTAAATGCACTTTTTCCTCTTTCTGCAACTTTACAAACATGTTTATTGTTATGTAAATGTTACAATGAATTCTCATCTATTCATCTTTTTCCAGCAAAAGCTGCAGGCTTTGATAAAGGACGGCATCTGTGCCCCACACACACACACACACACACACACACACACACACACACACACACACACACTGCAGTAGCAGCAATACCATTAACAGAAACATCTGGCTTTGTCAAGTTGTGTGCTTTCAAAATGCTTCTTTTTATTATTCTCTTTCCTGCCTTCTGTTTTCCCTCCTCATTTGTATTTCAATGTTTCTTTGGGTTCATAAATGACAGTAAAGCAGAGTCTGGGGTTGTTTCAATGTCTACCCACAAAGGGCTGTTCCTTTGAGCGTCCCTTTTTTTTTTTCTTACTTTGCCACGTGTACACGTCCAATTCAATGATGAATGCATATGAATTAGGATTATTTCTGTTGTCAACAACTACACAGACATGACACGTCACAACTAAATATATACACTTTTCCACATTAATTCTTTGTTTTTCCGCCCTTTTGCACATTTCTGTATTTCACCATAAACAATACAACATCAAACTGCAGTCATTCTGATTTTATTCAACACGACGTACATCCCTGTTCTCGTCTGCTTTGGTTTTCAGATCCTAAGCCTGTAAAGTGTGAGTAATGGCATGCAGCTAAACGTGCAGGAAAACATCCCATTCCTGAACTCTGTCTCTAAAGTTGCAGGATTTCTGCGTCATGGACCTGATTGTCTTCAGTTGGCGCCCCATAACACGTACTGTTTATACGTGGTGCCTGGCATATACCGTAGTCTTCACAAACATTTCTGTTTGCCTGTTAAAGAATAATTCCCAAAAATAATTAAATAAATAAATAAATAAAAAACATGCTACCCCACATTGGAATCATCCTTGTCAGTTATATCCCACTGCAGTGCATGTACAAAAGGAGAAGAAATAAATTGTATACTGCAACATGATTCCATGGATTGATGTTTAGGAAATGCATTAAAACAACAAAAGCATGTGATGGTGAATTCATTAGAAAATGTTCAGTACAGCAGAGATTCATTGTCTGCCTGGTTATAAAAAAATGTGCATTTAGTAGATGAATTTGTTGCCAAGTGCAGCTTTCAATATTTTCTATGCAGCTGGTTATGTCTATAAAGTTAATTTAACCCAAGCAAGAACGTTTCATATGGTGATTGAATCAATTATCCATCTATCCCTCCATTTATTTCAATAACAAAAATTCAAGCTGAAACTTGCCTTTTGATTTCCTATCACTTGCTGTAGTTGAAACTGGGACCTCATGCATCTTTAAGTGGTTACACAGGACCTTAAGGAAATATACGGAACAAGATTAGGTGTATTATATTTTATTATAAAACAGGTTATGAAAAATTATTATTTTTTATACAGGTCATGAAAACAACAAAAGGGAAAAGTAATCAGAATTGATAAAATGTATTAAATAACACAAATGATGCATTTGCTGTGTTTAACGTTCTCCAACCAGACGAACTTTGCTGACTCCACTCCTTCAGCCTCGCTTTGTACTTTATAAAATAGAACTTGATGATTAAACCTCTGTTGCTGGTCAGGCCGACGCTTTTCCCTGCAGACGCGTGACAGATGGTCTCCAAAGAAATTAAAAAAAAAAAAAAGAAGACTTCAGACATCGTGTGGTAGCCATGCGGTGCGGAGGAGCCTCGTGGGTTTAGTTTATTCTGCCTGTAACATCAGGACAGTTTCCTATCTGCAAAACAAAAAGTTTCAGGATCTCGTAAAGAAATATTCTTTATAGCCACTTTTCTTCTTAGCAGACCCCCTTCCACCGCTCACTGGAGCACACGTGTGTGTGTGTGTGTGTGTGTGTTTGATGACTGCTAATCAACCCACCGCTGCCTGTCAGTCACTATAAAGGTCATACCAAGGAAACTCACACTGATGTACCTGTACACACACACACACACGCCGTCTCTTGCCCCCCCTCCTGTGCCGACTCCTGCTTCCTCTACCCTGCTGACAGAGAACTCTGGCCCCCCCCCCATTCCCCCTCCCCAGGCCGCTCATGACGCCACGGGGCAGGAGATAGGCCAGGAGAGCCGGGCAAAGGAAATCAAAAGTACTCTCAGCGAGATGCGAGTGGCGCGGCTATCAGAGAGTGGCTGTGCAGCTCTGGCAGATAACAGCCAACACGTCTGTGGCGTTTCCCTCCGTGATGAACGCACGGCCGCGATGGACGCACGGCCGTGATGAACGCACGGCCGCGATGGAGCAGTCACTGAAAGCGCTGTGAGATGCTGAGTGTGACACACAGTGCTGCTCGTGTTGTTCACACACAGCACCGTCACATATTGTTTGCGTAAACATGGAAGTTAAGGTTAGTTAGGCACTGGTGGATTTAAACATAAAGACCCCTTTTAAATGGAATCAGCTTCAGTGCCTTTGTAAAAGCAAAAACAAATAATTTTTAGAAATTACATTGTATATTTTACTGATATTTTGACAGGACATTCAACCAGATGTGTGAATACATATGCAAAGTAATAGACTTAAGCAGTAGTCCAACAAATAAACATGACTTGGGCAGAATTACATACATTTCAACAATGTCTACTTCTATGTCTAATGTTCTATATGGAACTCTTTATTGACCAATTCATTCATTATTTACACATTTCTCAGCAGCCGGTTTCTATTTTTGACCATGATGGGCTGGAATCAATCCCAGCATGCTTTGGATACGAGACGCCACCATATCACAGGGAGAACAACATAAAACAATTTGCAGCCTCAGGTTGACTCACATACGCAGCGTGAGGCTGGACTGAAGCCACGCAGGAAACAATGGTCAAACTCACTTTTATCACTAAAGAAAGCTCCTGATCATGAGGCAGACGCTGTAGCAAACTCTCCTCCACTTAAAAATAAAATCTTATTTGAATGTCTTTGTATTTGGCACAATTAATCCACTATTGAGTATAATTACTCAATAGTGGATTAATGTTTCAATTTGCTTTTCTTTTTTTGGGTCAATTGAGTCTTTAATGGACTCAAATCAAGAAAAAGAAATAAGCTAAGTGATCTGCCAATGGAATATTGGAGCAGCTGTACCAAATATGAGGCAATTTCTCATTTTTTTTTCTGCAATTTAGACCAGAATTTAGCAGATGCCTTAATTAGAAAAGAGACGACTTTGCTAAGTAATGTGTGAGAATTCATAATTCATTTTTAACTTTTTTCCCCCAAAATGTATGGATGTCGAAAAATAAAATATAAAATTATTATAACAATTGTTATACCTGGTGTAGGGAATCTGTGCTATACTTCAGTGTGTGTGAGTGTGTGTGTGTGTGTGTGTGTGTGTGTGTGTGTGGACCCGTGTGTGATTGTAAATGGACTGGAAAAGTGTGAACATATGTAGCAGAAAAATGGCTGCCATTAAAGAGGCCTATAAGAAGAGCAGGTCCAGCTTCCACGCTGATAAAAGTGCTGCGTGCTTCAACCCTGAGGAGCTGTGCAAACTTTTAAAGGCCCGACAGAGAATCTGAATCCAGCTGCCTTAAACATTAGGATCCAGGCTAATTCAGACAGGTTCTATTAAAAACGAGTTTGCCATCATCCATCAGAGACCTGTGTTTGAGGAGGGGAAACCCTTCAAAATATGGTGAATAAACGCATCCCGGTGGAGTGATGGTTTGCACTTGTGGAAAAAAAACGAGATGTATACACCCCAGGAGACTTCCAGTAACGGCGGCTACGTGGCTGTTTCCTGCCGTTCCTGCAGGTCGCTCCTCTGCGATCTGACAGCAGACATCTTTGGAATCACCCCAGAGAAACTGACAGGGCCCATCCAGAGACGCGGCAGCTGCAGTTTGCTGTAAGGACATCTTCAATATCCTGTTCACCTCCCCGACCACGTGCACAAAGCACAGCGCCGCCTGTTCTGCAATTTAATGTGTTTTCAACGGCCACGTTTTACGGTTAATTTCTCGCCGCCCAGGCCCTCCCTTTCACGGCTATCGATCGAGCCGCTCACCCCCCTCAGGCTCCCTCCGGTGCCGTACGTTCACGGTTTTTCCGGGCAGCCGTGCGTCGGGAGCCGTCCTGTGAGCCGTCCTGTGAGCCGTGATACGCGATACGTGTCGAGTGCAGCGTGTGAGATCCTGAGAGCACTTCACAGCAGAGAGGCTGCAGAAGCGTCCTTGACATCCCGCGACTGGAGGGGGACGGAGGGCGAGGGGAGACGTGCCGGGGCGATGCCTGCTGTCAGGACACCTTGGCCTCCTCCGCTTTCCCCGTTCTGACACAACGTTTAGTGTCTGTTGCAGCATTAGATCATTAGCTGAGGTTGAGGCAAGTAAGGTCAGGTGAAATGGAAGTTTAAGGTTTAGAAGTGTGGTGTGAAACATACTGTAGATATTTACTTTACTACTTTACTTTACTTTACTACAGTAAATATTTGCTTTGACTGCTGCGCTTAGGATCAAACTGCTGCCATAATGTTCACTATAATTAAATGATGAAATCATAAGAACAGTTTTGGTCTCCACACACCATTTCCTATAACAAATAGACAGGGATGTATTATTATGTAACTCACACTTTTAGATCTTTTTTAAGGGTTAAAGTCATGCATGATTCGGTGAGTGGCCACTTTGAGCCACCGCTGATAAGGGCTGCTCCCACCCAGCTCCACATTCTCCACCACATAAGGTCATGGGAAGACACTACTCTAAAGGCCAAAAACAACACAAACCAAACGACTTCCATTATTTGGAGCTGAGAGTAAAATAAATCCTCTTATTTTTCTCTTAGCAAGATGATGAACAGGCCTATTTCCAAATCTCAGTTACCAACATCTGTAATGATGTGTGGTGTCAGAGGAAATCTGAAACTCACAAACCCTAAACTTTTAAACTTTTCAAAGTGAATAAAGCATTAAATATACAGTTAAAATGGATTTCACTTTAAAGTTGAGATAATTGAATAAAGAAAACACATGAATGTCCTGTAGATCAAAAAATATGAGGAGCATCTCTGCATCTGCATGATGCCATGCAAATCACCTGAGAACATGCAGTCTAATCAGTGCACTATTTATGCCCCGTGCAGATTATTTCCATTTCATTACATTGTCAGTCAGCCAGCGTTGTTTGGCTGAGTCTTCTTTTGCCTTTGAACATCGACGGCACCTTTTGTCTGAAACCGCTGTAATGTTCCCAGTGACGATCAGATAGCACTTCTGCTATTTTTACTTCTACATGCGGCACTGGCCCAGAAAAAGAAGATCTGAGTTGATTGGTGAAGCCTGCGAACCCTTTGTGGTGCGTCTTAAAGGAGGCCTTTATCTCGTGATGCACAATAGGGTTTAAATATGCACATATAACTAAATAACAGGCCGGCTCATTCAGCAGCTTCAGGCACTCCAAGAATTCCAGCTATCATTTCTTTGAACCACATAATAACGCAGAAAAACGCATTTTAGAAAACACATTTATTTTCAGGACGGTAATCAAGTGCTTAGTGAGTCTGAGGAGGTGAGGATGAAGAATGCATTGTGACGCAAGACGATCCAACAGCCTCTTCACTCATCTCCACGTGTCTCTTTCTCCGCAGCAAAGTTCATCCTTTATTTCCTCTGAAATGTCTCTTTTCTTCAGTCGATCCTGTCAGGTAAAATGTCTCAAACGCCGTGCCAGGGAGCGTCCTGCCACCCGAGTGAGCGATGGGATCGATGATTGGGTGGGACCGCGGCTCCGTGGAGGTCCTCGCAGCAGGAAAACGAACGCGTGGCCGCCCACCCCCCGCCGGTCGCTGGTAATCACGCACGTAGAGCTGCCGCTCGGTTGAGTTAGGCAGCTGAAGTGTTGCCGATTGATGGCCAGGATCCACACGTGTGATTCAGTCTGTAGTAGGTTGAACATACTCTACACACACACACACACACATATATACACAACACGCATCCACCCGTCCGTTATGAGAGGTGCTTTTCGATGACTGAAGCCTTGATTCGCTCATCCTTCGCCTGGATGACTGCCCCCCCCATCCTCCCTCACATCCTCCCAGCAGCCAGTTAATCAGCCGTGTGCGCTGTGTGTGAACGATTCCACTGGTTCCAGCAGCTCCAGTCTGCCTGTGGACCAGGAGGGAGGCAGGGCACGGCCCCGGATCAATGCACTAAAGTCTGGGGGGGGGGTTGAAGCCGGTCCCCCCCTGGTGCTCTTTGTCAATTCTACTCATCCCCCTCCGCTGGCTCACTCTCCTGTGAGCCTCTCAGCTGAAGAAATAAACGGATTCTTTCACCCGCTGGAGATCGAAATCACCTGGAGAGACGAGAGGACAAGCGTCAGAGCAGGTTAAGGTACAGCGTGTGGAGACGAGTCACACGCGCTGAATCACAACTCCCATCATAAGCTAGACCCTGACAAGTTGGCAAAACTACCCGTGGAAATGAGCTAAATGAAAAGTTGTGTCGATCCTGGGATGCAACTCTGAGAAAAAATACATAGTGCACTGAAGTGGTGCAGATTATTATTTTGTTGAACAGCGACAGGCGGAGCGGCAGCAGTAATCCTGAGTGACTATAACTGATCTATTATTAATCATGAATGGAGTAATAGTCAGGTAGATGATGTCTAACTAGGATGAGACTTATTTTGAGATGTCGAGTCCACGGGCTGAACAACAATCAGGAGGAGACGGTTCTCCTTTCTTTTCCTTTTCTTAAAAAGGTCACCCCGGTACCTTTCATTTTAAATTAGATATTTTTAGTGGACACCACTACACTCTCTATGAACTTGAATAACCACTTAAATACTAATTTTAGCTTGGTGTGTCTGTGCTCTGCCTCTCTGACAGCCGCACACAGCAGCAGCAGCCGCAGCCTGAATTATTGAGGGAAGCCCATGAAAAGTTGAGAATGAGAAGAAATAAAATAATGTAGCTGTCAATCATCAATCTAATAAATAACCAATACAGGAATCAGGGTGAGGTTGTTGTCATCACAGGACATGTGGCTGCTACTGATCTGAACTCTCTTTTGAAGCGCTTCAGTTACCAGAGAACCTTTTCAAAAATAAGCTCATCATGCAGAAAGCGACTCCTCTGTATGATTTATTACAGTTGACCTTCTGGATTGTAGAGTTCTTGGTGTTTAGTTTTGGCTGTGCTTACTCAGTCATGACAAATTCAGTCAATATATTATATATATATATATATATATATATATATATATAGATATATAGATGAATAAAATAAAGTGTATTCATGCCAAGGTGAAATGAGTTCACACGTTGAATAACTTTGAGTATTTCCTGTCCTCAGACAGCTGCTGTGCTGTCATCAAAGCCGGACGAGCTGTCTTTGCACAGTTATTCGCTCCGTGGTCAAACATGTACCCGA
Source organism: Eupleurogrammus muticus (assembly GCA_036785175.1). Taxonomy (NCBI): domain Eukaryota; kingdom Metazoa; phylum Chordata; class Actinopteri; order Scombriformes; family Trichiuridae; genus Eupleurogrammus; species Eupleurogrammus muticus. Next base: position 8,845,989 of record JAYKQN010000006.1, read on the forward strand.
TCAGCTGATCCCCTGCTGGATTACATATGGTGAGGCCCCATTCACCTTCATAATTAATTCAGGATCCTTCACAGTGGAAAGATTATAATGGATTTCAGTCCAGATTCAGTGAGGCTGGCATTTAATGCTGAATCCAGTGGACATTCAGGGACACACACACATACACACACACACGCACACACACACACACACCTATCGGGAGCACACCTGACTGGTGTTGCATAAGCTGATTATGCAGAGGAGGGACACAATTAACAGTAATCAATTTTATACAAGCCAGCTGCCAGAGCCCAGCAGACAGTAAGTGTACAGATGGAGATTGAGCGAGTTACATAACAGCAAAGTCTGCATCCACCTGACCGCCACGGCGCCGCCGCCTCTGAACCTTCACTCTGGACAACGAGAGACAGACAGCGGCCGTGGCGTCAGAGGGAAAACAGAGAATCTGGATGTGCTGGTGACCACGCAGGCAAAGATTAAGGTTACAGTGAAACCAGTGCACACAATGCGATAAATGCACAGGAAACAAACAACAAAACTGACCAATTATGAATCAGTTGTACTTAAACCCAATTAATAACTGACCCCAAAAACAGAACTTCAGGACATACAGATCCTCTTCTAACCAATTAAAAAGAAAGCAACGCTCGCCCCCATCCCCTCAGGCAGTACCCCACCTCTACTGAGGTTTGCTGCAAAGTGCACACACTGACCTGTCTGGGGAACATTGTTCAGCAGCATGATCAGCTTAGTGTACTCATCGAGCGTCTTCTTGGTGGCGTTTTCCCTGCAGCAACAGAGCAGAATGAAAAAAAAAAGTTGAGAAACTCAGAGAAGAACATCCCGGTGTTTCTTGAAGTTAAAGTCAACAGGACTTTGTTTGGATTTGGAGGCGAGCCACGATTCATCCGGTGGGCTCCATCTGTACATCTGACTGATAGTCCCATCATTATTCTACAAACAGCAAGTCAATTAGCACCCCATAAATAATTAGTACCTCTGATCGTGATGTGTCCTCTGAAGGTGGCGGTGTGACACACCCGTTTGTGTGAGGATGCAAATGGTAAACCCAAAAAATATCATGACTGCTAGTAGTCTGTACAAACTGTTCAACAATGTGATGAATTAGTGAAAAATGGCCAAAATCCATCTGCACCAATTCAGGAAGACCAACAGGGATTTAAAGGTTACATATTGATTTTATTTATTTCAACCTGCACCCATTTATACATATTGTGACAAGTGTAAGAAATAGATTTTCACATGTCCAACTATTCAGTACGTCAGGAATAACTAATGTGTTTGCAAGGCCTAGAGTGCAAATGTGTGTGTGTGTGTGTGTGTGTGTGTGTGAGAGAGAAATGGGGAGTGAAAAACAAAGGAGGAGATGCTGCAGTGGAGTAAAACCTGTAGAGAATGTGTCCAATTATCCCGAAGAGAAAAACACAGCCTGATGAGGAGCATAACCCAGCCTCAGGCCAGACACACACACACACGCACACACACGCACACGCACGCACACGCACACGCACACGCACACGCACACACACACACACACACACACACACACACACACACACACACACACACACACACACACACACACACACACACACACACAACACACGCACGCAGGCTGAACATCGTCTGATGTCTACGGTCTGATGACAAGACGACGGAAAACCCTGGCATGCTCATAGAACTTTTACAGGGCGTACAACCTCCTGTGTGTGTGTGTGTGTGTGTGTTTGGACTGTGTGTGCAAGTGGTATTTTCAATGTATTGTGTTGTTTTGTCTCAGACAAACAGGAGGAGATTAACAGTAATGGACAGGAAAGAGGGGGCGACACGGTGGAGCAGTGGGTAGCACTGTTGCCTCACAGCAAGAAGGTCGCAGGTTCAAGACCGCCTTGGGGCCTGGGTCTGGGACCTTTCTGTGTGGAGTTTGCATGTTCTCCCCGTGTCTGCGTGGGTTTTCACCGGGTACTCCGGCTTCCTCCCACAATACAAAACATGCTCAGGTTAATTGGCAACTCTAAATTGCCCATAGGTGTGAGTGTGTGTGTGAATGGTGTGTGAATGGTGTGTGTGCCCCACGATTGGCTGGCGACCATCTGGGGTGTATCCCTGCCTCTCGCCATAAATGCGCTGGGATAGGCTCCAGCAGACCCCTGCGACCCTGAAAAGGAATAAGCGGGATAGAAAATGGATGGATGGATGGATGGACAGGAAAGAGGAAAAAGGAGGAGTGGCTGCAGTGGGAGGGAGTTAATGGAAAGTCTGATTGCCTGACCATTACACAACGTTTTGCTAAAATTTTTTCTTTTTTGTTTCAAGTGCATTTTAATCATTAAAATTTGTAACAACCACAATATTGATCTGGGTGCTTTGAGTGTGTGTGTGTGTGTGTGTGTGTGTGTGTGTGAGGGTGAAAACCCAAACGTGCGTGAACACTCACGGGAGCGTGCTGCCGTATTTCTGCAGCAGGAAGCTGGACAGCTGCTGCAGGATTGGCTGGCTGTGCAGCGCCACAAACTGCTCCCGACAGATCTGACAAAAAAAAAAAGCCATCCAGATATTTAATGGACGTCTTAACAGTCAAATGTGTAAAAACTGCAGTGTACAAAGGCAAAGTCAATACAGGAGCTATGAAGTATTATTTATTAGCTGCCACGATGTCTGACAACATGTAAAACCGCTCACCACCTTTATCACTAGAGGCGATTCCCTGCGTTTTTCTGCATTTTAAGGCATCTAAAAACGAACACTTTATCTCTTCATGAGCTCTTGATCATTCTGCTGTAGTTTTTTGCATCCGTACACAGAACGGTGCCCTGAGGAAACCCCGTGTTCAGCCTGCTCCCTGCATCAGCTCACGCTGAGAACGTCTCCGGCCACCTGTGGCCGCCAGCGGGCCAACACAGTTCAGGGATTGGACGGATGGAGAGAAGGATCAGCTGCCACTAATGCGAGGCCCCGCTTCATGTGCTAGATGTGGGCTAATGTATGAAACCCTCCCGCTGCCGCTGTGTGTTCACTTACCTGCGTGATGAGGAAGGCGTACACTCACACAAGAGACGGAGGATATGAAAGAGGATAAACGTACTGAGGAGGAACTGGAAGCTACATCTACAGAAAACTGGGACTTTGTGGTAATTAGATGATTTTATTCTACGCTGTGTCGACATAGTCTTGATCTCCTCATCAGGCATTGGTGGACACTTTATTTAGACCTGCATGAAGCAGCCGTGGGATGACGAGTATTTTAGCTGCTTCTAGCCACAACTCGAGTCCTAAAACGAGCCCTTTTCAGTTTTCACGGAAATAAATTGGAAAGGAGCCTCGAAAGTAAAGACAGCAGACGGACGGAACAATCGATTCACACGTGCCACTTTTAGCTTCGGTTGATCAGCAAAAAGAGGAGAATATCAAACCCCGGTGATATACGATCAGACGGAATGGGAAAACAAGGAAAGGTGAAAAGAATCCAAATGAGTGGGAACTGTAACTGAATACCTTGTTCATGGCGTCCACGTTGCAGGGGTGTGTCCAGAAGCAGTCGTGGACAGAGACGAATGTCAAACCGGCACTTGGGGTAGGGAAGAGAGAGATTTTGAAGGAGAAAAAAAAATAAAAAGGTGCACAAACACTGTAAAACAGAGACAACCATTGCTAAAACCTCATTCAAAGCCAGCGAGCATTCTGTTCTAAATGATCAAACTTGCCAAGAGGTCACCAGCTTATATTACAGCGTATCACTCCAACACTCATCTGAGGTGATAATTACTTTCTGAGTTGTGTGAGGTCGCTGTCAGCAGCATAAGGCTTTACACTGTGTAATTACTGTACTCGTACCTGCAGCAGTGGAGCGCTGTCAGCATCATGTGTGTGGAGTCCAGGGAGTGGATGAAGTTTGGCGGGAAGGCGTTCTTCTGTTTCACTGTGTCCGGCTTCCTGAGAACAGACAGAAAGGTCCAATAAAATAAACAAGATGTTTAACTACATGTGTAAGCTTACTTTTGTCAAATCTAAGACAATGGCAGTTAACTGGTTAATAGAATTTGAGTGAAATTTGCTGAGCAACATATTTTGTCAGGAAGGAAAAAAAAAAAAAAAAAATCAATCGCATTGTCTCAAATAAACACCTGATTTGTTCAGTGTTTGAAACAAACCAATGTCCAGGCTTTTATAAGGTATTAACTATCACATATAATCACTATGCACAACACACAAAAAATAGGTTTTAATAATTTAAACATAGTATTAAGCTCTTAAGAAGTTTATTATGTGCAACACCATCGTTTTTTATGCACTTTTATTTTTTGGCAAAGAATTTTCCAAAAGACAGACCATACATAACTATATAAATGTACATAAAACACAAGACAAACCTGAATAAAAATAACTACATGTAAAACATATATAATTAAAAAAGAATTAAAAGTGCCAGCACCAATTATTATTCTGAAATTTTGTGTAGCTCCTCATTTTAAAAATGGTTATTTATTATCATCAGAGAATAATGACACATTTCTATAAGGGAATTATCACAAGAGGGAAATGGGTGTATGAGGGTGAATAACTTTACATGTGAGATCCAAACATGACTCTTTGAGTTGTTTGAGCCAGGAGCTAACGTCAAAAGTCATTTTAAGAGCATAAGTATAAACGCATACATATAGAAGTGATAGAAAATGACTACTAGAAGGTAACAGAAATGCAATATTGCTGCTGCTGATGAAAAAACTGCCTGTGGGGGAAAAAAAAAGCATTTTCACACATTTTTGTATCCCTACATTCCCATTACCCTGAGCCTGTGCCATTCAAATCCTCCGGGCTGCCACGGACCAGAACGCTGCTCTAATGGGAACAGAGACGGAGCGGAGAGAGTCTGGACCAAATGCAAAGCTAAAACACACACACACACACACACACACACACACCTGGCACATACAATGTGTGTCTGTCACTCATGTTTTATTTTGGGCTTGCAAATGTCCTTTTAGATGCTGTTTTAGGTTTGAGCTAAGCAAAAAATAAATTGCTCCGTTTCTATGTGTAGAGTTAAACTGTCTGTCTTCCCCCCCCCACACACACACACACACCTTTAGGCCCCAGAGGCCTGGCTGAGCAGACAGGTGCCCAGTCACTGCTCTTAAAGACAGACTTAGCACAGCTCTCTGAAGTGTAACCACAATCCCAGCGGAGCTCACGAGCAGGCAGAGGGTTCACACAATGTCACAAGTGATACTGAATGGTGGCGCAGGACTCAGCGTTTCACATTTTTTTCCACTGCACTTTAGAGGCACTCTTGTCAGGACGAGAGGGACGGAGGAAAAAGTGAGAACTAACAGAGCTGGAAGCCTGTCACTCCTCCACTTGGACGTCTGTTCGCACATTTAATGCTGGACAAGCTCCTTTTTCAGGGTGTTTAATTATGCAATTGTGTGTGCGTCAGTGGGCGCGCGTGCACGCCGCAAAAAGAAAAGCCAAAGAAAATCAGCCACGTCTGGCTTTTAATGTCAAGGCTGTGAGACACTGACGCATTCTCTGACAGCAGATTTCAGTTTTTGGGCGAGGCGGCCTGTTGAGGCTCCAAACACCGACTCCAGGGTGGTGAAAAGTTCCAAGAATTTAATATCTCTTTCAACAAGTTAAATATAATAAATTTGTTGAATTAAAAACATTTTTTTTTTCATTATAAAAAAATTCAACGTTCACTGCACTTTTGTTATAGTTTGGCCTTTTAAACCTTTATTTTCACTGTATTCACAAAGTCGGCTTCTTACTAGCAACACACAGAAGGATATACATGTAAATAAAATGTACACCTAAATAAATAACAAGTACACCCATAGTATGTGTTCAGGCAAATGTTGTCCTCCCTCCTCTAACTTTGGTTGGGCTGATCCTTCAGTTTTCACACAGCTGGATTTGTGATGTGCTACAGACGTCAAACTGAGGAAGACGGCTGTCAGCTTTTGTCATTTTCTTTTTCCGGTGCTCTCACTCAACCTTCCCATCGCTGTCTCTCATTCCGTCTCAGTTTGTCATCTGCTCACCTTTATCATCCTTCCAAAAAAACTTTCCTCTCTTGCCTCACAGCACTTTTGCTTTTTCCATCCTCCTCTACACTATTTGTTAGTAGAGAGCTGTTAGAGATGTGCTGCTGTGTTCCAGTGGACCCATGAGTCTCAGCTGTTTAGTCAAAAATACAAGTTTTTTTCTTTGACTTAACCGCAATGGAGAGGAGTAGATAAAAAAATCCAGCAAACAAGCAGTTCCTTTTTCTAAGCAAAGTAATGAATTGCCTTTTTGTGTCTAATGCTTTACTCCCTGTAAGCCTTTCCAGATTACACCTATTTAATGAATGACGGTTAAAGGGATGTACACTCAAGTAATATCCTCTAAACATGCCAGATATTTTAATAGGTGATTTCAGTGCAAACATTTACCCATCAGTGTAGTGGATATATTCGTCGATATATTCTACCCACATGTGGGTGATAATTATGGGAGTTTTTTAATTTTACTACCACTACCATAAATGCTCTAATATAGATGCATCGCATTCTACAGCAGGATCTCTAAAATCTGTCCGGTACCACAGCTTTTATTAGAAGCATTGTTTTTGTTCATGTTCTGTATGCATACTGTGGCATACATTTACAATATTAAACATTTATTTCATGAAATTCTGTATCTGTCCTCGCAATATGTAGTTATAACAACAAATACTTTCCATCACATTACCAAAATCCCCTTTTACTTGATGGGTACATGAGTTTTCGTTCTAACGCTGATCTATAAATGAAGTTTCTTGACAAAGCAGTTTAAACTACTAAAAACCATTTGTGTGTGCAAAGTCCCAGTTCAATTTGGGATTTCTAGGTTTTCAAAGAAGTTAAACTTCACATTACTGGTTGCATTTCCTCCTTTATGACATTTACATCCGAGCTGGAGAAGGCAATTAGTAAAAATAGCCACAGGAGATAGAGCTTTGTGCAGACGATGATGGCGGCAGTGGAAGCCAAGCGCCTCCAGAGAGCTAAACAAAAAGTTGTCGAGCAGTCGGAGGCTGCGTTCGGCAAAAGCCAATTAAAAAAATAAGCGAGGCCTGTTGTAAACACATCCTCTTAGCAACCATCCCCTGCTGTTCCTGCAGGTCACTAACATCACATCAGTACGAAATGTCAACGAGCCCCGCGAGAGCACGAGGCGGTAACATTACAGGAGCCTGCTGATGGCGTGGAGTGGAGAAGCAGCGTTAGAGCACAAACTTACTCTGCCACGTCATGGGAGATCTTCACTTTGACCGACTGCATTTCACACTTCACCTGGAGAGACACAACAACAAGGAAATGAAAGCGTTAATAACCTCACTTGTATGTATAAAAGGATGTATGTTGTATGTTCTTGGTCTATTTCTTGCAAATACTGAAAGGACAATGAGTTGTGTGCATGGTACAGGTTAAGTTAAGTAGAAGTTAAGACATTTAAGAGGTTCAGGCAGAAAACGCAACGTTCTGCACATCGAGCAACACTGCAAAACCGAGCCAGTCCAGCGGAGTCGCCTTTCCAAAAAAAAAAAAAAGGGGGGAAAAAGGTAAACTCCTATTTCATGCTTCAAGTGAAAGTTAATTACTTTACTTATCCAAACACACACAGACGCCATGTATCCATGTAACATTTTCCCACTGCGTATCTAGGTCAGCGTGAAGCGGCGTGGGGTCAGGTAGCACAGAAACTCAACGCACGCTACTTGACCTGTAAAAGCTGCGAATATCCTTAATTATTAAAACTGTCGCTTTTCTTTGTTTCCTTGCAAATCTGCAATTTTTTGCAGATTAAACTAAGTTTAATCCTCTAAAAAAATACATATAAGTCAAACTGGGATAAATAGCTATTCCAGTTCATGACGTAACTATAACTATGAAAGTTCTATAGAGACACACAGAGAATCTGTTGTGTTTCTACTCAATCCTGTCGTGTAAGATGCTGAGAGGTGGGGACTTTGAAGCAAAGGATGCTGCTGATGCTGCTGATTGTTGCTGACTGTGTGGACGCACAGCGCCCGGCGTCTACGGCGGCGCCCACACCAACGGCGAACCTAGAAACCGGTGAATTTTTAATGGGGACCTCATTCTGCACAATTAAGTGTAAACAAAACCGGGAAGAATTATGTCACGTCGAGGAAGTCAAGCTACGGTTTCATGTGGACGTGATGCGGCCGTTTCCTGTTCTCGCGTTACGCACGCACGTACACGCGCACGCGGGTCCGTGCCGACGCGTCGTCTCCGTGAACGGTTAACAGAGATAGAACAGAGAGGAGGGCTGGCGGAGAAAGAAAACCTCGAAAAACGTAGCCTTTGAGGCATCGAAAACACAGGTAGCCATTAGTCATCAGGACTTAAGATTCTATTACTCTAGTTTCATGTTTAATTGAGGACAAACTCAAAGGAGGCGGAACAGAGCTCACATGAGTGGAATGTATGACCACATCGATTCAACAGTCTCTGGTTTCTCTAGGTGACAGGCTCGGGAAATCCTTTGTATTTGCACCATCATCCACTTAACTGTAATAACGAAGTATCAGCGCAAAAGCAAGGATGAGAAGTATTTACCGGTCTACCTCTGCTCGGGCTTGCTGGTTTATTTATCGCCATGTGTGAGCTCTCTCTGAGACCACAGCCACCGACAGAAGACATAACGCTCTAATCTCCCGGGCCTTAAGAGCCCGCTCAGCCGTGCCAAGGCATGGATGGCGGGGCGGCGTGACCCTTGGAACCGAGCCGGGGTGAGAACGACGGGCCTCTATCAGGAAAGAGATACGTGTGGCAGCAGGCGGCCGACAGGCAGCGTTCAGCTTACAGTTATGTATCTGGGCGTCCTGGACACAGCATGCAATATAAATAGGAAGTATGGATTCCTAAAGAAAGGTGGAAGCTTAAGTAGATTTTTAATGTTTGGCCAAATGAGGGTTGGACTGTTCCACGGTTTAACAGGACATACACTATGACTGACTATGTACTTTTCCCTCTATAGTGTTCCACATGGACATGTGACTGCTATAAGGAAAGGAGTTTAGATTCTGTCCTGTTAGGTGATAGTGCTGGGATTTCCTGAGGGTCTGTGAACGTGTCTTGGAGTAGGGCGGCCATGGCCCACAGCAGCCTGTGTTTGTATGAGGTTATGGGGTTTTATCTTTTAATGATAATGATGCTGATTTGAATATCTATCTTTTAAAAAGTCATTAGACATCAATATTGTGATATGGTTACTTTTAAGAACAGCATTTACTGGAGGTTAGTATGAATGAGTAGGAAACGTGTGTTCACATTTATTAACAAATACACATGGGAACAAATTTGCATTCAGTTTGTTCTTTTTAGCTTGAAAAAGGAGTTGTATCATAAACAGGCAAAATAAAGAAAAGAAATTAATTGGTGGTTCAGTGTTTAGAACTGAGCCTTTAAGCCTTTAAGCAGGAGAATGTGTTTTTGTACGTCTAAATGGCCCAAATAATTTATATTGAAATAGATCGCACCGTACTTTGCCTACAGCATTGCATGCTGGGATTGTCTGAACACTGAGTATAAGGAGTGTACACTGCTCTGTGATTCTATCTCTTCCCTAGGAATGTGTAGTGACCACCCGGAACGTTGGAAACCAAACATTTAATGTGGAAAACTCTGTTGGGAGTCGTAAACGGTTTGGTGGGAGTGGAATATGTAGTGGGTCCTGATTGGGAGGAGTTTTCACCCATTTTAAAAAGGGGTAAAGTTACCAGAGAATAATTAAGAGCATGCAACAGCAATGATACTTGTCATCGATTTTGTCAGAAAAGACAAAAAAATGCTGAAGTGGAAATCAGGGCATCAAACCTCTATTTCTAACAGCTGCAGGTGACACTAGTGGAACCTGCTCCACTGACATGATGACACAGTGAGAGTGCTCCAGATGAGCTTTAATGGAATATAAGTCAAGAGTTGTGAATGGATGTCTCCATAATCACGATTTTGGATAAATTCTGTTCAATCAAGATGATCTCAACACTTTCTCCTGTTTTCATGATCTTTATTCTCACTGAGGATTGGGATTGAGAACTGCATTGACTCCAATTATTTATAATACAGTTGTGGGTAAAAGATTTATTGGTTATTCATTGGCTCTAAAGAATTTTACAGAAAATGCTGAATGTTGCTCATTGTTTTCTAAAGCCCAATGTCACATCTTCAAATGTTTTCTAACGACATGACAGTAGCCCACAACAGAACTTAAGAAACTAGAAAATAATGTTAACATTCTTATTATCAATTCAACACGTGATTGCCTTTGCGAAATGTGACATTTCCTTTTTGAATAGAGTAACATTTTAAAACCTAAATGACGTAAATGACCTAAAATTAACTATTGAGAGGCTCAAACCAGAGAATGTGTCTAGAGGACCATTCTATTAATCGATTAACTGATTTGCGTCTACATCTCAATGACACAGGTAAAGAAATACTGAGGAGCTTCGTTGCTTGTATGCTGCTGCCTGTCTCTGTAATTATACATCTGTATGAAATTATTAGCTGCATTTGTAAGGAAGGATAAAAAGCTTAAAGTGACAGATGTTCACATAGATGAAGTGTATTAAAGCTGTGTTTGCTGTGTTTTTAGTGGATCGCTTGAAGGTCGCTGCGTGATGAATGACAGAATCACACAATTATGAGGGAATGATTTTAAAGTAGAGCAGCGTGGTGAAAACCCCTATTCGTTTCTGCCAGGGCGCCTAGCTAATCCATCATCTTTTCCTAGAAGGACTTCCTAGAAGATCTGTCCAGTTTCCTCTTTACATCCCTCCTCTGTGCCTGAACAGATAAGAGGTTCGGGGGGAGGAGAAGGAGAAGCTGTGACACACACCTACTCACAGGAAAAAAAAAAAAACAAGCGGGGTGAAGGTCAATGAAACGGAGGTGAACTGTGGTGTGAGTAATGGACCGCTCTGAACCGGGTCACTGCCGTTCGCTGTCCTCCTGCTCATTAGGACGCATGCGTGCATGATCTGCGTACGAGACCTGACTCAAACCCAGAGGCTGTGATTAATGAGACCTGGGCTGACCCTGCCGCGTGTCTGTGGGGAATAGGCTGCACCACAGATGGCCGCGGACACAGCAGCCATCAGTAACTACATAGAAGCAAAGCTGTCGAGAGGGGAATCCCCATTCATCAGCTAGTGGTGAATAACGCTTCTGCTTATTTAAGTGGGTCTCCCACACCTCCTCTATCTGGTCACCTCCTCCAGCTCACCTCTTCCTCTGAAAGGGAAAACAGCTGCAGACTCATATTGTCGCTTCCACACACACATGCACACACACCTGATCTTTTCTTTCAATTATTCTTTTTCTACCTCTCAGTGTTGCCCTTGAATGTGAAGCTGCATTTATCATTTAACCGATGCATCATGTTGACATTTGGAGATTCCTGGAATTTTTATGAAAGAACAAATACAAAGAAAAATGCAGGCAGGATGCATCCTCTTTAAAAACAGTATTTATATAACACCGACCTTCTTCTTGTAATCAATGAAAATCTCACTTTCTATGATATAGAACATTTAAATAAACCATCTGGGTGTGTAAATAGTAAGGTAGATCTTACTTAAAGCATTTTGTAATAGTAAAGTAGATAAACCTAGTATAATTTTGGAGCCTAATCCAATATAGAATCTTTGGCTGGAGTCAAAGAAAAATCTGTTTATTCACAATTCAACAAGCAACCTGCCAAAAATCAAAGGTGCCAGTGATATAAACATTCACACAGATGCTGTAAACAAAAATATGTATGTACTTAATATTTTAGGAGGCTGATCATTATGAAAACACATTTTAGATTTTCTCTTTGTAGAGTCCTGTTTTCATGTTGACAATAAAGAGTCCTTTTCTGTTGTTCAAATAAGCCATTAACATAACATGAACATTATTTATAGGCACCATACTTTATTTTAACATTTTACTAACTATAGTAATAGAGAACAGCGTCTAGGGAAATCATTCTTTCAACATAGAGGACATTCGACAAGCTTTTTTAATCACACAATAAACTCACAAATCCAGCTGAGGACTCCCCTGTGTCAACATTTGCTGAGAAAGAGATTTCACTGTAACCTTGGCTGGGAGGAGGGGCGAAATAAAAATAAAATGAATAAACAAGGAATCTGAGTCAGAGTGACCTCTGATCCGATTAATATCTGCCAATCCTGTTAGGCAACCGCCTTGATGCAGGTTCATGCTCCGTTCAGCTACTCCATCCCACCCTGATGTCCTCACCTCCCATCAGCTATGGAAAACACGCAATTACACGGATCGACAGGTCGCCGTTCGTACTCATCCCTGTACTCGCATTGAAAGACACACACACGCACACACACACACACACACACACAAACCTGTCTGATAATGTGACGCCACTGTCGCTACTTTCACTTTACACTTACTGCTTTTCTTACTGTGCATCTTACCGTCCTATCTCCAGTCTAATTACCAATGACCCCCAGAAACACAGCGGCCTTGGATTTAAGAGGCAGAGAGGAGGCTGGGAGATTGAATTTAATCCACCTACATAGGGAAAAGGTGACCTTTCTGCACGTTAGTTTCATTTATGTTGCGACGACTGGATTAAAGAATTATTGGGGGAGGAACAAAGTCGTCTCTGAAACACAAAGCTAAAGCCTCCTTCATCCATAAAACCCACTTCATTCATCTGAGGGCCTCAGAAGAAGAGCAGGAAATCAGCTTCCTGGTCCTGGCCGGACATTAAAAGAAGCGGATCGGATGGAGGGAATGCGCCCTGCCCCGTCGCCCACAGGGGACTCACCATCTGTCACCCTCGCTCTCCTGCACCTGCTTATGAGGTGTCACTCCCCCTCTAAGCCGACCTTCTGCTTGATGTCGGACTAAAAGAGCAGGGTGCATGCTGGGACAGCCTATGGGCTTCCTGCCTGTCTGCGCTCGGTATGCGCTATACGTCTGTTTCCTCCTTTCACTTAGTTAAAGAGCTCAAGGACATTAGAGGTCAAACGGGTTGAAATAATCAAACGCATACGTAGGCCTTCTCTTTCTCACACATACCCGCCTCGCGTGCATACACGTTATCTGCAGACGTGCCGGCGGGCAGACGTTTTATCTGCAAGACAGACTTCTGTCGGGGTCTCCATAGTGACGAACAACTCCGCTGATGTTGAGCTCCATAACAGCTGGGCCACTCACAGCAATCGCGACACACCATCGGTGCTGCACTGATGCACCAAACTATTGAGACTTGGAAAGCCCAGCTGGGACATTCCACCAGTGCTTAAAGCTTCATGAGCGGTTGTGTGTTCTCCTGCATTTATATTATATATATATATATATATAATAAATTGAAAAACTAAGACATTCATTATTTTAGGGAGGCAAAACAGAGAAAAGAGATAGGGAGAGTGTAAATTAAAGGGACATAAAAATGTAGGTTGTGCACAAACAAAATTCACACTTAAGTCTAAAATGAGGGTTTTCAAAAAGTGACTACGGGCCTCCCATTTAGACAGAGCTGGAAAAAAGGCACCTCTCTCACCCCCCCTCCACAGTTTACTTGCTTAGTTTTGCACAATTCCTGGATGCCTGTGGGATCATGTTTATGCTATTTGAGACTCAAAAACTGAGCCAAGATAGGCTGATACAGCTGTCTGACATAACCTCAGACTGTACAAAATAAATAAAAGAGGTCCGTCGTGTATTATTTATTGACTTCTGACTCTTTTTTTTCTTGTTCAGTTTTGCTGAGCAAGAAAATAAATGCAAAAAACTGCCTAATCTGTCAAGTGATTGAGAAAAGACCCACGTTATTATTTGGTAAATTACAGTGACCTGAAACTGGAGGCCCCTTGGGAGGTTGACCTCCCACAAACCTCCGTCCTACAGTTTTATACTTGTTTCTTCTTAAACACAACTACCAGAACATTCCTCCATTCATCAGGTTCACTCACATGTCACAGAATAATTTTCAATTATCATCAATAAGAGAAAAAAAGGTGATCAAATTGCATGGATTCATTTGGGACTGCGCACATTCAAGCAAATGTTTACTTAGTCTTGCCAATTTGGTGGTCTGGAAAACAGCCCAGGTATGGTAGAAAAAAAACAGAATTAAGAAAAAAAATGATAATATTTGATCTTTTAGAGGAGCCGCTGTTCTTCTTACTGTGTTTTACAGCTCAAACCCAAATGTGTTTAGTAGGCAACCGGATGGTCACGGTTCACAGCGGGCCAGCCTCAGTTATTATAGACTTCATCTGGAACTCCATCCAAGTCCAATGAAATGTAATGAGTGGACATTACATAGTGAGAAAAGGATTACAGTGAAAGTGATGATCCAAAGATTTTCTCTACCTCACGGAAATATTATTAAGTGGCCTTCACTAATGGACCGTACATACAGTTTATGGATTATTTGAGAATGTGTGTGAGCGAAGAGGAAAAAAGAAATGGCCAATATGCCTGTCAAACAGCATTTGCACAGAGAGGCGGTGCATCCAGATAACAAATAAACCCTCCCAGTACTCACATCAATGCTACTACCAGGTGTCCTAGTTAAGCTACAGAAATGGCACAAAAGGGTGCTGCTGTTTGATTATGTGTGAAATTGTGTGAAAGCTCTGGAGTGTAATTATATTCAAACTTTGCGCACACACACACACCTCCCCATGCTTTCCAACGGGACTTACCACTTGACTTCGTTTGCGGTGGTAGGGCTGGATGATGGGTAAACCCAGGGGGGTCACCCACTCCACACTGTGGCCAGCCTTAGAGATGAGCCGGGCGCTGTCTGTCAGCCAATCCTGCAACAGAGCAGACGCCAGCATGGGTGAGGAGAGGGTACATAACCTGGACTGAAGAGTCGACTCTAATTCAAAGAGTCAACGCCTTCATATTTGCTGTATTCGTGTGTGAGTTTAGTGCGAATGCAAACATTTGTTGCGGGCTTGCTGAGGAACAGGTGAGGGCTTGTTGCTTTTGCTAATAATGGTGAACACAATGGTGCCATTTGCAGGAACATCTGGCACAGTTTTGCCTCCCAGAATGAATGGCCTATTAATGTCCACAAGTGGCTCCTCACACATATGCACGCAAATACAGGTGAACAAAGAGCTAGAGGAAAGATAAATAGCAACTCGGGGTAGCAGTCTGGCCCAGAGCTCCTCCATTCATCACCGCTGCTAGCCCTGCGTCTGTGCCCAGGCACAATAAAATGAAGATAGCATGAAAGCAAAGAAACAGGAAAAAGAGATTAACTAGCGAGGAGGCTGGGGAGATTGAGCGATCAATCCACAGATTGATAAGAAGCAGACAGAGGAGGAGAGAGAGGAAGAGAGAGAGGAATGAACAGGGAGTGGGAGCTTGAGGAGAAGTGTTGACAGAATAAATGGGAAAAGTACAGGGAGAGGAAGAGAGGTCAGGGATGACAGCGCTGAGGATTAATCAGCTGCCTCTCTCCCGTTCATACTTCAACTCACTGATGCAACATGCGAGAGAGGATCTGACCTATTTAAAAGCAGCAGGTGCACCCACATACACACACACACACACACACACACACACACACACACACACACACACACACACACACCGGGTCGGCACTGAGGTATGAAGGGGAAAAGGGAATTTGTCTCAGACTGGGTTGTCCCCACACAGTCCCCAGAGGACGACCTCGTGCTTGGTGGGGTTCTATTAGCTTGCCAGGCCCCTCTCAGCCTGGTTTATCACCGGGTGCACGCCCTAAATCTATAAATGGAGCCTGCGTGATGAAAGGGGCTCTTTGACAAAGTAATAGTGAAGTAAACTAGTCATTAATTTAAACTTTAGCACAACCTTTATGCAGTAGTAGGTCAGTAGTAGAAGAAATTTGATTTATTGACATGAGAGAGAGAAAAAAATGTTTTAATACCTGCATGAGTGTATGTTGTGCAAGGTGAATGTGTGTTTATTTATAACTTGAAAGGAAGGGGGATAATATTGGTTGTAATATGCTGATTAAGGCCCGAGCCACAATATTCTAGATTATTTTTAACCAATAAACGAATATCTCAAACTACACTGATCCTTAACATGAATTTTCACATAACATAAGGCACCGCACTAAAAGGCGCAGTCTCAGTTCTGTCTCAGTCATTACTGTATTTAACACACTGGCTTATATACCATATACTGGCTTAAGAAACTTGATGTGTTTATCTGAGTGTGTGCAGGTGTAATGAACCCACCTGGATCGCCCTGGTGCCTGTGAACATCTCCTTTAAGCCGAGGAACACCTGACTCACCAGGTAATGAGATGCCTTCCACACATGCTCCTGGAAAACACAACGCTTATTTATTCACACAGTCACATGCACATTTGACCACTTGAGCAAAAAACTAAAAATCCAAGAGTATAAAGTTGTTTTCATTTTTAATCATTACAAATTAGCAGAATGAGAGTGGTATATTTCTCATATCGTTACGGTGACGTGATCACCTTGTTTAAAAGAAGCCGCCTCATCCCCCTGTAATCACTTACTATTACACTCCCTCCAATTTCCTGTGCAAACAATTAGGGACATTATGCAGAAGTCACTTTGCACAGTTCTCTGGCTACAAGATGGTAGATATGCTAACGGCAGGATCATGCCGATACATACAATAGGATTAACTCCTAACTCTCATAGGGAAATATGAAGCCATTCGACATAATAAGCACCACAAAGCTGCAAGAAGATTAAATGCCTCCATTCTCCTGCCATGGTGTCATTCCACAGGATTGGTGTTACTATCAGACAACCAAATCAAAGTGGTTTTCAACTAAAAATAGATTCATATGGGCTGTGCACGGCATATCAAATACATCTATTGTGGTATTACACTCCTCAATAAACGTCTGTTCGTGCAGCTTATGTAGAACTAATGTCGAGGTACTGTCTTTGTATCAAATGTGATGAAATTACGTGCACTATTACGTCACTGTCCATTGTGTGATAAATGCCTTTGTGCACATGTGGAAGACAATGGGGCAATAACATGCAAGGAGACCCCAATAGAGTAGGCCATTCATCATCCGTCTGGGCTCATTGTGCGTAGGATTTGCCCCATATACAGAAGGCCCTGTGCTAAAAGGCCACTCTGTCTTTCCACACTAAAAATAAAAAAACGTATACAGTGGGAGGAATCCCTCCACTGCTACTGTACCTGGGGGAAATCCTCAATGTCCTCCAGTCTTTTCTCGATCTGGAGCCGTCCGCCGAAGCGCGTGACCCCGTACACCACTGTCATCACAGTCTGCTTGACCACCTTCCTGCTGATGAAGCCCTCCAGGACCTGGGCGATCTTCAAGCCGTTTGCTGCGTCCCGTGCTCGGAACTCCTCCACCTGAAACACAGGGGCACGTTGCATGTGGGCAGAAACTCCAACACTACAGCTGTTGCCCACTTTTACTCATTTTGCTATGCTTTCCTTTGAAAGTAAATTATATTTATTTATCGGGAAGCTTGCCATTTGACGCACCTTATATAATCTACATCCGACAACAACTGCGATGCCCAGAGGTAAAAATTTGACAGGGAGAGTGTCCTGCACCAAAGTTTGCTCCGCTTTCTGCTGGCTCACGTCGACTACACAAAATACTTTGCAGTTATAGTCGCTGCGCTGGGAAAGCTTCGGCTTGGGACAGATTTTTCACCCTCAGCACACTCTGTTCCTCCTGCCTGTGCATCACAATTAACATCAAATTGTTCCTCCCTACACATAAGCAGATTCACAGAAACCTGAAGCCCTTCAATTTGCCCTTTGAGCCTATGCATATGGCAAGCAGTCATAGGCTGTATAAATATGGAAACCTGCACTTTTATGTGGGGTATTAGAAATTAGAAAAGCACTATTAAATGCATTAAACCTAAACTGACACACCTAAATTATGTTGTTGATGATCAGTGTGGAATCGGTAGGTCATCTGAATATTAACAGCTGCAGCGTGATTTGCAAGTAAAGTCTCAATTTACTTATGTTTGCTACCTCAAGACGGAGCAGTTCAAAGAAAGGGAACAAATCAATGTGAACCAAGAGCTGCTCAGCGGTGCTGACCTGCTGCGCGACTCCGCTGTACACGTCCTGGGGCTCGTTGCAGGGCATGAGGTTGACTGATGTGGCACCAATGACGTCTCTGCCCAGAGCGGCGTAGTGCTGGAGACCATTACAGGAGCCATCCTGGAGGAGAGGGGGAGCGGGAGGGGAGGACAGATTAAAGCAGTGATGTGGAAGAGCAGAGGCAGGAGAGAATTAGAGAGATCGGCACCGCACAGGAGAGGAAGCACAATTTAACGATTTAACAGGGGAAGAAAAAAACAAAAAAAAGAAAAAAAAGAATCAGGGGTGAGATGAATCACAGAAGCTCAATAGATGTGGTAAATTATTAGGTTGAGTCTCAGTTGCTAACAACATATTGCCTGATGTCCCGCAGCTCATCGCCACACAGCAAATATTACACCTAATGCTTGGCTACCAAACCACTTTGGAGAATCTTGAATAAATGGCTCCATTCAGCCAACATCTGGGCTGGAATTGGCATCAGATGTAGGGTTTTATACAATAATTGATCAGTTTTTTATTATTCAAGTTAACTGGTTAATATAAACTCCTTTTAAAATCAATCAACATCAATATCATTTTAATTTCAAAGATGTGCTATGGAGCTGTTGTCCATAAAATCAGCAGAGAGAAAGAGCTGAATGCTGAACTCACACTAATGTGCATTCATATTTGGCCTATTTTTGATATATTGCAATATTTCCACCATCAAAAAAGTTGCACAGTCTGCCCTGCTGCTAGTCTGAGATTCATTTCACTGTTTTCCTACTCTACAATGGACACAAATTATGTAGAAGCTGCTAAAAGCCAAATCAACCAAACATGTACTTCAGTTTTAATAAAAGCTACAATACAACATGGTCATTACCGTGTTTCTTCACTTTGAAAATGAATTAAACTGCAGTTAATGCTTTAACCCGGTAGATTCCTGTTTGACATGACGACCTCTCGGGCCACTATGCAAACCCCCGCGAACCCAGAATTCTTTCACTGGATTTATGGTACCTGGTGAACGGGGCAGTGAGAGATGAACTGCTCTGGATCGGGAGATCTCACAGCTTTGGCTATCTCCATGCAGCAGGCCAGAGCCTGCCACGGTTCATCTGCATTCATCCACCACTTCTTACCCTGAGGGAGACAAACAAGCATGTGGCAGAATATTCTGCATTTACATATGCATCCACAAAATGTTCACGCTGTATATCAGATATTTATCACTGATTAAAATGACCTCAAGGGAGAAAGAAAGATGCTATAATCTGCATTTTAGAAATTGAGAATAGTATTTGTATTACTCTCTATATATAATAGCTATGAGGAAAAGATCAATAAAGACACACTGACATTGAGAGGGTTGTCAGCCGAGTCCAGGATGTCATCCATGATGGAGTTGGCGTATTCCAGGCGTCCCTGCAGCGAGCTCCTCTTCTTTAACCCTGTCAGATTGACTAAGTGGATCTTTAGCCAGTCCAGGCCCTTCGGACCGAGGGGCTTTCCCTCCGCAAATGTGAGAATGGCGCGACTCAGGTCGCTTCCCAGGTGATTAAAGTGGGGGGGGCAGGGGTAGGTGCGTCCCCGGAAGTCCATGTTGTGAGGGAACCAGAAGATCTTATCCCTCACGTGGTTGGCGATGGAGAGTTTATAGAGAGCGTCCATGCGCAGGCTGTACATCTCGGAGAATTTCTTCTTGGCGTTGATCAAGTCCCTTTTAATGCTGGCCTTCTCGGCAGAAGTAAGTGTGGCGTCTGTGGAGTTGAAGTGGGATAATTTGGGGGGATCAAGCATGGGTGGAGGGATGTCTAGTTTCTCGCTCCCGCGGTCGTTAAAGATGGAGATAATAATGTCCAGTAAGGGTCCGTTGATCTTCCAGGCGCAGTTGCTCAGATGGTTGAGAGAGTCCAGGACGGCGTTGAGGTTCTTGGATTTGGCGAGCAGTGCGTCGTGTTGGGTGTCCCCGTCCGCGCTGCGCATCAGCTTGGTAGGGGTCAGCAGGTAAGACCCGAACGTGGGCGAAACCCAGGGCACAGGAGGGCACAGCATGGGCATCACGTACGAGTCAAAGGTCAACTTGGTCTCCATGGCCTGATGCTTGATCTGGATCAGGAGGGGGTGGGGCTTGATGAAGCCGATCTGAGAAACAAGCATGATGGGGAATCCGATTAGAAGCAGGGAAAACTTCAAATGAGCAGCTGCAGAAAAGGCCGCCCTGGAAAACAAAAGCTGATGTTTCAAAATACGCCCAGATGAATGACGCTTTATCCACTTATTCCGTTCAAGTTCGGTCTTGACGTGTGGTGTGCAGTGTGGGACTAATTTCATTCCTGACTGATTTCAGCGTAGTCCTGAAATAAATACCAGTCGATGAGCACAAATGTTTCTTAACACTTTAAATCAAAACTGACACGGAGAACAATAAACAAGCTCCAGATTTGCATGCGTCGGTCCAAAACAACTTGGCTAAACCCGTGTTTCCATTGACATCATTCCTCCAGTTCCACAACTGGTCAAAATTAAAACACCACACTATTAACATTCATGAAAGTCCCGAGTAGCCAACTGCAGCTTCATGAGCCCCCAAATTAAACAGGTTGTTACATCCAAGTTCAAATATGGATTAGGATCTTTGTTGCATGTCAAAAAAAAACTAATTTTGCTGGTCAGGAGCAATGTCGCAAAAGGATGAATTGACATTTGTATACACAAGTGCTTTTTTTTCATCCAAAAATGAGGCTTTGATGTGCAAGAACGGCTGTGCTGCAGTTCTAATTTGATACAAACACAAAATTCTGATGAAGTCTATCCAGGAAATGCAGAAATCCTTCTCTCTATATGTGTTCTTCCCTGACATGGTTCCCTTGGCAGTAAATCAGCAAGCAAATTAAGGAAACACTAGAAAAGGGAGTAGCCTGGGACCTATTCATCTTCATCAACTGTCATCTTGCACGTGGGTGGGGGGGAAGTGAAGGTTTAGAATTCCTCTCATTGGAGTTTCATGCTGAAACTGGAATGCACAAGGCTTTAGAGTGACGGACAGTCTTGTCCAAGAGGAAGGTCAGGTGTTTCTGTGTTTCTGCTTCACCAGGGCTCATTCATCATTAATGGAAATTACATGTCATTTTCAATGAACGCCACGATAAATACGATGATATGATTTCATTGATGGAGTGTTCATAATAAACGGCTCACTGTGTATTATCTTAAGTTGGCCTCTGAAGCTTACCTGTCGGTCTTTACGAAAGGTGTACATGTGGTAGAGGACCGGGATGAGCGTCTTCTTGTGCTTGCGGTTTAGGATGTCGCTATCAATTTTAAGGTGCTTGACCATCATATCCGCCATAAAAGTGCCGATCTCCAGAACCACCATGAAGGGCCAGGTGTTGACGGTTCCCTGCAGCGTGGGCCCTGAGGAGTGCTCCATCTGCAGCTGACACCACTTCTCCCTGGGAAGGACGTCACACACCTAGGGGGAGAGGAACAGGAGGAGATCCTCTGATATTCAGAAAATTCATTTTACCTTAGTGTACAATATCAGAGTTTGTGATCATATTAAAATCAATACAAAGAGTCAACACAATAAGCTATGGAGTCTTTATGGAGAATTTTCAGCATTTTTTTCAAACTAGACCCTATTGTCCTATCTTTTAAGCCTCCTTTCGGCAGCTTTGAATCTTTTTTTTTAGATCAGTAGTAGAAGTTTAAAATGCTTTGGCTGATTAGACCTTTAATGAATTTCATTCATTTTACAAACCTAATGTGGCAATGCTCTCCTTGTCTCATCTAAATGTAAGTTCAGTATGCAAAAGATATAAAATCATCCAGACGCAACCAAAATATTTTGTCTTCGACTAAAATATTAACACATATTTAGGAAATGAATGTAAGGCCTATTCCTCTTATATGATTCATTTGAATGGGCGACACGGTGGAGCAGTGGGTAGCACTGTTGCCTCACAGCAAGAAGGTCGCAGGTTCAAGACCCGCCTTGGGCCTGGGTCTGGGACCTTTCTGTGTGGAGTTTGCATGTTCTCCCCGTGTCTGCGTGGGTTTTCACCGGGTACTCCGGTTTCCTCCCACAATACAAAACATGCTCAGGTTAATTGGCAAATCTAAATTGCCCATAGGTGTGAGTGTGTGTGTGAATGGTGTGTGAATGGTGTGTGTGCCCCACGATTGGCTGGCGACCATCTGGGGTGTATCCCCCTGCCTCTCGCCATAAAATGCGCTGGGATAGGCTCCAGCAGACCCCTGCGACCCCGAAAGGGAATAAGCGGGATAGAAAATGGATGGATGGATGGATGATTCATTTGAACCCTGACGTATGTTTTAAAGTGCTTTTGCATTCTATATATATTTGTACTATGTACATTTATATATGCGTTTTTATGCACTGTGGCTTTACACACTTTACAAGTTATATGTAGTTATGTCTAATTTTCTAGTCTATTGAAGTGTAAGTAGAAATGGGACTTGAGTGCCTATCAGATTGATCTGAGCAAAAATTTCTTAATTTGGTCCAGTATTGAGCAAGAAACAGCAGCCCACTTCACAGCCGATGCGCTATAATGAAGCATTGTTTTCGTTCGCCTTTGCAAAGCTCAAATTGTTAACCTAACGTTTCATTCACACCAAAAGATAGCCCAGAAATCAGCAGCAGCTGCCAGCAGCATCTGGCTCTTTTCCCATCGTTTCCCTGGCCTGCTCGCTGCAGCTCACGTTTCCACACACAGGTGATTTCTGGTGCTGGTTCTTGCCCAATTTTCGACAAAATTGAGAAGTTTCTGCTCTGGATTACTCAAATAGACAAATTTCTCCTTTGGGTGAATTTGTCAAAACGGGCACTTATTTCCTGTCCAATTAAAAATATCTTTTCTGTCATAACTACTGTTAAAAAGCCCCAATGGATTAAAAATTCAGCAAGACCCCAAAGTAAAAGAATCAGCATGGATCTTTAAATAAATGGCTGCAAAGCAATTAACTATAGGTTATTTTATTTCTTTAGACTTGGGTTCTTTCTTTAGAAAATTAGGGTGAGTCAGTTATATTATGTCATTACAAAAAATGCATGTAGTCATCTATATACAAATAAGCTTACCTTGATGTTTAGTCTAACATTTATGGTGTTAACAGAACCATAAATAAACCCAAATGTGTGTATTGAGAATAGCTGTGTGAAAATGAAATAATACTAATAGGCATCATTTGATGCATGAAAAGGATCCTACATGAAGCAAACACCTTACCTAACTTCTAGTTTAACTAGCTCCTACAATATAATGAGCTCTTGTTCATTACAGTCTTGATGACATTAGCATTTTCCCCTCAGTGTACCAGAACTATCAAAACACTGGTGCCAGTGAAACTGCCTGTAAAACTCCTTTGAGGGCCTTGCGTGATAAATTAAATTATAAATGCCACACTGCTCAACAGATTTCAAACCAACGTGAGTCAGAGATTCTTTTTAATTTATTCAGAATTATTAAGGGATTGAGCAATGTACTAGGGAATAATACTTATTACACTTCAGAATTGAATACAAATAGGTATTTGTCCTGACAAATGTATACTGTGTTGCACCACAGCACATGCAAAATAAATATAAAGCACATCTTGTTCAGATAAACTGACATAAGATTCATTTTCTTTTGCAAATGCAAGCACAGAGGAAGACTGTGGTGTCATGGTTTCTCTACCTGGGTATCTTTGGCCAGCAGCTCGGTGTAACCGTTGTAAATGTTGCCCAGCTTCTCCACTGTCTGGTTGTGGTACTTCTCCCGCACAGAGTACTGGGTGTACACCCTGTTGCCAAGCTGGCTGGCTATGCACCTCAGTGTGTCTCCGCTGACAGGGATACTGTTAACAGTCTGGACAAGAGGAGGACACAGGTTAGAACAGGGGGGTCAACCTCAGGTCCTGGGTGGTCGGTGTGGCTGCAGGTTTTTGTTCCAACCGGGCAGTAACACACCTGATTCTATTAATTAACCATTAGAGCTCTTGCTAAGGACCTTCATTAGTAGAATCAGGTCAAGGTCAAGTAGTTGCAAACACTTGTGACACTGGCGTGTCGGGCTTTTGTCAGATGTGGTTACGTTAAAATGAAAAAGCAAAAGGAGAAATCACAGTAAAAGCAGTTTTTTAACAAGTGACCTAATATCACCTGTGGTTTCTGTCTGTGTTGGAAGCAAACAAATATGATCAAAGCACATTCCTGCATAAAAAAATCTTATATAACACCTACATAACTAACTTCTAGCTTAACCAGCTACTGGAATATAATGAGCTCTGCCTCATTATATTCTGTGTGACTTATCAGTCTCCCCTTAGCGTAACAGAACCATTGAAGCATCTTCATTTTTATGTTGTAGTAAAACAATCCGCCCTCGATCAAAACGCTCTTGACATCAAACATTGGCAGGATTGGCTGGGCTTGGTGGGTTGTGTTACCTGCAGCATGATGTTCACATAATCTGTATCGTCCAGCAGACAGAGGTAAGGGTAAATGTTGAAGTAAATCCTCTTGTTGTTTCGCTTAGCCACCATCGCCCTGTTCTCCCTGAAGGCTTGGAGGAGGACCTTCTGCCACTGGACCTGAAGCTTCTCCAGCAGGTTCCGCTTAAAAAAAAAAAAAAAAAACAGACAACACAACCTTAAGTCACCGGGGAAAAATCAAAACCACCAATTCTGCAGAAATGCTCGTTTTTGACACGTGGTGTGAACTGAATGGAAAGTCATTATAAATGATGAAGCAGTAGATGGGGCCACCTCTCATTGGACCTGAAGCACCGTACAACATGACTGTGCATTCTATTTAAGTATGGGCTTGTTCATCTGGTGCCTCTATATAAGAAAGAGGGGAAAACTATCAACTATCAACTAAGAATCTATCAATCAATCTTTTTTCCCATGATCCCACTAAGATTTGAGAAAATGTTATACATTTGGCAAACACTTATGTGCTTTCTGAAACTTATGCCAGCAGGTGGCTATTTCCCCCAGTCCCAATGCAAATTAAGCTTATTGCCTGTACACGCATGAAAGTAGTAGGAGTCTATTCCAACTCTCTGCGAGAACGCAAATGACTGCATTTCCCAGAATGCCAATGTGCTCTCATGTTATAGTGCGTTTTTGATCCAATGTGTTTTAAATGAGGGGGGAAAACTTTTCTTTGAGCCTGCAGTCGGGACAAGTATCAGCTGCATCTTTACCTGCTATTTCTGGTGCAATTACGATAGATTTTAATTTTCATACTGAATCCAAAACACAGGGAAAAAAAAGTGTGTCCCATGTGTGCAGGTTTGTCCATGTTTACTCCGTCTGACTGAAGCAGAGCCACTGTCTGGATGGCGGATGGAGAGGTGACTCTGCGTTCTCTCCAGAGGCCTCCATTACAATACATCATTATTCTGCCCTGCCTGTCTGTAAATGCTCCCTGACCACCAGGGACTCGCTGCCTGCTTGCTTCCCATGTAGCCCATCTGCAGAGACAGACGAGCCAGGCTGGATTGTAAATGCCAGAGTTGGGGAGGAGAGAAAAAAAAAAGGCACACCACAGGAATATGATGTTCCTCCTCTAACCTGTCAGGCCTTGCTGCATATGTGATTTAAAATCTTTTTGACACAGAAAGAGAAACTTAACTGGAGGTAGACAACATTTTCCTCCCAACAGGAAATATTAGTTTATGATAATTTTTTTTTCCCCTAAAAACATTATCTTTATCAACTTAATATGAATTAGGTGCCAATGACAGTACCAGTCAATTTCAGACAATTTTATTTCCTATTATTTCTGTATTATTATCACTTGGCACATGAATTCATTTAATTACAATTTTGTTTTAATTTATATACTTATGGAAATAAAATAAATGGTTCTTTTTCAAATAAATACATTTAAAAATGAATAAATAAAATGGAAAATCAAATAAATGTGGCATTTATGTGCAAAAGAAAAGCACAACACAAATGAGTAAATGGAATTAATTAAATGGAAAATTAAATGAATATGTGCATTCACTGTCGTAATCATTTATGAACTAAGTCATTTATTTTTGTTCAGGAAGTTTCATTCCTCCATAATTCTGGCCATGTGTTTAACACTTTCTGTTATAAAACGTCTAAAGCATGAATCTTATCAGATGGGGTCTGCTGTTTACTGTTGACAGTGATGAGGTCAGATTTTTAAGAATGATCCTATACCACTCATTATTAACAACAAAGTCTTCTCCATTGTGTAAACACACTTTGGGTTCATCTGTTTTGCAGTGAAGATGAAGTCGGGAACAACACGTGGGTTTGTTTACCTTTTCACACATGTCCTTGGTGACGGGCTTGGACGCCTCCACGGAGTCGATGGTGACGGTGCAGCCCTTCTCGATGTCGAGCTGCTCTACCAATCGCTGCTGGAGATCCTCCTTGGTGAAGTCCAGCTTGGCGTACCGGTGGTCTTCTCTCTAAAACACACACACACACACACACACACACACACACACACACACAGAAAGACACTTGAGATTAACCTCGCAGACGACTCCTAACCCGTCTCAAAGCACCTCTAACCTAAATGTGACCGGTGGTTGCTGGAGCTAGTTTGTACACAACAAAGCCTGAGAGGATCAATTCAGGCCACCGTGTAAAGAGACTCTCCAGGCCAGCGAGCGATTCATAAACCCACCTCATCCTGCTGCCAAGAGAGCGCTAATCTGAGCTTCAATCTCACAATCTCTGGCTCAGCATTGCTAGAAAGTTAAAGGAGTTTATCACTTTGAGTCTAAAAAAATGTAGAAATGTTTTTCCGCTGGTTTATTTTCAAGATTCACGCTGGGAGACTTGCAGCTCGAATGGTGGGGTCAGAACAGAGCTGGTTCACGATGACTGCGTTACCTCCCAAGCAGGTAAGTTGGCAGACATCAGCAAGTCTAACGGAAGTAAATGTCAAGCAATCGCTGGCTGCACGGTGGGTGAGCTGGTCAGGACATGCACATAGTGGAAAAAGCTGCGGTGACAAGTGGATGCAATATACGGACAAGAGAACCTTTACAAGCTCACACTGCAAACAACATTCAAATCAGGCCTCGAAAAACCTTAACGGAGACAGTTTGAAGTGGCATGAAATACCAGGTGTTCACCAGAACGGCTCTTCTACAATATTTCAACTCGACAGGCCTGATTTATCTCTCTGCTAAGACGTGCACCTGATTATCAGCAGACAGGGTTTGCAATCAATAGAAAGCCACTGAAAAATGTGCTGTTTTTAAAGTATAAACTTGGAGTTTGGCACCTGAAGAAATGCAAAAAAAACAAAGACTCTACAGAAGGAACAGCCACGTTATTTTGTCACGCTCAAAATGCTTTTACTGTGTACATAAGCAAGGTTTAGTCCGCAGCTTAATATAGTGAAGTAAGCTATATAATAAAATATTGCGATCAAATGGATTCAAATATGAAAAAATAATCAAATGAGAGAATAACACACAATCTCTGATGACAAGTTGAAACGAGATCAAACCGCATTGTGTACGAGCTACATCTTAATCAAAAGTCACATTAACAAACAATATCCTACAGTAATTAGATTTCTGTTATTTATTTATTGCGTTTCCGCTAGCTAACACGGATTCGCATCCCCCAGAGAACATCCTGACTGCTACTGTTATCTAGGGGACCAGTTGTTTGGACAGCCTTCCAGTCATTAAGCCAACGTGCCAAAAAGTCACAGTCGGAGTCAGATAACCAAACCAACCAGTTAGTCGACCTTACAAAAGCAAATCAGAGGCAAAAGTATCAGTTTTGACCCATTTTCCATTTCACTAAGTGGCGTGGTTTTCACACTCACTCTGATAACAATACAAAACAGGCTGATTCCTATGATCACACACAATAACGCAGTAAAGAGAAGCAAACACATGTTCACCGAGATGATGACCAAAATCGTTTGGAGCACAAGGTTTGGGGTTAAAAATACTGCGGTTGTCCAAAAAGCTGTGAATGAATCATGTGAGAATCAGAAGGGGAGGGGAGGTGAGAAAAGTGAGGAGAGGTGAGAGGAGGCACGGCAGGGAAAGCGGAGGACCATTAAAAAAAAGCAGAGTTGGCTCACTATAAATAGGCCGGTGCTGTGAAGGGGGTAACAATCATATCGTCTACAGTCACGCCGGAGCATTCTGACAGCTCGCTGCTGTCGACTCGCAGAACACACACTACTCATACCCGAATTTAAAGTCATACATGATTAACTTTTAACATAAGGCCCCACAAAGTTCCTAACATTACTCAATTCTATAAGTGTTGCTTTTAAATTAAATTTTCTATGGACAGAATCCTCATAATAATTAATCTGTGATAAAACTTCACAAAGACATGCTTTTTAATAACATTAAACTCTGAATATCATTAATTATCACCAACTTGCACCAATATGCTGATGACATTCAAATATATATACAGAATACAAAGCAATAAAAACAACATCATTTTTATTAATATCTAGAAACATTTGTAAAATCTACTCATATTGAATATATATTTATAACATATGACCTCAAAATAATATCTAACCTTATTTTGAGGGATATTTATTAACTCACAAGTAGGGAACCTATCATGTCACATACCTGTGTATAGTAATCCTGAATCAACGGAGCATCGGCGCCCTGGGTCATGCTGGCTTTGAGGTCGGGCTGGTAGCCCGGCCTGACGACCTGGACGGCCTTCAGCACCATGTCTCTCTCATCTTTCTGGAAGGCACACTTACCGAAGAGACTGTCCAAAGACAGGTTATCCGCCTCCATCTGAGCCAGGCACCTGGATATGCAGGGACATACAGGCTACATTATACATCAGGGCTTTTGCACATTCTCATCTGTAAAGTGCTATTATTAGTCCAGCTGCTGAGCTTTCAGACTTTTATATCTCACTTATTGGAGTTTATTTGGCATAAACGTGTCTCAAAACTTCACAGGTGGCCGTATAATCTGTAGGAGGAAGCATTCACAGGAGCACAATCAATGCAGGAGTGTTATGGTAGCAATAAACGTATCAGACGATGTCTGGTTAGGACTGAAACACACTGTTAAAGTAAAAGACTTCAGTTTGTTGATGTGGTTTTTGTGTTACCATGAAATAAACTATTGTGTATTTATTTGCGCACAAAAACATTTTAAGTTTTCTACCAGACTTTAATGTTTAACAGTTCCACACAATAGTGTAAAAATATGTTAGAAGTCAATGTGAAAGTCCCATATGTTACCTCTTCTGAACAGCATGTGTAATAATGATAAAATGTGACCAAAATAGTAACCATTATCACATATTTCCCCCCCTAAATTTTGGAGCTAACAATATTTTGGCAGCAAGACAATAGCAGACAGGACAGTAAGCTTAACCCATTTCAAACTAGCAAAAAGTTAATACAATCTCTCTGTGAGGCGATATTTATTCAGGTTTAGCATTCAGAAAGGGAGCCAGAACACCAGATCCATCAGGTGACACAGGAAGTAGATTTTCATTTATAAGGGAGATTATGGTTATTATGATGGAACAGACTTTAGATTCTGATCACAAGTTCAAAGTCCACGACCTTTTGACCTGCCTCTTGATGTGGGAATGACACTTAGATAATCAGATAACTTCCTGTGTCCCTGATTAATTCCAGTTTAAAAAAAAAAAAAAACCCTCACATCTGCGGGATCATTGTACATGTCTCTCCCGGCCTAATCGACAGTGGCAGAATATCAATTTAAGCATTTGCATTGATGGGCCTCTCTGTCAGGCTGAAAGTGTGAGTTTGATCCAGAGACAGATGGGTACTGACAACGTCGGTGAAATGTTTATTTAAATAGAATCTCCTAGAGATCTCCTAGATAGAGCACAGACTCCATGACTGGACTGCACAATGCACATAATGCCAATGTGCAACTGTTCTCTGGAATACAAATGAGGGACGTAGCAGATATGATTGTTTTGTCTCAACTCAATTTCATACATATATGATACCAAACAAGGCTTGAGAAGAAATATTTTCTAGGTGGCGGATCTTTACTCTTCTGTAATTTCTGACTGAAATGAGAAATATTATCAATTGATGTAAATTATTTATGAAATAAATTTGTATATATTGTTATAATTAATGCTGCACATTGATATTCTCATTCTGATTCGTGCAGTATTATGACCATATCTGCGGTTCAGTGAAGCACAGACAAAGGTACTGAAGGCTATTTGTAGTATCTTTGTATGTTTATTCACCGTTTCTATGAAACACTTTTGCTTGTCTGCAGGGTAAGAACTTGTTAGTGTCATGCATACTTTGAGGTGCGATGTCCCTGCCCAACAAAGCTTGAGCAGCCTGAGGGCTGTGTTTGGCTGCACTGCTCCCTATAGGTCGACGGCAGAACTACACGACTGAACCGAGGGATGGAGGCGCGGAAAAAAAAAACATTTGTCATCCACCGGAGAGGATGAGAGCGCTCGCTTCTGCCGGCACACCTTTTCCCCAAGACAATTAGAAACAACAGCGTGCTAATTACCATCTGGAGGAAGGCTTGGCTCAGCAACTTCCACCGACTTAATCTAATCAGAAGAAAGCAGGGTTCTGCACATAAAGCATGGGTAAAATGAGGTGAGAACACAGTAGAAGTTATGCAGTAGGTTTGGGGAACTGTCTAAAACAAGCCAAAGAGGTCACTTTTCCTTTTTGAGAATTCTCACTCATGCATCGGAGGGTCTTGTGATGCAACATGCAATTTAGGTTCTGAGTAAATGAGAGAGCTTCCGACAAAGAGAGGATTAGTCTGGGTTCTGGCAGTGTGGTTGGGAGGAACAAAGAGGGCAGAGAGGTTGAAAGATAGAGTGTAATCAGCCTGGTGACTGCTCTGCTGCACCCTAGGGAGCAAAGAGCTCTGGAGGACACAGCACTTACAAAGGGAAAAACTTAAAGGGATGAGCGTGTGTGCGTGAGTCAGGAGGTGTGTGTGTGTGTGTGTGTGTGTGTGCATGTGTGCAGGTTGCTGCACTGAGTGCAAGCCTGCTGCAGGGGAGACTTCAGAGTGATATTAGGAGAGTACGGCAGTCGCTCCCTAATAAAGAAAGAAGACAACACAGCAAACGAGTAACGGAGATAAGTATTCTAGTGAGGAGGGGGAAAAGAGGGTAAGAGAACAGAGCTGAGAGACTGAGCAGGAGTGCACTACTGCAGAACCACATCATATAGGCATCAGATTACGGTGATCGATGGACCAACCAGATACCTACTAACAACCCCAGTGCCCTGCCATCTGTCCTGCTACTGGGCGACACTGCATAGGGTGATGTCCCCATGCCCCGGGAAGAAAGTGTGTGTGTGTGTGTGTGTGTGTGTGTGTGTGTGGGTTTCTATGCGATCCATGTGTGATTGTGTGCAACAGCACACGATGTGGTGCTGGCGACGCTCTCAAACAATTAATCAAGCCCATAGTGACATGACAGAAGTGATACAATCTCATCATCTCACTGCAAAAAGATGTAGGAGTGGGCACGATGTAATTACAAACTAGCCGTTTCCCAAATCACAAGCTTTGTCTAAAACCAATAATCCATTCCTTGTCAAACTCATAAATAATTATATTCTTTTTTTTTTAAGTTAACCAAGTGAAAGTGTCTTCAAATGATAAACAAAATACTAATGAAGTATGGTTCCATGTGTCATGATGCCTACAACCTGCACCTGTAAGTAATAAAAACCTCTAAGACCCAATAAATGGGTGTACTGAGCATTGTACATATTGCACCACATCTAACAAGCATGCAAGGGATTATGGGATGCTGATGGCCACAAAGGACACAACCCGTGTCCTCCTCAGGAGGATAGAAAAAGACCTGCCAGATCAGAAGAGCTTTTAGAAAAAGACAGCCATGAACACCGTTAAAAACAAACACCCACTGTGCCATGTAGCCTTGTTTTTGCTATAATGACTACAGACTAATGTTAGGCTCCTCTGGGAAAAAAAAATGAAAGAAAGTTCAATATTAGCCGTGCCACTGTGTGGGCAGCAGGCCTGCTGATTGTATTGGCTGCAATCAAACAGGAACACACACGGACACATGTAGTTTTCTCCTGATGCTGTGAGCTGTGCCCGGTTGGTCTGTGTGTGCTAAATGTCATGCAATAAATCCAAGTGTGGCGGTGACAGATAGACAGTGACATAACGGCTTAAATTAATATTTAACAGTGATTGGTCAGGACGACCTAGTTTGGCGTTTAGACACAACTAGGACTGGCTGTCAAGGTTTGTCTTTGATGAAAAACGTTGCAAAACATTGCACGGTTTTCTGAGCAAAAAGAAATGAAATGCAGCACATTGCGAGTCATGGTGTTCTGCAGGCATCTTACAATATAATTAGCCTAAGCCAACTTCATTAACACTGTGTCAGCATGCTGCCACAACAAAAACTATTTTAGGTGGCCGTGTGAAAAGTGATAATTATTATGAGGCTTCCAAAAAAAAAAAATAAAAGCCTTACTAATCCCAATGGAGAACATTTAACTGATTTAGAACCGATTTAGCATGAAATAAAAGTAGAGAAATGAAAGTCAAAGCACAAAAAAAGTTTAATTTTAGCCCTCCTTGACTAATACATTTTGTTCCTCCTAACTCCTGTAAATGGAAAGATCTTACATTGCATATTTGTGTTCAGTGCACTGGAGAGTCATCTGCTGTCTTTGTGGTTGCAAACTCTATGAAATGTTGCATATTGTAATGATGTTTAAGATCTAAATTGTGTGCAAACATTTGTGCAGTAACAAAGCCTAAAAATGGTGAGGTGTTAAATACTAAACAGCAAGACTTTTCAACATAGAAATATCCATACATAGAGAATACACATGGCACGGATCTAAATGTACACTGTACATGACAAAACATATGTGGCTGCCTTAGAGACACAATATGCAATTTCCCTTGCAGTGTTTAAGATAAATGCAGCCATCCATAGTGAATGATAAAGTAGAGTCTGTGCTAGAACTCAAAAGAGGTGTTTCAATAAATGAAAACCATGAAGCCAACATGACCCTTGCTGGTAGGTTTGAGTATTGCTACAGCGCTCTTTTAATAACTAAGTCATACGACCCTATTACCTTAAACTTAATTCTATGTTTTCATTGGTGCTACATGTGTGTGTGTGTTTGTGTGTGTGTGTGCGCGTGTGAACACGTACCGACTGATGACCCGTGGAGCGCACGTGGCGTTGCGGCCCATAGACTCCAGAGCAGCGCAGTAGGACCCCAGATTTGGCTTCAGATTGGCCTCTTCTAACAGAATGAACATGCGACCAATCTGATGCAACGTTCCCTACACGGAGAAACACAGGAGCATTGTTTAACGACAACAAGAAAACACCAAATCCTTCCAGCTAGGCATTTAATTCATGTTTTTTCATTATGTGTTGCATGTTCATAATAACACACATTTCTATTCAATCATAACTGACAAATCACTGTTTTCCTGCCATCGATTAATAGTGTAGTTATATTTGTATCTCCTACTAGATATCTAAAAACGTCCTTATACATACACCATTGAGTACAAGGGCCACACTAAGAGAAAAAACACATTAACACGGATATTATTTTATTATTTTAACTAACTATTGTGAGACTATAAAATTGTAATGTTATAAGTCTGCGTGGTTCTTTCTTTGAATCAGACACAATTGTTTCCTGTATAATATGGTGTGTAGTGACATTCCTCATTTTAACACTGGCACTACACTGCTCTGTCTTGTAATATTATTACAAAGACTTCATTTTTTAGAATTGTATTGTTTAATATTACAACTTTATTCCCATGATAATATGACTATTCTTATATTATTACAATTTTATCTCATAAAATTATTACCAAATTCTCATAATAAAAAAACTGAGATTTGTCTAAGTGGGGTCAATATACTTCATTATGATTTTCAGCTTAGTCAAACTTTTTGCTGTCACAAATACTTTACAATAGGACTAGTTTTAAACACAGTGATAAAAATACAAAGTTATCAATCTGACCTTTTTGGCCCAAACCCTCATCAGGATGTTGTAGCTGTCCGTTTGGAGAAGATTCCTTTTACTGGGAAGTCTGTGATAGTTGAGCAGGAAAGTGTGTGCTAGTTCCAGATCCCCAATAAACACACACGCGTACAGGTAAGAGTGGATGCTGTTTGCGTGGGTGTTGTCACGTTCCTGTAGGTGCACTGGGTCAGTCAAAATCCTCTGCTGGCTCACCTGTTGTTTGACCTTCCTCCCCACCTCCTGTACTTCATCCACCTTATCAGGCGTGCACGGAGGTGCATCAGTATCAGTCTTCTTTTGGTCCTCTTTAACAGGAAGCTTTTGTTTAGAAACGTTTATTTTCCCCGTAGACTCTGCAGCAGAAACTTCATTAGACAATTCCTCTTGATCTCTGCTCTTCTGGATCAAGTGTGGACTCAAGTCAACACTGGTAAAAAATTTATTAAAAGACATGCCAGGTTTCATTGATTGACTACCTTTGGATTTCCCCGCTTTTTTCACTGCGGCATTTTTCTGTTTCTGTTGTTTTGTTTCCTTCTCCGGAGTTATTTTTCCCGTCGAGCCGCTGGATTGAGATTTAGACATTTCTTTCTTTTCTTTACTCGTCCTACCCTTCTTTTCTTTAAGAGTCTTTCCTGAATCAGCAATGGTAGTTTTGTCCTTAAGGGCTCTTTTGGGAAGACTGCCAGATGAAACCCTCCCTGAAGAAGGGGCTGTAAGAATTTGAACCTTTGATTTATGGACATTTTGAACGACGTCAGATCGGAGTTGCAGGATCCTGGCATCAAGCACTTAAAGGGAGAAAAAGAAAAGACTTTGACAGTGAATAAAACAAAACTGACTGGCTTTTTCAGAGGAATACATAGAAATGCAGAAAGCAATTCAGGCTATGTTGGCAACGACACTACCAATGACAGATTAGAAATACCTAGCAATCATTCCTGATATCAGAGCAGTAGCAATAGGCAAAAGCACTAAAGTGAACCCAATAAAATCTGTCAGAGAACTGGTTAGTTTTTTTAAGTTTAGATCACTGGTCTGTCTGCTTGTAATTTTATTGATTGTACTCACTATCCGGTATTTCAAAGTTAAAACAAAGTGTGATAGAACGACACATGTAGTACACCTGTCTGTTGAATAACATAACACATAACATACCATCTAAAAGCTGAGACTGCTCCAGAACACGTCTTTTTACATCTTCCTTTGGGATTACGAGTGCAAGATTTCTTCTTTGAAGCTGAAGCGGTGTCTCTGAAGAAAAAAAAAATAATTAATTTATTTAATTTTCTCTGTGTCTTTTCAGTCTTGTTCATAGACTGTTTCCATGGAACGATGATGACGTGTTCTGCATATGATCTTTTCTGAATTATAGCAACAGTTTGGGGGCACTGACATCTTTCCAAACCAAAACTGGAAATGACTGAAATCAACCATACTTTTCTATACTATGAATGGGAACCCCATGAATGCAAAAATTAATACTAATGGTGCTCCTGAGTACTTACTGCTTGTAGTTCATGAGTAATAGCAAAAAAAGGGCTAAAAATGAAGATTCTATGACCACAATTGAATTGCTTTGATATGGGGTATCAAAACATATTCAGACGCTCATTTAATTTGTGAGACATAGAGATTTTAGTATATATTACAAAACAACACCGTAAAAAAAATCATACTATGAGCTGATTTAATGCATTTTTTCTAATCCTGTGTATTATCGACTCTTTTCATTTGTGACGTCTATATGATCATCCATGGTATATTTCATAACACATCGATTATTTCAAACTCATGCTATGAGTGTTAAAAGAGTGTTTTAGTTACAAAAATGTATTAAATCAGATCATAGTTTGACTTTTTTTTTTTAAATATTTACTGTCTTGTGGTACATACCAGGATGAGCATAAAGAACGTCTATGATGTGTATCACAAGTTCAAAGTAAGTGTGTGAATATGTCCTAAATCTCCAATATTAAACTTATTAAATCTCTATGCGGTAATTCTACGGAAGCCTGGAAGTCACAGGGTAACACGGTCACGTTTTAAACCGAAACACCTACCAAAACGTGCATATACGTACTCGTTGTTAAGAAGGAAGTAAGTCGCTGTTAGTTTGTCTAACGTGACATGAATGAAGCTGAAGCTGAACCTGAAGTCACAACGTGTGTGTGTGTGTGTATGTGTATGTGTGTGTGTGTGTGTGTGTGTGTGTGTGTGTGTGTGGGCACTGAATCTCCTTCAACTCACCTGATATCCGTCTGCACGCGCCGCTCCTCACCGACAGACAGAGCCGACAGCAGGACTCACCGACAGGACAATTCACTAATAAACTGCGACGATTCAGACATTTGGCAAAGGAACAAATTCTGAGGAGGGACATGTTGACATGGGACAACCGCGTTACTGCCGAGGACTAAGCAGACATGTTGAAAAAGACCAGGCTAATCGCGAGGAGCTATCGCCAGAGATTAAGGCATCGAGAGAAGATTGCAGATAAATCGAGCGACTGGAACTGTAATAACAAAAAATAAATCAATAAATACAAGAATGCGCCAATAAATTTCGCTTATCTATTTTTTAATAATTGAAGCTATTGTATGTATTTATTTAGTTAGTTAGTTGTGCATTATTTTAGCATCGTCAGTGGTTAAGAGTGTATTCAGATGATATCCATTAAACATTAAGTATTGTAGTATTGTAGAAACATAATTGTTTACAATAGTCCCAACTTCAAAATGTTACTTAACTAAAGTTTACTTGAAATACCAAATGTAAAAAAAAAAAAACCTCATCATACAAGCTGTGTTATGTTATTATAGTGTATTATATTGTTTGTTTTATATCAATAAAAAACATATTAATGTTGTGGTTCATCTAGATGAAGCCAACTTAAAATTAAAAATTTCCAAAACTTAATTTACGCAAGCATGATGTGGAACCTTGAAGCCTCCAATGCACAAATATTGAAACAGGAACAGTGAAACAGGATTTAAGAACATTTTTTTTTAATCACAGGTGCTGGATTACTGATTTCAGACAAATTTAACAAGGTCAAATTTATATTTTTATTCAAAGGATATTCAAGTATTTTTATGTGTTATGGGTATATAAATATATATGTAAAATATAAAAAATAGTTTGAAACATGCTGCCTGGTGTTTGACCCACAGGGGGCAGTCTCTCCTTAGTGTAGGATACAGATCAAACAAGAAACCAAGATGAATTTACAATGATATGCAACATGTTTAGTTATTCATATTGATAACAACAGTAATAATATAAACTGTTTGTGGAGCATTTTTCCCAAAACAATGTTACCAAAGTGATTTACATAAAACACAAAATAATGCAAATCAGAATGAAACCTAATAAAAACATAGGGTGTGAGATACGATCTGTTTTATAGAACAAGATAAAACAGTCGAGGTAACACCATAAAAACTTTGTTAAAATATGGTTGGGTAAAAAAAAAGAAAATGTATGTAATAAAACATACATAGATAAAAACATTAAAAGTTGGCAAACAGCAGATTTACCGCTTGTAAAAATGCGTTTTGAGAAGTGATTTAAAAGAATGCTCAGAGTTCACTAACCTAACGTGTATCTCCACATTAATATCATGTCCCACCCATCATAAATATATCATACAGACAATTTATCGCTAATGCAACTTTGGGTTCAGGACAATTTATGACTAGCTCTTGAGTACTGTTTATACACAACAAAATGATTTAGTTCAGCACTAAATGTACAACCCGTAGTAGGATTTCTCCTGGATTTACTCCCATTATGGATAGTTCAAGTGATATGTCGTCAATCAATCTGATTGCAGTAGACATAGATATTAAATAAAAACAGCAAAGTTGCATATTCTTTTGCACAAGATATTTCATTGTGAATGCACAATGTCTCAAACATTGTAAGTGCATAAATAACCACTGAAAACCACTATTAACATTTGGCCATATTTTGCCCATCTTAGCAATATGTACAGTATGTTTTCACACACAAGCTGCACTCAGGCTGACTTGAAAGAACTTGGTAGTGACTCCCCCCTTTTTTTTTCCAGTCCACTTTTGAAACCTTTGACTCTGCATCGAATTAAAAGCAAAAAGTGAATTTATCTCATTCACATCCTGTATGCTTTCTGACCCCCAGCAGTGTCAACCTCCCCTTGTCATGCATCCATAAAGCATTCTTAAACACTTTAGCAGCCCTTTGTGTCTCGGCAAGGCTGGAGGTTAACACAAGCGCTACTTGACAGAGAGTGTGTGTGTGTGTGTGTTTTGTGTGGGGGGGGGGTGCGGCGAGGGAAATGAGGTCCAGGCAGTACATCTTTTCTCAGCGGAGGCAGTGGCTGGGAGCACAGCGGTGGGTGTCTGCCGCTGAGCCGTAGGTGAGGATCAGGAGGTGTTTGTTGCCACGGTTCACGAGCAGGGCCCCTTGACAGCCTCGTTTGATGTGGTCGGCCCCTGTCGGCGGCTGGCTCTTTGCGCTGGTGTGACAGTCATTGCCGGGTGAGTGACTGTCAATGCCTCGGCCGACAAAAGAGGAGAAGACAGGCATTCATGGGGCCTGATAATGGCCAGGCCGGGACAAGGCTGCCATTCTCATACACTTTGATCATGCGGATTCTTTTGCACACCTTTGTAGGGGCTCCCTATTTGTTTAACAGATGGAGAGGGCTGTTTTTGAAAACTGCTTCACCTGGCCAGAGAAACTTGATGGAGATACTTATCTGCGAGATGCTTGTGTTGGTAAATGCCTTTGGCATGCGTTTGTGTGTGTGTGTGTTTTTGCCTCTTACATGGAATTAGTGACCTGTCCCGATGCGGAAAAAAACTGCCCCTTCAGTAACTTCCCCCGAGAGCCGCCACATGCGTGACATCCAAGACAACCAAGAGTCATATTTGGAGCACAATTTGGAACCTTTATTACGCATATTTTTTAAATGGCGCTTTAGCGCAGCGTGTTCAGGCTTTCGCAGTCTGCTTTCAGGGGAACTGATACAGACATTAATTATGAAACTGCATCACAAACCTTATGCATTACCGTCCATTACAGAGAGACAGACGTCTTCGGGCTTTTACTGGACCTTTGTGACTCAGGCTGCTCTTAAAGGGTTTCCCCACAAATAGTTTAAGATGAATTCAATTAGTCATGAGTCATGTCTTAAGATGTGTCATGCTACTATTTGCAAGTGCATTTTTGGAGAGTAATTACAGACGATCATGTATCCTGCAGATGATGAAGATGCTAAATGAACCACAATGCTCAGCTACTAAATATTTAGTTAATATTTTATTTATTTAATAGCAGTGCTTATATACACCCAGATATTCTACTAATAATCACAATAACACCCAGTTAAAAAATTTGGCTCAATTGGATTGTGTGAACCTTTTTATAATCCATTCAAAAGAGTCAATAGATCTTGTATCTTGTTGATTCTAATAAGGAAGTGAGAAAACACTTTAATGGAAAAAAGAAGAAAATGGA
Organism: Eupleurogrammus muticus; assembly: GCA_036785175.1. NCBI lineage: Eukaryota > Metazoa > Chordata > Actinopteri > Scombriformes > Trichiuridae > Eupleurogrammus > Eupleurogrammus muticus. The sequence goes on from JAYKQN010000006.1 coordinate 8,885,655, forward strand.
AGAAAATGCAAGGAGAGCAACAGAGGAGGGATCCGGGAACCATTTAAACACTTACTCTGATCGTGAATGTGTTTCCAGGAAAGGCAGAATCACTGTTGCAGCAAAACAAAGGCTGATCCAATTTTTTTATAGAGGACCTTAATAGTTCTAAGGTCAAGAGGCTTGTAACAAGCCATTCAAACTGTTCGCATGTCAGAAAGTTATATGCAGATCGAATGCTTTGAGGCATGTAAACTCGCGCCTTATCGGATCCCTTCATTCATCGCTCATGTAAACAGTCGGGTTGGAATCTCTAATCAGAACCATTTGAATTGCGTTGAAGAATCTGTTCTGATCAGATTAGCAGCGCGCTGATGTTCAATCGCTCCTGACAAGCCTTCGCTTATCGGCGGCCGGATCTCTGCCCGCTGCAGTATCCTGGTGAAGAACGGGGACGGATGGATCTCTCAGAACTCTCCACGGCATCAGATATACGGCGCGGTTATCATGCGGCCGCCAACAATAGACAATGGTCACGAAGCAGGATATGCAAAGGGCCATTTCCTCAGTGGGGCTGAGTTGTAGTGGTCTGGTCATGTTACTCAACCACGATGTTTATCAGCCAACCACAGCAGACCGCTAACAGATAGCAAGCACACCTGTGTTGGACACAAACCAACAAACACACGCGACATTGGACGAGCTGAACGAGTAAACTGGATAAACTGGGTAAACTGGGTAAATCAATTCACTCAAACCGTTATTTAAGCTTCATAGGTCAGTGAGGTCAAGGTAGAGTGTGTAAATATAATATACAGCATAAAAAAGATATACAATATAACCTGAAAATATACAATCATATCAAACTTGCATATAGAAGCAAGGTGTGAATGAAAGAGTCAGCCATGAGTGTGTTCTGCAGATGGTTCCATGTAGTTGTTGCACAGTAACTAAAAGCAGTTTTAGTTCAGAGTGAAGTCACGGAACGTGAAGCAAGAAAGGGTCATCTGCAAGAGTTCGGTAAGTTCCGATGGTCCAATTCAGCAGAGATGATATATACTATGGTGAGTGTCCAGTAAGGGCTTCGTGAATAAAAAGATAAAAGCTTTTATTTGCCGTCCATGGATAATATGGATGAGATCATTTCCATACATGTGCACGGTGAAGCAGCTTGTGCCTCCGGTTAGAAAATGTAAATTACTGTGTATCTGGAAACTGTTTTATTGCATGGAAAAAAGACAGAAAGAGAGAATACTTAGAATACAAAGAAAGCAAGCTAGAAAGAACACGATAAAAGAATGCATGGAATAGAAAGAAAAATACCATTATAGCACTGAATTACACACTGGCAGTATGTCAGTGCACTTAAAAGCACTATAGGTCAAGGGTGAGCAGCTACACAACCCGCGAGAGCAAAGAGAGAAAAAGAGAGAGAGACGAGGACTTAGTGGGCAAAACAATTAATAATAGGGAGCTATTACTGAGGGATTGTCAGTACTAGGAGGGAGGTCGGGTTTCAGACCCTTTTGAAGACTTTGATGGTACAAAACAGGCCTCATTATAGAGATATTATCTCTATTCATACACTTACAGAGCCGCTTGGATCCCTGCTGGGAAAGATTAGGTTCCTCCACTTGAGAACATCCTACTTGGGTGCCTGGCCGGTGTTCTCAGCCCGGGGCACGCCCACGCACCGCGGCTCACCTCAGGGTACGGCGACCCCGGCCTACGTCCAGCTCAACGCAGGGAGGCGAATACATGCTGGTAGGGATAGAGTGCGATGGGGCAGCCCCCCCCCCCCACCAAAAAAAGTTCCTTTGTGTCTGTTTCTGATCTTGAAGACTAAAGGTCACGCTGTGGATTACGCACTGATTTAATAACAAGTTGTAAATAACCCAGACAAGGGAAAACAGCGGTTTTCGACACTTGGAAAAAAAAAATCTTGCAATTAAGTGTTATAATGTTGACATTATTCACCTTCCTGTGGTTTTCAACATCAAAGGTGCACGCGGTAAAATGCGTTACACTTAGAATATTAAGGAGAAATACATAATTCTCGCGTGTGTCTGGCGCTTAGTTTAAAAGGCCACGTGTTTGCTGCCGAGACACCACAGAGCGATCTGCTGCCACATCTGACGTTCACATGAGGCCCGAGCTTTGTTGTCGACCTCAGGGGGCACTCTGATCGTACAGAATTATACAGGACATCGAACGATTGTGTGATTATAATTACAGGGAAACTTGAACTTCCTGCCTTGTTTTTCTTGTCACTTTCTCTTGTTTTTCTGGCTGAACTTGGAAGATTAATATATCTATCTGTACCTCTTGAATTCACACTCCAGCAGAAACTGGATGTGATTTCAAATATTTCTAAATAAACTCCTAAAAAATAGATTAAATACTTTTTAATTGAAGTTAAGCACAATGGCTTGTCTGTCTCTCCATCTGTATATTAGATAAACAAGTTCTGTTTGTGACCGTAAAGGAGTCAGCAGATCTGCCCCGAATCAACGTCATACTGGGAAATAAATAATGGTTAAGGGGGTTGGAGAGTTTATAATTGACTTATGATGTCTGCTGGGACTACGAGTGGAAACATCATCTGACTACCAGGCATGTGCCGTTTGCCTCCACCACCGACAGCACCAGTTAATACAAAAGTTTGATTTTACACACACCTCCTGACAACAAAAATCATGCCTCCTATTAGTGAAATGAAAAACATCCAATAAACTGCAGCTGATTTGCAAAGAAACCTCACGTCGACGCTCCCCTGACGTTGTAATCTTAGTACGAGGCAGCAATTATCCAATGTGGATATAATTTCCTTCAAACAGGTAGGTAGCCTGTAAACACTCAGTGTCGTGATCATTTTTAGCCCTACCTTTCTTCTTTTGTGAGCTGGGGGGGAAATGTCATATAAAACTAACAAACAACACATTTCCAATTTCTTTGAATCCCTCCTATACTCTTTGATTCTCTAACTTACTCCCAATGCCCATTAAATAAAAAAAAAAAGCTCATGCAGGATGGTAACTGAAAACTTTCCCATGCAGCTCTCAATCGGACAGACAGAAGCGGAGCAGTAGATAAAGCCAGAGGAAGTTACCAGACATGGCAGCGTGGTTTAATTGGGGGTGAAAGGCTGTGGTTTTTACGAAGGGCCCACTTAGATCTACGCTGAAAGCAGCTTTGATGAGAAGCCTGGAGGGCAGCGAGGGCCAGACCTTAGCGGCAGGTTGACAGGAACGGCTCCGGGGGAGTTGGAGGGTGTCGGAGCTGGGGAGGTTGGAGATAGAGGTGACCACAGGGTCTTTTCCCTCATAGGTTTCCTCTCTTTTTATGCAGTTAAAGGTTTAAACAGGGGTGAGGCGGACACAAAGTCTGTTGGGGAAGTTAACAGGCTGCGGAGTGTAAAGTGACTGTCCTGAAACACACTTCCAGAGCTGGACAAGTATGGCCTCAGGGTGGTACACATAATGGAAACAGGGACTCTTTAAAAGAGGCAATTGCCACCGTTAACTGGACGACCTCACATTGGAGCATGTTCTCTCCTTCTTGATGCTCCTGCTTTATCTCAATCGGTTTGCATCTCTGCATCAGACTTAATTTAGGAGAATCAAATATCTGTTTGGGGAAGTGTTGGATGAGAAGACCATGCAACACTTTCATGTCTATATGATGAATATAAAGCTGCAACCAGCCACTGGTTAGGTCAGGTTAGCACGCTGGAAACGAGGACAAAAGCCAACACGTCTCTGTCCAAAGGTAAAAAAAAAAAATCCCTACAGCACCTGTAAAGTTCAATAATTAACACACTATATTTCCATTTCCTTTACAAAATGACAATTCTGGTTATGACCAGTAACTTTGTCACCGTGCTGCTGGCTGCCGCTTCATATTTAAACCGTATCCATCTTCTCATCTGAATCGAGGCAAGAAAGTGAGAAAATGACAAATGATGATCCTGTGTTTTATTTAAACATTTAATATCTCTAACAAGTAATATTTGTTAACCAACGATTTTCTCAATACAGTTTTACATCACCTTCTCGCTCCAGCTCAAGAAACACCAACTCTTATTAATATTAATGAGCCTCTTCTCTGATTGGCTGATTTGAGTGGCTCTGAACACTTTACAGAAGTGTTGATGACTTGTTTTAAGGTACAAATTACGGGGCTGTGGATTGAGGACAGTATTTATAGAACGGGTAGACTCCCTATAATTAAAAAGCATTTAAAATTTCACTTCTCTTCAAAAATGAATACAAATAGGAGTTTCCACAGGGAAGAGCTGTCACTGTTACCTGAACCACTTTGGCCAGGCTTCAATGCCTCTTCCTAATCAGGTTCATTACACAGCTTGTAAAATCAGACAAGAGTGTGGGAAGTCACAGAAAAAAGGTGTTCTTCATTTCCGTCGTGTTTGCCCAAATTAAACCGCAAAGATCAGAGAGCACGTTTTCATTGAAATATTAACACAGATGATCAGAAAGTCTCTCAGGCTTCATCTGGACTAACTCTCCTAACACTCCCGCAACCTGCTCTGTGTTTCCGACTGCCTGGTGATTCAAACCAGCAGCCATTAAAAAAAAAAAAAAGAAAAAAGAAAGAAAGAAAGAGGAAAGGCTCCCTTAATTTGCCCCATGTGGCCACGGAGAAGAAAAGAGAGCAAAGGTGTCAAAAACGGCCTCCAATCTGGCTCAGTGGACGGTAATGGAAGTGATTTGACGGTGCTACAAAACACTTGGCCACTCACATCAAGGGGAGATAGCAGAGGTCACGGGATAGGAAGGGGATGTAAGTCTTTCCAGGTGCGGCCATGAAAAAAAAAAAAAGAGGATAATGAAATCCTCAGGTAAAACGCCAGTTACTGGTTTCTCAAAGGAGAAACTTTTTTGTTTTGTTAGCGTTAGGGTTGGTAATAGAAAAAAGGGGACGGTGTTTGAAAGATGGTTATAAATGAGTGCGACCCCCCCCTCCCACACACACACACACACACAAACACACACACACACACACACACACACACACACACACACACACACACACACACGCCCTTCCTCAACCCCCCAGATGCCGGCCCTGCCCAGAATAAAATGCAGGACGACTCAGCCGGTGCTTCCACAGAAGAGAGGACTGACTGACTGACTGCACACAGCAGAGCGTGAGGCCGTTCACTTACTGCTTCGCTGCCCCATGCTAGCACACACACACACACACACACACACCCGCTGACTGCCACTCACCCACCCACACACACACACAGACACACTCTCAGTGCCTTTCTCTCTCTCTCTCTCTCGCGCTCTCTCTGTCGCAAACACATGCCGGCTCTCTCCCTCCCATACTCACTCCCTCTCTCTCTCTCTCTCTTTCTCTCAGTATCACACACTCACGCATACACACACTCACACACGCACAGTCACCAACCCTCATTCAACTCCCTCTCAGCCACGGGTCAGCAGCTCAGACAGGCACCTTGTTCCCCTCCAGCTAGAAAGAGCAGAGCATCGCAAGGTGCACACACACACACACACACACACAATCAGAGGAACACACACACAAACACAACAACACACACACTCACACAAACAAACAAACAGACACACATGCGCATCACCAATACATCCCAGGACTTTTATCTGAGGACCAGGAGAGAAGACTTCACTCCAAGGAGGAGGACACAGAGAGGAACAAGGCAACGCCACCAGAGAGGAACTTTTTAAAAGTGGATTCCTGACATCAGAACGTCACATGAGAGGATCGGACAAAGACTAAAACGACGAGCCGGGGGATGACAACCGAAACTCTGGCCAGCCGGCTGCTGTAGGAAGGCCTCCCGTCATCCCATGTTTCCCGAAGAGCGACCGGGCCGCCGGTGACATCCAGAGCGTCTGCCGTCGGCGCCATTTATCCCCCCCGCCTCCTTCTCTCTCATCAGGACCCCCCGCCCTCCTGTCACCCCTCTGCCGGGACATCTCTCCCCCGATCGCCAAGCATGCCTGCAGCTTGCACAAGGTGCACCCCGGGAGTGTGACCCACCATGTGCAGATGGACGCCGTCCGCAGCTCACCTCTGTCCTGAACCCGCCCTCGCCGCGGCCCCGGCCGGCCAGCCTCCCCCCCTGCCCAGCGCGGCCTCCCTCTGCCTGGCGTGCCTTGCCCTGCTGCTGGTCACCGCCGGCGCTGCCACGGGGGCCTGTCCTCCTGGGTTAGGGCATGAACCCCTTCAGGTGCTGGCGAGCGGCATCAACTGCTCGTGGACGCTGGAGCGCCACACGCGCAGCTACAACCACCTGGAGGGCGACGTCCGGCTGCGGCGGCTCTACTCCGCCAACAAGTTCTTCCTCTGCATCGACAAAACGGGCAAGGTGGACGGGACCCGGCGGAAAAACTACGCAGACAGTGAGTAGCTGGCACAGCTGGCTTCTGTGTGATGAGTGTCAGAGAGCGGACGGGATGACGTGCATGCTGCCAGATTTGATTTTTTTATGGCAGGGCTTTCTTATCTGTTCTCATTCATAGGAATATCCTGCAGTTATATTGCCGCTGAGCTATTTGTGCTGTGTTTAGGGCGCGAGGGTTGCGTTGCTAGGTAAGGAGGGAATACCCTGGTGTGGGTTCAGGGCTCCTTGTGGGACAGCTGGCAACAAGTTCACAAGAAAGGCTGACTCGTGGAAAGACATCAAGCATCAGTTGGCGATGCAAGTTGGGCTTGGAAAATACATAAATAAATAAAGCTTCTGGGTCACACCAGGGGATTAATTTGTCAAAACTGTGATGAAAATGCATCAGTTGAAAGTAGCAGGTGCACACAGAAACACATTCTTCTGAACACAGATTTGTGTGTACTTGTCACAGTTTGATCAGTAATAATCAATGAGACGTCATTTTGAGGGATGATTTAAGCTCCTGAGAAAAGTGCTGCCTATGTGTGTGTGTGTGTGTGTGTGTGTGTGTGTGTGTGTGTGTGTGTGTGTGTGTGTGTGTGTGTGTGTGTGTGTGCATGTCTGGATAGGCACTAACTTCAGTCTTATATGGAACCTGTGGAGGCATTTGGGCTTTCCCTGCCAAGCAATTTGCTATCACATGTTTCTGAAAGTTGTCCACTCTGGGCCACCTATCACTCTTGCTCTTTCCAGCATGCTTCTCAGCACCTGCTCTGTCACTTCCCTGCATGATCGGTGCCTCCAGTTAGCAGCGGTGCAGGTCTGTGCAGGTTAACCTGTGGTTCAGGGAGACCTGAGTAGAGACGGTTCACTGAGGCTCTTCGATGAGTCCATCAATGGGCGTCTTTCAGGTGTTTGACCAGGTCAGATGAGCTGTGTCTGGTCATGAGCTGACCTCCCTCCCCATTAGTCACCGCTTTGACGGCCTGGATGGCCCTTAGAGACGTTTATGCCTTTGACTGTAATATTTATGTATTTGGTTAATGCCTTTTTTTTTTCATACAAGTGGGTGAGTCAGGGTTTTTCCACACGGCTACTGGGGGCAGGAGCAGCTGCTGCATCCAGCAAACAGGCCAGTCAGTCTGCTGCCACCAGTTCAATAAGCACAGCACAAGCTGCAGACTGGGTGACATTTGTTAACCTGTCGGGATTAGTCATCTGGCAGAGCCATTCAAAACCACACACATTGGTAGGAATTCAAGTTGTGGTGAATTATTACGGTTTTAAATTCGGACCCGTGAGCTTATCCAAGTCGGGACATTATTCTTTCACATTAGAGGTAATATATGTCAGCTACCATAATAAAATGTAACTCTCAAACTCTGCTTGGATTTGACACTTCAGGAGTCATGTTATAAAAGTTGTAGCGATACCAATTTGGCAGACAGGGGTGACTTTAAATTGAAGCAAATGTTCGGAGTCTTTGGAGAGATGCAAAGGTTAATGCCTTAGAATTGTGAGAAACCTTGCCATGCTCATGTCATTTATGCTCAGGTGGTTGCGGCGGCTCTCTCTGAAAAAGCGCAGCCCTCTTATATGTAATGTCCTTATGCACTTCAGCCATCATCCTCTCATTTCCTTCGGTGGAAAGAACGATTCTGTCTGTGCTCGCTCGGAGCGAGGGCGTGTACCTGCGCCCCGAGTGCAGCCCGCTGCCAAGCCAGCGGTCGTGTAGGCTTCGCCTTAAATTGAACAAAATGGACCTTGTGGTCAGTCTGCGGTAGGGCCTCACAATGGCACAGATCTGGTTTATGGCCATTTTTGATGTCTAAGCTGTGTTTCTGCACGAAGCTGCCATCATTCTATCATACAATAAGACTTTTAATTAGACTTGAAGCCTCCTGAACCAGAGAACTTCTTGATTCTGACACAGTGGCCACAATATAAATGAGGATAGGAGGACTGCTGTAGCAGGAAGTTGTGCATATTTAATGAGAAGAGCAGCGACACAGATACTGGATTCCAGAATCAACACGCCTCCAACACAGAATAGAGGACATATGGCTTTTTTTAGGATTGCATCAGTGCTTGTAAAGGTCACCTTTGTATCAATTAAATAGGCTCAGATGCCAGACGCGTGAACAGACACAATGTCAGAGCCACCTTTCTGTTTTTTGGCTTCTTGCTCGTGAAGCGCCGCCCAGCCCAGTTCACCCCGCCGCGGCTCGGGGTCAGGACTAGTCCTCGGGCCCGAGTGCCCGGCAGTCTGGCCGACCCCGCCTCCGCCCTCCGCGTTGCCCTCGCACTCTTGTCGACGCAGCTATATTGCCCTGACAGCTCTGCCTGCTACACCCAGCCCCGGCCCTCACCTCCACCCCGCTCAGTTTTTCCAGCCCCGACTCCCAGCTCCCTCTCAGGTGCAAAAACAGTCGGAATTAGTCAACAGGCTCCCTCTAGCTAATTGACGTTGGAAAATATTGTATCAATCCCAGTGGAACAGTGGCATGGAACAGCTGAGGGAAGACGCGAGAGGGGAGAAAAAAAACGACTGAGAGGGATAGGGGACAGGTTGGAAGGTGGAGAAAAATGCAAAACAGCGAGTGGGAGTGAGGGATTTTTGTTGTTTGGTCTTTAGATTTTGTAGGTTACGAGCAATAGTTGCACCAATATTGCACAGCAAGCAGTAAAATTCCTTTTTTAAAATGTTACTATAGCACAGATAAGAGTCTCTGTTTTGTAAAATGACACAATTTCATTGGCAAGTGACAGAGCAGGCTCAACATCATTAAGTGCTCAGAGAAAAGTGTCCTGGAATAGTCTGTGTGCATACACACATACACGCACGCACGCACGCACGCACACACACACGCTAAGATTTCAGGTATCTGTTCCTGAAATTTGTTATCAGACTCACGCTTCTGGGCCTTTGATCAAACCAGAGTGATAGTAATCGCTCGGAGATAAAGTTAAATCATCTGTCTGCAGTCGGAAGCTCTAAATATAGAACCACCTCTAATTATGAACCACTCGATCGCTGACGTTGCTAAAAATAACCCGCCAAAATAAACACAGGGAGGGGACGCGACGCAGTATTTTTAAAAGGCACCGAAGGGGAGGGCTTCAACGTGTGTTTTTCCTTTTTTTTTTTTTTTGACCTACGGTACGGTAAAGCAGAAAATGAGTGAGGGGAAAAAACACACCAAAGTGTTTACAAAAGCTCCAGAGGCAGGTACGCATCATATCCTGTCCCGGGTCATCGGTCAGAGCCTGTTAATTAGACAGTGCTGCAGCACAACAGCTGCGCGGGCACGCCCTGCCACCGCTTCATGATCAATTGCAACAGCAAATCATGAAGCTGAATGGAACAGTGGAATAGAGTAGAGAGAGAAAAAAATCATATACAGTCACTTTCAGTCAAATTTGGTACATGTAAGGTAATTGCAATTTTACGGCTTTTATTTATTCCCCTTTCGCTGTTTCGTTCTACAAATTTTTAGGTCTTTGTGTTGGCACGCCGCTCTGTGTATATATATATTTTTTTTATTTTTTTCAGCACATTTAAAGGATGGGCTGTTTGAATCTGGGCGTGTGTGGCTGCAGGCATCAAACGCTTGTGCAGCCTCCAGGTAGTGACAGCCCGTTCACCCTTAGGGGAATAAGGTCACCCCGCCGAACCCGCTAGAATCGCACAAAGTCAGCCGCCGGCTGGCTCCATTCCGCCTCCGCAGCCGCGTTTCGCAGCCGGGGCGTTGTTGTGTTTACCGAAATTTCCCCTTCGGTGTGCAACATCTCGCCGTTTGATGTGAGACGGTGTTTTCCTGAGTTCAGGAAGCGTGTTTGACTTGGACGGTGCCCGCGAGGAAGAAAATCTTCCACCTCACTGAAATGTGTTGTGGAAATTTATTCAAACTTGTTACAGACAGGGGGAAATTGTCACTCACCATGGGAAAAGACGAGATGCAGACGGATGACTCTGCTCATCTATCCACCTGTAAAGTTGATATTAAGATCCATGCTGTGCCTTTTCAGTTACATACGTGTGATTGATTCTGTTAAAAAACAAAAATGCCACCCTTTTATATGAATATCAGATCTAAATATACCTAGAACTTAGCGCTATAAGTGAAAGAGTAAATACTGGCTCAGTGTATACATGGACTGATACAATAGCGATACTATAATCAATGAGAGATATTTTAGTTGATAGTAATTTTTTGATAAAAGATTTTTATAAAGATACTTTTAATTCGTTTTTGTGACCTGCATATCAATTTCTTTTTAAATTTTTGGGGTATTTCAGGTATCTATTAACAGTTACCAATTACAAGCATGGTTTTGACTGTACTCATTTGTACTACTAAAGTACCGGTAAACAATAAATATTAATCAAAACTATTAAAGTATTGAACATATTTGTAGGGTAAGGTTCAGAGCATCAACAAATATTTTTCAGTGTAAAGTATCTGTGTAAAACAGCTAATTTCTTAATATATATGCAGAGAAAAATGTGTTGTTAACCACCCGGCCAAATTTGAATGATTCGATTTTCCAAATTGTGGAAAAAAACGGCCTGAGCAGCCTGGTTTCTGAACGTCCTCGTGAAAATACACAATTTAAAACAGGCCTCGTTCGAGCAGTCTTAGGACAGACTCGGTGGATTTCAGTGTAAATATTCGCCTCATTCTCTGCTCGAGTGTTTCCAGGAATATACTTAAGTGAACTAAAAGAAGAAGCTTTGCCATGCAAAAAAAAAACAAGCTCATATTTTGGTACAAGATGTTGCACGATCAAATTGCCGCTTCTCTCTTCATCTTTGTATAATATTGTCTGCAGATTTCTACCTGGTCACCTGATGATCTAAACTATATCAAAACAGCCACTTAAACATCCAACGCAGCCCGAATAAGACAATGCATTCATATAAGGAGGTGGCAGACATTACAAAATGTCTGTTCTGCACCGTCTGCCATTTTAACGGTGCAAGAAACTCCTGTCCTGTCCTGGCCTTTCTACGTTCCTCACCATGACTCACCATTAATTCTGCTCGAGCTCAGACAGGGATGTGTGACGGGACCGGCAGCACCGGGGGCTGGAGGGGCTGCAGGGGGAAGCACCTGGCCGAAGGAAGTGCTTCGCTGTCCTGAATCGGGAGAATACACATGTTAATGAGGCGAGGAGAAGGGCCGGGCCGTGCTCTGCTCAGCATTGAGGTGGAAATTAAAGGCTGGAGGAGCGCTGGAGTGTTTCCCGTTGCTCATTAGGCATTATGTAAGGTTTCCCCTGGGTTGTCTGAAACCGAGAGGGCATTCGTGGACATTTTCGGATGCCAGCGGGAGGGTAAAATCCCACGAAACGTGCATTTATTATCCGCCTCTAATATGGACAGTGGCCATGGCCTGTGGGAGACAAATGAAAAATTGACCCTTTGCCAGCCGTGCCCGGTATGAAGAGGTCGAAAGCTAAATAAAACATCACATCGCATGACGAGCACGCATCCCAGACCCCCCCCCCCCCTCACAGACACGGCCCTGGGAAACATCGCGGGACAAGAGTGTCAGTGTCACTCTAATTAGCCGAGCATCCCTGGTTTCTGCCACCGGGGGTTTGATATCATGAATGGGCTGTAGAAATGTAGCAATTAGTAGCTAACAACCTTTAGCAGCCTGGCTCCGGCTCCTCCCTGGGATTTACTGGGTTCATCAGCAGGTTTATAGAGTCTGACTTTGGCTCCAGCAGCCGATTCCTTTACAACATCCCACAGCCATGGACATCCTGTGGGTGTGAAGGGAACACAAAAGAGAGAGGGCTTCACAGTGCCAGTAACCAGCTACACGGAACCTAAAGCGGTTGATTCCGCACTAGTGTGTTTAAAAAGTTTCTTAAAAAAAAAAAATCTAAGACAAACACTGTGTAAATACATCAGCTTTTCAATTCTTGCAGAAGGGGAAAAAAAAAAAGTGTGAACATCATAAAATGATTCAGGGGCGTAATGCAGCAAGATTGAGGTCTAACTCTTAAAATATGCTTTGAGCCAGAGAAAATAACCATTATACTGCGCTTGCATCTATATTCCATTATTTTCCCTAGAGCAGACTATCTGCTGCCGTCCAAAAGCTACTCCGCCGATGACTTAGGTGCTTTATACACGATAGTAACGAGCCGTAGTTAATTACAGTATGGCAATTCAGTATTGCATGTTGCCTCAGCCAAGATGTACGTTTCTAAACTGAAATGAAGACTTTGCCCTTTTCCTTTTTATAAGAGGACATTGCGCTGTGGTTTTTTTTTTTTTTTTTTCACGAAAGGTGTAAAATAAGTAATAATTAGATCAGCTGGGAACAGTCGAGTCGGCTAGTCTTACTCATGCAGCGCCACGTTTGAAATCATTTGCCAAAGGAAATACCCACCGAGGAGCGGCTCATGTCTCAGACACGCACACACACACACACACAGACGCAATCAGGCCTATTGAGCCAGGGGAGACAGGTCTCGCCTCAACCTTAGATAGACCAAGACAGATTAATGGTTTTGTTTTGACCCTTCTAATAAAGCCTCTCACCTCCCTCCTCAAGCTGAGCCAGACATCATGTCTTGGAAAGCGTTGAACCACTGGCCCAGGAATAAAGAAGGTGAAAGAGAACCCCCCGCTGCAGACAGGGGGGGGCAAAGAAACAACTTGGCACCCCTAAATACAGCTACGGCTGACTGGCTACATGCAGGAGTTTAAAGGTTTACAAATTGAACCTAAAATCACAAGGAGCCTGGGACTGGGAAGCAATAATAGCAGGAATGTAATGCACCTGTTGCCCTAAAGACAGATACCCAGCCTGTATGATTTAGTACAGATAAAAGATGTAATAAGAGGCAATAAAATCAGGCGTGTTGATAAATCTCACTAGTGACGCTCAGGTATAAGTGGGGATCCCTGCCCTTTTTCCTGTGAAACTATAAGCTCCATGGACTTTCACTAGACTTTACTCTCTCTCTGAGCCTCAAACAACTGTCTCACACACACACACACACACACACACACACACACAAACAGACAAAAAGCAAGTCAGTCACTCTGCGGTTAAATATTGACTTTCTTTGAGGCAATTAAGTCAAAAATCCAAGCGCGATAGCTTGGATATTTGTTAATCATGACACCTATGTGGAAAAATGTTCGCATCACTCATTCCTGGAAATGAGCTATTTACGATAATTAAGTGACCGTCCTGATCCTTGCAGCAAACCAGTTTCAGAAGTCTTGAGATAATCCAAACAGATATTGCATCATGTACTCCTGTGCTCCTATTCCTGTGTAAATTGAGGATTAGCAGAGTGACTTAACGTCCATGCTACACTGCAAAAAGCGAAACCTTAACAGGTGAAAATATATAATATATAATTACCTTATTAATTTAGCTTATTTCAATTTTTTTTCCTGATTTGAGTCACTTTGGTCTTGTTTTAAGAGAATAAATTAAATCACAGCATTCCTGTTTAACCTCATGGAAAAAACAAATTTCACCTGTTAAAATGTCACTTTTCTGCAGTGTAGCAGCTCTATGAGGGTGTAAATTCTTATTATGAAGAAAACCAAACTGTTGCATAGATATTTAACAAATGGAAGGTCCAACCTGATGATGGCCCTAAATGAAAAGTCAAAGCAACCCAAAAAGTTAGTAAATGTCTGCAGCATATTGCAAGTTAATGTTCCTAACAACTTCACCAAACCAACCAGTAGCATTCACCTTTAAAATCAGGATACACTTATCTCAGATAGAACATTAAAACTGATTATTTAAATGAAACATAGATAACAGAACTCAAAGGAGAGTTATATTTAGATTTTGTTTGGACTTGGGTGGAATCTGAAATTTAAAAAAAAATCGGAGATCTCTTTGTTCTGTTAACAACCTCCATGCTGTGGTTCTTGTGCCTTGGAGAGAGAAGCAGAGAAGTCGCTATCTGGACTGAATAACCGTTTAGCAAATGCGTCTCCTGGAAGTAGAAGTGGGATAATTAATGCAAATGCGGGTGGCTAAAAACAGCGACTCCCGTGCAGCTCTACGCATACCAACAGGTTGAGACCATACAGATTCTTCTCTGAAGTGCATTACAGACACATACGCCTGTACCTGCTTTTTATCTCTGAAGCTATTTCGCTAACTGGATGCGAGCAGGATGCAAGTATCATGTCAGAGTTATTTGAACGTGTGTGTGTACATTTAGAATGCATGAGCTCGTGTTTATACTTGTGCCATTGCAGGAGCATGAAGTGGAACTTAAACTGAAAAAGATGTGCATTTCCTTTCCCCTAATAGCTAATATGAACCAGACCTTACCTTGCGCTGTGTGTTTGCGTGCATGCTGCACATGGGTGTTTTCCCCCCCGTCTGAAAGGCCATGCTCCTCGTTAGAAAACAGGAGGGTGGCACAAAGCATGGAGGAGATATAGAGTGAAGTCAGTAGATTCCACAGCCTACATCACTTTTTAGCCTCATGCTAATTTTCTCAGACATTGACAAAGTGAAAATCACTTTGCAACTAAATTTGGATGAAAAACCTTGATAGTCTTAAAACATTTCACCCTTTTGTGAAGAAGCTGCATTGATGTGAACCTTCTGTAAAACCTTCCATATATGTTTAAATACTCATATGATTCACTATCATCCCCTTGTCTTCTTCTTTGTGTCTCTCCACCACTTTCTACCTATCGCTATCTCTCTCTCTCTCGCCTGCTGTCTCCATTTCCCCCTCTGCTCCCCTGCAGTGGATAGGATTGGGGTCAGGGCCCTTTGGCCAGTGGAGCAAGTGACAGCTCTGACAGAGCCCTGATTTCACTCTTGTGCCTTCTGTCAACTCCCCGTATGCCTATCTCATTTTAATAATGTAAATTTGGGGCAAGCTCAGGCCACAGAGAATATTCTGTGTCCTGGTGTTCATTCACTGGAACCCCGCTGCACACCTGAGCCACACATGCACACACACACACACACACACACACACACACACACACACACACACACACACACACACACACACACACACACACACACACACTTATAGTTGGCAGCACTTTCCAAACTGAGCCGGCTCTGCTGTTGAATATGAAACTAGGAGCAAAAACAGTAAACGTGCAAAAACTAACATTCACAAAAGGTAAATAAGCTGAAGTAATTGACAAAGTCTGGAGAACAATAAGTTAATAATGAGTTTTCAATTCATGATGACATAACACACTGTAGCCAATCACACAAAGATAAATAATAGAGATATGAACAAATATAAAACTATTTGACTTATGATTGTTGACTTCATCCAACAACTCAACACGGTTTCAAAGAGTTGGTCGTTGAGCATTAAAACCTAAAGTGCATTGACAATATGCCAAAATATCCATTTATTATGAGTTTATTTTTATTTTACAAATGGAATTTGTAGGCTACTCTGTACAGTATTAGTGCCAAATTGGATATATTGGTGTTTTCATTAAAAACCTGGATGTTGACATGAAAGCTCTTTCTAAGTGGGAAACTTAGAAATGAAATGATAACTGACAGGAATGCTGCATGCACCTCACCTTACAACCTAATTTTGGATGAATGAAGTAGCATTATTGGCCTAAATAATCTTTGAAAGTATTGTCGAGTGTAGCCTCACTGTGGTTAAAACAAGCACTGAATGTTGGTTTGGTTCAGATGTGGCTGGTGAAGCGTGTTCTACCACGATCCCAGTGAAGATGGCCTTTAACAAGGCCTTTATTTTTTCCTGATTATGTTTCCACTCTAAGTGGCTAAGTCTGGCCCGGACAGCCGACCAAACAAGCCACAGATGCAAGACACCAGCTTATTACAATTTAAGCAGGGAAATGACCTCAGTCTAATGGGGGATCCCACCATCCTAGCCATCCCTCCCTCGGTACCAGAGTTCAGGAAACTGCAGAAGCCGTGAGTCACAAAGCTCTCGGCAGGCAGATCTGCTCCTAAGTATCTGTGAAGCCTTTGATAGCGCGCTGTTTGCTGGTTACGGATGTGATGCATGATTTGGAGGCAGTTTGCCCTCCCCGTTCTCCCTCCTTGATTAAAGAAAAGGCCTCTTCTCGGATAGATTGCGTCCCCCTCGGTGCCACACAGGCACACACAACCAGGCAGGGCGCAGACCGTGGGCTTCGTTAACCTTTTTCACCTCTGCTATCCCTCAGCCTCACTGCGCCGGGGCCCCCCACCCCGCTCCCCCCACTCACCCACCCCCTCAGGTTGTCCTCTAGTGTTACCTTTGCAGGCTAGCTTGCCCCCACCATGCGAGTAAATTTGAGGGTTGATCAGCAGAGGGTCTTTGCCCCCTGATTCGGCATCCTGGAGGTTCCCAATGAACTGATTGATATTCCATTACATACAATCACAGCTTAGCGTGCCAAAGGAAGTTAGCGTTCAGTGCTGAATACCATGGAGCACATGTTGACATGCAGGTACACTAATTACTATTGGATGGGGATTCTATGTGTGTGGTAGAAGAGATTTCATGGCTTGCCTCATCTTGGACATGCTAGCGGTGTGAGATAAACTGAGACTTTTTAAGAGCTTCATCAGAGTGTCTTTCACTAAACCTTTTTGTCCTTCTACAATTTCATTGACTGTAAAAGCAGTGTTGTTGTTCAACCACACACACACACAACCGCCTCCCTGCACATATCTCCAGATGTGGATGGTGATTCTTGAGGTTTGGGTCAGTCTGTCTGGGGATAAATCAGACAGACTAATCTGTCCTGTGAGGGGATGGAGGGTAATTGGTCACATTTGACCCCCAGCCTTGTGGACTGTGGGAACGCAGTTTTTATCTACCGGCGGTAATTGGCTAATGAAACACTTCCGCAACTCCTCCATCAGATTGTCATCCACCAGTTGGGATAGGGTGAGGCATGTGTGTGCCCGTTTGTGTGTGGCCGCCACAAGTGGCCAAGAGGCATGCGTGTGCTAGTGAATATGTGTGTGTGCGCATGTAGTCTCGAGAAAATGGCAGGATGCGGAACTCCCTCTGGCCATCTCCTAAACTTTATCAACAGCATCTGTCTGATGACGCCTGCAGCATACTGATATATTGACAGAACGCACATTAATGGCTGTATGGTTGCCATTACAGTTTAAATTTAGGTTTTAAGAAAGAATGGTTGATGGAATTCAAATGGAAGGTTCAAGGTCCTAGGTAGAAATCTCGTCCGGTGCATGTGGTGTAGTGGCATGATTGAACGTTTAGGTCATACTTAGAACAGCTCTAGGTCCTGTGGTAGGATGATACACTGCAGTTAGTGCCTCATGCATCATGTTTTATTGATTTTTTTCTCATGTTTTGTAGTACTTTTTGTGCAATCATTTATCTGGGCAAAGTCGTGCCCACATCAATTGAAAGACAAGAAATCCAGGGTGGTGAGAGTGGGGTGTGGAGGTGGGGGGGTGGTATGGCGGAGGGTCGGAGGGGGGGGTACCAAGAAAAAAAGGCTAAAGTTACGGTGGTGAGACAATGTCTCTGAGGTCCCATCAAGTGAGCCATTCATAGATGTAGGCCTACCAGTTTGTGGAGCCAGGGAGACACTCCGATAGAGTGGGGCCCAGGGTGGCCTTGTCTTTTTGTCCCAAGCTGACCCCTGTTCTCCTGCCTGGCCTCTGCGCCCCTCACCTGGCCTGTCCCAGCGCTCTGGTAATAGGATACCTGTAATTTGCTCTAATGGCCTTTGAAAGACCTGGCTGGGCTAATCCCTGGAGTACTTCTCCCGGCAGCACCATATGAAAGGGTGGGGGGAAACAGGGCCGAGTGCGAGTTCTGAAAGAGGAACCAGCCTCTGGATTGTGTGTGAGAGAATGTCACCCCTTGCGGCCGGGGCTGGGGCCGAGGGAGCGCGGGGAGTCAGCTTTCAGCAGATCAGCACTGTGTGGTTTGTTCACAGGCTCAAAAAAACCCGGGCCAGGGCTTGTAGAGAAGTAGATAGCCTCCGCTTTACACCTCCCTTAGTGGCTCAGTCTGGCAGGCGGGCAGCAGGGGGACAGGATGAAGGCCTGCCTGCACACAACCACGAGAGTACATTATCTCAGAAGTCTCTCGTATTGATTGCAGATTCCATTCAGAATTTACACTATGGTGGTTCTTCACCAATGAGATTGCTACCTTGAACACTAATATGCCTGATGGTGATGGTGTCATTAAGAGTAAGAAACATTTGCTGAACAAAAGGTGCTGGACATGGACACTGACTGAATTAAAAGGCAGAGGAAAAGTAATCTTATCGGTCTCATCTGCATTCTCATCCCTCCAGAGATTTTAATGGAATGTGGGAACGGCGGAAGATATGTGGGCAAGGAAGACCAGTCCTCTGCTGGTCTTCTCTCCTCTATCTTCCTGCCCTTTCTGTCCGTCGTTCCTATGACGGGGTGGTCCCCGCAGACATGGGACATCCTCAGGGGAAAGAGAGAAGTCATATTCAAACGGCCGCACACATGCACGCAGTGTGTACAGAGCGGTCCAGAGAGTGACTGCATGTTTAGATCTGTGGAAGTTCAAGTGTCTAAGGAGGAAAGAGAGTGTGCAAAAACACCTCTGTTTCTTATTTCCTCTTCGGTTTCTTTAATTAGGTGCGTTTAAAATTCTATTTGATCAAAGCAAACACGAGTCGAATTGTCCAGGAATTCAAAGGCTAAATTAGGCAAAAGAAACACTGTTCACACTGTGCAGGCGATGTCAGCGTAAGTCAGCCTTTCAGCTTCGCTCTGTGTATGTGTGCGTGTGTGCGCTTGGAGCACACACACACACACACACACACACACTCACACACACACACACATACAGTATCTCATAGCTGTTGGTAAGAAGTGAATAAATCATCCCAGTCCTGGGAGACTTAATAGGTATGATGCATGTCCGGAGACCCAGAGCAGACAGGCTGGAGGGGAGGGAGAGGAGCGGGTGACCCGGGCGGGGAAAGAACCAGACCGAGAAAAGGGAGAGACACCAAGTATAGGAAAGAGTCATAATGCAGTGAGGGAAAGACGGGCAGTGAAAAACAAGCAGGCCGGCAGATGGGAGACAGGAGGAAAGAGAGAGAGACAGGTACAGTATGAAGGACGGGAGGGAGGTGCTGCCTGTAGACCGACAGCTGCTCTGCTCTGCAACAAAGAGCCACTCACACACATGCATACCGTTGCACACAACACACACGACACACACACACACAGATGAAACCACAAATGGCCTGCTGGAACTGTAGAAGTCTCAGAGTGCCACTCAAGAGACTAAATTTTATATTGCTGTCCACCGGGGCGTAGCCATCATTTCAGAAGTGAGGACAAATTGTCCAGAGGTCTATTAAGTGATTTATCATCCTCACGCATTCAATTGCACATCTGCTTAGCAGCTAAAAAAAACGCATAAACACGAACAGCAACTGTGGTGCTTTAATAGTGAAAGTGCAACAAACCCTCCATTTTCACCCTTTACTTGCATCCTCCCTCAGTTTATTAAACATAGTTTCCTTTACCCTTTTATTAACAGAAATTGCAGAAAAGATTAATTGCAGTGGCAACTTTGTTGTTGACAAAGATATAAATATTGGTAGTGGCTTAATTTTATAATTTTAGTGAGTGTCAAGAACAAATCATAAAACTCGTGATCGAATCAGTGATCAGGTAGTTTAACTTTAAAAAGACTACTCAGCCTGAAGAGAGGTACCACATGATTTTCTTCCCTATTTGATTAAGTGATTACTATTGTGTGATAATAATAACATTTTTTGCTGATAGTCTATGCTGTCTATTGGTTCTTTTTTCACTTTAGTTCAACAAACTCATAAATTACAGTACTCTTGAGTATTCAAGTTAACTCACTCAAGTTACTCTCAAACGCTGGAGGTTTGTGTGGTTGAAGGAAACTAAACACAACCTGGTGCACCGGCTGCATGCAGGTGCAGGGATAAGCTCGTGTGCAACAAATTCATATAATAATTATGTAATGCTGCTGTAAAACGGTATTCAGAATTTAAAAAAATCCTAATTTCCCAGTATACACACTGGTTTGTGTATTGATTTGCGTTACACATATCAGATTAATTTGCACTAACTCTGCCTATTGGCTTCTTTAATCGACGTCCACACCATCTGCTAATCAGAGGCTCTGTGAGGCAAAGTGTGGTCCATAAAGCACACCCCAACCAAAAGAAATCCTCAGTCAACCACCACAGTCATGGTTCATCAGGACCGTGTTTACTCTTGTGCTTTCACTCAGTTTGTGTGATTATGTGACTCTACTCCATCGCGTGGTTTCAGCTTAAACTACCCTGTCATTTTCAGTGATATGAGTGGGAAAAAGAGGATAATGCAAAGAGACTGTGCTGCTACTATTGCATTTTAATGATGTTGTACTAAACCTTTAAATTAAAGGAAAAGTGTCTATAATGTTACTATTAGTGGACGAGTTTACCTTCATGGCAAACAACAAAATGCCTGCTTGTAGGAATAAGACTGCACAATAATATCAAACTGCAAACCATTCAAGCGAACCAGCTCAATGCGATCCCTGACAACGATCCGTTTCGGTCTCAGCAGCGCTGTGATTTTTCACAGAGAACTGAAGATCACATTTCATATCATCCACTTATTGCAGTGAGATCATCACTGACCCACTATCGCATGCCGCACCGTAGACGTATCAGGCTCTCAATATACGAGTCCCCTGTCAAGACATTCCTTCATCTATCAGCTCCCAATCAATACAAAGTGTTGGGATTATCCTTTCATTCACACAACGAACTAGAGGTGTAGCATAGGCACGTCGTTCGCTCCAATATAACAACACATGAGTCACGGCCTCACGCCGCAGTTGCTGGAATATTTTTCTGGAGTATAGCTTTCAGAGCATGTTAGAAAAAGGAGCAGAGAGCATTTATCATCTAAATACTCGGCATGACCTCAGCCGCTGAAACAGAAGCAAAGAGTCTATGCCTCGGATTTACCACCCCATGCTGAGTGCTGTGATCATGTTTTTTTTTTCCTTTTTCTTTTTGTGACTCAGCATTACATTGTCAGGGCATAAACAATGATCTCTGGCCCAAATCTAGTATGTCAGGATTATGTTTTACAGCCTACATGAAAAGGTAGCTTGCAATCGTTGCCTGTTTTATTCTGGCTGCCTTTCAGGCTGCAGGCAACGGCCAGAATGCGTTTTTGAAGCAGGAGTGATGTCTGGCCCCGGACCACGTAATAGGCTCGTGAAATTTTACATGTCAAGTTACATTCAATCTCAGACTGGCCTACTGTTTTTCCAAAAATGATAGGGGAAAAAAAGGTGTGTCCTGGCTCCTGTCGAGACAGACCCTTATCTAATCAAATTTTATTGGACGTCATTTAACTTCATGAGAAATTACACAATGGTTGATTAAGATTTGATTTATAGGTTCAACATAGTAGGCGTGGACATTATATGTGTGACCATAATACCTGGCGTGGGTGATGGGGTCAGGATGACAAACCTTCTGAATCTTTTATTGTGTGCAGTGTGTGGATAAGAATCACATGCAAACTGGCATTTCTGGTGTGTTTAATATGTTACATGTACATTAAAGGCCTCTGCAGGCTTAAAATGAACTATAGGTAGTAACACACCATGTGTACATCTCTAATGATTGGCTCCATATTTTAACCTGTCCATCATCTCCTGAATCACAAAACTTGTCGTCAGTGATTCTGCTGTTGGAAGGAGGTGGTTGGAGATCATGAGTCATAGTGAAGCAACACAAGGAAAGGACGTTAGAGGATGTGTGTGATGGAGAGTGTTAAGGTTCATTTAAACCACTAGTTTACCACTAGTAAACATAGAGAACAAAAAATGTTTGAGTTTTTTCCTGCACTCTCTACAGAATGGAAAGACATTGGCCCCATGCTATCAATTAGTTTACTCATGTTAGCGACACTAAGTTGGCACCAGTCTGTTCACCTTGTAAATCTATATTGAGTTATATCTTTACCATCTGAACTAAGGTACCTTTTCTCCTAACCCTAAATCCTAGACCTAGGTGGGAATGTAAGTTGGTTAGTATAGTCGTCCTCTTTATCCAACCCTCGATCTTCATTAGTTGCCATTTTACTGTCCATTCAAGGGTTAATGTGCAAGTTTTCCATATCACGCCACCTGTGACGGCCTCCAGCACAGCGCCGGGTTCTCATGGTAATCTCTCAAGGTGTTTAAAGCACCAGTGAGTGATGCAGCCATTGTCTGGGCCGATACACACAGGCGGCCGCTTTCGCCCAGTACCAGACCCTCCGAGGGGGTCACGGCAGATCAAAGGTGCTGGTCACAGCCATTAGGCCCGGCAGCCCCGGCCCGACATGAAAAGCCTGTGTTTTTGAAAAGGAGGGCAGGAGGAAAAAAACAACAGGGTCCTCTCCGTTTAAAAAGCAAGCAAACTGTGAAATAATTGAAAAGGTATGTCAATCAAGAGCAGGGGCACAGCGGGAACCCCGAGATTCCCAGGCCCCGCTCCGGTCGAGCACTGAGCCATGGAGGGCTGCTCGAGGGGGCAACCCGAGAAATTAAAGACCTGGGAAAAGGAACAAAAAGAGGACAGGAGGAAAAGGGGCAGAAAAATCGCTTCAGTCTTTTTACTCTCGTCCGCTCTAAACCTTGCGATGGAAGGAACCGTTTTTTCCACACTTTGCAGAGGCCTATTCAAACTGCTTGGCCGTTAATAAGATCTTGTCTAGCTCTTCACCTCTCAGGTGAGTAACAAAGACTTATTTGGGGGGGGGACCATTGGAAGCCCCTGCCCCCACCGCTGAAACCCCCATCTTAAAACCAGCACCTTCACCCTGTACCCGCTCCCTCCTCCTCCCCCATACCATGAGTCTGACAAAAGGGAACCCCGTGAGAGTGTCTCTCTCTCTCTCTCTCTCTCCCCTTTCTGCCTTTTTTTTTCTCCAAGGTCAGAAAAGGCTTGAATGATCTGACGATGGGCTAACGTCCAAAAAATGGGGCACCGAAAGAAAAGAAAGAGTAAAAAAAAAAAGACTTGGTAAAAAGACTTTCTGTGCTTTAAAAAAATCCCATAGAGGAGAAATAAATGGTAAGTCCACAGTTGACTAGACATGTATAGTGCGGGATTTGCTTGTAATGGCAGCTTGAGCTTATTGACAGTCCCAGCCAAAACATGTCAAAGGTTAAGAGATCTTTCCAATTGCAAGTGGGAAGCCAAAAGTAGCTTTTTCATGAGCTCAATGGGGCCATCAGTTGATACTTGCTGAGCAGAACACGGCGAGGAGGTGACCCCCGGCTTCCACCCTGAGAACAAAGAGTTAATTTGTCCCCATTGTTGTCCTTTATTCATTCTTATTTTGATATTGTTCAAGAGATTTGAAACAATTATTCACAATTTCTGAATGCTAGAATTACTATTAACCTAGCCTAACCAAATAATAATTTCTCAACTATCTGCTTTAAAAAAACAACAACATGCTTTTCAGTTTACCCTAAGTTACAATGAAGTGTTCATTCATAAAATTATAACCTCCTTACATGTGCTTTGTTGAAGGATTTTTCTAAAAAAATGTTTTTCTAAAAAAAAAAAAAAAAAATCAAATCTCTGCTTCAAAATAAATGTTTGACTTGGAAACGTGTCATCCTAAAAAGTGCATCAACATCACAGATCTGAAAGCTAAACCCAGCAGAAATCCTTCCAGTAAAGTGCAGCGGTCAGGAAACCCCTCTAATAGCATGAAATGCCTCACTCTGATTTCTCAGGCTCGGAACA
Organism: Eupleurogrammus muticus; assembly: GCA_036785175.1. Taxonomy (NCBI): domain Eukaryota; kingdom Metazoa; phylum Chordata; class Actinopteri; order Scombriformes; family Trichiuridae; genus Eupleurogrammus; species Eupleurogrammus muticus. The sequence goes on from JAYKQN010000006.1 coordinate 8,909,798, forward strand.
CAATGGAGCGACTTTTCAAAGCGGGGACCCCGGGTTATATGGATCTAACCGGCCTTTTATAGATGTGTGGTCAAGCGTCCAGAGCCCGAGTGATTCCTCTAATCAATGTGAAATCCCCAATTCATGTCCTCAGATCCTTTATGTCTGCTGGCTGCCACACCGTATGAATGAAATGACACGTAGCATGTCAGCGAGAACCTGAGAGATAAAGGGCAAAAATGTAACGGGTTTGAAATGTTTAGAGTTGAACACGAAATTGAAAAAACATATTCAAACAACTTCTGTAGGTCTAATTTAATTGATATTCTAGTACAAAGTCCTGACATGTACATAAAGGTTGTCAGTCAACTCTGGATGCCCCAGTCTCTTCCTTATGAGGCTTTGAACTTATTTCATTAAATCCCAAAGTAACATATAATAAGCACCCTAATATAAAATATGGTTACCACTACTGGCTAGTGTTACATATATATAAAAATACTGATCTTTGTGAATAAAAAGTCTGAAAAAGAGGCTCATAAATGGGTCTGGGTTCTTTGATGAGAAGGGAAACGTCCCTAACCAAACTATGAACTCTAACGTGCCACGTTAGAGCAGAGGGAACGTGACGCTGTCGTATGTGACAAACATGCCCCCAACGCGCCTACTGTGCCCGGAAGCTCGAAGCAGTAAATAACGGCCAAAACGCCACCGGCTCCACTTTCAGGCACCAGCGGTTTTCATTGGCCTGCACTAATCCCCCATAAATCCTTGCAGCGCCCCAATCGCCTGCGTCCGGGCCCTCGGCTAATTGCTTATGAGTGGCCCGTGTGTCCCAGGTGCCCGCGGCCGCGGCAGCACACCCCCGGCGTTGGCGTGCACAGCTCGTAAAGGGGAGGCCGGCCATCAAACTGTTAATGTTTCCCTCGGAGGATCAGAAGGCGGCGGGGAGGCCATGAGGGGGGGTGGGGGTGGGGGGGCGAGCCTGTACCTGGACGGGCTGGGCTGAACCCCCCCTCCCCCCGCCCGCCGTGGCGAGCGGCGCGAGGGCCTTGTTTCATTTCCACGCGCCTGTCAGAGAAGAAAGACACTCAACAGGAGTTCTTGTTTGTTTACCTTCCCCTTCTTTTTCCCTCCTTGTCTTTGTGCTTCTTTGTGTCGGCGCCTGGTGGAGTGGATGATCTCACTGGGTGAGCACGGTGAAAACAAAAAAAGTTTGAGATAGCAGAGTGTTAAGTGTGATGGGAGCAGCAGACGTGTGTTTTCAGTTTTTTTTCGATGTGCCCCCAGAGAGCAGAGAGAATCCTGTATATTATGTCTAATGTATAAATAGTCATTATGACGGCCACAGACGCATGAGGTTGAGGCTTTACGGCAAATTCAGCGTTTACCGTCCTCCTCTCCAATAAAACCTGGGATTTGTGCAAATAAATAGGTGGAAATAAATGGCAGTAATGCCGGTTACACCACTGGCCATTTATTTTTTCATCGCAGGGAGGTTTTTGTTCAGGAACTCGCGGTTGCACGCGGCTTTGGGGGGTCGGTTTGTTGGTCGACCAGTGCTTTTATGACTTCTTCGCCTCCTCACCAGCTCGTGGTCGACCCTGTCGCTCGCCACCTTGGTTCTCGGTTCATGTGTCTGTCCGTCTTTTTTTCCTTTTTCTTTTTTTTTTTGTCCCTGTAAATATCCGGCTGTGCCGAAATAACATGTTTTCCCTGCATGAACCTCCTTTTTCAGGGGCACGGCGAGGAGATTCCGTGCTCCCGATCAGATAGCAGAGCCGCCATCAGGGTGCTTTTGAAAGGCGCGAGTGGGCGCGAAAAAAAAAAAAAAAGTCATCCAAAGATAGCTCCTCATCCAGCAATTAGCTCCTATTCAGCACCCTGCGTGCAGCGAGCCTCCAGCTCATCTCCAAAACATCTCCCCATCGTAGCCATGACAATGGGTGCGTGCCTTTTTTTTTTTAGTTTTGCACACGGACAAAAACCAGATCAAGGGTGGGCCACATGGGACTTGTTTGCAATCAGTGCCCGGAGGAAACAATTAGCCCACGAGCTTGCCGGCGTTTTCATGGGGAGAAGAGAGTCAGAGAGGCTGCTGAAGTGGCCGCTTCATGAGTGCTGCGTGTCCCCCAGTACACAACGCTCAGCGGCATCAGGACCGAGTGTCACATCTGGAGTGTGTGTGTGTGTGTGTGTGTGTGCATGTGTGTTTATGTGTTGTAGAAATTTTGATAAGGTCTGAGTCGAATTTGCTTGAAAAGTTGGTCAATTAAGTTTTTTTATTTCTGAGAAATTAATAATAATTTCCTGACTTTTCTGATATCAACGATCTTGTCCCGTTGCTGTAAATGTTCTTAGCTTGTCTGGTCTTCCCACAAAAGGGAAGCTCCCGCAGGCCTGTCCTATGCATGTGTGTGTGTGTGTGTGTGTGTGTGTGTGTGTGTGTGTCTGTGTTTTCTCTCGTCTTGGTCTCTCTCTCCAGAGCATATGGCTGTCTGCTATCCTAATCGCTAATGATAGAGTGGCTTTTGATGGGGAAACTCCCAAAGCTAGATGTTTCTAACCCATGCTCTTGTTCTCCCTTTTATTTTCCAGGCCTGATGGAAATCCGATCTGTCAGTGTGGGAGTTGTTGCCATCAAATCTGTCAGCACTGGGCTGTACTTAGCTATGTCCAAGAAAGGCACGCTCTTTGGATCGGTGCGTATACAACCTGCCAACATTGTTTCTAGGGGTCAAGATGGGAGGGCTGTGGGGGGGGGGTTGAGGTATATATGTATAGGGGTCTCAAATGAGTGCCTATCCAAACATGTTTGATTCCGCTGAAGCGAAGGGGAGTCTCAGGAATCTTCTGCTGGAAAGTCCAGAGAAAGGTCAGAGTGTTGCTATCAATCATGGCTGTACACCTGGGCCATGGTTGATGATACCTGCAGCTCGAGTTGGCTTGTTCCACTGTCAAAATAGATAGCAGAGAAGAGAAGAAAAAAAACCAACCAGCAGTGACAAAGAGCCAGCTGGGCTCCTTTAAAAGTCTTTGCGTGCCATCTGCCAATTGCTGTTTTGCACAGAAAGCTCTTCAGAAGTAGTCGGCCTTTCCTTTGTAAAGTCGACCTCGCGTCAGAACTGAGGTGTGGTGTCTGGCTCACCAATTTACATCTCAGGGAAAAAAAGGAGAAATCAAGGACAAGCAATCAGTCAGCGAGCAGTGATAAGATGAGTGCTTTCAACAAGCAACACGGTAAACATATATAGACCAAAAGAGCAACAACTTTACTGAAGTCTGAATCCTCCCGTGCTAACAAAAAGGTAGGTGAACCACGCCAGTCTCATACCATCTTGATGCTATCACTGGGAGGGCCTCCTTATGGCGACGTGATAAGAATCTAGAAAAGGGAATGCAGCAGATTCTCTTGTCACAATATCTTTCAAGACTCTCCGACTATCTGATAAGAGGCGGTAACCACCCATGGAAAAGTGGATTTGCTGAGTGTCTACTATTGGATTTCCTTTACAGATCAGTACACCTTGGGAAAAAAAGGTGATGGCTGCCCTTGATTTAAAAGCAGGACCAGACAGCAGATCTTTTAAGTGTTTCAAACACGATAGCTTTTTTCAAAATGTAACTTTACATTAACATTAAAGGGTCAGTTCACCCATATCGCACAACATGAATCATCTCACTCAGTCAAGCAAATAGTTCTAATCTTGTGTTCCAAAGATTTTAAAATGGAATTTGTTCATGCTGCCCAATGCATTAAGGAGTGACACTCAGAAATTCCACAGCAACATGTCTTTCCAACAACAACTACCCCGTTACTTGGGATATTCCACAGACCTCATTGTGATCGGTTTCAGAGTTATCGGTTTTCAGAGATCCGTCCCAACGAAAACGTAACTGTGGGGTCTGTGGATTATCCCGACTAACCAGAACATTGTTTCTGGAAAGACGCATCGCTGTTGGAGGATTTCGCTTGTCATTCACCGGTGTTTTGACCAGCTTGAATGAAAAAGTAACCACTGCTGTACTGGGTTGATGAAGCTTTCAAGATGGATATCTCCAAACGCCCAACAGTCAACCTCTGACTCCTAGTTTAATCACTTCCATTGTGATATTTTTTGAAGATAAACCAGCTAAATACTTTGTAATGGAAAAGCTTGCCTGGAAACTGCAACAACAGACATTAAGCACCGTGCACTTCTGGGAAAAGTTGGAACAACCTCTCTGTTTTTCTCCCTTGGTCCGCAGGTGAAGTACAACCCGAGCTGCAAGTTCAAGGAGCGCATCGAGGAGAACGGCTACAACACGTACGCCTCCCTCCGCTGGAAGCACGGCGGCAGGCAAATGTTCGTTTCCCTCAACGGGCGGGGGAAGCCGCGGCGGGGTCACAAGGCTCGACGAAGACACCCGTCAACCCATTTCCTGCCCATGCTTCCCTCCTAGCCGTCCTAAGTCGGAACTCTGACCGGCGACCCCCCCCCCCCCCACCACCACCACCACCACCACCACCTCACACTAGTGTTGACCTTGCCATGGCGGCAATCTTTATTTTTATTATTCCATCCTTTCCTTTTACATACATGTACATTTGTTGAGGATTGTAACATTTGTAGAGTTAGTATATTGTATATGTACTTTTAAGTTATTTTCTCCATGTGTCTAATGATGTTGAACTCAAAAAGAGGAGGTTGTGCATATCTAGGCTGAAGACGGGTGTGAAGGAGGAGGGAAAAAAGAACTCCTGCACACAGTTGATCACCATCTAACTACATTCATCAGGTAGCTTTAACAGGGTGGAAGGAGTGTGCACTTTAAACACAGTTTTAAGCCTCTTTGTATACCTTAACTTATCTCTTATTGGGACGTTCTGCTATTAATTTAAGCAGTCTCTACAACAGTGTCTTATGTCCACTGCCCAATGGCGATTACTGCTGCACACTCAGAAAACTTCTACTTCCCTTCATCCCCATACTGACAAGGTATTCCTAATCAGGAACGTCATCACATGTGCCTGCACACATGTTATATACATGCTAACTTGCCCATGTGGTTTGGCACACATAGGGAAGGAAAACCAGCAGAAAGTGGAAACAGCGCATCAGTGAACACAAAAGCTCCATCAGTAGAATGGACCATGTGTGTTTTAATGACAAAGGGCTTGAATGACAAATTGGCTTCCTATTTTCCTATGACATTTTTTTTACATGAGACCTTTCTATAGAACTTTATTTTAATTGTGCTCTCCCCTGTCCCTGTTAAAACTACCTGATGAAGGTACATTGTTTAATTAAACCTGTTCGTTTGCTAGTGATCAACAGCGTGCAGGAGTTCTTATTTTTCCTTCCTCCAATGAGTTATGTATCACCAGGCTCCTGAATGGTTTCCGTCTGCCTGTGTGTGTGTGTGTGTGTGGGGACTCGTTACAGGATCTTGTGCAAAGATGTGCGACTTTAGGATTGACAAGTGACTGCAAAGCTTGGCAAGAACAATATCTAACCTGTTTGGATGTTCAACTCTAGACGAAAAAGGAGTATGTGGTGCAGCAGAAAGGATATTTATCAGCCTGAAATGACGAAAACAAACAATGTTGAGATAGCGACAGTTCCTGCATCTTTGTTGCTTGGGATATACTGGACTGAAACTACTGGTTCACCGATTTGCACCTGAACTGTACAGATGAGAATCTACAATTGACTTGATCGCATTGATAAATGCGCTGTTCTGTCTGTATATATCTATATGAGGACACAACAGAAACTCGGCAACAAGCTGGATTTCCTGAGATGACTTGTAAGTTTGTGCATGCTTCCGTCTGATTGCTTCTCCCACCCAACAGCCCTCGGCTATTAGATTAGGAGTGTCGTCTACCCCCTAATTCTTGGTCGTTAGTTCAGTTGTGAAATAATTAATATCCATTTTGACCGATTAATGCATTATAGCGACTGTAGGTAGGTACACCCAATGTCACATAGCGGCAACTTCGTTAATTCTGTGCCCGCATTAGTGAATGGTTCATGTCTTGCTAACATTTTCTCGACCATGAAGCTGATGCTAATAGAACATTTAATATATTTAAGACATTTTGTACTCTTTAACTGTTTGAAGTTGATGTTTATTGTTATTGATGAGTTTTTGTGTTGGATTGTAGTCCTACTGTAAAAAAAAAAAAAGAAAAGAAAAAAGAAGGGAAACAAGTAATTGTATTCAAGTCCATATTCAGCTCATTTTGTATGGTATTTTAACTGGATATTGGTACATTTGTGATCCATTTATCATAAACAGCTTTCAGCTAGAGGCCAGTAATAGGAGGTTGTACTGTACATAAGGCCAAAGTCTCGGAAAACAAAATAAAAATCTTAGATTCATTTCAGCAAAATAAATCATTTGAGTGCCTTGGTCCATGCTGAGTTTGGTAAACTTCAATAAAAATGTGGATAAATAACGGAGTCATGGTTCGATCCCTTAAGCTGGTGAGACTTTTTTTTTTTCCATTTTGCTGTAAAATCACGAAACACGATAATTGCATTCAACCCTTGTCTCGTGCATGGCACTGATTGTTAAGTGCCGGTAACATCTCCATCGGAGCTCTCTGACACGCACCCCCCCCCCCCCCCCCCACACTCATCATAATCACGACACAACTCACAGCGGGAGAGGCGCTGATGTGGAGGACCTCCCCGCGTCCGATGACAGGTCTGCGGTTATGAACTATGCGAGGGGGGCATCGGGGTCACTCACACACAGGCGAGGCCCTCCGGTGGCACGGGAGGCCGCTCGGCCCTTTTCTCCGTGAACAGAAAGGGGAGCGGGAGGATGAATGGTGGCTGAACAGAGGCCTCGCTTTCAGCCTGTCATGATGTGAGATTATTGTGACGGGGTACATGTCTGGTCAGGGTGGCGTGAAGTCACACTGTAGTTCAACTCCAAGGCTCACAAATATCAGTATGGGGGGGCATGTTTCCGTGCAAATGATGTTACATACTGAAAAGTAAAGACATCTTGTACTATTTTGAAGCAATTTTATTTGAACTGTAAAATATAGTCATTAAGCTTTATCAATATTTTTGACTGAAAATATATAGGATAAATATTTTCAGCTTTTTGTTGCTTTGTTGTTATAAGGAAATACTGTCTTCTGCAGCAGGGCAAGGCAAGTAAGTTTCAGTTTTACAACCACATGATCCAGTCAGCCGGCGCACACACTAAAACATCCACACCGAGGTAATCCCATTTTCTGCCTGCTCTCTCGATTGACTCGCCTCTTTGTCAGCGTCCTGCACCTCTTCTCCTTCTACCTCTCCTCTTCTTCTTCTTTTAACCGTCCAGGAATCTCTCCCTTTTTCTTCTTGGCCTGAGGGCGCGAGCAGCCGTCGGTGCCAGGTCCAGAGACGCGGCGAATGGGAGCCGTAATTACCGTCGCTCCACCACTGTCCTGTCAGTGCGCTCGCCAGAAAAACGAGAGAGGGATCCTTTGGAAGTCCCGATCAAACGTTTCGGCCTTTGATCAGCGAGTAAAAGGAGGAAAAAAAAAAAAAAAAGACTAAAACACTGTGCAAAATCAACATGGAATGTCCCGAAGAGAGCGCCGGGGGAATGGGAATGACAGCCATCCAGGCGACACCCTCCTCCTCCTCCTCCTCCTCCACATGTCCGGGACGCAGGTGTTTGGGCCGCGTTTGATCAGGTCGACAATGATGTTGTTGCTAAAGTGTCCGGCACCTGGCGGGTTAGCACGGGGGTCTTTATGTTTGCGGCAAGGTTGCAAAAAATCTGATGGAAACCGCAACTTTTTTTCTCAGAGTTCACACATCTGTGAAAAACCTGAACAGGCGTGTCATGCGTGGCCCAATAAAAAAAAAAAAAATGGTGTTTATGGAGAAGGTTACTTTGAATTCTTCGAAATTAATTTGCAGCTGAGCGACAAAAAAAAAAAAAAACAATAATGGAAGCCCATTTTGAGGGCCTTAGACAAAATCTACAGGGGCACAAGTCATGCTGCTTCAGCGACAACAAACCATAGCCTCTGGAACCTTTGAAACCCTGTGTGGTCATTCTCTCTCACAGCGATTGAAAAGAACTGTGGTGGGTGGGAAAAGAAAAAAAAAAAAAAAAAAAAAAAGCCCCCCTCGCCACTCATAATACCAATCTTATGTATGTAGACGAAAATGGGAGGGATGGGAGGGGTGGCGGGGTGGCAGACGGACTAAGGCACAATTTTAAAGCTCTTATTGAATCGCCATTACAGCTCCTGAGACTAATTGTGGCTGTTGTGTGTCTCTCGGTGGCCTAGGGGGCTCTGGAGTGGCCCTGTATGCTCTTACTCAGTGGGGTTTTCAAACCGAGTGGCCCTGAAAGAGAACAGGACCACCGTAGATCAATGGCAAACCTTTCACTCTTTCACAGACCCTCGCTAATCCTTCTCATTTGTCTGCCATTTGTTGAGGCACATTCACAACTCCCTGAATTTAGGATTAGGCCTTGTTTTGTTACAAAAACAGCCCGAGTTATAATGCTGAATGGACGGACTAAAGAGTGGACGAGGGATGAGTGTGCATGTGAGTTTGTGATTGTGTGCGTGTGTGTGTGTGTGCTTATTAGGTATACACTATGTTTATTAGCAAATTTATGAGAATACTAAAGCTGTTGAGCGTTTTGTTTTGAGTCTCATCAAGTGCTACAAAAATGGTCCTTAATGAGTAATGGGAAGGCAATGTTTTTATAATGTCATGTTGCCATCCTAATATCTACATGTTTCTCTGTGTGTGCTTATATATTGGATTTTGCCGTTCTCACTGTCTTCTACTGTGATACACAAGTGAATCAAGCATTAAAACGTATTTTATCAAATTTGGCTTTGTGAAAGAAAATAATTGTAAGTTTTCAGAGATATCAACAGTGGTGGAAGTACTCAGATACTCCACTTAAGTAAAAGGAGCAAACATCCTCCATTTCAGATACAATCCTGTATTTAACACACTGCTTAAGTAAAATTAGAGTATTATCAGCTAAATTTACCTAAAGTAAAGCAGAAAATCTGTCACTGCCACACACATTTATATTCATGTTCCTGACTTTTCTCAAAGTGCAGCGTTTTTTCTGAAATGCTAAAGGGTTTCACATTATTTAACTGAACACAACTTACACATCTGGACCATTTTTTTTATTTTATAATCTTCTATATTATTTCATAGAAAGTTTTAACCTGAAAGGTAAGAGTCATACACATATACGGTAGTGTGAGTATATAACAGTAACCGTAGAAAGTAGCATAAAGTGAAAATACTGAGTACAGTACACATAACAAAATATTTTACATTTACCCCAGTACAATAACTAGGTAAATGTATTAAGTTATATTCCGCCTCTGGATACCAAATATGTTTTGCTGTATAATAAATGCGATAAAATATGCGTACATTTTGTACAAATATACACCTGAGGAATTACAGGTAAAAAGGTGAAGGGAGTGTTGTGATTTCAGAGCGTTGTGACACGCTGAGTGGGTGAAAAGGTTGTAAACTGAGAATACTGGTACGACTTTGATGTGTGCCTCTGTAAGAAAAGACAGGTCTCTGAAACGCTCAGCTGTGCCATGTCTTTTCACATGTCCGCTGTTTCATTCGTGTGTGGACCCACGCGGCACATACACACAAACCTGTCCCGTGTTTCCTTTTTTAAAATCACACTTTTAGAAAGGTAGAAGGCAAAACGTGAAAAGAATTTATGTATCACAGTCAAATCCCTGCATAGGGGAACACAGTTTCATTAAAGTTGCGATGATTCCCCTTTGAAGCGCAGACCTTGTCCCCGTTTGCGCTCCGCCTGAACCCGGGTGTGCTCGGACAGTCTTGGCATCCCGCTGCAGAGCCATCAAACCGAGGCCTTCTCATCGCCGGCTGGATTAGTGCTCATGTCTGGGGGCACTTACTGGACATTAGACGGAGCTGCTGAGTGGCACATGCGCCACGTTTCCCCCTAAAGCCCTGCCACGCCACGCCGCAGGTATGTGGTGCCGAGCAGCCAAACCCCCCGCGTCAGGCATTCCCTGGATGCCTGCAGCCCTGCCAGATGCCGGGGGACGGGGTGAGGAGATGGATGGAGGGATGGTTGTGTGAGTGGGAGCGGATGAGAAAGAACAAGTAGGGAGGTAAAGGAGGGTTATCTCATAGTGATGTATGGACCCCAAATACTAGTGGAACAACAAGATCTATTTAACAGAGACTGTCATATTTATACACTGCAAAAAATGAGATATATTACATACATATAATAATATATACATGTATATATTATTATATATATATATGTAAAATATATACATACATACATTACATATCTTATTTTGGGTACAATTATGAAAACATTGAATATAATTATCTTATCACTTTTTCAGATAATTTATCTTATTTAATTTTCTCTCTTGATTTTCAAGGTCATTCTACTCTATATTGGACTAATTATAAAAAATAGATATTATCGCTGTTTATTTTTTGCATTGTAATGTGTCTGTCACTAAAAAACATTTTCAGATTTTGGTTCTATGCCTTAATTCTGCCCATGAGAAGGTAATATAGAGAACCGGAGATGCATTTTCTTACATGCGGAGAGTAAAAGTGCATTTAGGCAGCACCGCCACCATGACATTTAGTAAGTTTATTGCGTGTCACACTGTGTGAAGATGCCTGGGATGAAATCTTGGTCACAATTTTTGCCGTTGTGCATGGGAGCAATTTGACGCAATGTGGACTGAATCAGGAGGAGTCCTGTTTGGTGGTTTAAAACATCAGCTCACAACTCCAATGGTCGGAAACGAACACGTTAGGCATGCCATAAATCTGATTTTGACCAGGCCTGCTAGCCACATTACACCACTGTGACCAAGGCTGAGTGGGACCGGGAAGGTTCCATGAGCGCTCGTGTAAACGAGTGCAGCACGCCTGGCACCGGTACAACTGTCTAAATATAGAAATATACAAGGGATCAGAGGACAATGTTTCTAACACATCTAGGACTATAAGAAGCAGATAACTGGAAAGACGGTGGCAGCTGAAAGGGGCACAGACCGTCTCCTTCTATACAGTTTGGCTAGCGGAGACAGCCCAAGCCACATGTTGGCCACCATCCCAGTCAACATCATGAGGTTGTCTTTGGCCGTTAGAGACTGGAAAAGACCAAAGTCGGTGCCGCTTCATGCAAAGTTTGAGCCATGCCAAAGCCTATCCACCCTGCCCCTCAAGCCCCGCTGTGTGTGAAGTAATTATTCATGCCAGTGAAGCCAGACAGACTCTGTGTTTTGTCACTGCATGCATGGTGAAATTTCTTCAGCGCCGCAGTTTCTTTCAGTGCAAAGATTAACAGGTGGATGTTCTTCCTACAAAAAGCGCTTCTTTTTTTTTTTTTGCATGTACAATGTCGAAATCTGTTTTATTTTTTCCCCTGAAGAGAGTGTTGAAATAAAGCAGATAAGAAGGTTTTTTTTTTTACTGGATTAAAACCTGTGGGTCGTGTCAGACAATAAGCATGACGAGCACGTGTCAGTTCCTCCCGTCAAGGTCTGTCATCACGTCGTGGTGGAGGAGAGAACTAAGCGGATGCCACATCCGCTCCCACTGAGTTTGTAGTGGAACAAACTTCTATTGAAATAAAAGCTACAGGAAAAAAAGAAAGAAAAGAAAACCAACCCTGTACATCATGTATATTTCATTCTGTAGATACAAGACTAGACATGAGATGCACGCTGTAATACTAAAAGTCATTTATGGACCGCAACATAACAGCACACCACCATCATAACACAACATAGAGTGACAAGACTTTTTAAAGAAAAGTGTGTTTTCATACAGGTAACTTCCCAGCAACCTTAGCGCATACTTGATGCTATAGAAGCACATTCACATACATTATTCATTTTTTCCCTCTTATTAAAAAGGTTTCACCCTCAAGCTCACAAACTGTAAGACACGTCCCCTTGTATTAGCGGGATGACTTGCAGGATTTTAACGTAGTCCAGGAGGCAGACTGTTGTTAGGAATATTCATTACAGCTCAATTACTGACGTTACACCAGATCTGCTGTTCGTGGAGAAGCGGCGCCCTCTAGAGGTCACAGGTCAGAGCCACTTTAAAACACTTGCGTTGAGCTCTGTCCCACTCTGCTGGGGATCATGAGGTACTGACCACACAGGAAGTGGACACTTTCATGGCATTCACATGTTGTCAGGAGTTGGATTTAATCAAGTAAAGTGAAAACTCTCTCTCAAAATGTATGTTTTATATATAAACTCCCATCCTGTGGGGAAAAAGACATAATGTATGGTTCTCTGAGTATAACACTGAGGAGTCAAATTTATCAATACAAAGATTTAGATAAAAGTCAACTTTTTCAGCTTGCGTTTGAAATTTAAAAAAATTCCAACACAACAGGAAGGGACTCTATATATTTTATATATATTTTCTAACCTGGGGGTCACCAAAGCATCACAAGGGGTCACAAGGCCTTCTCGAATTTAAAGGGTATAACATGAACATGAATAAAGCCAAAGTCCTTATAATATATTTTTTGATGCTTTGGAAAAAACACTAGATTTTTATATCCTGAATCAAAATGTGAAGAAAAATATGTCAGTTTTTAAACTGCTTTAAAGAAATGTTTAATCTATAAACAGTAAATTGTCAGGATTTAGGATTCTTCGCTTCACTAAACTAATGTTCAGTTGCATAACCACAGTTCCTGAGAACTGCTTCACATCACACCAACTTCTGGCACCTATAAACAGGTATTTCAGCCTCGCAAAAGAAACAGAATTTTTGACGTCATCTCAAAGTTTTCAATTAGGTTAAGGTCCGGGGGATGGGGCTGTTCACTCCAGAACTTTCATTTTGTTAGTCTGGTGTGTTTGGGGTCGTTGTGTGGTTGAAAATCACATTTCAAGGGCATTTCCTCTTTGGCACGAGGCAACATGAGCTCTTGGAGTATTTTGATGTAAGTGAACTGATCCCTGAGTCCTTGTCTTCATGCAGAAGATGATACAATATGCCAAAGAACACATCAACTCGCCCAAAGAGATATGGGGAATCGTTTTATGGACTGATGAAAGTGAAAGTGTTCTTTTTGGGGCTAAGGGCCGTGGGCACTGAATTTAAGCCACAGTTCACTCTGGAGACAGTGAAACATGGTGCTGCAAGGATCCCAATATGGAGATTCTTCTCTTACTGTTATTTATTGCATATAAGCATCATGGATGAGTTTGCATTTGTCAAAATACTTGAAGAGATCATGTTGCCTTATGCTAAAGAGGGAATGCCAATGCATCGAAGTAAAAAAACACATTATAAGGATTGTTCTTAAACACACTGCAATTCTTGTCCTGTTAGATTGTATTGTGATTATGTTTTCTAACTTTTACCATCTCAATCATTAAAGCAAAGTTAAGGCTTAATTTTGATTGGAACACCATTCATTGGTGGACAGGAATGCAAAGTTTCTGCAAACAATCCATTCATTGTGAAGGACGCATAGTGGAGTCTGATTTGGAATTCATATATAGGACTGGTTTCATAACTGTGCCTGTGAACACATCAAAACTCGCATCTGCAACTGAAAACTGTGGCTTTATGCTTCCGATCCACACCAAAGAAGCTGCTTGTCAGACACCAGACATAATAAACCAAATCTCATTTGATGTGGCAACGTGCTATCGAGCAAAATTCAGAGGATAAAAGCGTCTTGTGAGAATAGGAAACTATAGAACTCTTTGACACTGGCCCTCTAACGTAGGCTGCATGGTGAAGGCTGCGTCTTATGTGACAAATTCAAGCTTTCAGGAAACTAAATGTCACAGGAAAAGGACGATGCACAGCGGTTCTCTGTGGCCACACGGCCGTATACATGTATGCAAGAAAGAATTAGACAAAGTACTTGTCACGTATAAAACAACTAAGCTTGGCAAAAAAAATGTTTCTCTGTGGGTTTGCTGCATGTATTTAATGTGAAAGTGGGTATGGTCACATAAAAACCTACAGCATTAAGACCGCTGTCGAATAAATTTCACAGAAATGTTAAATAGAGCTGTAGAACACATTTCACAATATCGTGACTGTGAGAAACCATTGGTGAACTATAAGCATGAAAACCACTAAATGAACCACACGGCAAACTGCTGGAAACAAATCTTCTTGACAACCAATGGCAACTACTTCTTTAAATCACAGGTTTCACAATGACTGTGAGAAGATCCGTAGCTGTAAACTACGTACAGACTCTGTCTGACACGTTGCATCACAGCAAAGAAACATTGCTGCGACACACGTGTTTGTCACATATGATACGGATTGTGCAAGATAATTTGGATTAAATGCATGACAGGGACTGGATCATTATTTGTTTGACTTTTATTTAAAGATAACATGTTATTATTTTTATTTATTCACTTATTTAAACTTCATGAGCAGGGGTCACAGCCACTATTAGGGTACTATCGACTATGTACATCTAATACATGTATTGTGTGTATATTTTTAGATTAAGATATGTGTTGTTTTGTCATTGTTTTTTTTACTTTTACACGTACAATGATTGTACTTAATTCAATTTCTCTTTTCAGGGCAGTAATTATGTATGTACTGTATATACAAGGTGTACAATGTATGTAATAATTGTGGGGGAAAAGGATTATGACACAAGCAATATATTTTTTATGAATTTTGTGTTTTTCTTAATAACCAGCAACACCTGAAACTATCAGGCTGAAATCTTTTTGCCACTTTATCCAAAGGAAGCAAACATTATTGTAATGGACTGCAAGTCCATTGTAGTTTATACCAAGTAATTCAGGCTATTGATGGATTGTGGATATTTCTACAAAAAAATTGAAATGCTGTCTGAGCAGTCAGACTCTGAGGACCTGATCAAAACTTCCTGGTTGCATCATGAACTAAACTAAAAATTAAAGTTCACTCAGGTCCAATTTAATACATGTTTAGACTGTGAGATGGTTTATTACATTTTACATGCTTTAAAACACATGCCGCTTGCAGACATGTTCCATTGTGGTCAAGATGAGATGATGAGTCACGATGCTTTCCTTTCTGAAGAACTGTCATTCTTTTTCTGAGGCATGGCTAAAACACATCGCATGAAACTGTGGTTTCTATCACTCATCAAGTTTTCGAGGGCCCTCGAATAGCTCAAAGCTCACAACTATAAAATGGATAACAAATGTGCTGAGATTCATCAAAATCAAGCTCATTTCAGTGTCAAAGGGAGAAGAGAATAAATGGATTCATGTGTAAAGTGCTCAAAGCTGCAGGGGCAGCAGAACCACAAGCACTACCGTATATTTCTACTGCGAGTACATGTATGCTTATGACGTGACAGAGAGGCTGCAGCTGAAGACGGAGCTGCAAACCACAGGGTCTCTGACTGAGGAACCTACTCTATAAAAGGGTCTAGCTGACACCCCCAGACACCACAGGTTGTTTCTGCAGCCAGAGCCATGATGCATGCTCTACACATGTTTTGGCTTTTTCATCTTGTAGCATGTCTGGGGAAAAGGAGTAAGCTAAATGCTAAATCCAATTGTTTTTTTAGAGGGTACAACTGGGACATTAACTCACATTTCCTGTTGCTTTTGCAGCCCTGGGGAGTGAAATCATACACGGGAAAAGGTGCCAAAGAACCTAATGCTGTACATGGCCTCAGTGCAGAACACAACAGGTCATGTATGTGGAGGATTCCTTATCAGGGAGGACTTTGTAATGACTGCAGCTCACTGCGATTCACCGTAAGTTACCTTTTATTATTTGAGAAATGAATTGAAATTGCCATAACTCAGGAAAAAGGTTACTGATAATGCTGTGATGACTCGTTTAGCAAACTTGAGAGTGTCGTTCTCGGCACCCATGATCTCAAGAAGGTTATTAACAGCACAATGAGATTCGGCATAAAGAAATGCATCCATCCATCCTACAAGAAGGTCGACTCTGGTAATGACATCATGCTCCTCAAGGTGAGTAGAACATTTAATAAAGCGTCTCAGATTTTTTAGTTTGGTTTGCTATAAGGTTTTTCGTCGTTTTTTGTATTGTCTGATTCTGGTCACCAGCTGTCCAGAAAAGCTCCAATGAACGACGTAATACAGCCAATTAAAATCCCAAAGAGCGAGATTAAATGGAAAGGGAACAGAAAATGCCGCGTTGCTGGATGGGGTTTCATGAAAACCCGCGGTAAATATGTAGATGCGCTGGAAGTGGTGGACGTGAGCACCGTTGACCTGAAGGTGTGTAGGAAGAAATGGAGTCAAGAGAAAGTCACTCTCCCCGTCAACATTACCTGTGCAGGTGGCTTAGGCACAAACAAAGGATTCTGTCAGGTACGATTTAGTTGTTCTAGAGCAAAAATGTCAACTGGTTTTGACTTTTGAGATTAGACACAGTACAAATCTTACATTTGATTGCATAAAACCAAACGCATCACCATCCTTCTCCCTCACAGGGCGATTCTGGTGGTCCTCTGGTGTGTGGTGGGGAGGCCGTGGGTGTGGTGTCCTTCAACTCCCTCAAGAAAAAATGCGACTACCCAAATTTACCCAACATCTACACCGACATATCCAAAAACCTTCAGTGGATCAACACGGTTCTCAAACAGAAGAATTTTTCCAAGCACTGTAGAAATTAAGCAGTTTTGTTTTGCGGAGGCTTTGCTGTCAAGTTGCTCTGTCTGCATCAGCTTTTTTTTCATCTGAAATACAAAATTAAACTTCACCTTTTAAATTTGAGATGCTGTAGTAAGTAATGTATGTAATAATAAATTTATATGATTATTTTGGGGTCAAATTGGATATAGAATATATGAATATACATTTTATAAATGGACTAATAAGCAGCTCTTTCCTGTCATAATTTGTGGTGGGTTTAAGTGCTAAAATCAATGGTTTACTGATCGGACTGTGCGTCACGCTGTTGAGAAACATAACCCACAGGAAAAGAGACAATAATTGACCTAGATATCTCAGTCTGCACTAACCTTTGCAGACAGGATGCATCAGCCCAGCTCCAACACACTGAGTTATACACACATAGTTGTAACATAAATCTAAACTTGTGTATCATAATAAAATATTATAATATTTTAATATAGAGTAGAGAGAGAAAATCTTTTTTTTTTGGTAAATAAATGAATTGGGTCCTCCAGTTAGTCAGTGTAATCTAATACGGTGCCAAAACATTTATAACATCATGACAGAATAAACTATGTGCCACAGTGGCCAGTGTGAAAGAGCCCAGATTGACACAATAATCTACACCAAATGTATCCATTGAGGTGGTGAATGAAAGAATTAGTCATCAATATAATCTGGTAAGATTGTATCTTGGAACTCTATTTATGCTTGTTCATTTTAAAATGTATTTCACTCACATTTGCGCTGCCATCCTCCATACCAGTGGCCTGGTACACATTACGAGTGTACAGGGCCCAGAATGTGGTGTTACGCCGCGGCCTGTCCCACAGAAAAGAGAGTTCTAACCTCAGCCAATAACAGCCTGCGGTGCAGAGGGCCCCCAAGAGGACACAATGGAAACACATTTTATGAAAATCATGACAACATTAGAAGCTAAAATGAACAGAAATAAACATATAGGAATATTGAATACAATCCTAAAAATAAAGCATGAATTACACATGGGACAAAAGCCAGTATAAATAAATACTAAAAAAAGATTGAAAGAAACAAGATTGGTAAAAAGTATATTAAGATATAAGAACATTTTAATGGCTTTTTGGATAGTCTTATATAACTGTGATGCTGTTTTCTATTCTATGATGGAGTTTTTTTGTGTTTTCATGTATTCATGTAAAACACATGTCTGTGCTGTAAATAAGTGCCACACAAAATAGGTTTTACTTACTTATTTGTATTGATCTATCTGTTTTTTTTTTCGTGCTATGGGCGAATTATTATACTGAAATGTCTGTTTCAAAAGTAATGTACTGAGTGATGCCTCCTCTTCACACACTCAGGTCCAATTTAAAACATGTTTAGACTGTGAGATGGTTTATTACATGCTTTAAAACACATGCCGCTTGCAGACATGTTCCATCGTGGTCAATGAGATGAAGAGTCAAGATGCTTTCTTTTCTCAAACTGTCATTCTTTATCTGAGGCATGAGTCTCACAATTGTGACAGTGAGAATAGCTAAAACACGACGCATGAAACTGTGGTTTCTATTACTCATAAGGTTTTCGAGGGCCCTCAATAATAGCTAATTACAAATTGCTATTAGGCCACAATAGCTCAAAGCTCACAACTATAAAATTACTAACAAAAGCACTAAGATTCATCAAAATCAAGTTCATTTCAGTGTCAATAGATAAGAGGCCGATGTTGGAAGACATGAGAATTGCTGAGTTCTGCAGGAGTGGTAAACTTGTGATGTGTCTTTTTATGACCAGAGAGCAGGGCATCGCAATAATCGATATGACTGGAGAAAAAAAGCATGCATCAGCATCTCTGTGTTTGCCAGAGGGAGAAACGGGCAAACTCAGATTACTTACTTTAAATGATAAAATCCTGTTTTTGTAACTGATTTAATGTTTGGAATACAACTGAGCAATTGAATTTGTCTTGGTTGAGGTGTGGGAAGTTTTCTGCCATCCAAGATTTGATGTCTAAAATAGAGTTAAAGAGGGCATGGAGTGGCATCAGGAGACATGGAAATATATGTATGAAATATACAGCTGCAGTGTGCACCATCAGCATAGCTATGAAAACTCATACCGTGTCTCCTGGTGACACTTCTAAGTGGAAGCATATATATAAATAAAAAAAAATTAAAATGTGTTTCACCATGTTCATCAGATCTTGTCCTCCCTGAACACTGACCTTTGGTTTGATATCACCTAGTAAATATTAAATAAATTGATTTTTTTTAGCTTTCTTAAACTCTAGTTTTTTGTTTTTTAAATACAAGTTGGTAAATCACATGAAAGAGGAAGGAAATGCATTTATGTAAGAGATTGCAATTCCAATTGCCAAAGGATGCGGCAAGATGTCAGAATAAAATTGATATTACCAGAGAAAACTTCTGCTGTATAAATGAGGGACAGCCCCGCGAGATTCTGCTTTTTCACGTTTTACCATGTTTAAAACAAAAAGTTAAGTTGCACAATTTTTTTTTTTTTTTCTAAAATGTGTGCAATAGGTATGTGGAGTCATTATAATGACATTTTATTTTCTCCATGCATTTTTAGCACTTGGAGGTGAAATAATAAAATGAGAAAATGCTGTTAATGTTTGAATGGGGAATATGAACATAGTCACTATAAATGGTGTCTAGATGAGTCAGAATCCATCTGGCACATGCTCTCCTAACCACACTTATTCTAACAATGTATGAACAAGATAAGATAAGGTAATAAAACATAGTGCATCTCAACTGATTAGAGCTAATCAGCTTCAGGCTTACAGGTAACACATTCCACATGTCTGTTCAATATAAATAATTATTCCTTTGCTATGCTTTTGAATCTGCACGACACAAGCAGCACTCCCTCTAGTGGGATAACTAGGAACAGGCTGACAGGTGTAATTTGTATGTTGACTTTATAACAACACATACAAATAACACTCACTGTAGTCATTCTGTCACTTTTTCACTGGTCACTTTTTTTTTCTCTTCACACACACCCCGCACCTTAAGTGTGCATTAGCTATGTATGTGTACATATGGGTATGTGCGTGGATATGTATGTCCATATATATATATGCAAATATGTGTGTATGTGTATGTATGTAGGTATGTACGTGCATGTATGTATGTATATATGCCTTGCTTATGCATACTTTTTTCTTACTCTTTTCTTACTATTTATTAGCATTTTCTCTCCATTCTATGTCGATAATGCATACTGTGTATGCGGATCATCAACAAATTCTGCGAATTTGTACATTGTGTTGTGTGTTTTTTTATTTTTATTTCTTTATAGTTTTTTTTATCTTCAGCTTTATTTTCTTCTCTTTATCTGTAACGCTGCAGTAACACACACATTTCCCCGTTGTGGGATCAATAAAGTTTTATCTTATCTTATCTTATCTTAATCAACATGGCTTTGCAATAGTGTCTGGCCAATACCTAAATAGGAAAGGATTGAATTTTTTTGGACCCTTGAGATAAACTTTGGTGTCCTGCTCTGATAAAATGTGAGAATTAACACATCCCCAACACAATATTGTGTCTTAATCATATTAATCATCATCTTCACTTTAGAAGTCAGGCAAAAAGAGCCCAACCCATCGGGTAGAAGCAATATAGCACAATATCTACAACTTGTCCAGGCTTCACTATGCTGGCACTAGTACAATCTCTCCAGTGATAAGATAGATGGCTATTTATAGCCTCTTACTGACTCTACTGAAAAAGTTAATAATTAAAGAAAAATAAAGTAAATTAAAAAAATAATAACAAATCAGAGTCTATTGACGGATTCTGATAATGGAGATTAGGTTCCTTGTTTGGCATCTGATATGAGGAAAATAGTTTGAAAGATTGAATGTGTCCTAAAGAGAAAATAAAAAAAAAAAATGGATGTGGAATATCACTAAACTAAGGAAGAGAAATCTTATTATGAAAGACTGTTGAATTCATCATACTGACCCCATGCCATGTGCTTCAAGCTGCTGAAGCAGATACAATACAAAAATATGACATTTTTTTTCTTATAGATACGAACACAAGTCAAGATGAAATCAATAGAAATTGTGTTTTTAGAAGACTTGACATTCACAGACGAGAAGTTTTTTTGCGTGACGCTTATTTTCTGCTTTTTTATGTTCTGGTACATCTTAGACATAATAAGCATTGAATTATAATTGTGTGATACAGTTGTTTATAGAGTGGTAGAGATATCATTAAACTTGATGAGTGCAGGAAGAAATGGGTTGAAGTGATTTAGCTTTTACCTAAAAAACAACATGGCTCAGTTAAAAAACTGTATTAAAACTCATCATCTCTGCTGTGACGTGATTTTAACATCCAATGATTCGTCCTTGTTGTGGAATATCGAGAAAGTAAAATCTTGCCCATGATTGGATTTACATGCCTCTGACTGCAGGAAATGCACAAATATAAAGTAGTAGCAGGGTCCAATCATTTCAGGAATGTATAAAAATAACAAAGGATCTCAAGAAGCCTTGCAGCATCTTGAGAAAAAGGAAGTTCAGTTGACACACGCCTGCTTCTTTCCCTCGTGCATGTTCTCTAATTGAAAGGCTTAATATTCTGTGCTGTTTTTTGCTGAGATTGCGATGAATTGAATCACACAAAGCCACACTTTGTCAAGAGCACGCTTTCTTACCCAGACATGATGTAACCGATGCAAAACAGGAACGTGAGCTTGAAAACTGAGCAATAACATTGAGTACTAAAACCACAATGTTGTAGCAATTCCTCACACACAAACACAACAAGAGGTGCAGAAACACACACTTTTCCTCTCTTTTGGCCACTTGTGTGGACTTTGATTTATCTGAAATGTTAAATTAGCTCAACAAGGGCTTGACGTTTTTGCATCGCAAAACAGTTATTGGGCAGACACCTGAACTTTCTGTGCAGCGCTCCACGCCACGAAACTGATTGCTCGAATCAATGAAGTAACCCTGTTTTGAAAATGTAAAACCATATCTTTTGTAAAGCCAGGAGGATGTTAGCACACACACTGAAGCAATAGAGCGCACACAAAAAAAAAAAAAACTCGTCAGTGAGTCTCCTCCAAACATGATAAAAACAGAGGTGAAAGGTGTCCCTTTGACCAAAGACCATGGCGATCCACTTCATACTGCTGCTGTTCTTTGTCCAAAATGGTAAGCTACAAGGTCTTCATGATTCAAATCCCAAAAGCCAAAAGCATGTTTCTTTTCCGTACATAGTAATAAAAATATAATTGGACTAACGTTAAGTCAATAATCCGTAAAGTGTTTTGTGTCTTCAGGAGCTGACGGTACTCACATTGTTGGAGGCAGAGAAGCT
The DNA here is from genome assembly GCA_036785175.1 of Eupleurogrammus muticus. NCBI lineage: Eukaryota > Metazoa > Chordata > Actinopteri > Scombriformes > Trichiuridae > Eupleurogrammus > Eupleurogrammus muticus. The sequence continues at coordinate 8,931,800 of JAYKQN010000006.1, forward strand.
GCCGCACACTCTCGGCCCTACATGGCCTCGCTGCAGTTCAGCGGCCGAAACAGATGCGGGGGAGCGCTGGTGAGGGCCGACTTCGTGCTCACAGCCGCACATTGTGAGATTCCTAGGTGAGAATTCAGAGATAGACTAATGTTTTTTTTTTTCCAGCAATGCTGTAACTACCTCAATGGGATTGAAACAATACCCAAACAATACAATGTCTTGACACTGGAATGTTGGTTTCTATGAGAACATCTTGACCTATTACAAAGTATACAATAACTTGTTTGCCTGGTTGATCCGTTGCTACCCCTGATTTCATTTACAAAATCAACTCACAAACCTCTTGTTGGTGCATCCAGTGATGTTCTCTGAATGCATCCAGGGGCTTAGAGTGAGGTCTAGCATTAGTTTTATCAACTCTTTCCAATGACATGAGTTGTCTTAAAAGGTAAAAGTGTTGGTTAACATGTAAACTCTCTGAATTCGTCCGATGTGATAAGATCACACAATCTCTTTGTTTGCTGAAGGTTGAAGAGAAGTCTTGTTCTGTTTAAGCCTAACCTTTTTTGTTCTACTAATCTTGATAAGAGACTTGTATTTAAGTTCTGTGTGTCCTTTGCTTCAACTTTGGTTCATTTTGGCAGAACTGTGTGTCACTCTCCAACAGATCTTCTATTTCATTTGCTCACTATTTTTTTCTGCAACAACGCTCTTAGACAATTAAAGGCAAGCAACATAGGATGTCGCTTTTTTTTTTTTTCCTAAAAACCTACTAACTCTCAAGGCTTGAACCAATGCACCAACAAGAAGAGTTATACAACAGTTCCAGGCTGCAAATGTGTTGTGCACACAACAATTATGTAATTTTGACAAGAGAATAAATGTTGCCTGCAGGGAATTTCACATTTCAAATATCTGCAAGGTGTCACATTGTCCTAAAATCAATGTAAAACCACTGACTCCTGTGTTTTAAACAGGTTAAGAGCATTTTTCTCTGAGACGCACATATGTTATTCTAAAGTGAGAGTCTTAGCAGCCTTATCATTATATCTCGAATCATCGTCACATTTCGTGTCCTAGGCCGTACACAGTTGTGGTCGGAGCTGACTCCCTGTCTGGTAACGCGTCGACACAGCAGATGTTCACTTCTGTCAGAGCCATTCCACATCCCAATTATGATGGACATGTGAACGACATCATGCTCCTGAAGGTGAGGAAACTTTTACAAACTACTTCAAATTTGAGTAGAATGCCTCTTCAATATGTTTCTAGTTTGCACAAAAGCAGAAACTATGGTGTCAAGACTACTAACACACTCAACATTTTCTTTTTTTTCTACCATGAATCGCCACCATTCAGCTCAACGCCAGCGCCCAACTGACCGAAGCCGTGCAGCTGATCACCCTTCAGAGGCGCAACAGGAGAAGATCCAGTCAGTGCATCACGGCCGGCTGGGGGGATATAGGCGATAACGGAACCCTACCCAGCACGCTGCAGGAAGTCAACGTGACAGTCCTTGGACAGCGGACGTGTCGTAGAAGATGGAGAGGGGTTCCCATTACCAGGACAATGGTTTGTGGCACTGGGGCCAGTGCGATGCAAGGCTTCTGCTCGGTAAGAAAATACTGTAATCGGGGTGGAAGCTGAAAAAGAACATTCAGGATGTTATAAGCTGAATGCACCTACTGATGAGTGTGTTGCATCCTCTCTGTTTAAGGGGGATTCAGGCGGTCCGTTGGTCTGCAATGGAGAAGCAGCAGGCGTCGTCTCCTTCTCTGGCCGCCGATGCGGAGACCCCAGAACCCCTGATGTCTACACACGCGTGGCATCCTTCAGGGAATGGATTATACGTACAATGAACAGCAATTAGCAATTAACTGTAGGGAGCCAATAGGCTGTTTGGAATCCTATCATTAAAGACTCTTGTTGATTTTGTTTGGTATGAGACAAAATGCATGCACTGGGTCAGACTGTTTTATTTCTTTCTTAAGTTTAAAGGGTATACACAGCTGAATTTAATAATAAACTCAAAATAAAAAATGTAATGTAATGTAAAATTCAATTGCATTTTTTCATTTTAAAACTTCTATCAAACAGATGATAGATGCATGAATTCTATGGTTGTTGAAGCTTGTTTTTATATTTAAGTTACCTAAGAAACTTTGCTTTTGGAATGTAGTGTGTTGATGTACAGTTAAATTAAGTTTAAGTAGTTGTGCAACATTGCTCTTTTATTGGAATAATAAACCTTCAATGTAATAGAGACAATGCAAAAACTGTCATGCGGTGTAACCCTAAAAACCTGGTTTAACCCTCTTAAAAAAGGTTTTTAAAACTGTAAAAAATGTTACATGTTATCAACTAGTTTTACATTCTAGGTGGAATACATGTTTTAAATGTATCGTGCTTTTTCAGTTAAACTATCTGAAAAATTGTGTCAAAAGGTTGCACAAAATGACGATTTTTGTAATAAAATAAGACTTTTAAATGAAAAGAAACCCAACATGAACACAAAATGTACATTTTGAGAGACCTTATGAATGCTTCATTAAACCGTATTTCATTATTTTTTTTACCTTTTCATCTTGCCAAGCATATTTCACCAACTTATTAACCAATATAGGTTTCGTTCTTGGAGGAATAGCTTGAAAGTCAAGTATTGCTATAAAAACAACAACTCCCAGCAGTCGTTGCGCGAGTGTTCACGTCCTTTTCTGCGGTCATGGTAACTGACGGCTCTAAGGAATTGCGTGCTGCATTCCTACACACTCGGAAATCGGACCTCCAAATATGTCACAAGCGATTGAAAAGCGATCCAGTTAGAAAGTCGGGAAAAAAGGGAAAGTAAACATGACATGTTTGGCAACAATCTACCAGACTATTGTTAGCCAATGCTAGCACGGTCCGTGTTTACTTTGCACATATGAAACATATCAATAACACTACAACAGCGTTTCCATATATGAACGTTGAACAATACTATGTATGCGGCTTATTTATTGCAAGAAACAGTAATCAGAAGCACTATGAACTGAATACTGTAGGAGCTTCTACTTACCGTTTACAGCTGTCATATTCGGATGTCCAGGGAGCGTTTTTTGTCGAAAGTCCCCTTTAGGAACTGGGAAAACCAGACTTCCCTGGATAAATGGAACGCAGCATCAGCCTCCTCATCTCCTCATCTTCCCATTTTCAACGGGTCTCGCGAGATCGACATAGGCGCGTTGTGTGTGGCAACATTTCCTCTGTCAGACGAACTGACCAATACTGATATGAAATCTGCGTACAGGTGAGCAAAATATGTCTCCGAAAGGGAAAATAAATCCGTTAGAAGCCTGTTGCCGCTAGCGTTTGCTAGCTGCCACCGAGACACAGAGTAAGCGGATGTAGCTAGCCGCCTCCTCTTACCTTACAGTAACATCTGCATTGAGGTACAGCTAGGACAGACGAGTGTTATTGATAAGACACAGTATTACAGTAGGTGGTTGGTTTTAGCCCAGCACAGGTGAGATATTGTCTACTGGCCCGTGTCACCATATTGTGTATATATAGATGTTTAAGTTACATACAGCAAGATATTACTTGCTAACGTTCTAGACTGTAATCAGTGATATGGCGGATTCTCTTGAAGTTGTGTCAGAGGCTTTTTTTTAAATTCTAAACTTAGGCAAACTTAAACGTGCTCCGGTATATATAGCAGAGCCAGACAGTCGTCGTCCGAGTAGACTGTGATTTACAGTGACCTCCATGGCTGTAGTAGTTAAAAGTAAATGGCCAGGAAGTTATTCCATCATGCTAAGCCATTGGCTGCTGGAGTTGTCAGTCTGGGGCTGCTGCAGCCTGTCACAGGTCTCCTCAGACAGGCGAGCCTTTCGAGCTGGAAGCAGAGGCCCGGCTCGTGTTGAGACGTACATGTGAAGTTTGACTTGACAGCTGCCATACTCGAGTCACACATTAACCGAGCGTTGCTCTGTCTTTCTCTCGTTCAGTAGCCTTTGAATTTCTGGAGGCATGTCCAAGAAAAGGGGCAGGTATGTAGAACAAAGCTGCTGCACATGCAGCGGCGCGATGTAACAAAGTAATAACACTTTGTTTAGAGTCTACATACTACATTTAGGTTTTTGTATTTTTTTTGTCAAATTTCACTTTCACACCACTTTATTTCCCCCTTAAGCATTTTTGTTACTTACTTACTTGTTACTATGATTATTGAAGTAGAAATTTGGTGGAAACGGAGAGTGCAAACGACCTGATATGATCCTTACTTGTGACATCACAAATGCTTCTGAAGCCAGTTCTGGTTTAGTATTCAGAATTATAAGATTTGGAAACTTGAAGCCCCCAATGCTGCATAAACACTGAGAATACATTTATGAATATCATAATTCTCAAAATTCAAATTTTTGCTTTTTTTTTTTTTTTACTAACAGCATTTAATTTTTCTTTGATTTTAAATATATTTAATATCAGAAAATCTTTTCTGTTTCTTGAGCTTTACTCTAGTATTGCTTTCAGCTACTTCATACCCCACTGTATGAGTTTATCATATATTGCCACATGTCATAACCGTAATGTCACACCTACATAAAGAAGTGTTAAAAAATAAACAAGCAGTTGACAGGAATGTATAGCAACAAAAATGATATTGCATCGTAATAAAATCTTATTATAAGGCTAGGTGGGACAAACTCGGCTTACAATAACTTTACAGAAACATCTTAAATAATAATTGTTCATATGCACAGACATACTGACAATTTCCATAGCCTGATATGATTCTGTATTCTGTATCTATGAGGTTCATACTCTGCTGTGTTTAAACTCTTAATTTCGCAAACAGAAAAACTTTCTTGTTCATCCTGTTTTACTAGGAAGCGAAGTAGCGGGGAACTGAGTGACACCGTGAGCCCGGATCCCAACAGCATTCTCGGAGTCCGTATTCAGCACAACTGGCGTGAGAAGGGCAACCAGAGCAAATGGAAGGGAACGGTGCTGGACAGACTCAGCGTGAACCCTTCTCTCTTCATGGTGAAGTATGACGGCTTTGACTGTGTCTATGGCATCGAGTTGTTCAAAGATGAGAGAGTGTCAAACCTGCAAGTTCTGTCGGAAAAAGTCGGTGAGTTAGGAGAGGCTTCTCTTTCAATTCGCGCCTGCTGCTTTCATCAATTAATTGTTTTGGACACGTGGAGTAAGTTAATAAAGGTTGTGTTCTATTTTTGCCAATTGCCTCTGTCTCCTCAGTGAACAACAAGATCAAGATACCTCCAGGGGCAGAGGAGCTGGTGGGCAAAGCTGTGGAGCATCTGTTTGAAAAAGAGGATGGAGAGAAAAATGAGTGGAGAGGCATGGTCCTCTCCAGAGCTCCAATCATGACCAACTGGTATTATATCACTTATGAAAAGGACCCCGTTCTTTATATGTACCAGTTGTGGGACGACTATGCTGACGGAGACCTCAGGATTCTGCCTGAAGCAGGTACTGGTAATTTGTGTGTAAGAAAAACTGACTGATTGACCTCATTAATCATATTTTTATAATCTTGTTCGTAGACCTATTACAATTACTACTTTTGTTGGATGATATACTGCTTCAGAAATATTTGCCATATCAATATTATTTTAATTTGAAAGACATTTTATGCCACTGATATGCAAGTAAAAAAAAATACACAATAAACCACAAATTTTATTTGCAATTTACACTGTCCCACAAATGTACTTCTACTAATGTGAAATTACTACATAATTTCCTGCAACCGTAATGACTTTTGTGTGTGCAAAGATTTTGTTGTTTGCTGGAAGGCGAAAATCTTTTGATTTAATGATGTAATAACTTGAATCAAATGTCATAAATCAGTAATGTGATCAAATTTTAAAGTTGTCATTTTATAGTGTCTTCCACATCAAATAACACCTTCATTTTCTTGTCTGTATTAATTGTGTTGTTGCAACTAAACCCCTGCAAACATAGATATTACGATTGCAGGAAATTATGGATTGAAGTTTGTGATTTCTACTAACAATAACTTTTGATGAATTGTAAAATGAATGTATGAATTTATTCCACACCATTGTTCACTTCTATCTTCAGAAAACAAGCACCTGTTGCCTGCAGACAGGAAGCCAGGAGAGGAAACGGAGAGTCTGGTGGGGAAACAAGTGGAGTACGTTACTGACAAGGGTGTAAAGAGGACAGGCTTGGTTATCTACCAGGTCCCAGCCAAGCCCTCTGTCTATTATATCAAATATGATGATGACTTTCATATCCATGTCTATGACCTGGTAAAAACCACCTAGACATAGTGGACACTTTATTTCACTCAGCAGCCTCCTTTCATCTGCTTCTGTTTCATTCATCATTATAAACTGTTATTTAAAGCCATGGCAGGGTTGAATAGTTATTATGCTTTATTGTTCAGAAGAAAGTGCAATCTTTTTTTTGTATGCACAGCAGAACTGTAGCATCGCTATGCTTGGCTATTGCGAGGAGGAAGTCAACTTGTTTTACTGTTGCTGCTCGATTTCATACGTTTTTAAGTTTGGACAGTTCAATATTACACTGCCCAACAGTTCCAATGTGCAGTTATTACTGCACTTCCATTGTTGTCCTTCAGATAACAAATCGCTAACACAGCTGCACAAAAAAAGCCTTTTAATGCCACATTTCTTTGGATTATCTAAGCGGCTAATAAGCATGCTACAGTAAACACATTATGTTTGGAATAGATGCCTTTCACAGAGGCATTTACTCAATATAGGGCCGGTAAATATTAATATTTATCTAACTGTAATATCAAATTCAATGTCAGTACTGGAAGAGATGAATGGAATCAACATTGTAAAATCACTGTAATGTTATATTTTCAAAAGCCATTCCAATGAATGTGGAAGTAGACTCCTGCACCTTTGCACCACATTTAGTGTTGTTGTATCCATGGCTATATGAATTGGCTACATAATGAACTGGCTACATAAAGAACTATGTGATTCAAGCGGGCATCACATCTATTTGCCTTGTAGGAAGGTTTGTACACAGGCTCTAAACCCTAATTTTAATCAGCACAAGGAACATCAGATCCTCAGTGCTGAGTGTTGATGATGATGCACTCCCATTTAAATTTGACCCCACAAAAGTCAAAGTGCCTTCAGGCTTGTCATTTTGCAATATTGTATATACAATATCTCTGAATCTCTGCGCTCTTGATGAATTATTGAGTATGAAGGCTGCTATTTGGTTTTCATTCAAACTCTTAACAGAATGGTGACACTGACAGCTTGAGGAAAGTTTTGTGATCATCAATTCATATTATGTATTGTGTTTTGATCTTTATGCAGTATGAAAAATGTTCTTTAAATATAACACGCATCATCAATGGTTATATAATCTCACTGTTGATATTGTGGGGAGCACTTTATTGTATAAAGTCTACATGTTTAGGTAAAGGTACACTATGTAGTTTTCCAAAAATGCGTTTTCTTTAGAAGCTATGTGTCAATATGCTTTACATCACACGCATGAAGATAAATGGAAAAAAAAATGTTGCAATACATTCAGATGACAGTATTTAATCTGTACAACTTGTTTAAATGCCTTGTAATTTTACCTGTTGTGGTTATTCTCATTTATATAAATATCTCATCAAAATACCACCAGCTTTAAGTGAAAGTGTTGTTAATATACATAAATTATAAACAGAAGAATTCAGACATAGTCAATAGATAACTGGTTCTAGTCTCAATAAATCTGTCTAGCCACATGACATCGAAGCTTACGGTATGTATTTCAACTCAACCAAGACTATGTCCTAGTTGCTCAATTTGTTTTGGCCTTCTTCATGTCATTCAGAGTATCGCCCTCTGTAAACTAGTCAACCAGTAGGTATACTATTAGTTATTTTTGGCTGTTGAGACTTTGCATGCACCGCCATTTGAATAGAGTGCCTGGAGACTTTCACACCTCAGTTATTTTGTCAGTGGAGAAGTGACAATGTGTGGCTGAATCAGTACTTCTTGCCTAACCTGCATTAAAATAAAAAAGTGAATGGTTAACACCGCACATCACTACCAGTGGGGCTGTGGAGTGTTTCTGTGTTGTGTAGAGTGGACTTACAAATGACTGTGGACTGTGTGCTCTTTTTTTTCATGCTCACCTCCTCCTGTTCTGACGTGGTAGCAGCACCAACAGGCAATTTGTGTCAATTATTCTGTCATGGGTAATAAAGAGTTTTGCACATTTGTGTAATGTCATTTTTTGCACACACCGCCATGATCAAAACGCATTTCGTTTTGAATCAATGAATCAAACTAAAGACATGACATGGACATCGATGCATTTAGTCACAAGACACAAAACTATATATACACACAACAGACATGATCTTCATAATATGATTTATATTGCTGGAGAACAAAAGGGAGCAAAACATTGTATACTAGACTGTTGAACAAAATCAAATTTGTTGGTATACAAAGAATGAAAGAACAACGTTTTTTAAACATTTTGCGTCCGAGCTTTATGTACAACACAACTCGCAAACCAATGCCATTATCCTTAAGAGAACCACAGTACCCACTTCTTTTTCATTCAGGCTGGGTGTTTCTTTTTTGTGAGGGGCAAGGTGTAATTTCTCAAGTGCAAAGTAAAAAAAAAAAAAAAAAAAAAAGGATTGAGAAATATCAGGCTGTCCAGAGTGCTCCTTTTCACTTGGTAAGGTCTTTCAGGTACTGCAAACACTGATTTGTATATTCACTGGCTTTTGTTGGGGCCTCTGAAAGAGATGAAATTGACCACCGCACACCTGCAATAAAATTCAACACAAATAAATGGTTTAATTTGAAGCATCAACAGTACACACAATGTAGAGATTATACAATGTTAAGGCATTTAAGGACCTGACCCAAAACCACATACTATTATTATAATCAAAAGTGACGCTTAAATTGATTGCTGCACCATTTAAATGCTAACAGTATCACTGCATCAAACATGTGACTCTGGGCACATTCAAAAATACAAACTCATGACTAAATTTGCACACAAGCTTCTGATTGAGGTCTTACCCGAATTCCAGGACTCAACAGGAGAGAATTCAATCTTAGGCATCGCTGGAAGCTGAGCCTGAGGAATGAGCGGAGACAATAGTTTTTAACAGTGTAGAACAATAATGTATAGTTGATTATATAATATTTGGTAACAACTGGTTTAGTACACCTATTTCTGGCAAAAATGACGATCTTCACTGATAAGTGTGAATAGTTATATAACTGCAGAATAGGAGTACTAAACACAATGTAAAAGTATTATGTTCATTTTTGTAGGGGAAAACACACTGACACTTAGTTGTTTACTATTGAAATTCACACAATTATTTCTACTATTCAAGTTCTTAAAAAGGAGAGCTGAAATAAAAATAAAGTTAGCTGTGATTATTGTAGAAAATATTTTTTTATAGTAGTTTATTATTCTTTATTTAGGCTTTTCAATTATTTTCAGTTTTTTTTTTTTTTGTCTTTCATGACAGTAAAGTAGTGGTACACTCTTTCAGAAGAAGAAAGGTGGATTTGACTAAGAGACAAAACATGTAATAGTATTAGATTAGCAATGAAGTATTCCCCTTTTTACTTTTACATTCCTTAGTGCTGCCTCTGAAATAGCGGTTTAAAAGAGACTTCATTTTAACTTGTGTTTAACAGTGTCTTTGCTATAAATGTCTAAGCACGTTATCAGTACCGTCAGGCCAAAGTATTTCATCCACTCCTCCACAGCTGGGGGTACTGCTGTTTTGGCTTTCTCCAAAGCCACTGAGCCCTGCTCACTGCTTCCCAGTAGACCAGAGTCATAGGCGACATACAGAGCTCCTCCTGCTATGGTCACCTTGGTGGCCAGTCTGAAAAAAAAAGGAGGCACTCAGCTGATTACACAATTATATCCAAACGAAGCATATCACACCTAAATAAAACAGGGTACAGGGTGAGAAGACTACAGCGATGAGGACATTATTAAAGATAACGCTTTCAAAATGTTCAGTATAAAGTCAAAGTCCAATGAACATATACAGAATATAATATTAGTACTTTTAAGTTATTACAAAGTCAAAGTAAAGATGACAGCTGAAGCCCTTAGACAGACGCTTGACAGTTAGCCTAGCGTCCGTTAGCCACACTGCCTAACCAGACATTTAGCGCACATAGCAGCAACAAAAAATGTATCTGGTATATAAATACCCACTTTACGACAGGGAGAATTCTTGCCGCCATGTTCCACGGCGGTGTGCTTTCCCTTTTGCGTACAGTTGTTCCCGAGTACGAGCAAGAACACGCCGGGGTGATGCTAGCTGGTTAGCTCATGAATGGCTTTAGCGTCACTGAAGGACAACCCTGCCTTGAACCCTGCGCACAGAGGTTTGTGTCAATAAAGTTTCCGTTTCAAACGCAAGCGCTGGTCACCGCTTACGTCATAGTTAACAGTTTTAATAGTTAACAGTTACCAGCTTTAAAAGTTGACCTAAATAAAAAGATAAATAAATGTATATGCATATATATTATTTATTATAAAATGAATGTTTATGTTTTAGCACCTCATGTAAAAGTTTTATTTTTATTAGTTTTTTTTTCATATTTTGTAACTGAGAAGCGGGTTCATATTTAGACAAATATTTATCAGAACAACACACCCCCTGTCACCATGAGTGAAGAGATGTTATATAAAAGGCCGAATTCTTGTGCAAGGTAGTCCTGCTAACTCTGCAGACACCACAGCACGTTGCATTTAGGAGGCTACCTACTAGTTTACAGGATGAAAAGTTTTAAAACAGTGCTGCTGGTCGGGGTGAGCGTTGTTTTCCTTGCTGTCAGGTGGAGTGCACCACATTTTCATGCAGGTGAGACACAATGTCGAATGCTTTCGTGTTGTTAAGGCGTTATGTAACGTTATGTGGTGTGTACATTGCTGTTAGTTTTTTAGATATTTATTTTGTGGTGTTAGAACTGGATGTCTGGCTATGTTTTTATACTATAATATAGGCAAATTACTGATCTGCATCAATCCAGATTAAAAAAAGAAGTTTAATTGTAATTTAAAATAAAAGAGGCAATCTGTTTGACCTGTTTTTTCTTCTATTCCCTTTCTGAATCATTTAGATTCATGCTGTCTACAGTGCATAACCCATCCTTAATGTGTGTGTTTAATGTATGTAATTATAATTATACTATTGTGGGAATATTGCATTGATGCCAAAATGAGTGTGAAATGTATTACATGGTTAGTAATGTCAAGCAACATGTAGGGGGGTAGTAATACCAAAACCTCAGATAAACATCAGTGTCTGTGTTCTGATACCGCTACATATTAAGGCGATATATTTAGCAAATAATTATACAAGTGTCTGTTCTGTCTGGATTTGTGATTTTATTACATCAGCCTATCAACATGTTGATTGGCTTCTGATTATACTATATATGTTTCAGTGCCTTGGACTTGTGACACATCAATAAAGCTGAAAATATCATCTTATCTGATCTGAATATCAGACACTATTATATTCTGGGGTTGGCACATATAGTGAAAGAAATCATGTGGAGACACTGTGTTGTTTATTTGGTTGAAGTAAACTTTTCTCTTGATTTCAAGGCAGAGGGTGACATAAATTCATGCCATTTCACAAAATTATAATAAACAAAATCCCATATCACAATATCAGTATTTTCTTCTTTACTACATGATGATCTACTGCCGGAAAATGTAATGCCCCTTCATGTTGAAGAAAGCGTTTTTTCACTTTTGGGACAAAAAATTATATCTAAAAAATTATTTCAAATGGTGAAATTCAATCAATGTTAGTTTAGTGCCAACCATCACATCAGACTGTTAATAGTCCATTGTAATGCGGACTGTATAACTGTGACCAAGGAGCCTGAACTGCATGGGCACCAGACAAACCACACACTGTGTAGACAAAATATCATTGAATAACCACAATGATTAAAGTTCAATGTGTCCCTGGGGGAATTTGTCAAAGGAAGCCCAAGCCGAGAGAGTAATTGGTAATAATCTGAGTTGCTTGTCGCTGAGGCCTTATACCAGAGAGAGAGAGTACAGTGTGTATCCATGTTGTAAGAATGCTGTGTACGATCGTTTCCACATTTAATTAAATTATATGGTTTGAATAAATGGGGTAGTGTAGAGACACATCCCCTCATACAGTTTCTACAGTTACAACATTATATCACCCTATAAAGAACTACCAATGCAACTGAGGGCATGTGATTTGACTACATTCTTGATGGCGGGCAACAGAGCACAAAACATGTCGATACTGTGTCTTTGTATTAACGTTTAGGTGGGAAAGAGAACATTTATTATACCTGTAACTGGCATTAATCTCACTGACATTATGCAATGGATAAGACGTAAAGGGAGTTGCAATGAATCACTTCATAAGCAACAAATAGCAGCTTATTAGAAACAAAAAAGGAGCAGAGTAATGGGCTGATAAATGAACACAGTAACATTCCATTAGCCCACACCGGGGGGACAGGATTGTGGCTATGAATTCTAAGCTCCTTCCACCTTAAGGCTAGACGGCGGTGGTGTTTTGAATTAAACTTTGACCTGAAACAATCTGTATGGGTCTATAATCAGATTATCTGTATATGCTGACATGTTTCACAGGTGGAAACTCAGTGAAATGGCTCCACGTGATAACGCTGAACTGCCTATAAAATGTATAGTTAGCAAAGGGCACAAACCATCATGCCTACTTTTATGATGATGCTTGATTATGATTTTATGATGTATCAGTGGTAAATAGAGCCATGTTTATGATTGTGTAAATTGAACAGAAGATAAATAGAAGGACTACAGTCCCAAAAATACCATATGTGGTAACTTTCCTCCTCCTACTCTCCCAATTAGCATCATAAACTCTTTTGGTGATGGATATCAAGCAAGACAAGACATGAAGATGGTTTCACACAAAACGATTATGAACTTCACTAGTTTGCAGTTTACTCTTTTTCAAAGTGAACCTTTTGCAATGGATTTCATGCGTTATTTATGGCACAAATTAAAAACTAAGTTGTCTTTAGCCAAACATAATTTTTAAAAATAAGGTCTAATAACCATGGAAGTACTTGTTGCACCCCATATGGATTATAAAAGACAACCGTATGAATTTGTTTCAGAATCTCTCAAAGGTGTCAGGGTATTGGTGACTGGGGCCAGTACGGGTATTGGCGAACAAATAGCATATCACTATGCCCGCTTTGGTGCCCAGATAGTAATAACAGCACGGAGGGGAAACGCGTTACAACAGGTCAGTGAATCTCTCAATATAATCGACTCAGAACCGGATGGTTACAGTGTATGCTGCGTAACTGCAACAATATTTACTGCATGTCATACTTCTCTCTCTCCTTTATCGAAAATATATAATATTTTCAGTAAACCTGGATATAAAGCAACATCTGGCTATTGGTAAACACACTTTCTTCAGTTGCTTGAAATGAAAGTATTAAACCAACAATGCTTTCTATATTCTGTAGTTGCATAGGACACATTTATTCTTATCTTGGCTCATAGGTGGTGGAAAAGTGCCTGAGTTTGGGAGCCGAGAAAGCTCACTACATAGCAGCCGACATGGCCAACATGACGGACCCTGACAATGTGGTGGAGTTCGCTCTGGACAAGCTGGGGGGTCTGGATTACCTGGTCCTCAACCACATCGGCCCGAGCCCCTTCAGCATGTGGGTGGGTGATGTGGAACACACCAGGTGGCTGATGCAGGTAAATGCAGAGTTCTGATCCTCTATCAGCAAAAACAACATAAAAAAAACAGACATTGACCGCTTCATATATATTTATATGTGTGTGTGTGTGTGTGTGTGTGCTTGTCAAAGGTCAACTTCCTCAGCTATATTCAGATGGCTTGGAAAGCCCTGCCTGCTCTTGAGCAAAGTAAAGGTTCGCTGGTGGTTGTTTCGTCCCTTTTAGGTACAGTATGTTATTAATGTTGACTGATAATGACCTTCTATATGATCAATGACTAATCCCTCTCATTAGATGAAAAACCTGCCAAAGCTTGCTAATAAAGAGTTAACATAACCTTCATGGTGAAGGTATTAATGAAGAATGATGCTTATGCAACAATTCAATTGTTTTTACTCGCTGAACCCTAACCTGCTAATAATAAATAACATATTGTATGGCCATATTTGTTTTATTACAAGGTCTGTTTAGCAGCAGTTCATGAGTGTTGAGTTGTATCACTTGATCTACCTCAGCAGGTGGAGTTTGCCCAGTTGTCATAAGAATGTTCAAAGTTTCAGTTTCATTTTCCCTTTTCTGAGCAAATCTCACTTGCTTTTTAAGAGAGGGAGTCCATTTTTTCTCTTAGCACCCTGAGGTCTAAATGGCTAAGAGCACTTACTGTGAGAACAAGCACACAATCTGGGTTTGATGCATTCAAGTCACTTCTCAAACCGCCCACTCCTCCACCCACCACCACTCCGCTCACTGCAGACATGCTGGACTCGATCTTACCTGACAATGTCTGACTGACTTAGCGGTGGTGGACTGTCTGAGGGGCAGGGGTCAATAAACAAAAAAAGTTGTGACGCATGGTGAAAAAAGCGCACCTTTTTTCCACTTGGAGGGCACCATTGGACTTTTGTTATTCCATCATTTGAGGTTTTGTAGTACAATACTTATAAATACCAAAAGGTTTTTTATATTCATTAATCAGACCCCAAAAAAGGGGGCCCCACTTACTTACCCCTGAGTCTCGATGCTTCACAGGTAAAATGTCCACTCCCTTCGTGGCACCGTATTCCTCCACCAAATTCGCTGTGAACGGCTTCTTCGGGGCCCTTCGTCACGAGTTGGCCATGAAGAAGAGCAACGTGTCCATCTCTCTATGTACGCTGGGGCTCATTGATACTGAAGCAGCTATGGAGAAAGTCAGGTGAGTCGAGTATACTGTGAGTATTTCGGTCAAGCCCCAAATACAAAGTGTCACAGGTACAGACTGTCAGGTTGCTCAGTGCACACTCATACATTTCCATCAACCAACTGATGCAGTATTTAAGTCCAGTGCTTTTCTTTATAGGGGAGTCACTTTCCTGCCGGCCTACCCCGCCACAGACGCAGCGCTGAACATCATCATTACAGGAGCAACGAGACAGTCGGAGCTCTTCTACCCTTGGTTCACCCAGATTTTGACTCTCACCAAAGACTGGTTCCCTTCCATCACAGACTACAGCATCCAAAACTCCTACAACTACAACCCATGAAAACGTTTTGATCTCGAGTACCATTACCCATTTTGAAATGCTTTTACAATTACTTAGACATTACATTTATACGTGTTGCATTTTTTTAAAAGTATTTTTATTCAATTATCAATTTCTTGCAGCTACATCATCCTATAGCTACATGTGGTTCTCACATAAAATTAAAAAGAAAAATGAATTAATTATTTAAATTGTAAAAAAAAAGATGGTGTATCCTGAGCTCCTGCGATTTATTATCTCTTTTTTCTCTCTTTTTTCCACTTGACAATATCTTGATATAAAATTTTTAATATCATACCAAGCTGATTATGTCTTTCTATTTACTTATTTTTTGGTGCTTTCACTTTGTTGGTATTTGCCTATGTGCTATTACTCTCAAAAAAGGATAGTTTTAGATTTGCTAAGAGTGGTTGTGGTATTCGACTGTTATACTTCTATTTTTGGTAGCTCTTAAAGATATATTTATCTTAAGTAATGAAAAGGTCTTTCACTGTTTTATTAATCCTATACATTTTGAGAGATAATTTCCAAGTTGGTTGATTTTTCCCTGTCAATTGTAATCTCTCTCATACATATGAGGCATTTTTGAATATATTTGGTGAAATGATAATAATCCATATTATTAGCTAACAGTTTGGGAACCCCTGTACTAAAGGACTTAGCTGAACATTACTTTGAATGTCCACATGAGGGCAGTAGTGCCAAAGTAGCAAAGTGAGGGCCCCATTATGAAATACCTCTGTACACTCTGTTCCCCCCCAGCCTCAAAAACATGAGATACAACAAGTAACAAGTTTCTTTGTGGAAATAAGTCATCGGATAAAAAACTATGTGGGTTCACAGACAGAATCACCATATCAATCCGTTCCTTATCTTGACTATACTCTTCTCCACCGCTGGATTCCTCACCATCTCCATTCTTCTCTATTTCATTTAGTTTCATCTTTTCAAAGCTGGCCACAGTAGGCGTTGCAGACTTCCTACAGAGCAGGACTTTCACAGCGGGCTCCTTTGTGTCTTTGTTCATCATCCCCAAAGGCACCACAGGCTTCCTGTGAAGCTGTTGGCTCAATCCATCCTGGTGGTCTTTTCTTTATTCTAATACACCCTAGAGGTTGTACCCTGCTGACACAGTGGTTTTCTACTGTATACCTGGAGTGAGTTGTCACGGTCACAAAGAATCTATACTACAACTTATAGTGTGATTTGAAAAGTTGAGAAACAAAAACAAAAGCGGCTCTCCTCAGATCCATACGCCTCTCCTGGAGCAAGAATAAGTGGCCGTGAATCTGTAATCTAAAAGTTTGGCATGGGCGTGGAGGGGGATTCTATTGCACTGCCGCTATTCTCTTTCGTTTGATATGACGGATGGGGAGAAGTCATCAAAAACATGTTCTCGTAGTCCTTATCTTGACATTCTTGATGATTTGAGAGGATTGTAGAGATGCTATAATCCCCCTGCAGATGCTGTGGTTAAAAAAATGTCTCCCTTCCCCTCGCTCCTTCTGTATCTGTCTCTGTCACACACACACACTCACACACACAAATATGGTGGGGCCTCCTGGGGAGGAGAGCAGGCATGGCCTGGGAGAACAGCCAGAAACACCTGCAACAGATTAGTGCTCCTAATGCTTGGCAATAAATCCTCTCACCCTTCCCGAGCATCTCCATCTCCTCCAAGCATGGATCTTATAGGATGAGGAGCATCCAACCACACTTAAAACACTAACACACACACACCAGCGAATATATAATATAAATACTGAAAAGCTTGATGGACCCCAGGATATATTTAATTTGTTTTTCTCAGTTACTCTCCAATGCCATGCACCCTGCAAACTCACTCCACTCCACTTACAGGTTCTATATCGAGGTGATTTCCCTCAGGGATTTAGACTCGGCCCTATATCAAGATCAAACATTTTCATTATGACGGCAAACACTCAAGGCCATGACCAAAGCTGAGGCTGGCCACTTAAAACTTGAAAGGTGACAGACTGATTGGCCAATCGGATTTACCGCGGGTTGAGAGCGAGACTGAATTCTGCATTAATACCTGTGATCCAGCACATAAGGCCTACGGTGACTTAATCCCTAATCGCTCTTAATCTCTGACAGATAGAGAAAGAAAATTTGAATATGAACTTCAAAAGTAAACTCACGTTAAAATAAGTCCATAACGCTTTCTACATATGTCCTCGGATTTATATTTGCTCACAAAGTTTGCTGATGCCGCAGAAATGTCATGCTTAGGCCGTAAATAGTCACCTATCCATGGAAATAGTACAGTGCACCTCAACCATCCCGCACCAGACTCGATTTATGGTTCTTTCTTGTTCTTCGTGGTTCTTTGAGCACAAAGGACACTGGGTCCTGAACTCACCATCGAGCTTCACCCATCAGTTACTTTGAGCACTACAGAAAGACACACACAGACACACACACACACACACACACACACACACACACACACACACACACACACACACACACACACACACACACACACACACATATCATGTCATGCATGCTTGCCCGCTTGTGTGTTTTGTGTGTGTGTGAAATTTATCACCCAATGGCTAGAGAATGGGTGGCCAACTAGTGAGAATGGGACTCTGGAGCCTCCTGTGTGAAGGTGGAAGGGGGATGGCAAAGTAAACCATGACCAAGAAATAACACACAGCATGCTTTTGTATCTGTATGGGGGTGTAATAGCCTAGTCTAGAAAAGGGAGACAAGAAAAAAACATTAAAAAGTAATCACTGCAGGAATTCTCTTTTTAAAACTTTGGTCATTAAATGTATTTTGGGTAATTTGAGTAAATATACTCAATATTTTTTATCAGGCAGAACTCAAACAGATGAAGTGCATAGGATTGCATTATGGCTGGCCAATAAGAGGAAAATCTGCACTTTTGATAACATTGTTCATTATTGGCAAAACAATATGATGAGTAATTAATAAACTGTAAAATATCTAAAGACTCCAAAACACTGAATACCTATTCTTACATAATGTAAGTAAAATATTAAAAATGTTTCTCAACAAAATATATATCTTAATATAAAAATAAAACATAGTGTTGCTGTGTGATTCAGGTTAGTTAGTTACATGTCCAGATATTTGCTGTCGCTGCAAATTACAGACGTCCATTAAACACCTCACACACAGGTTTTCAGAAGACACTGTTCCCTAAATGCATCATGTACAGGCTACTGCTAAGTTCTAAGTAAGTATCTATGTTTTTTGTACAAATTTCAAATACAAGACGCAACGTAAAGACGCTTTTTTCCCCAGTTACTGTTTCCTCCTGTGTCTGGCCTTTATGCTAAGCTAAGATAAGCTAAGCTAAGCTAAGCTAACCGGCCACCACTTGCTCCAGCTACGAGCTAGCTAAGGGCAGATATGAGAGTTCACTCAAACTAATCTAGCTTGGCAAAAAAGTAATTAAAAAAAACATTAAACTTTTCCTTTCAGTGCTTTCAAAACAAACTATATGATTTCAGAGATTAAGAAGGCATCTATAGAAGCCGGGGGAAGCTTCTTATGTTGTGTTGCCGGGTAAAACAAATATGAGTGTTCTGACTAATGCACGCGATAGGTTACAGATCAAATATTATATCACAATAAATATTTATAACCATGGATTAAATCATTCCAAATATCAAATATCCATTTATTACCTTTCTGAAGTTGAAACCGGCCATTGATCTACATAGTTGTGCGGGGCTGATTAATTTTGAAAAGAATGTTAATCTTTCTGAATACCCAGCTCGCGCATGACCTCTGAAAAGTTTTGACAAAACATTGAGCTATGATAACAAAAGGACAGACGGGTGGACGGGGGGGTCGGAGTGGGAGTGGTGGTGGTGGTGGTGGGGGGGGGGGGGGCGAGTTGAAAAACCTATGAAAGGGAGCGTCAGTGTGAATAAAAAGCGTGGGTGTGAGAGGTGGCTGAGGTGGCCCTGTGACCCCTGACCCGCTTTCCCCCCAGGTCCATTCAGACCAGCACAATGGTTGACACCTGTGTCCTTTCAGTCCTGGCACTATTATTATTTACATCAGTCAGTGGGAGAGAGAGGGAGAGACAGAAAGAGGCCAGAGGTGCTGTGAAGCAGCGTACCCAGCCTCATGCCAACAATCCACACTCCTCCCCTCTTCCTTTCAAACACAGGTGCCTTCCCCTCTCTCGCTCTCTCTCTCTCCCTCTCTCTCACTGTCTGCCAGTCTCTTCCTCCCTAATTATTTCAGATAACTCCAAACACCTCGGCGGAAGTAGAGGTTCCACAAAGAGAGGAGAGACGGGGTGTTTTTACATCCTGCACCTAATGGTCTGACAGGGGTATGTTCCTGTTCCCCTGAGCAGCACAGTGAGCGTCACATGGTTGTCTTCTGATACTATGGCGCATAAAGAAGCCAATAAATAATAATACCAAAAAAACAACAACAGCAAAATAGGAAATGATACAAGGTTATAATGAATTTTGTTCTTTTTTTCTTCCTTGAAGTTGTAGTGTTCAGCACAGTTAGCACTGGTGTAGACACGCCTCATTAGATAAGATATGAAGCCATGTTAAGAAATGTTTGCATTTTTAGGCCTTTAATGATCCTTTCCAATGTTCTTTGTCATCTATCCCTCTCTGTTCTCAGGCTGGTGGGGAGAGTCACAGGGAGCATGGGTGGCAGGCTGGGGGTTACATGAATTTTCTTTTTTTTTTTTTTCTTTTTTTCATTGGGGGAGAGAAAGCCCAATTAACAAAGGATAAGAAGTGAACCGTAAACACCCTCAACAAGACCCAACAAACCTACAAGAACAAGAGCGCTCTCTCTCTCTCTCTCTCTCTCTCTCTCTCTCTCTCTCTCCCTCTCTCTCTCCCTCTCCCTCTCCCTCTCTCTCTCTCTCTCCCTCTCTCTCTCTCTCTCTCTCTCTCTCTCTCCCTCTCTCTCTCTCTCTCCCTCTCTCTCTCCCTCTCTCTCTCTCCCTCACCCCCTCTGCTGACCACTGCTCCTCCCCCCTCCTGCTCGCTCACTCTCTCTTCCACTTCCCTCACAAAAGGAAGGCTCAGAGCTTACAAAGTGCCAATTAACACTGAATGTTTGCCCCTCGCACCTCCCTCTCTGAACTGCTGACAGCTCTGGTGTTTGGGTTAATACCAAAGGCCTGCAAAGAATTATAATTCTCCTCCTTGCCCCATCCCCCCTTCTCTCCCTCTCCTATCCTTTTATTTTGTTTCCAATGGGGTGGTTTTACAGTTCAATGCACAGTCAAAGGGTGATATAAAATGACTTTCCAAAGAATTTCATTTGGGGAGAAGAGGGGCTGTGTTGCATTGGGGCAGCCGGGGGCAGGACCAGGGATAGGAGGGACCCTGGTGAGACAGAGAACGCGAGACAACTAGAAAGAAAGACTGTATTATATTGATTGCAGGTTTGTTTAATTTTTTTTAAACGGCCTATAACTCTAATGCCTGTCATTGAAGAAGATATTTTATGCGTTCTCTTTTCTGGCCTTGTTTTTTTCCTCCCCCTACTTCTCACTTTATGCTAAAAAGTCATGCAAAAAAGTGACCCTGGTTTACACGTCGTGAACACATACAGACATACGCACCCTTTGTCACCCACAGGAACTGTCGACCCCACTTCAGATGAAGACGGAACCTTGGGTCGTTTATCACAGGCGAGGCTGGTGGCTGTTTTTCTCCCTCGCGAGCGCAAATAAATCAGCTGACTGAAGAACAGAGTGGCGAGGTGAGAGGCTTAAACTTTGGGGAGAAACAGAGGCCGCCGGATTCTATGAAGGGAGCTTCTGCCTGAACTTAATTCTCTGCCCAAACTAGGTCTGACCCCATAATTTATGAGCTCCCGGGACCAGGTCTAGCGTCTCCTCTTTCCTTACTCTAGGATGCGGTGCCCCGTTAAACAGGAGCCGCTTTTACACAGCCTGTTGGAGGCAGGAATGTTCCGTCTTGCCGTTCTGTGTAAGATGTGACGACGTAACGAGGGGCAGAGTTGTTCACATTCCCCCTTTTACATAGCTACTATGACTCCTCATTTTGTTGCCTTTGCCCTTTTTCTACACCGATCCAAAAATGGCGCGTAATGGCGCCACATGTGTGATTTTAAGACAGCATGTCAGCGTTCCAGAAATAGCCATGTGACGTGTGAGGCGACAGCGTCCATGTCTAGTGTGGCGTGGACCATGCAGCGGCTTGCTAAACAATAAATGTTTAGGTGCCTTTTTATAGCCGTGCATGTTCATACAACTCAACACACGCAAAGTTGCTGTGCAACTTATACAGCATGTTGACGCATAGGCTGGTTCACGTGCACCGGGATCGCAATATTGTAAAAAATGTAGAGAAATTAAAGTGAAGCAGGTCAATAAATCACCTTTTTTCTGTCCAGTGGTCCAACTTTTTGAGTAGGAAAGTCTTCCGACTTGACTGTGAGTTTGTTGCGACGCATCGTATTTCATCACTCAAAGTGTCTGAACAACACATTGAAGTCGTTTCCAGATTTATAGTAGTGATTTTGTCCCAGACACCAGTACATTCCCTCCAAAATGGGAACGTTGCATCCCTGACTTGTTCTCAGGGTTAATGCTAATAAACAACTAACCCAGGTCACCCTATGTGGATGGTATTTAACAGCTCCAACCCCATTCATTGCATGTGTTAAAAAATGTGTATGCAAATTATTTTTTTATTAATTTATTTATTTAATTGAACAAAAAAGAATATGCAAGAACTCTCAAGAGGTACATGCATACCCATTGTTTAAAAATAAACAAGAATATAATAATACCATTATAATAGATTATAAGAAAATAGAAAACAAAACACAAGGGCCGGAGGTGAAAAAAGGGGGTCTTTTTTCTATTTTGCTGAGGTTCATTCATTTTGTGTAATGAAAAACTAATTTTATAAGCACTAACCAACCAAATAAATAAAGGCTTCTATTTGCTATAAAATATGTTATTTAATTATAAGATTATTGAAAATGAACTGAACGTTTGCCTTTATCAACTGTGTTCACATTAAAGTCCAATTTATTTTCCCTATGTTTCTGGATGGGATTCTGTTTCTGCTACAGAAAAGGCCCCGTTTATGTTATAACTAACATTAAATGGAACTGTTTGCTATTTGGGGAAACACACTAATAAGCATTTGTCTGGTAAATATTAGACGTTAGCCAACTGTAACAAATCTATATATAAGCGCCTTAATGGCTCACTAATTAACATGTTATTTCCAGATGTTGACTCTAACAAGGGTTAAAAAGTGATAGTTGTTCTTTACTTTATGGGACATCATCATACTTCTTTATTATCTCCAAGAAGAGCTTTAAAAGCGTGGCCCTCCTGTTAGGATGCCATCCGTTGGCTCAGATAAAAGAGGTGCGGTGGTGCTGGTGATGTGGAACCGAGCCAGACTGGCTTTATTTACATTCAAGTAAGGGGAGCTGAGCAGAGAGCTGACATGACCTGACACGGTTCATGGTTCCACCAGCGAAGGCTGGCTGGGCCTCCGCCTCAGCCGTGGGACCCCGGGGTCAAAATGATCCGCAGCCTCTCTGGGATGAAGGCGGCTGCCCAGACATGTGACTCTCGTCTCCGCTCTAAATCCAGAATTCTGGGATTTACCCGAGATAAGGGGAGCACAAAATGAGAACTCGGGGTGATAGATGAAGAATTCCCGTGGAAGGAGGACAACAGTATGAGTGCATAAGGGATCAGATTTCCACGTTTTCCAGACATATGATCGAGCTACAGTATATCATTTTTATCTGAAGATTTATTTGGAAACAGGTGCTCCTCCTCTGGCTGAGCCGAAGGAGCACTCGCTCCCCCTCGCTGTAACATCTGATTCACATGAACTATAATTTCTTCTCGCCAAATGACAGATCTAAAGGTCAGCGATGTGGCTGTGTCAAATGCGGGTCGTGAGAAAAGCCGGATGGAGCACGTGCCTAGAATTAGATGGATGTCAAAATTCGCTCTGCTTCTCTCTGGAGAAACGGACGCGTTTCTTGGAGGAGCCGCCTTGGCCCGAGTGCATTCGTGGGTCCCTCTCTCTCCCTGGGTGAAACAGAATTTCCTCTTTCCTTCATTTCACATTCTTTTCTTTTTCTCCCCCCCCCCCCTCCACCACCCGCTCCATCTTGCTTCCTTTATTCCTCCCGAGCCCGTAGGAATTTCCCTCGATGAGACGAGCGATGTTGAGCGGTGCATGCACGTCTGGAGTCTGTTTGACCCCGGCGGTGCCGAGCAGAACAGAGCGGCCCGGGCCGCGGGGGCCTTAAAAAAAAAACCCTGTGGGGACCCGAATCTGGCCCTAGATCCGGGACCGCGCTGCACCACATCGGATCCCTGGCTGTAACTCACCCCTTGTGTCAGTGGTTTGGGATGGCGTGGAGGTAGGGGTGAATCGCGGGTCAGCCATGGAAAAAGCTTGCTTTATTGTCTGTCTCAGAATGAAGGATAGAGAGAGAGAGACAGAGACAGAGAGAGAGAGAGAGAGAGAGAGAGAGAGAGAGAGAGGGGAGCTGAGGGAGTTTGTTGGTTGGGCACGAGGGGAAGGACGAGGCAGTAGAAGAAATTAAAAAAAAGTTAGGAAAGAAGATGCATCCTCGAAATATAGGGAGAGAAAAAAAGTGCATGAAGCCTGAAGGTAGAGGGGGAATTCCAAGGCAGCGTCCTTCGTCTGTTACTTTCAGATTTTCCATAGGGCGGAATGACAGGAGAATAGCTGTAAGCACGTGGCCGTCTTTAAAAAGCGAGTCAATACCCTTGACACAGCATTCATATCAAACGGTAGATCAAAAGTAACTCTTGCAGCATGTATGTGCTCTATAGGTGAAAGGCCTGATGAAAAATACACTGAGTGCACTTGACAGTTTTGAAACATCCCACAGAGCAGCACTGATAGGGCCACTCACATACACTGGAGAAGACATGTGCCTATTGTATATTGAGGCACATTTTTTTCCCCTCAAAGGTTATCAAATGAGATGATTTCTACCAGATTTCGGGCGTCAAAGTCCTCTGCTGAAAGTGATTGATGAGTGCTCAGTAATTGTCCATTGTGAGGAGATGTCAGGGGGAGACGGCATGTCACCTCGCAGTGAGAGTAAAAGAGCCGGCAAATGGAAGTGATTACGTCTAATATTCTCCATCTGGGAGCGATTGCCTCAGAAGACAAGTTTCAAAGGAGAAGTATGGCAGGGAGAAAAGAAAGAGGCAACACTAATTTGCACAGGATTTACAAATCACCTGAATCGAATTTGGGAATCTTTGTGCACATCTTGTTCTGTTCCCCCGGGACAATCGCTCACGAAGAGCACGCACACACATGCATAAACAAGCCCACACAAATAACTCACGCTGATCTATTGCACGGATGTATTTATAGCTGTGAGATAGCTTGTTGCACATTCTCTGGCGATCCCAGAAAATAAAGTCGTAATATTCCCCCCCCCGCAGCTGTTGGATTTTTTCGAGACTCACATATCAATAGTCTATATATCTCGCCGTCTGTCTGTGAACAATCACAAACCACCCAAGAAATGGTTGCCCGTGTGTCAGAGTTGAGCCGGAGCCAGGTCAGAAGTGATCAAAGACTGCTGGAGAGAGGGAGAGAGGGAGAGAGGGAGAGAGAGAGAGAGAGAGAGAGAGAGGGAGGGAGAGAGAGACTTATCTGGTCCCAATTACATTCAATCATGGGAAATTGGCAAAGTGCAAAGCGAAGGAGATCTTCATGATGAGAGCAGGAGGCCAGATGAGCCGAGGTGGTCCGCCGACATTTCTGACTTCACAGAGAAGACAGCAGAATGAAGGCTGGAACTCTTTTTATTTGGGGAATTTATACTGGGTTTTTCCTATGCATTTTACGTCATCGTGAAATAGGGATTTTTTTTACTTGTGTTTAAGTTCCAATCTAGGACTACGTTTCCCACTTTGCATTGAAGACAATAATGTCACATGTAAAGAAATAAAAAAAAAAGTGCATTCAAACATTTAAACTGTAAATGGTAAATCTGCAAAAAAGTTGCAGCAAATTATATTGAATTAGAAAGAGCATTAGGGTTATTAGATTGATCCAGGTTGTTACATGCATACACCACACCACATTAAAAACATTCTAATATTTCTCACCATTAACTTCTACTGATGAGCAGTGCACTCCTATTCTTGAAATGTTCTGTTAATATGTAAATGTGATCCCCTTTTTTTTTAATGGGAGATCAGCACTTTAAAACTGTTGAGGATTTAAATAATTAACCGCTAATAATGTGTGACAATGTGATGATAAGTTAAGGAAAGTTTAAAAGCTGATCAAGCTCAAACAAAGGCTCCTCATTGTATACAAAAGGAATTGAACGGGCCGCGTTTCCCCCCCTGCTTAATGAATGCTGATAAAGTGAGAGGAGATAACCAAACACGCATAACAAAAGGGATTTCTCTCAGAGAGGATTTCACTCTGATTTGTCAAGTGGCTCCTTCTCGCCTCCGATTGGCCGGGAGCCCTCACCAAAGAATGCCAACAAAGTGACCCTCCGCTGAGCACCACCTCCCTCAAACCCCCCCCCCCCCATCGCCTATGTCTGCGTCCCTCCACCCATCCCCCCCTTCCTTTCCTTTCCTCCCCGAGCCCTCCACCACCTCCCCCCCCCCTCTCTCTCTCTCGTTCTCTCCCAGTTGCCTCACGGCTCGCTGTGACCCATCTTGCACCTCCCGGAGCCCACAACAGACGCTCGGTGTGTGAAGAAGGTCAGGAGTTCAGGCTCGGCTGAGGCTCCATCCCTCCCTCTGCACAGAGGAGGCCTGCCCCGCGGGTTTATAATTATCTGCCGTTGGCATTCAGCGCAGGTTCAAGCACAGTGCAAGCACTGGCACCAGCGTGGGGGGATGCGCTTGGCTACACACTTGGTGATTAGTTGTCCCTAATTGTCAGTTCCTTGTTCCTTTTTACCTTTCTCTCCCTCTCTCTCTGTCTCCCCCCACCCCCCTCCTCCTCGCCAGCTAGAACATCTTTACATAAAATCCGGCGCTTTGGTTTATCTTCCCGAAAGTGCACTCAGCTGTGCTCCTTTCTGCTCCATTATACCTTGCATCAGCCTTGCAACATTTTATAATACCAGAAGCCTTTTTCCCTTGACATCAGGACGAAAGATTCCTTTCTCACAGATTCGCACATCCGGTTCCTCTGAACTCCTGGCGATCGGGGCGACTGTCTGACAGCAAGCCGGCAAATATTTGGAGCTCACCAAAAGACAGGTAAACACAAGGACTTAAAGAGCCTTTATTCAGCGCGGGTGAATAATGGGCGGTGTTTTTACGTCCCATTGCGTTTTATGATAAATTTAAGAGTGTAAGCGACTAATTCAAGGTTATCCCCCGTTAGAAGAATGGCCGCCGAGACGACACACTGGAGAGCTTTGTAAACGTCTCTGATGGCAGATGCAAGAGGCGCGCCATAAAACCCTTCCAAGAGGAGAGATGAGGAGACCTAAAGTTATACGGCCTGCACAGATGGCCTGCCTGGGCCACAGCCACTGATATGGGAAAACCAGGTGGCCTTGAACATGCTGCGTTCTTGTCTCAGTATTTTTCATGTCTGGCAAAAATAAGTCAAATATTAAAAGGAAGACACGTCTAACTTTTTCTCACGGGGTGCACACACACACGTTACTTTGCGATTTCACTGCATATTCTCTCCCCCGGTGTCGTGGGGGTAACCGAGTTGGTCCCTCGGAAAGGTGGATGTGTGCTTTCCATCAAGCATTTATATTGGCACCGACAAGCCGTGTGATAAATGACACTGGATGAATCCATTCCTCAATGCCTTCAGAGATGTCTCCGCGCCATTAGTCACTCACACCAGAGATCTCTGCAAGAGTCCATCATTGCTGCTCTGAGAAACACATCTGCAGACCTTGAGACAGACCCTGAAATGGGCTGACAACTGAACCAATACTGTTGGGGGCTGTTTGGAAGGGGGGGGAGTAGAAAGAGAGGAACAGCAGCCAGGCAGATGTGGGGCCTGGATGTCTGCCAGGCAGCACCCCGTCATCCCACAGCAGCCCCTTCATCTCAATATGAGTGAGAGAAAGAGAGAGAAAGAGAGAGAGAGAGAGAGGGATGTGGAAAACAGCAGGGAGTGGGAGGAGGAAAAGGGGGACAGGGATAGATTTTATACAAAGGCTCCATGACTATTCCTCCATATGAGAACATCCTCCAAAGCGCTTGGCATCATTACGCCGCTGCCGCGCTCCCACAGCTCAATCCGCTGTGCCAGCTGATCCTGAGAGTAAAACCCAAATTGAATTTGAAATAATTTATTGTGCAAACACCTCGCCGAATGCAGCACCTTGAATGGCCTATTATTCTTTGACATTTTAGTGGAAAGTAGAACTAGTCCTTTGAGCCTTCCATAAAAATCTATATTTAACACATGCACAGATGGTTGGAATAAAAACACACATTTGCCCCTCTTCCCCTCTGTTTTTCGGCACAAGGAAGAAGTTGAGATTTTTTTTTTGCCAATTTCCAAGAGCTATGTGAGATGAGACATGGACTTTTGACAGGTGTTTGTTTGAATATCAAACAGAGCTGTGGAGGCCTGCAGATGGCGGGCAGATTGCATTCCAAATAGGGGCTTCAGTCTGGGGCCAGAGCAGTGAGAAAAAGGGGGGGGCATCTTCGATAGTTCTCCAGGGGGACGGATGTGCAGCCTTCTCGTCTGCATGACTATCATCATTATCATCATCATCATCATGGCCTTCACCACTGGAACAGACGTCTGTAGTCAGTCTATCCATTCTGGAACAGCGCAGCACTTTGTTTTTCCATGAGCTGCGTGTGTTAGATGTTTGCTTGTGTGTGTACTGAGAAACGTATCGGACGGACTTCTGACCCAAAACCCAACAGAAGAAATACCTGTCAATTCTGTAACATGACATTTTTTAAAAATCATCATGATTCCCACAGTCATAGCAATAGGTGCTTTCCCAATTGTCAGTACAAGCTGTTTTCAGTCAAGTGGAGCAGAACCAGCTACTACTACTATGTGGCTAATGGTATTTTTTAGTTACCCTCATCAAACTCAGCAAATGCATAATCCAGCAACTCCCAAACGCTGTGGAGGACGAGTTGTGATCTGCACATTCACCACACTCTGAAACAATAATAGGACATTTGAAGTAAAACAAGCTCACTTCATCAGGTGGTCCTGCTTTAAAATTTACCTTGAAAACAGTTCCACCTCATGATGTTCCATTATTACCTCATAGCGCAGTGATTGTGCAGGTCACGACTTGTCCACCGGGGTGTTCTGGAGTTGCTGGATTGTGTATTTACTGAGTTTGATGAAGGAAACCAAAAAATACCATTAGCCGTGTAGTAGTAGCTGAGCAGCTCATGACTCTGCTCCGCTGTTCTGGAATCAGCTTGTGTTGACAGGAAACGGTAAAGCACCTATTGCTATGACTGCTATGACATGATGAAATGTTGAACTAACCTTTAAAAGACTACAATAAGTTTATTACAGAAACTACATCTATAAACCACTTTTTACAGAGGAACTTGACCTATAGTGTTTACCTGCATAATGAGGTACCGTTATAAGGACATTTTAAATGTTCATTTTCAGTTCACATTGGACAAATTTATAGAGCTCTTTGGTACAATGTTATTCATAACCTGTAGAAACCATGACCTAAATTGTAAAACCTAAGATGTGATATGCCAGAATTTTCTGTTTGAGAAGAATCACTTTTCTTTGAAGGACACACTCACTTACATAGACAAGTAAGCAACTGATCTGGGAAGCTCTTATTATCTTTTTTCCTCATCTTTGTGTAATATTATGCAAACAAGACCAAAGAAAGACCAGATCACCTCAGTTTTTTTTTTGAGAAGAGAGGTCATAGTTCTTGATTTAAGCCTTGAATTTCCCATCTGAGTCTTCGGCCGGCCGGTTGGCTGCAGGCCTGGTTAGCTGGCTAAATGACTGATTTGCTGGAGAAATAAAATGAGAGTGAGAGGAAGGTATGAATAGCTGGCAAGGTGCACTTCAGTGAATCAACAGACGCCGGGCACTGCCAGAAAAGCTCCATGTGCTTCGCGCTGATGCAGGAGGCAACAAAGTCAGTTTGTTTGTTCTAGCCTCGCAGCGCTGTCTCTTGTTACTGAATTTCTTTCACAAATCTCTTACTCCCATCACGCTTTTTCACGCTTGTTTGTTTCAAGCAAGTGCGGATAGCACCGAATGGAGCTCGGCGGTGCGGAGTGGTGAAGAGTTTTAAAAGAAGGAGTGTTATGCCTGAACACGGGCTCGGGTCGCTCCTGCAGACGGGCCCTGGAGAACATGGCCAATGTCAACAGGAGCCAGGCCACAGCTCAGGGCTCCTGCCCACGCACACATCACCTGTTTGTGGCTCATTACATAACCTCTGCAGAGAACAACTGGACATGCTGAATGTCTTTCTGTTACCTCTGCAGGTTTTTTGGATTCGACGGATGGACGTAGCCCGGCAGCTGTATGTTGGTTCAGGGAACAGGCCTATAGGAACCCACCCAACAAGGATAAATCCCCTAAAAAGGGAAAAGTCAGAATTCCCCTTCCATTTTATGTTATTATTTTTCATAGAATGGAGAGATTTAAAAAAAAGAAGCAATTCCAGACCATCTGCACTTTTAAGAAAAAAAAAAAAAAGAAGTAAAAGTCCACACAACGTGTACCAGATGTGATTTTAGGCTCGGCAGCCAAGTCTCCATCAGCAGCCTGACTCGGCTCCCCCTGAGGGTGGCAGGCCGGCAGCATGCATAATGCCGGAGCTGTTTCATGCAACAGGTAGCCTCAATTTCCACATTCACCCCCACCGCTTCGCAGGACAAAAGGCCCTCTGCAGATCTCTCACGTCAGGAAAGGAAGAGGGTCTGATAACTCCACAGCTCCAATGTGGCCCCCCCCCCCCCACCCCCCTAAGCTGCTTTCTACTGTAACAATGACCCTTGTGGATGAATAGCACGGCCCCCCCACCGCTCCCTGACCCCGACCCACGCCGAGGTAAAGACATGAGGTTATTTTCTTAACCCTGATACAAGACAAATAGAACTCCCAGGGAAAAGGATCCGGGGCCAAATTTGTCTTTTAATTCTGAAAAGATTGCAGAGAAGGGCTGGAATATTTGACTCCCATCTTCCCCCGGGGGGACTGAGGGCGGGGTGAAGGGGGGGGGGGGGGGGGGGGGGTGCAGACGGTAGTCATGCAGAACCGCGGACACTTTTTTACAAGAGGCTTCTCTCTCTAAGTCGGACAACTTCTGTCAAGTCTCTGAGACTTGTTCCTCCTATAAACACAGAAAGTTTTCATTGTACTTTCACTCCGACAGAAACCACATGACATGGGTGATTGTGAAAAAAGCCAATAAAATAGCCCAGATGATAATGCTGGCCTGACGCTATGAAAACAGAACGCGACCACATACTGTAAACGGTGTAAAACAAGTGACTTTCGCCATTTATCTGCAACTCAGTGGTTCTCCAGCACGATAAATCAGATCTCAGCTGTTACACTTTGTGCCAAAGAGGCCAATAAACTGTCTGTTCCTGAGCCTTGCCCTGTCTGTCTGGGGTTGGTAAAAGTCGACTTAAAAAAAAAAAACGAGTTCAAGGTGAGGAAAGCCCCTCAAACAAACACAATCTCTGAACAAAGAGGGGACGGAGGGAATCTTCACTGAAAGAATGTGGCTCCTCTTTCAACTGCCGGCATGCTCGCGGTCCCTCCTGTCAGGGGAAGAAAAATCCCAGGAAGAAACAAACTCAAGAAATGCAAAACAATGCCAACCTCCTGCTGCCTGCCGATTGATTGATTAGGCCTTGTCGCGTTCCTTCTTCTTCCTCGAGCCACAGACGGCACTGAAAGAGTAAGTTTAGCCCTCTGGGCTAATACACAAACAGACACGTGAGGTATTTTAACAGGGGTTTACGCTGCGTAAGATGAATTATAATCAAAGAATAATCCCAGCTGCGGGGTCGGAATTTAGCACCAGCCACTGGCCAAATGCTGGTGAAATATGAAAGTGACTGGTCCATTTCATACACAAAATAATGATCTATTATTGAGCGGCTGGGGCATGTGAACAGCCATCTGTCAATGGGTGGAAGATGTTCACTTTTTCCTGCAGTTGTAAACATTATTATACGACTTAATAAATAATAAAGTAAAGAAAAGGTGAAGAAAACCCTGCTCCAGTCACAGGCAAAAAAAAAAAGCTTGTTGGCTTGTTTGCTCTTCCCCCCTTGTTTTGCTTTCCTCTCCTCAAGCTGCAAGTCTTTAGTCGGAGCTTTGCTTTGACAGGTGAAGATCAACCCGAGTCATCGCTATTGGCAACCATGTGGGATTGGAAGGGAGAGGTGGCCCCAGGGTCAGCGGCAGCAGTTATTCTATACCTATGCAATAACACACCGGGCCGGGGCAGAGTTCACAACACGCCATCATCCTCTTCCTGCAAACACTGCAGTATTTCAGATTTAACTCCGGAGTGAACAACGTGACAGCGATTCGCCTTTTTTTCTTCTTTCACTCCCCCAGTTGATTCCTCCCTGTCAACAGGACATGATGAATAGCACCAATACAAGCACCCGTGTTAACATATTGTGTTTGTCCTTTTCAAGAAGACAACTCTCTTGTATCCCGCGTGTCCTGTTTTTCTGATGAACGGTCAGAGACGAGAGGTCGAGTGTTACCGACATCCGCCGCAGACACTTTAAAAAGCGGCCGAAATGGAGGTTCCAGCAATTAGGCGCCAATCACATTTGTAATTATGATAATGTCAATTGAGCTTGTCAAGGATGAATAATTTCAGAGGAGACAGTAAAACATACCTAACAAGGCTTTTCTCAGCGGTAAACACGGGGCTTTTAAAAACTGTAATTAGCCCTTTAATGCCTAACACATGGCTTACAAGCCATCCATGGGCCCGACTTCCCTCCTCGCAACCACTTTCCCCTTGCTCTCTGTAGGACACACTTTTCACATAGCTGGAACCCTAACCACACAAATGGGAAGTTCTCTCAGTGGGGTGGGGGTAAAGTCGCAGGCAGGCGTAATTCAGCAATTGTGGGACAAATTGTTATTTTCCTGTGCCTAAAATAGACACGCACAGGATTCACAATAACATTCTTTCTGTCTAACTTTTGCTGCATGCGTGTGAATAATTTTTTTGCATATTGTTGTGTGTTTCTTTAGATCTTTTTTTCATTAGTTTACCTGGAACTCCAATAGATAAGCTGCACAAGTTCCCTGCAAGTTCTCGAAAAGGTCCTGGGCTCTAGAAAAAAAAAAAAAAAAGCGACAAGATCAGACACTAATGAATACAGCACCCTAATAAAACCCGCCCCAACCAGCACCAGTGCACCCCAGCCCCTCACTCTCTCTCTCACACAACGTGCATCCTCTCCTCCGTGCACCCGCCCCGGAGTGTTCAAGAATTCCCCCATGAGAGACAGACACAGATAATTGGTCACAGATTTTTGTTGGCAGGACACAAAGGGACCTCCTATTCACCCCTGTGCAGCTGTCTACTTCCCATTCTCTGCTTCCCACTAGTCCCCCCCCCCCCGCCACCACCACCACCACCATCACCACCACCATCACCTCCGCCACCATCACCATCGCCATCAGACCAGAGCCGGGCCGCTCCCCGTCCCCAAAACACAGCTCCTTTCACGGCCACAATGAAGCCATCAGGGCGCATGCCTCTCGTGACCCCCCCAGTGCCCCCAGGCCCCAGTGACATGGATGAGCCCTTTGAATCTGGTCCTTGTTCCCTTTGATAGAAGCTGTTCCACTTGTTAAGGATCCACTGGCCTTCATTAAGGCACCTGCAGCCAGATGCATTTTCGGGACCCTATCCATGACACTGTAATGTACACCGCTGCTCAAAAGTTCATTTATTTGTGAATAAAAGCTGTTTTTTTTCAATGAAGATAACCTAATTAATTAGCAAATGAGAAATACACTCTAAGCATTGTTAATGTGGTAAATTACTAGCTGCAAATATCTTTTAATGCAACATCTACATAGGTGTATAGAGGCTCATTTCCAGATTACAGATCTCCATGATTAGAAAACGTTTGTGCAGTTATGTCAGCACAGCTGAAAACGGCTTCCTTTGACAAGTTTAAAGAAGACATTATTATTTCAAATAAAAATCATCGTTTCCAACCAGGTCAATGTCTTGACTATATTTGCTATTCATGTTACAACTCATTTGATAAATAAAAGTGTGACCTTTCATGGAAAAAAACTAAATTATCTAAGTGATCCTAAACTTTTGAACAGAGTTGAAAATCATTTTAGAGATGATTTTTCAGGGCAATAGCACGATAGATTATTATTGGTTTATATTTTCTGTTGATATGGTAGTTGTAATTGAATATATATAGATATACTTCCTTGCAATATGCAGTGGTAGACAAAGAACTCAGAGATATTTTCCAAAAAAAAAGTCAAAAAAAAGTCAAAAACTCCATTTAGTCTAACCTCAAAGTCTCACTTAATAAAACAATACAAAGAGCTGATAATAATAGAGAGATACAGAGAAAAATAATACTTTAAAGGTTTGAACTGGCAATGTTCTGTATTTTTCTTGTCAACGAGGCTCATGTGCAGAGCCAAACCAACAATGAATTGATCCACTTACAAGTGGATCTGAAGCCTACAAATATCAGATTCCTCCGTGCTGCAGACCTACCGGTGTTGTTCAAGAGTTATTGACCGCTGCAGCAGACGGCTGCACGGAGAAGTCTCTGGACTTTATGACACTCTGTGAAACTCAAGAAGTGGTGATGTTGGTGAGACAAATAAGAGACAGAATGCACTAAATGCTTAGGCTAAGTAGGCTCAGTTTAATGTGGCATTAAGATTTGGTGGCAATATTGTTGACAATAAGAAAAGTATAGAAAAAGGTGTGTTAACTTTGATATATTATACACACATAAACAAGCAAATTTACATAAAAGGTCCCATATTGTGGGATAAAAAATTGTAACTGTTTTTGATTATAAGGAAGATCTCGTTGTGCAATCCACAGAGAAATGGAAAGCCTGTCTTCAATCACCTTAAACGGTAAAAAAGACTGTATGGTTGTGATGTCACAACCATACAACAATGCATATTACTTCATAAAGTGGATACTGTAATTTTATCTAGCCAAATACATACAAGTACAGTACATTATTGCACAATATATACTACTTCATTAAGTGCACTTATACAGTAGTTTTGTAATTTTAAAAAAAAAGGAAGCTTTATGAGAAGAAAATCACATCACATCTCTGTTACTAAACAATATGGCAACGATATTATTATGTGTAGCACAGACAGTAGAAATGTGTTCATACAGGAAACGGGGGGAAAAGCGGAGCAACACGTTTCACCTTCAGCTTCCTGCGCTCGCTCTCTCTCCCGCTTCTACCTCGCGTAATGGGTTACATGTGGGGAGCTGGTGCTGCGCCCGATGCTAAGACGACTATAGCAGACACAAGACACAGGAGGAAAAAAGAAAAAGGAACACAAATACGAATATGCATGGCGGGGAGAGAGAGAGAAAGAGAGAAGTGGGGGAAAAAAACTAAGGAGGAAGAGCGAGAGTGGGGTGAGGAGACGGAGAAGGAGGTGATTACAATTCCAGTCACAGCCAGCGCAGCGGTTCGTGAAGTGATCCTGGATTTCTGGAGCGACCGAGCAAAGCCGTTCCCGAGGGGCTCGTGGGAAGCCAAGGGTCAACCACCTCTTTCCTGACTCACCACATGTTAAAGGAATTCAGCGTTGCATTGTGGGATGTGACACCGGTAACCCCCACAACTAAGTTTTCCAAATTACTAACACATACATTCTGCAAACCTGTCTGCCGGAGAAATAATAGTGTAGAAGCGTCGATGCAAAACAGTAATGGGTTTAATATGATGAGACGAGGGTTCATTCAGTAGAAATGATTCTCATTCTTTCTGTAATTAGAAATGTACTGAATGTTTTCCAATTCACTGTTTATCTCACGTATGATCCTCACCAACACATTAAACATTTATTTATCGCGATGTTGGAGAAAACAGGCCTCATCTGTTTACAAAAATGGAGACAGTACAAACTATTGTGACAGGAAGAAAACAAACGATAAGGCAGACAAACAAGATTGTTCTTTTGGAGAGGCCAATGTTTGTGATTCAGTTTAACATTCCAACATGCAGCTGGAGGATTTAATACAAGTGTCACATTCCTCATCCTCTCCTTTCCTCTCCTCCTCTCTTCCCTTATCTCCTCTCCTCTTCTCTCTAATTACAGGTTATTAGTAATCATACCTAAAAGTTATGGGCTGTAACTATCTGCCGCTCCGTCCGGAAATTAAGTTAGCGAGATAATGAATGAAAACTGAGCCTTTGGAGTTTTTTTTTCTGTCCACGATGAGGGGCAGTAAATGACTGCGTGTAATTATCACACGTTGGGAAAGTTGCTGTTCACTTTGTGCACCTGTGTTTACCGAATAAAATTGTTTTCTGATGATTTCAGGATAGTGGTAACTAAATTATAAGCAGTGGTGGGTAGAGAATTGAAAGGCTATTCTCAAGTAAAAGTACAAATGTTATTACTTGGAAGTACTATCCATTGTTTTGTTTTGGGGTTTGCAGGCTCTTAACCTTACATGCAAAAATGAACAATCTCTCCTTCTTTCCATTTCTTCCCCTTTCTTCCTCTATTTTGCATTCTAATATTTCTAATTCTAGTTAACATATTTATTCAAGTTCCTCACCGAAAGCTCCATTTTTTGCAGAACAGGCTACAGTGCTGTTATTTTATTAAATGCCATATTCAACTTTTTCCTATTCGAATATATTGTTTCCATCCTGACACATCATCCCTTTTCTTTCATAATGGACAGACCCTTCACAGACCCTGTGAAGCCCATTGGGGCAAATCTGTGCTTTGTGATTTTGGGCTTTACACATAAAACTGACTTGACTTGACTAGCTAGTAGGCTGGTGATACCAATTGAAGATCCCCACCTACCAATCATCTGGGGATTTGGGATTTTTTCGGGACCCATAATAATAGCCGTCCTACAGACAGTGTCTAGTGGCCACTTGCTGTTTTGCATCCGAAATTGCAGACACAGTAATTCCCCTGTGGCCTAGAAAAGATATTTATCACATAAAAAAACTGGACACAGCTGAGGACACCTCCAACTTCCAACTAACTTTTTTTTAAGACTTGAATTTTTGATCCATGGAGGTTTTATTTCTTCGAGCAGAAAAGAAGTTATTTTTAGACCGCCATGATGAAATTTCTATAGGCTGGGCACAGGTGCAGGATGGGAGGAATGCAGCTCATTCGCACTTAGTTATGAGTCTAGCTAACAAGCATCTCATTCAATTGAATTCAACAGAGATTTCCACATCGGTTTAACATTTTAAAAGACACATTGTACAGTGAGTGGTGCTGAGGAGCGGCGGAGGCATTTAAGGCAATACTAAGCTTCAGTTGTTGGTTTCTCTGCACAAATAATGCAACAGTTATGGTCCTGAAGTTGTTTTATGTCAGTCAACACCATGCAAAAGCCAATCGAAGAATGTGGTCAGGAGGCAGCCAGCGCGAAAACCAATGAGCACCTACGACAGAAAGTTAACCCCCTTTGGTTTGATGGACAGCTGTGCGACCCAATGGAAATTTCCCATGAGGAGACCAGGGCTTAGAACCAAATGTGAATTTGAGCATAGCATTTTTACAAATAAGACTAAAAACTGGGGGGGGGTGTCTCAAGAGGTTAAAAAAAGTAACTTAAAAAAATATTTGTTCCTTAAAATAACTACTTTTTTACTCGCATGCATTACTCGTAACTCACTTTTCTACCCACCGCCGATTGTGAGAAGTGGCTTTTTAAACACTATAAACATCTTGACAGCCAGAATACACAGTGCCCATTTATAGGGCTGTTTCATAGAGCAGTTATTGCCTGCCTGTATATGTCGGGGCGGGGGTAACGCTGATGGACGTGTGTCAGCCCGCCTGAGAGCGAGGAGAAAACAAACCTGCCGGAGAGACGGCGAATAAACCGCTGTCTGATTACTTAGGGGCGCATTTCTCCTGCATTAGAGGACAACATTGTGGAGGTTCACGAGACAGACATAACAGGGGGATCTGTCCCCCGCCTATGGACGATCATCTCTGACATCCATGGCTTGAGTCCCTGTGAGCCCACGGGGACTATTTTGGAACCACAACAGGCCTAAAGGGAGGCCTTAGCCACAGGTGGTGGCCGGCAGCTGCGATGGGCCTGTACGTGCAAACACACACACACACACACACACACAGCCTGCAGTAACGCACATTCTCAGCCACATGCATACCACCAAACTGTATGCATATACACGCGTGCCGACATAATTGCGACAGAAGAAGACTCATAGGAGGAACCACAGGTATGCCAAAGGCTCAGCACACAAGCACACATGATTCATCCTGTGAGACACAAGGAGAGATGCATGCATGCAAGCATGCACACACACACAGATAGTCCCTCTGAGAACATACAGTAATCCACTGCTCAGCCAAATGATGCATACTGTACACATGATCATAGAGCAGGCGATTATTTTAAAATATTCTACCTGCATCTGGTCTTGTCAGCACAAAGTCTGCCTGTAGTTGTTCAAAGCCAAAGGAGGAGAACATGATTCCCCCATGACACAATAGTCTATACACACATCAGTTGGATCAGCCACAAGTGTTGCATGCGTACACACACACACACACACACACACACAAACACACATACAGTAATTCAAACATGAAAAAGAAAAAGGGAAAAAAAGTGTACGTTCATGTGCACCCATTCTCACACCCACACAGATTCCTGTAAGGAAACTCCAATGCTGCTGCCTGTCTTTCAGCTGTAACGCTAGACACACACACACACACACACACACACCCAGAGGAGGGAAAACCCACAACGTTACACTTTTTACTGGCTGGAATTGACTCGATTTCTGGGTTATGACGGCCTAGGCCGCAGCAGCCAACACGTCTTTCTTTCTTCCTGGCAATATAGTTCTGGATCAAAGGTCAGGCGCACATTTCCCTGCATCATCTGTATTGGTTTAACACCGAGATACTGCATTTTCATACTGATTTGATTAAACTGAAGTATATGCTGCATACTGCAAATTAAATTACCTATAAATATGCTACAGTTGAGCTGTTCATTCCACATTCCACTTTTCTTAAGCCGACACAGAATCCCCGCTGTTATGGAAGCCAAAACAACAAGCCGCGGTAAATATGGTAAACACTCGCTGACTTTCTGAGAGGAAAACCCACTCTGTGAAGGAGGATGAACAACGGCGGCAATTTAACCTGGATTCCAGAGCAATGAGGCAACAAATTAAAACAGGCATTAGCGGTGAATTTGAGCTCTCTTTCGGAGTAACAGGACACATGACTGACAGGAACGTTATGCAAACCCTCCCACAATTGTCCCTTTCATTGGTTCCAGGGTTCAGACTTGTTGCCTACCAAAAGTGTGACTCAAGGAAAGAGAGAGAGAGGGGGGGAAAAAAACTAGAGCTAGCTGGGTGGGATTCATTCAAACCTCACTCACAAGACGACTTAGATGCAGAACGCAGGCAGTGACGGCGCTTGCTCGATGTGTTTGCAAAATGCAGCTGTGAGTCTCCTTGTGCTGCAGAGCTGCTTTTTTATTTCTAATAGGGGCCTACGAGCTTCATATGAAACTATTCTCAGGTGATTGTGGGGAAGGGGAATAGGACCGCATGTTTATATCTTAATAATATTTTAAAAAACTGTAAAAGTTATGGTTAAAAGTGGTGTGAACCGGTCACAGAAGCCTTTACGTTATGACAAAGATTAACAACCGGTTTTTCTTTTTTGTTTTTTTTTTATCTCGCTTTCGGCTCTGTCATCCTCCGAGTGATTTGACGTGACGGACTCTGGGGTGTGCGAGTTTTGTCAGGGGTTTCTGAAGCTACAGGCATGCAGGCGGGCGGCGAGGCCCCCCGGGTAAATAAACACGCCACACATTTGTGCATCGGCAGATTAGGGAAGCCGACGCTGAGGCTGGTGGGCGGTTATTTGTCAACAGCGCAGGCCGCGTCTTGCCCCGCCGCGCTCAGACGCCGCGCGCCGTGTATATCTCTCAGCACATCTCCGGAGGGCGAAGAGCGCGGCGCGAGCCTGTTCGAAAAAAAAAAATGATTGTTGTCCCCCCCCCCTTGCTTAACGTTTGTATTTGTCTTTCAGGAAGGCACGGGGCGGGGGAAGATAGAGGAGGGGAAGGGGAGGTAGGGCAACCCTAAAATCTGACAAATTGCTGAAAATTGCCTTCACACAGTCATTCCTGTTTGGACACACTTGGCACATCTGGTTGTGATCTGGCAACAAAAGCGGCCGTGGCGGAGGGCTCTGCTCTCAGAGTGGTGCCACATATTACCCCCTCCACCCCCCCCTCAACCCTTCTTCCCTGGTTCGTTCTGCAAACATACGGATGTTCATCTCTCCGCGGGGGCACGGGGAGCCGGCGGCGCTGTGTAGCCATGCTTGGCGGTCGTCCCGCCGGAGCATTCCTGAGCTCCTCTCTGACTCTAAGGGTATCAGTGGGTTGTAATTGAGGCGTCTGAGGAAGATGAATGCGGCCCTGTGACAGCGCGAGCACTACATGTTTTCAAAGGTTTGGGGGTGGGTGGGGGTGGGGGGGGGGTAAAGCTGTTCACAATCTGGCAACTTTAAACACGGCCAATAAAAAAAGATCCCGGAGATAAATACTCTGCGTTTGGCAAGATAGCGCATACACGCCTACACACACACACACACACACTAGTTCATAAGAGGAGCATCACAATCTGCAGTGATCTATTTTGCTGGTATGCGACTCGGATCACGGTGTGTGGCGCGGCGTCTTCTAAATCCTCAGCTCGTTGTTTCACCGTAGACTTTTGCTAATCTCCCTGCGCCCTGGACAACATCTGCTGGGGTGACCGCGTGTTTTCCGTGTTAGCGCCGCTCATGATATAACGTCTCCACGGAAAAAACACGTGACTTGAGCAAAGAGGTGAGCTGCACCGCTGACTCAAAAACTCAATCGGCTCTGGGAAACGATGTTTAAAAAAAAGTGCATTTGGAAAAAATTTGACATATTTTTGTCTCGGGGTTTTATATTACGCTGCTGCAACGAACCTCAGCTTACTATGAATTCTAATTTTTCCGCGTCGGAAAAGGCAGCGGAGATTCTTATGTACATTTCTTTGTAACATATGCATCAAATAAAAAAACGTGAAGTAGAGGAGAGGTCATGGGTAAATACTTGCAGCATTGTCAGTCCTGCAGCTGTGTGGCTGGGAGAGAAAAAGCCGAGTGCACAGCTGCAGACTGAGGCCTCCACTTCTCAAATTGCTTCTGCCTCAGTTTCCTGCCCTCTTTACCGACCAGGGCCAGAGCCGCAGCCTTATTAGACCCCACCCCCACCTTAATAATCCATGATGTCACCTCCACATCTCTTTATTGTTTTTTCTTGATTTTTTTTCTCATCCTCACTGCCGGTGCCACCCCCATTGTTTGTTAAATATTAACAGGTGTTGGAGCGGAGTGAATTCGGAGGTTTTCTTCCTCCGTTCCCGTCTGTCCGTCTATCGCTCCCATCGGCCCGCTATCGCCACATCTGCTCCACTCCTGACTTCCCCCCCGGTTTGTTTGTCCATCTGTATTTGTGTTTCTCCACCCCCCCTCCCTCCAGCGGAGGCAGACTGAGGAATGATCAGTTAGGCTTTGATGCCGCTGGCCCCTGCCCCGGCTTTCCACAGCACATGAGCCCAGGCAATTACGAAAGCGCTCCTAGCCGGCTGCTATTACTCCGAAATGCTCCTGTCTGGATAAGGAGGAAGAGGAGGAGGTGGGGAGGAAGATGGAGGAGGAAGAAAAAGATTTGAGTCAGCTCTGCGATTGATGTAACGTTCTATTGCAGTGTAGATGAATTAGACGAATTATTATAAGACATGAAGTTCCAATTCATAGAGTTAGGGAGATTTATCCTGGTCTGGAACCTGTTTATGATTTGATTGGCAGCACTCTCACCCAACCACTCTTCCCGCTCCGGGAGAAGAAATAACTCCAACGTCTGGACGCTGGAGCACACATGTGGCAGACAGGAAGCACTTGGTATGAGGGGCTGCAGGAAAGATGACGCCCCCCCCTTTATCCCTAGAAATCATTAGACAAGACTCCAGAGGAAGTCAGAAATCACCATCCCATATGATCCATGCTTCCCGTCTTCCCAGCGTACAGGACGGTGCTTTTTTTTTTTTTTTTCTAAATATTCAGCATGTGTCGAAACAGCGAGTCCACAGCTGGTCACGGCCCGCCGTCCAAACTGCACAATGGCCTGTCTGTGCAGAGTCCGTTACGAATAAATCATGTGGATCATCTCGTTGGTTAGCGACAATTACGCGCCGCATTTTCATTTGCACGTAGTAATTGCATCTGCTGGGAACATGCAGAGGGAGCGGTGGCGACCCATGAGCAAAAACACAACTAGGACAGCATGCAGGTTTCAATTTGTGAGTGAGGTAAAGTGAGAAGATAAGCCGAGGAGTCGATTTAACGGTTTCATCCTGAATATAAAAATCTATCACTGTCTTAACAGGAACTGTGATGAAACATCAGCTTATGCTGCGGATTATGCAAGTATCTGTTCCGGCCAAAGGTTTGATAGATCTCCGGCGGACTGAAATGCATTCTGACTGGCGGATCGATTGAAAAACTTGGCACATTTCACTTGAAATTGCAGAAAAATAAAATAAAGTCATTGTGCGCTCCCAGGACCGGGAATGATTTGCAGCTATTTGAGTTGGCAATAACAGCGATGTTTACTTGTCTGGAGGGTAGGAAAATGATCGCTTGCTCAGCATTTGACATTCCACCATCGATAGCAAATTTGGGACTGAAATACACAGTCGAAAGCTGGGTAAGTATCGGAAAGTGATGTTATATTATACTGAATGTCTTTTGTGTTTGCAGCGTTTGAATCACGACAATAACTCAGCTAATCTTCAGTCGTCTGCAGGAAAGCTGGCTCGATTCGGTAAATTTCTAGCAGAGGAAGCACTGCCCCTGCATCCAGATTTCATCTGCTGATCAGCCAGTGAGCGCGTGTCCTCTCATCACACCTTCCCCCTGCGCCATTTTCACCTACAACACACGTCGCGTCTGCTTTGGAGATGCATCAGATTTCTCGCTGAAAGAGCTTGTCCTCTCTAATGCCATCACTCACTATGTCACTGCAGCTGACCACTGGCTTTGATGCCCAAGCCAGTTTGGCGCCATGTTGGGTGATAGTGTGAGGAGAAACATTTCTCTGTTGAGCGCTGTCCAAAAAAAAATAAATAAATATCAATCTGGAAAATGTTGGACATTGAAAAAGAAAAAAAAAACACCCCTTGGAATAAGAATTACACATGGCAAACATAATTAAATCATATTC
Organism: Eupleurogrammus muticus; assembly: GCA_036785175.1. NCBI lineage: Eukaryota > Metazoa > Chordata > Actinopteri > Scombriformes > Trichiuridae > Eupleurogrammus > Eupleurogrammus muticus. The sequence goes on from JAYKQN010000006.1 coordinate 8,974,630, forward strand.
AGGCAATGAATGATGCGCTGGAAGCCAAAGTGTGTGGCCAAAGGTTTAATCCCATTACATTTTCCCAACGGAGTCCAAAAAAGAGCCCACACATTATGAAACAATAGAAAATCTGTTCCTAAGACCGTAGATCAGCCAGCCGCCCCCGCCCCATCACACTGCGCCTCACACCTGCTGTGTGCCGTGAGAGGAGGGAACAACTGGAGGCATGGACAGCGTGTGTACGCCTGTTTGCGTGTGTGTGTGTGTGTGTGTGTGAGTGCGCTTGGAATCAAGTCACAACTGGGCACGCAAGCTCCGGTATAAACGAATGTGTTTACATGTGCACGGACGTATAAGAATGCGCTGGTGCTCGCGGCGCGAGGCATGGCCTCCGCTCGATTTAACCCTCCCGCCGGATGCCGCCGCGACGCCAGTCGGACTTTGTGCGGCCGCATGCCTCCGCCGAAGAAGATATGGAAAAAATCTATGGAGCAGTAAATCTGGGAGATTACGCGGCTCCCCCTCAGCTCCGGCCTCAATAATGCTCCAAATCCGATGGTGCCGTGTTGTCACTGCAATTTGGAGCTTTTGTCTTCAGGAAAAAGAAAACAATGAATCTGAATAACATCTCGACATCAAGTGTCTTTGTCACTTTGGACGGGGCCGGTGTGTGTGTGTGTGTGTGTGTGTGTGCGTGTGAGCTTAAGAAAAGATTGCTGTGTGCATACGTAAAACAGAGGGGCGGCATGGGAGAGCGGATTACATGTAGAAATAGTAACGGATCAACTGAAACACAACATCGGCTTGATTTTTTTAATTGCCTCTCGCCTGCAATGAATGGCCGACGCAGCTGTCTGTGTGAACAGCTGCCTGCCTAAAAAGACTGGATAGAACAGACTCAGGGAGGGCGGAAAGAACAATGCAAGATGAATCATATGCAGCCTATGAGGTATTTTGCAGTTTCACAACTTTGAAAAAAAAAAGTGCACGCAGGATTAAAATAATCGCTCTTATCGGAAAATTCGCATCTGTTCTAAGAGGCATTTCCCAGGGTGTCTGCAGAGATGTGTCCTCTATACTGTCTGGGCAAAAGAAACACAGTGTGTATATTATTAGGTGTATTACTGCATCAAGTAAACTGAGCAGACAATGTTTTTTTTTCCTCCTTTCAGCTCTGTTAATGTGGAATCTGTGAGTTTACAAGTTGCAATTTACAACTGCGGGAGAACCAGGGGGTCTGAAAGATTTGATGGAGCAGTCTGTATGGATTTCCTGCAGAATATTTGTCAGACTTGAATTAAGCACTGTTGTTTTGCTCTCTCCCTCAGCCCGAGGCCTTGTGGCTGACTACTCGGCGTCTATAAATCACCAGGAACGCATGCTTATATCCCGGAGTGAGCGCGCTGAGTCAGTCTGGCAAGGTTAATCACATTCACATCTCCTCGGCCCGTTTGCAGCAGCCAACTGATAACTAAACACACATTACGGGCATGATTCCTCTTGTTTTGCGAATTCTGCTCGTATCAAGCGTAAGGAAAGGGACGCCACATGAAAGAGACGGAGCGAAGCCTCGGATCCATAGTGTTGTGGTGATTGTTACCAAGCATAAACAGCAGTGTCAGCGGGTGTTTGAACAACAACACGCACACACACACAAAAAGCCAAAATGCATAAAGAATATCTATAAAAGGGGAGAGACGAATAGGGGAGGGGCAGAAGTGGACGAGGATCGACCGTAACAACAGACAGAAGTCGCATTCACATTGCACACATGCTCAGTTTACACGGGGGCCAATGGTCGGCTGCACTCATATCCTTCTGTCTGTGCGTTTGATGGAGTTTTCGGGAATATGGGAAGCTTTCCAAGTTCGACACATGCCTCCAAGCCTAAGAATATCTATGAATATAAGTAGTAGAAGTGTAGCATAAGTGTGGGTGTGTTTTGCAAGCGTGCGTGTTTCTGATAATATGCATGCGTACGATTGTGCTTGCGATCTTTTTTTTTTCCGTGCTATGCTTTCCCCCCCCCCCTCCTCTCAGAAGTGCCCTACCCAGATATGTAGGAATTAGGCCACATCGCTCACTACCATCCTACTCTAATCAAAGTGCCGATTCTTGAAACAGACAGCTGTTGTCATGTGCCTTGATTCCAATGGCTATCTGTCCCTGTATAGCTGCCCAGCTCCTTAGTTGGCCGGCTGAGGTTGTAGGGGAACGAGTGTTAACGGCGTCTGCCAATTCTAACTCCTGTCAGAGCAGCGCTCCAATTCTAACTATTAGACATACTGGTCCAAGGTAAGTTTCTCTTTTGTTTCCTCCTCTGTGGCATGACTTACTTAATCTACATGATATGAAGATGTCAGGAGTAAAGGAAGTGTTAATAGAAACACTGTTGAGGGCTGTCTTCAGATGATATTTCATTGTGAAAAATGAAATTAATGACATGAAAGTTGAATACAATTGCAATTGAACGGCAAATGATTGGGCTGTCAGTTGTAATTCATGAACACTATTGATTGATTGGTGTTAAATCTGTAGATTGAGCCGGATGAGACATTATTTGAAACCATGTAAGGATTGTCTCGTTCTATTAAGTCGCTTAAATGTGAAAGTGAGAAACATCTGCTGAAAAGCAAAAGCACAAAACAGCCATATCAACTTTCCAGCACAGCATGTGGACTTTTCCCCACCTAGCAGGTCTGTGCTCAGAGCGTATACATCCCCCACCTCCTTGTTCCTCCACTTTTGATATCTTTGATCCAGGAGAGAATATTCTTCGAATAGTTCCTTGGCTGGAATTTGGTGGAGTATGATAGCTAAAATTACACTCTCACAAGTTGTGGTGATCCACCTATTCCTGGTGCAGAGCAGTTGTTCTGGGGGGGCTGGGGCAGAAACAATAGCAACTGTTGCACGCTGACTGAAGGACACGCTTTGTCACAAATGCATCTGCAGGATTGAGCCTCCAGCCGTCAGGTGGAAAGGAGAACAATCGAAAGCACATAAAATGTGCATAAAAATGCTCCAAATCGAGCTGAGCATTTGGAAAGTGTGTTTTTATTTTTGAAACCGAAGGAACAAATAGTTCTCATGACCCCTTTCACGTCATGGTTTGAAATAAAGAATTTTTTCATGACAACCAGGACAGGAGAAATAAAAAAAAGGTTTCCCTAAACTATCAACAGCTTGCTCATAATGTATTTATCTGTGGAAAGTATGAGTAAAGGGTAAAAGATAGAAAGGAAAAAATGATGTAATGAGAATGATGAGCATCCAAAAGATTGGATCGCTGTCACTGATGAATGAACAGTCCAAACATCCCATATGGAACGTTACATTCAGATAGAGAAGGTCGTACAGAGCTTTCAGTTCTTAAAAAACAACACACTGAAATTGAAAATGCAATAGATTTTCTGCACTGTACAAACACGCGCTCGCTCCAGGAAAAATGACGAGATGAGAAGTTTGTAGTTATCGAGGATTCATCAGCTCTTGGGCGTGGGGGGGGGTATTAACACTTCAGTTGTGGGAGCAAGGAGAGTTGTCTTAGGTCATTACAAAGCAATTTGTTGCTTGTTTCCACAATGCATCACGGCTCGGGTGACTAGGAGCGGGGAGTGTCGTCATGAAAAGAAAACGGAAGGCATGTTCAAACAAAGATATGCTGAAATAAGCCTCACGGGTTGCTGGTGCATTGGACTTTTTTTTTGCTGATCTGATTTATTGGCTTTAAAAAAAAAAAAAAAGAAAAAAAACTTGGCCAGAAAGAAAGGAGCAGAAAAATATTGAAGAATTCATGATCTGGGTGACACACATGCACACGGTTACACACACACATACACATAGGCAAGGCTTAGGTCAGAGGTCAAACAGCCCTGAACTCTCTCCCTTTAGGCTGAGGACATCAGGTCCCTCTGTGTGCTGCTCTCCATTTATTTTACCCATCATCCCTCATCAGGCCGGGGTGACCCCGTGACCCTGGAGCTAGGGTTACCTGTCAGTTGACTGTCTATTCATGAGCACGGGGCTTGACGCTGTGTCAACATTTGTTCTGTGAAAAAAAAAAGAGGTAGGAAAAAGAGAGGGGTTTGATTCCGAGTGGTGAAGACCAAAGCGACAAACATAAAAAAAATAGAGTAAGTTGCAAAAAAAAAAATGTTTTCTATTAAAATAAAGGAGCATAAAAATGCATCCCTCCCTCCTCAAAGTTGAGTAGCACACCAGTAGACTCTCTGCATAGATGACACGCATGTGTGATAATTCCTGTTTACACAGAGGGAAAGATCCAAAGGACCAAGGTAAACAGATGCCTGCTTGGGCACCTACTGAGGGGTACCTACAAAAACACTCCAGAAGCCCCCCCAGCCCCCCCTGTGTGAGCTGTCAGCTATCAATCAGGGCGCCATAAGTGGGATCCTTGAGTAGAGATGCTATCAACACTGGCCTGTATACACTCACACCACAGTTTCCCTTATCTCTGCTGAGATAACAGATCCCCTCTAACAGCAAGAGGCCTGAACCACACACACACACACACACACACACACACACACACACGCACTCGCTTTCTGCATCTCTCTCGCTGTGTCTCAGCTGTGCTACAGCCCACTTCATTTCAGACAGGGGGCCTTAGAAAAAAACATTTAATTTGCTCCGGTTCCTGTTTAAAATTCAATAAGTGTGTCTCTTATATTGCAACCGTGTGGTGCTAGCGGAGGCTACAGAGGGCGCATGCTACTCCTGATTCCAATCTCTGATGTTATCAGCGCCGAGGAGAAACATGATAGGCCTACTTGTCTCAGTTGACAAATCTAGATGGGCATGAAATTAGGCAAAAATCAGAAGCATGAAACATCAACAATTTCCTGCACCTGTATTTTCCTTTATTATTTTGTAAACATGGCATTTCCGGGGAGGGGGGGGGGTGTATACAGTTCATAGAATAGATGATTTTAGAGTCATGCAATTAAGCCGATTTGTGTTTTACAGGTTGAAAACACCAGTAGAGACATTTAAAAGATAAGTGCATGTTAGATTAGATTTTGATTGAAACCAAAGAGATAAGTGTATATACGTCTACGGGCTGTTGAGACGAGCTGGGGGGTTTTCATGCTGCTGTGAGATGGGTTGTGCAGTATTTTTGCCGTCAGTGTGGGATGAGCCGGCTGAGGGAGACGGTCCTGGACCCGACCACAGCACGTTGGGCCTAATAACAAAAACAAGCATCCCGGTGTGGAGCTGGTCCCACAGTGTGAGGACCTTAATGAGGAACATGTGGGGCTGCCCAGACACACAGTCAGAGGAAACCCAATCCCTCAAAACCCTCCCCCCACCCCCATTCCTCCTACCATCCCCCCCTCCTCTCTCTCATTCTTTCTTTCTCCGTCTCGATTGCGCCTCGCTCCCTACATTTTCTGCCACTGTGTTTTTTTTTTTTTTTATAAAGCAGCATTGCTTTTAGGCCCTCTCTCCTGTCAGTGTTTGCCCAAAACTCAAAACCCTTTTCTACTTCCTTCTGAAGAGTCCGTACGGTCCGCATTTCATGCGACTTGACTTTTTTTTCCCCTATTGTACCAGAACAAGTGACCCTCTGTCAGCGGTAGAAATATACTGGCCTTGTTTTTTACCTGATAGACACACTCGTAGTCCGCCCACTCACTTTCTTTTCTTTTAGACATGGAATATACATATTTGCTGGGTCATGCAATGCAATACGCTCGTAAGGAAACGTGGGAAGAAAGAGGTCTTTCTCCGCTCATCAAGCCTGACAGGCGGTCCGGGACTTTCTTTCATGTGCTGAATTCATCCTTACCGTCCACCTGGATCAATTAACTGTGTGCTTCACTGGCCTTCAGCCTCGCAGCTTGGAAACTCAGTTCATCTAGTAGACGGCGGCTTATCGAGCGCGAACCCTATGATTTATGCCCCGGCTTTGATTTTGTTGTCGTCTAATTATACATATTGACGTGAACAATGTGTTTTCTCCTTCAGGAAATGCCGTCAATTGATTGCGAAGACTGTGACAGGTGAGACATGCCTTGCAGGATTTGTTTTTTTTTTTTTTTAATTTGCTGCACAGTATATGCTTAGCACCGGCGAAATCCTTTTCTCCCACACTGCGTCACTGCCCCGTATCCAAGTTGTCATGGGGAATACGGAGTGTAACCTGTTTGGGGGAGGGGATTAAAATGTGACCATAAAGCACAGCCATAAAGTAGATCCGCAACCAACCAAGCCTCCAAAATTAGCTGCACAAACAGAGTAAGGTAGAGCCCTCTGGGGGGATAAACTTGGCACACTGGATTCAGTGTGACAGAGGCCCGTCTGGCAGCTCAGAACAATCCAAACGTTCCACTTGGGTTGAGCTGTCTTAGTTTCCCTCTCCACTATATATATCAGTCCCACATCAACATGGGCCTGTGAAGACCTTTCACAAGACTGACAGGCCACCTGAATCACACAATTGTGTGGCCGGAGGAGCCGGCATGTGTATAGAAAAACCAGTGATCCAATAACTGTCTGGGTTCACTTCTCTCATAAAGTCAGGCGCAGAGGGAGACCCATAGCTCCAACCCAAACGTTCCAGCTGCAGCAAAACGAAGCCCCAACTTTTAATCTAATTCTGATGCAAACTCTGACTGTTGGTTTTGCTTAATGCCAATATATTTATCCGGTAATTGGTCGCTGCATTAAAATTCTTTTTTGCACTGCACAAAAAACCGCAAGAGTGTGTCCCGGGCGAAAGGCTGAACGTTCGCGAGCCTCCGAGCCCTGCAGATGGTCCAGCCTCACAGCAGCTGTGCAAATGAAAGACAGAGTCGTTGAAGGAGTGAGAGAGATGGAAAGTTGGCCACAAAAGGAAAAGAGTAACATACAAGTTGCTCACTGGAAATGTAATGGAAAAATTAATGGCACAGCGAGATCTGCTGAGAGAAAATAATTTATCATGAATATAGTGAGTGGCAAGAATAGACAACGCACATGTCTTTTAATAAACAAACTAAAAATAAAACTTGAAGGGATACACAAACCATTCTGTGAAATGGAGAAAATTCCACAGAGTAGGTCAATATTCCCTTTTCAGCCACTAATCCCAGCTGTTAAGCACAAGCAAAACAGTTTCTGACTGAAGAAAACGCTTTTTTCCTGACAAAACAATAAAAGCAAGATATGATACGTCTTCGAATCGCTGCTATTTAAGCGCCTCCTGGAATGGGAAAACAACAGGTGAGAGAATCCCGTTAAATGCTGAAAACACACAAACATTTGTCTTCGGGAGGAGGAGGAGGGGCAGTAAAGCAAGACAAATGTGCTTTGTAGTGCAAGAGACGAGCATGAGGAGTTGGCTTGAAACTGACACTAGTCTTTATTATAGCCTGCGTCACATCTGATGCCCTAAATGTTCTAAGACCTAACCTCAGTACACTAGCAGCGGTGACAAAGTACTGAAGTAAAAGTAAAAACACAGATCTAGTACTCGGAATGCAGACTGTGATGTTATTATAGTATAATACTAGTTTTAATCACTAATGCGATGTGGGCAGTGTATAATGTGGACACATTGGGTGGATTATTATTAATTGTACAACAGCCCTAATATATAAAAATAAAATAGCAGCAATTTATACAACAGTAACAATGTTAAAATAAATTATTTGATTTCAAATCTGAAACTAAGCTTTCAGATAAATGTAGTATAATGTAGAATCAAATGGAAACATTAAAATTAAGCACAGTAGTTGAATACATGTATTGGATAATAGGCGGTTGTATAACTGTTATAACACTGCGATTCTCCCAATTATAATCAGGGCAATTATAATTTCACACGGCCCCCACCGAAGTTGGAAGCACGTTTTTTTTTTCCGGTAATTGCCACTCCATGTAAATATCAAGTGGTTAGTGAATAATTAGTGTTTCATTGGCCAGCCATCACCTCTGGGCCCCGGCTCCACGCTTAGACCCCTCCCTCGCAGAGCCGCCCTGAAGACAGGGGCCCCTTTTTGAATGACAGCGCTTGGGAAGGAAGACGAATTTTTGTCTGATTTCCCGCAGCCACAGCGTCGATGAGAAGCAGTCGAGGAACTCCATTCTAACTGAATGGATTGGTATGGGGAGAAGCGGACCTCAAATCTCGGCTAAGCGGCAGCTTTGGGACTGTGTAACGTTGACGATGGTCGTGCTTTCGCTGCTGTTTCGACCAGGTAAGTCGCAGCTTTTTTCCCCTTCTTCTTCTTCTCCCAAATCCGTGCTCTTCCACTCCCCGAGTCCTGCATGCAAAGTCCCGCACTCCCCGCAATCATGGAGGTGGAAGATGGAAAAAAAAAAAGTTTTTTTTCCTGCTGGTGTTGTGTGCAAAACAAAACAAAAACACTTTTTTTTCTTTGAAATACGCTTACACGTCGTGTTTGAGAAGGAGAAAAGTTGGTAATGTCTCCGCTGTCGGGACAAAGTAAAGTCCTGTTGCTGCCGGTGTTTCGGGATAAAGAGTGGCCGTGTTAAGTGGTGACTGTCGGCCCAAGTGAAGGCAGCCGTTGAGAATACGAACAGAAAAATCCATATAGAACGTGCATACTATATCGCACATTCGATTTAAGGTGTTTTTCAACAGTTTAAAGCTTTTTAACAGCTGCCATCACCGCGACAACCGCGGACGCGCTCGGCTGAAAGTCACCAGATAACACGGTCACCCGTTGAACCGAAACACCTGCAGCCTCCTCTTGCGTCGCTAGCCGAGCAACACGAGTTTGTTCGCTTTGCACCTTTTAGGGCGAATTCACCGCAAATAACACCACCGAACGATTAACCACTAACCCTTAAAACTTTTACCAGCCTTTAAAGGCCGACACCCGCGTCGTTGTTGTTTTTTTTAACCAAGTTGCGTGAAGTTACGGCGTTAGCTGTTAGCATAGCTCGCTAGCTGACTGGCGTCCAGCAGCAGTCAAACGGACAGAGCACCACCGAGCTTTTTATTAGTAGTATTATTATTGTTATAACGACAGAAAACACCGTTAACCGGGCAGAAACGTGCACTTTTGAGTGTTTAGAGTCACGATTCGAACTTTCACAGTCGGCCGTGGCTGTTTTGTAGCTGTTGTCGAGTCTAGCCGGACCCCGGTGTTCTCCCCCGTTCATGCTTCATTTATTAACTTTGTTAGCTGCCATGCATGGGGGTCCAACTTCTTGGCCTCTGAACGTGCTGGTCGCTCCTCCATCATCAAGCCCGAGAGGAGGAGAAAACCCGCAGCCAGCGGCGTGTTCTGCGATCTGGGATTATCGTCTTGATTCGTTTCACATGTTTCTTGGTCACTTTCTTTTTAAGCGCTACTCAATTTTTGTGTTTATGTCAAGGATCTCACAAGTTGGCAAACATGTGATACGAGTTATATCTTCTTCTTTTAGCAGCTTTGATAGATGTCCCAGTTGCATTAAGCGTGTTGCAGTGTTGGAAGAAGTAACAAAAAAGGCTGTACCACTTTGGGAAGTGTACTTAAAGTTTTAAAAGTAAAAGTACTTATGTAAAATAACCATACACAACTACACTAATATACTTAAGTCACCACCACTGCTCTTTTTACAATTATCTTCAAAACAGTAGCCTGTTCCTTATATAGTTATTGATGATATATGTAACAGTGGGTGTTACTAATATACTGATAATTATCATAGTAGTTATTACAAATGGATGGGTTAGTAATTTTACTTAAATCACATGATCCAAAGTTGTCAAGTGTTAAACATTTAAAAGTTGATAGAATTAGGGCTGAAAATAAAGATTATTGGTTATTTTAACTATTAATTGGTATTCATTTGGCTCATGGTGAAAAACGTTGATCCCAGGTTCGCATGTCTAAAGATGCAACCACAAATGTCTTGTTTTGTCTGGAGCAGCGGTCCACAATCCAAAGATAATCAGTTTACTATCGTAGAAGACTAAAGAATCCTGAAAATAATAAGATTCGAGAAGCTGAAACCAGAGTATTTGGATAAGTTCATCTTAAAAACTAGGATGAACGATTTATCGTTTAACAAAACGATAAATCGATTATAAAAAATAGTTGGCAACTTAATCTACTTAATTTAGTATGTTGTGCTTAATCAAGTCATCCATCAACACATTAAATCATTATTAATAAATAAGTAATAAACTAATCTTTGCATCCTTAGACGGAAAATGCATGAATTTAGACTTGAAACCTGTAAACTATTTGGCTACATCCCATTATAAGTGACTAATGATAAATCAATAATGTGTAAAGAATAGAATTATTGTGCAAAATACTTATTCATACTGCACTAGTTACTAGTCAGAAGTTGGCTATAGTGATGTAAGATATCTCACATGAATAATAGTTCAAATGTGTGTCAAAAATATGTTTTATTCATAGACATATTTAAATAACACTGTGTCAAGCAAGTGTTCACTGTGATATAGCATAATTTTCTAAACCTACTACATCTCTATTCAAATCTGCCATTAAATCTGATCTAAAAGCTCCTTAAGCTGTACTGCTGCATTATTTTGAGCTGTGGAAGTGAAAATATGCGGTTTTAAACAGCTGCAACCTAAAGAGTTGACCCCAAGTCGTTGTAAAAACAGCACTTCTGCCTCCATACACACAGCTTACACTAACATCAGTGCTGCTTGTCCCTTTTTCTGCTCTCACGTTGCCCATGTGGTCTCTACACTTGTTGTTGGCCTCCTAAGCGGCGCGGCATAAAGAGCCTTTAGGGAGATGCATGGTTGTTGATGGCCGCGCAGGCAGTGATTGTCAGAGACTGTCAGTCACAGCAGACTCGCGTGACCCCGCGGCAAGACGGAGGAGGCCTGTTGGAATTCCAGGGAGGGATGTAGAATGCCTCCAGCTTGACCTCTCGCACTCTATCTCAGTTTTATCAGTGCCCGTGTTGAAGTGCGCCGACTGCGAGATGCATTAATCATCTTGTCACGACCCCGCGGCGCAGCAGATTTTCAATGAAAGGGAAGAAGCGGTGCAAAATATTCAAAATCTCCCAGCGCTTATCTTGTCGTCTTTGTCCGGCGTGTTAGATGGAGCTCCGGAGTCAACAGGGAGATTATGCTGTTGCAATAGAAAAGAGGTGTGTTGCAACCCGGAGTGCTGGTCTTGCAGTAAAAAAGTGATGTATGTGTTATGGATGCTGGCTGATGCTGAACTTCTGTCTGTAGGAAATGGAAAAAAAAATTCAACCCAGTCAGCATAGAAGAGATCCCGCCCCAGAGCAACACAAGTCTCAGCTGAACTTGATAAATATCACTGCTTTTATTTCCCACAGTAGTTGCCATCGTCATCTTTAATGTATTGTTTACAAGGCAAAATGTCACCTGAAGCCCGGAATTTAGGCCTCGCCACCCAAATAACCCTCAGTGTGGTTTGCTGCCTCCCCCCATTCCCCTACTCCCCCACCCACAACACACACACACACACACACACACACACACACACACACACACACACACACACACACACACACACACACACACACACACACACACACACACACACACACACACACACACATTCCCATCAGAGCTTCCAGTTTGGACTGTGAGTCTCCTGAACAAGTGTGACTTGTTGTGATATTCCTCTTGCGATCCTCCTGAAGTCAGCTGCCCCCACACACAAGCCCTGCCATGCCATGAAGTACAGCTTTATGGACTTCAACTATGCCAGCAACAGCCAAACCACATTCAGCACCCTCAGGCAAACTAACACAGGTTGGTTTCCTCCTACAGGGAGACTACGTGCCATTTCTGTGAGGGCTGGTTGGGGGAAATAAGTTCTGACTGACTGTGCAGCGCAGTGTGGGATCATGGCCCTCGTGAGCTCATGCGTTTGGGTTTTTAATGGTTCTCCTGATTGAGCTAAATTTGATAGTGGAAAAAGAGTTTTGGCCGCGCTGCTGCCTCATGCGCATGAGCTGAGGTAACATATCATGGACGTCAGGCGGACTTTCAGATTTAGGGATGGATGATTCCGCGCTCAAGTTTGGCTTCATACAATCGGTCCCCCGGAGTCGTATCAAGCAGCATCTTTTGTCACTGACGCAGCGTGGGCCTGGGGCAGACAGATTATCCTCCTCCTCACACATGTTTCACTAAACTGGTGACATATTAATGACACCGCGCGGCCAGAATGCTGACAATGATTGTTTTTTGTTTCCCCAGCTCACTGCCAGCAGTGTCGAATCCAGCGCTGCAATGCGGACTATGTGGCTTCTACCTCAACCTCCAGCGGGCTCCAGGAGGACGTGGCGATGGACATGGACTACTGCATCGCCCTGCGAGCCTACCAGCTGTGCACCCGCCGCCAGGCGCGCAGCTGCAGGGGCGACCTGGTCTACCACTCGGCCGTCTTCCGCATCAAGGAGTTACTCTCGCAGCACAACTGCTCCAGCGACGGGCCCACCTCGCCGGCCAAGGTCCCCGCCACGTCACGTCCCGCCGTGTCCGAGCTGTGCAACTACGAGAGCCGGGTCCTGGTCTCGAGCGCCGGCGGCCAGCAGAAGAAATACGCCCACTGTGGATTATTCGGAGACCCCCACCTACGGACATTCCGCGAGGAGTTTCAGACCTGCAAGGTGGAAGGGGCGTGGCCTCTGATCGATAACCGCTTCCTGTCGGTGCAGGTGACCAACGTGCCCGTCGTCCTGGGCTCCAGCGCCACGGCGACCAGCAAGGTGAGGAAACGGGTTGAAATGGAGCTTTAAATCGCAACGCCATTTTAGAGCAAAAATCAGCTTCTTTTCTCACCACGGTTCTCCTGGTTCGAATCCGTTTGGAGCCGCGGGCCTGAGTAAGCCGCTTTGGAGGCTGCCGCTCGCTTACTTGCTAGCCTGAAGTATTGCCATAAAGTATCAAACATGTGAAGTTAATCGCCATTCCACGGTGCCTCTCGAGCCTCCAGCATTCCTCTTGTCTTGGAGCTCCTTCAGATCTATGAGGGAAACAGAGGAGGGAGTCCTTCAGTGGTGTTGAATCACAGACATGCTTGAGCGCTCTACCTTTAACACATGGGTGGTCATATGGTAGTGATTAACGCTCACTCAAACATTTTCCTCCACCAGCACGATCTGGAATGTTTTTTCACCCCTCTGGTCAAATAATTATCTGGCTGCTTTTTGTGTAAATACGGGACGATGTGGAAAAATATAAAAATAATTGAACAACAGCAAGTTTTTAGTTAATTAAATGGTGTGGTTTTTTTTTTCCTCACTCTTACTTGTATCGTATCTTTGTGACATTGTAAAGTGTAAAGCTCCCATTGCACAGCCCATTCAGCTGCTTTTCTAGCAGGGAAGTTTAAATTATAAATAATTTAGTTCCTCACTTTCAGCTGATGTCAGTGACTTTCCTTAACTGATCGATTTTAATTCAGTTACCACGATAGAAGTCAGATTACAGATTTCAGAAGCAAGTCATTAAAAGCTTGTGCAGTGTGTCATGGTAGTGCAGCCTAATGCAAACCTGAAGTGTGTGTGTGTGTGTGTGTGAGTGTGTGTGTGTATCTATCTATCTATGCCAGCACCCGCATGCCCCCATCATGCTTTCAGAGTTGTTTTCAACTGCCAGACTTACAACAGGAAATCATCCATCAAATACAATATCCTCGCAAGTGTAAACGTAACCGCAGCCGCTGCTTTGTCAAGGTGCTTTTAAAGAAACCGAGGTTAGGCCCCAAATTTTACGAAGCTCAGCTGGAATACAAATCAGTCACTAAACAAGAACAAGTGCTGCCAGTGAAGCAGCAGAGCCGAGGACTCGTGGAGATGAGGAGGCAGTTATCAAACATGTTACTTAATCCAACATCCAAAGAAGATAAGAGGAGTTTTTTACATTTTTTTACATGAGTATATATTTCTTTCAGCATGTTTTACTTTGCGGTCAATTTGGGAGTTCATCTGTTTAATTGATCGTCAATAGTCCAATCATGGATTTAGTGGAATTACATTTCAGCAAAGCCAAAACAAAAAAAAAACCCTGTAGATAAAAAGATCAGAGTTGGGTCAGGATCAGCAGCCTTTTACATGTTTAGTTTCCTGCTGCCACCTTATGGCTGTAATGGGAACTGCTCTGCTTCAGGATTCATTTTGATGTATTTTTCAAAGATGGGGAGGAGGAGGAGGTGTTTATCAATACATTTCAGCAAGGATGTGACTTTGTTGGTTTAAAAATTTCTTGATGAAGGAAAAATGTTAAAACTTTAACGCTGGAGCGGATAACATTTATGTATAAATGAACATCCGTCTGTCACATTCAAACTAAACAAGTTCACACATAATCCACTGCCAGATAAATCTTATTTAAGATAAGTCTTGTTTAAGAATACCAGAGTTTTTTCTTTTCTGGGCTGTGTGGAGACAGATGTTTTATATCAACCTGCAATTATTTGTCAGTACTGTCAGAGCTGAACAGGAGAATCAGTCGAGACAGAGCAGGCTACAGCAGCTGGAGTCTGGTCATAAGTGTTGATAGCGTTTGTGTAACTACTCCGCTCTGCAGGTTTAACATAAAATAAAACTCAGAATTGTAAAGTGTTTAAATCTCTGAGTTGATACTGACCTTATGTTTTGCTCCTGTTTCAGATCACAGTGATCTTCAAGTCGTTTCACGGCTGCACCGATCAGAAGGTCTACCAGGCCACCACGGAGGACCTGCCGCTGGCCTTCCAGGATGGCACCCGCAGCGGCGGCGAGAGCGGCAGCCTGACCATCGTGGAGCGCGGCGGCTCCGGCGTGGGCCGGCAGGTGAAGATCCAGGCGCGGTACATCGGCACCTCCATCATCGTGCGGCGCGTGGGCAGCTACCTGACCTTCGCCATCCGCATGCCGGAGGACACCCTGGACTTCTCGGAGGACAATGGCGGCCTGCAGCTCTGCCTGCACGGCTGCCCACGCAACGAGCTCATCAAGGAGCACACGCTGGGCCGCCAGAGCCAGCAGCCACGCACCAACACGGAGCTGGGCCCGCTGCGGCCCCCCCACCAGGTCTACACGGTGGAGCACGCCACGGCCAAGTGTAGAGAGACTCTGCAGGTGGAGGACGTCTACTTCCAGTCCTGCGTGTTTGACTTGCTGACCACGGGGGACCCGGAGTTCTCTATGGCCGCCTACGGCGCTCTGGAGGATTTAAAGGCGCTGCCGCCCAGTAAACTGAAGCAGAATCCCCCGAGGACTCCCCGCCTTTACAACCGGGGGACGTCGCACACGCCGGCTACAGCAGCACTCAGCAGCCGCTCACTGCTCTCACTCCTACTCCTTATTCTACTGTTTTTGTAAAAAAAAAAATGAATGAATAAAAAAAAAGAGAGAGAAACATGGAAGCATTACCAGCTTGAGGAAAGAGTGACTTGAGCTCCGACATATATTTTTATTGTTTTTTTTTTTTAATTTGTGATTGTCATGATCTTTTTTTCTGTTTTTTGTCATTTTGAAGGATTTCACTCATGAAAGATGGCGTTTCTCCCACTTTTTTGGATTCATACATGGGTCACATCATCTGAAGAAAGACATAATTTCAACTGATGGGGTTCTTGATCCAGTACAACATATGTTCACAGGCTCACTTTCTTATTGCTGTACAATAGAAACGAGCTTTTGTAAATATGTCATGTTTTTTTACAGCACAACTCATCACAGTGAGCAGTCTCCAAACACTCCACCATGTATGAAGTTGATTATGACACCATACGCTATGTAAACAGTTGTGTGGCTTCTAGATCCTGTATAATCCAGTAATATCAATAGCACTTAAAGGTTTTAACAGCAAGTTTTGTGTATTTCCAATGTTATTTCTTTGTCTATTTCCGCTGTCCTTTCAGAAATTGGCTTGTTAAATACACAGGATCCAACAACTGTATGTAAAAACTACCTATCCATTATATACGTGTCCGTGTGATATTCAACAATTCTCAGTTCTCATCTCTTGTGAAACACTCCCTCTTCAAGCTGCTTGGCTTCCAGTTTTAAAGGTTAAAAAAAAACACAAATCTTTATATAATAATATATTAAAAGAGTGTATATATGTGTTTTATATTGTGTACATTTGCCTGTGTATAGATGCTTTAACTGTAATATGTTTTACATTTGTTGTGTTTAGTAGGTTATTTTCGAGTCATTGTAAGAAAAGTAAACTAATATGGTTGTGCTGTATCTGTAATTTTCTGTATTAAAGTGTTGGACACTCCTGAGTAGGATTTTGTTTTGGGTTTTTTTGTTAGTGGAACATGTCGCAGTGAGGTCTCGGACTCGTGGGTTACAGTAAAACCCCATGAGAGATGTAAAACACGGACAAATCTCCTAAAACCAATCCAGTTTGTTTGTAATACCCTCGGTGACCAGGTGGGGTCCTCGGTTAATAAGGCCTGACAGCTTTTAGCAGGAAGACGGTTTTGACAGGCTGGCTGTGTAGCTGTAGGGATCCACAGTATGTTCTCAGTCCCCTGAGTAAATGCTACCTCTGAGTGCTGAGCTGGCTGCTGGCTTTGCTTTTGTCTGCCAGAGCGCTGCATGGCTCCAAATAGGATTTAGTGTGTGGTTAACACCAGGTTCGAGTCAACAGCAGCACAGGGTGCTGATATTCACGTTATATCTGAACAATGAGCGCTGTGATTACAGGGAAGGGACATCATCAGTTTTTTATTGCCATCAAAAATGCAATCAAGAGAGGCCCTGCGCGCTCCTTATGAAGACATTAACAATTCATGCTCTATAATTAGCAGTTGTAGATTAAATTTATATTCTGAATTGAGATAAAAGTAACTTGATCCTAATATTGCTCTGAGCATGGTTTGCCACACATGCAATAAAACTTTATGTTCCATTTTCTTGAAATAAAGACGCCGGTAAGCTGCTTGGTTTGGAATGTCCAATGAAACGTGTCATTATGTTCACCCATTACATGTTAAGCACATTGCAGATATCCTGAATCAAGCTGGGTGACTTCACCGCTTCATGTTTAATAGTCAGGAGGCGGCGGGGAGACGGAGGGGGATGAAGGGAAAAAAAATATAGAGGCACCTGCATAACAACAACATCCCACAAATGTAATGAATCACAAATGTAACGCATAACAAATTTAATGTAATACTACCAAAAATCTAATATATTTCCCGCATTTTCTTTTAAGGTGAAAAACATCAACTCTCAAACTACCCACAAATGCAACATTGTCATAACATAAAAGCTGCAGCTTATGCAAGAGTCCAACTAACTGCATTTAATGGCCAATAACATTTTATACGTAAAGAATCATCAAGCATCAGTCAATCACATTTATTACAGGTTTTGTCCTATGAGGACAAACAAACTTTGAGTATGAGCGTCTGTGTGATTATTACATTAAAAACTGCAGATCAGTGTTACGTCTGTGGTTTATTACCTTAGTGGGATGCTTTTTACGTCGGTGGGATTCACCACCTATGGCTTGCAGGCAGTGCAGGGCAACATTTTGACCTTTAGCAAAAAAAAAAAAAAAAATAGTTATTTTTCTTGGCATTGAAGAGATTCTTCAAAGCGTCTCCCTTTGGCTTCACCTCCCAATCTTTTTTTTTTTTTTTTTTTTTTTTCCACGCTCTCACACGTGTTTTCAGCCGAGCTGTAAAGTGAGATGATGAAACTATTTGCTTTATTCTTTCAAACAAAGCTAAACAAAGACTTGATTCAGGTCATCTGTTGAGTGCACCTCTGGCACGCTTGAAAGGGGTTTCTTGACAACTTGGAATATGGAAACTCCTTCAAAAAAAAAAAAAAAAGTAACAACAAGGAAAAATAAGATGACGTGGATTGACATTGAAGGGTTCTTTATAGGCGAGGCTAGCGTTTTCCTCCTGTCTGTGTAACGGATAAGCAGCTTGGGGCTGAATAGACGCTTGTCCAGCCTCTTTGAGCCATCCTGTCTTGACTTTCCCCTGTAAACAAGGACAATTACCAAGCTAATGAGTTGAGGGGAAAAAAAGAGGGCCTGAGTGATTGATACTCTCAATGGGCAAATTAATTTGATATTAATAGAGCACTTGGCAAGATAAATAGATAGTGTTGTGTGAGTCCTCTCCTTGATTGATAATGGATAGATTGATGGCTGTCTTAATGCGAGACTTAAACGGAGTGGCCTTGATGAGGGGAGACTTTTTGCATCTCGGGACAATCAGGCATTCGAATTACGTTGATGCTTTTTAAGTGGATAGAGAAGTTAACCCTAAGAGTCTGAAGATGATGCAGAGAACAATAAAATAAAACAAGCAGGTTCAGATGTGTCGGTGTCTGTCGGCCACAGCTGTAAAACTCCCCCAGCTGCTCTCCTGAGCTCGTGTTTGCCTTCACTTTCACAAGTGGCTACTTAAACGATCACCTTGCTTTATCCCCCGCTGCTGCTGTTGACTGGTAGGACCCCTCCCTTGCCCCCCCCCTCCCCCTAACCTTCTCGCCGAAGCATTTTGCTTAATGATGCACTCAAAGTCTGATTGTTGCACCGAGTGGAAGACGTTTAACATACACACACATTACACCCTGTTACATGGGTCACCGCTGCAGCACAGAGAGCAAGAAGTTACTCATTTCTCAGGGAGTGAGTGTGTGTGTGTGAGTGTGTGTGTGTGTGTGTGTGTGTTTTTAAGACGTCTCTAGTCGCGGCGATTATACAGCTATCTCCCACTGCAGGCTCCCTCATACCTGACCAACTCGATCTCTCTGTGTCTCCTCAATAATCAGAGTGACAGCAAGCAACGAGACATATCTCACCCACTGGCTCAGTGCAGAATGGGTATTGACCTACATATCAAATCATACGCTCCTGGCTTCTGTGATAGAGATTTGGGGGGGTTGGTGGTGGCGGGGATAACGCCGCGTGATTGGCAGCCCTACTTTAGTAAACACATCGCATCCCCATGGGTCTCTGCCTCTTCATATGTATTCTCCGTTAAACAGAAAAAAAAAAGTCAAGTTCCTGCCATTTCAGCAAGGCTTCCTGTGCTACTGTAACAGTAGGGAGGCAGCTGAGAACACCTGGTTGTCTGTGTGTGTATTTTCATTAACGAGCCTTTGTCACCAAACTTTTAACAAATGGCCCCCCGGCACCCCGACGCCCTGAAAAACCCGGCTCGGAAATTAAGCATCTGCATCATAAATCTTGGAAAGTTACAATAATTTGCAATTCACTCCCTCATCAAAGGCAATATTACCCTAATTTATTATCTCCCTGCACGAGGGGCGCGCAAAGGCCGTGGAGATAAGAGTTTATCAGGAGGGGGATTGATTTTCATTAACTGATTGTAATAAAGATAAACTGCCTGCCGTGCACGCTGACCAAGAGCCACACTTTATTGTAATTGGGACAATTTATTTCATGAGCCAGTGGTTCTACTTTTTTGTCCCCTCAGCCCCCCCCACCCCAATCACTCCTCCCTCCACCCCCTATTGTGTTCCTTTTTTTTTCCCCCGTATCCGTCTCCCGCTGCTCTTCAAAAGGTGAACGTGGCATCACAGTCGCTGCTTCTCTTGCTACGGTGATTCCTGATGTAAGGTGTGTGTGTGTGTGTGTGTGTGTGTGAGCTGTCTTCTGATATTCCGTCAGACTTGTGCTGGCGGCATCGAAACAAAGCAGTAGTTACTGTATGTCTTTATATCAATTTACTGCTTCCTGCTTGTCAGGATGTTAGTTGCCCCCCCCCCTTCTGTCTTTTTCCCACAGCTGTTATTATCCATGATGTTTATGTGTGTGTGTGTGTGTTTTTTTGGATTCTGTTCCCATCTCACATGTCCTGACACACATTTGAGCTGTCGTGCGGCTCCCTGCAGCAGAGCAGCGTCGGGTCACACGCTAACTGGTTAAGCCACGGGCCTTCCAGCCTCCACGGTGACAGATAATCTAAATCATCTTATACACTTCACCGCCGACTTCTCCGCGAGTACGAAATAGGTACATTTCCACCACTGAGGCTCCCAGCTTTTTTTTTTTTTTTACGACAAAGTCTGAATTCCAAAGTAGACTCTTGCAAAAAAATAAAATAAATAAAAAATAACGCCTCATGTTATACAGTACGTGTCAGACCAGGGGGAAAAAAAAAACATTTCAAAACGCTGAAGTTGCAGACGTGCGCAGCCGCAGTAACCTGGTTATCCTTCCAGGATGACTTTGTCACAGTTCCCTCACTTAAGGTGTCAGCAACAGACTCCGAGGTGGTGAACTGTAAAGAGATTGCAACATCTGCACCTGCAAACTTTCAAAGTCCTTGAGACAGCTGAAGGGGGGGGGGGGGGGGGGGGCGGGCGTTTCCTCGTGCAAATACTCACCCCCCCCCATCTCTATACTCCGTGCAAACACAACGTATAACCCCGAGAAAACAAAACATCCAGTTTGAATTTTTATTGTAAAATTGGAAAAAAAGGAGAGAAAGAGAGAAAAGCCCCAATAAGCATTTCTTTTTGATACATATCTTTATCTTACCATAACCATAAATAAAAATAAAAGAGGCAAAATAAATAAATAGATAAATAAATAAATAAATAATAAACAAAGAAACAAACATCAAGTTACATACTTGACCCGATAATTATAAAATTATTAAATCATCAGTCATTAATATGAAGTAATCTAAGCAGCAAGTATTAAGAAATTTCAACAAGGGAAAAAATGTTTGGTTTCTCAGGCTAATACAGAACACTTAGTTTTTTTTTTTGAAAGTTTTTTTTTAATAAAAAGATACTGCTTTCCCTGTCAGTGAATCCATGCTGTACTGACGCTGCCACAGAAACAGGTGGCGCTCTCCTTTTTAAAAAAGAAAAAAGGAAAAGGAACGAAAAGAACAACCTGTAAACAGCGTTTCCTCCCCCCAGCTTTAAAGAATAGTACTGAGATTCCTCTTTTGCGCCCTGTATGTCAGTGAAGTCTACTCCACAGACTCCGTACTGTTGTTTATACGTTTTTGTTTGCTTTGTGCTGAGAAAACCAGAAAGTTAACATCTTTATAAAGCGAAAAAACCCTCCCCCTCCCCACACCCCTCCCCCATTACAAACCCTAACCTATACGTACCCAAAGAAAGGTCCTGTGCTGATTTTCCATAATATACAGATTTCATATTTATAATAAGCTACTATCCTTAGCATTCAAACCATAGTTAAAGAATTATATTGTTAATACGAGTAGTACCATATTCATAATCTTTAACCCTCCCAGCCCCTGTTGAGCATGCTCAGAGATTGATAGGGCATCATGGCAGGATGACAAATAAAACAAACGTATGGATGCAAAAGTAAAAATAATGCAAAAGATCAACGTCAGCTCGACCATGTGCAGCTTCATTGGATTATTTTTTCTTTTTTAAAAAGTGAATCTTCTGCTCATTGAAATATGTTAATTTTAGAACCAACTCTTTTTTTTTTAGTATTCTCATTCCTCGCTCGTCCATTCTCAGAATCTCACAGTCGATATGTCTATATAAAGGTCCGTACGTGCAACACACACACACACACACACACACACACACACACAACTGCAAGTCATTCAGGTTGGAAACCGTCTCTCAACCCTCCACAAACCTCCGCTTCACGCCGTTAATTGTGTTCAATCACATTTTTTGGCAGAATGAAATTAGCCCGACATCTCTTCGAACTCATTACGCTGCAGCCACAGCTGGCATCTTTAATTTGCGTTACCCAAGTTGTTGTGAAGGCCAAATTTAATTTGATTTTAATAATTCAAAAAACTCTCCAGTGGAAAATCCCATAAGAAAAGATTTTTTTGAGCGAGTTTATAAGGCCCTGTATGGCCCGGGGAAAGGAGGGCATATATCAGGGCTGGTCCTGACACAGTAACTCACCACATGGTGGGGGGGGGGGGGCTTTCTTCTGGCAAACATACAGGAAATCTGCCCTTTTCACTGGAAAAAAATCCTATTGTATATCATTACAGGCTGATCTGATCCTCCTCCGAAAACCAACCGAAATACTTCATTCTACTAATAAATATTTCCTGAAAAAAATTAGCATATTCATAAGAAATCATCCTAAACCACTACGCTTTTCAAGGAAATCCCGCACACGTGTGTACAGTCTGATGAGGAAATGCAGGGGATATGCGTGCATACATTTGGCAATTTGTGACGAGAGAAGAAAAAAGGCATTTTTTTTTTTTTTAAACATTTCTCCTCAACATTTTCTGCAACAGAAGAACATAGAGTGAACGTGGGTCATCTGCTTTCTAATAACACGGATACTGAGCCACGGAGGATCCAGCGTATCCAGGACCTGGCAACCCAAGGTGGCCATGACACTTCTCGTACCGGCCTACAGAAGCGTGGAGCAGTTCTGTTGATGTGTGTCTCACAGAGTCCTGAGGGGGGGGGCAAGCTGCTTCAGAAATAAATATACGGCGTGCTGGGAGAATCTGAACATGAACAGAGTGGATGATAAAAGAAAAAAAAAAGGTGATTCGGTGAAAGCAAATGACTAATGAAAACAGATTTCATCTCGGATGTGCCGCGCGTGCGCCCGTGAACACGGATGATGCAGGTTTGCGTTCATTAATCAGACGTGATACGGCGTAATGTGTCGTGACTGCGCCGTATAGGAGCCATGTGTGACTGGCGCTAATGGTGAGCTGTCGTCGTGTTGCGGCAGCAGCAGCTGTAGCAGCCACACTTATAGGGCCTGCCGCTGTCTAATAGATGGATCATTTTGCTCTTAATTTGACCTCCTAAGGCTGGTAATGCCAGGCTGTTCCTCACTGTGTACAAGCTCACACTGTGCTATTATACCCTTTGGAGAAAGGAGGGAAAAAAAAAATACAGCTGCTCTTCACTGAAGAACTCTCGACTATCTACTGTCACAGCCACATAAAGAAACTCCTTTCCATTTCCTTTTTTTTGCTATAATGACGTATATTTGAGTGAGCAGGTTTCTCCGAGGCTACGGACGCCAACGCTTCCCCCCCTCCCTGTCAGAGGAGAAAAATGAACTCTTGTCACTCAGTCAATTCATTCATAATGCCAATATGGAATTGATCGTGCATCTCTTGCCCCGCGGTGCTGCTCCCCATCTGATCAATATTATCATTATCCTAATTATGCTGAGGGTTATCTCTCCTGGCCCCCGTGAACTGATGGTCCCTATTAAGACAGAGATACGCTGGCACTTGGAGGTGAGGAGTGTGTGTGTGTGTGTGTGTGTGTGTGGGGGGGGGGGGGGGGTAGGAAGCTGAGCCTGCTGGGAGCAGCTGGGGAGGCTCGGCAGTGGGAGAGGGCACGACCCTGGCCGGGGGGGGGCAGGGGTTGACACGCCGATGGAGTCTTTTATTTTTTATTTTTTAACAACCGCTGTCAAGCTCATTTGTATATTTTATTAAGCAGTTACAGATGCCGCTCTGCTTTTACTGCCGCGTATCCGGCTCGGCCAGGCGGCACTTTTTTACCACAGCGCTTTATGGTCGGATTATCTGCGATATCTCAGCGTTAATGATGGCGCGGAATGGCTGTGACTCGCTGTCCGTTACGTAACTGCGACGGCGCGACGAGCAGGCCGCCAGCGACGCATGGCTAAAGAAGAGGGACGTGTCACGGTTTTGGCACTACACGACTGTTTTCTTCTTCTTGTTTTTTTCTCTCCCCGACATAATACCGTGAACGGGTCGCACCTTTCCGAGATGAAATGCTGCGGTTGCGGATGAAGTCGATGAGCGGCTAACGAACACATCTGAACATGCCCGGAACAATGTCTAACCCACATATTCTACGCCACTAAAATAGTATAGCTTTATTTTTTATACATTTTTTTCCTGTTTTGTTTTAATATTCTCAAACCCAGTAGCTATAAATGTAAAAGAAAAAGAAACCAAACCCCCTTTCCTCTTTTTTTTTTTTTTTTTCAACCTGAAGCTAGTATTTCTTCTTAAGTTTAACATTGTAATATTATTAGTAGTAGTTTGTAGTATTAGTATCATTAATACTATATATTACTGTTCAGAACAATAAAAATGTTTGGTCCTTTGGTCCCTTAGGGGTGAAAGATTTGCAGTTCTACTGTTGCTAATGGAAACCTCAGTGACCTCCACGAGTCAGAGTTCTGCGCTTGCTGAGAGAGACGTGAGAGAATAAGAGAAAGAGGGAAAGAGAAAGAAAGTCTGTCAGTGGACGTATGGAATAGCTTCTTTTTTTCCACTGTTTTTCTTGATCTTCAAGTTTTAACCCTCATTTGTCCAGTACAGTAAAAGCCACAAGCGCCTCTTCCCTTATATATATGTGTATATAATATGTATATAGAAATCTATTTGTTGTTGCTGCTTTTTTGTTTGTTAGTTTGTTGCTTAATTAACAATTCAAGTCTCAACAAGAAAAGTTCTGTTGTTCAGTCTCGTCTTTTTTCTTCAGCTTTTTTTTCTTCGCGTCTTTCTCGCACTGTGCCATCTGTTACTGTTAAGTCCCCACGGTGAAGCGCCTCCTCTTTCGCGTCTTCTTTTTTTCTGCTGTAACCTATATCTTCATAAGTAAATGCTGATATGTCTTCAAAAATTCCTTACGTGTTGATCTTTTTTTTTTTTTTAAACATATTTCGCTTTTCAAAGGAAAAAAAAAAAAGAAAAAGTTTAACTCCTCCGAGATATCTCCGCGTGTCCTCTAAAACCTGGGAAATAGAAGAGAAAAGGCAATTTCAGATCTCACTGCTCATTAAACTGTCATTCGAAAGATCCATTTCTTTAAACTTTGGATAGTTCAATATGGCTCTATTATATCAGTGTAATGGTCTGGAGAGAGCTAACCCACTCTGGCGTACCAATCCATCTTTGTCAATCATGATGATGACAGATTTTTCCCATAATTAATACGCCTGCTGTGCTGCATATGAAATAAACCCCTTTATAGCTCCTGCATGTCTGCAGATATCAATTTCTGGACACACTGGATTTATTTAGATAAACACTCTGCACATTCGGTCATTTCATACCGACACACTGTTCAGGACCTGCATGCTCACCTGTGCTGCTGCTGCGATGAATACTAAAGGTAGGCTGTGTCAGTAAGGGCGGCTGGCATCCTTCGGTCTCTTTAGCTGGACTTTCAACCTCTTCATCCCGATCTGAAAGCCATTCATGGCTTGAATAGCTGCCTGTGCACTAGCAGGGTTGTCGAAGCTCACAAAGCCTGTGAGGAAGGGGAATGGGCCAAATGTGAGTACATGTCAGGGGATGCTTTATTACATCAACAAAAACAAATATGTCTGAGAGTGGATTCTCTGCCTGATCATCCTGAGCAGGTGTCGCTGGCTTTCCTGCTCCTGTCTACCTCCACATGGAGTCTAGATGGCGTTGTTGAGGCAGGAAGGAGCTGTTTTTCTTTTTTGCTGACTGGCAACCTGGAACCAATCTGTGACAGCGACATGCTATAAAGGTGTGTTACCGTACATGTGCTCGAGGTTCGGGCTGTTCCAACGTGTTTGGAGCAGATTGTGAGTCCGTCCAGATTTTACAACAACTGGAATAACAGTGTTTGTAAAACGGACCAGAGTTAGGTGGTGCAACAAGTGTGGGGTTTTTGCTATGGACTGATGGGATGTTTCCTCCTCTGGGTGAATTTTTTTTTAATGTTGAAAGTGTATAACCGTCTTAGCAGAATAAAACAAATCACTGGTGCACTTTTCTAATAAATAAACAAATATAGCAGATATAGATATATTGTTGAAAACACTGATGACACAGAAATTGTTGGTAAATGTGTTTTGTGCTGAATGTTTTATGCAGGCGCCTCCTGCAAAAAAAATGCTTCATAACCAAACTGAATTCTATCAGATCGCCAGATTCTATCTGTTCATCCCTATAAATATCTTTACAGCTTAATAATGTTCTCGCAGTTGAGCTGCACTGACAACCTCCTAGAAATCCCAAAATACAAAAAAAAAAAAAAATGAATGAGCATGAATCACCGCGAGAAACTAGTTCAACCAAAACAGGAGCAAACATAGTCCATCATGAGTCTGACTCAAGACACAGAAAAAAAAAAAAAAACCCTCGGCGCATTTCCCCCAAGATACACCCCTCCTCAAACCCATGCCCAACATCCTGTTTCCATCATGTGTAAAAATAAAAGCCTTGAGAATTCAGTGACCAGAAACTGCAGCGGAGTGTGTCTCCGCTTGATGCGCTCCCCCGTGTCCGCGGTGTCATTAGGAACAGCCGATGACCCGTGAGAAGCGGCGGGGGGGGGGGGGCTCCACGTCCATGGCCACCTGGGAGCGGCGCCGCTCGGCCCCGGGTCCGGCCCGTCAGGGCGGCGGGCGCGGGCGGCGCGGATGGAAGTAGAGAAGGCCGGGAAAAGGAGGTGACCCGCTAACCCGCTATCGGGTGAACATATTGGGGCTGCGGAGCGGTGACGAGATGCAGGCTAAGAGCTTGCTCCTCCCTCTTCCTCCCCCCCCTCCCTCCATCTTTTGCTCGCCATCAATCTAAGTTTATCCCCTCTTTCTCCGCTCCAGATTAATTACACCGCCGCCCCCCCCTCCCTCCTTCCCCAGGCCTCACATTATGTTGTAAATGCATAGTGTATAAGTCAATACTGCAAATAGGTCTTCTTTCATGAATTTATATGTTATTAAGTCCCCCTGGGGAGACGCAACGCCGATCAATTTAGCCCAGGGCCCCGTGGTTCCCTGAAGTGAAAACAAACGCTGATCCATAATTGTCCTTTGCTTCTTTCCCCCTTCGCCGTCCTGCAGCCTCAAAGTTTTCATAAGCCCCGGGGCGTGTTGGTGTGTGTAGGCTGACAGAGCTAAATGGGACGGGAGGCGTGGAGGTGCGTGAGTCAGCCTCGCCGCGGAGGCTATTGACAGATACCGGGGTTACGGGACGGTGATGTGGACGCTGACGCAGCACCTCAAGGTTTCCAGGTCACGCGGCTGCCAAACAGAAACAAGGACGCCGAGCGTGATCGACTGCATCATGGCTAGTTTGGCTACAATCTATTCATCACGTTTTTTTTTTTGTCCCCTTCCCTCCACGGCGCTGATGCCGAAACACAACAGTCATCAAGATGCAAATTCGGGTCAGTCAGTCAGGGGCAAGAACATTCACTTCCTCATGTCTGTGTGCTGTCAAACAACATCACGTTCTACAGAAAGAGATTTTCTTCTGCAAGAGGAATGCACATTTTTAACAAAACTCACATTGTTACTCACATTCATACAACAACATATTATGCATGTCTCTAAATGTATTTAGTTAACCACTTTTTTGTAGATATCTGTAGATAAGCCTGTGTGTCCACTCCTGGCATGTATGCCGTTTGCCGTGTCGTGTGTTCGCGAACATCTCACCGAAGCACTTGCTCTGGTTGGTTGCTCGGTCCATGAAGACTTTAGAGGAGATGACGCTGCCGAAGGGCAGGAACATCTGCATGAGCTCGTTGTCTCCGAACTCCTGTGGCAGGTGGTAGATGAAGAGGTTGCAGCCCTCTGGACCTGGACACAGGCAGAGACGCGAGGCTACTGTCAACACGGCGTTCTGAACATACGATGCTCTCAGGTCGACTAGTTAAGCTAAGAGGAAGTAGGCCTGTGGCATTGAGAGAGAGAGAGCCAACCTATCAACCTATGAGGACAAAAAAGCCTCTATAGAAACTGTATAAACCTGCAGTGGGTTCGAGTTGCTCTGCAAGTCACAAACATCTCAGCTTGTCCATCAACGCCACTACTGACAGATACAAGTTTGACGGAAGAAAGAAGGGGCCTTTGTGGATAATGTACAGCTTGTTTCTTTTTGACATATACAGTATAATACAGCTGAATTAACAGAGCTGCCATCCTTTATATTTCCACTGTGAAACCTGAGATGAGATGTGAAGTGCATATTATTCTCTCAGATGTTCCACTTTATTTACCAACACAGCACAGAATGAGACGTGTACAGTGTACAAGTAATATTGGCCTTTCACGCTCCCCCTCTCTCTCTCCATATATATATATAGGATGAGATGTGTGAAGTGCAGAAAATAATAATGTTCTCTCACCCTCACCTTCTCTCTGCTGCTGCTGCTGGATGACCTGGGGTGGCTGGGGCAGTGTCTGGCCAATGGGAGTCAGCGTGGTGGCGGGGTAGATCGCTGCAGAGAGGGGGCGGGGCGGGAGAGAGAAGTACAGGTGGTGTAAAACGTGGATCCCGTGGAGAATGGTGTCAAGGATGCTTAAGGTCGATCACACAAGCGTAACACGTGTAATCAAAGGCTCTGTGATGTTATGTTCTGAGGCGCCGTCCTGCACCATGTGGCTCTCACCTGTGTATTGCTGTACCCCGGTGAAGGCTTGCTGGAGGGTGTCCGCAGCGGTGGGGCTCTGGGTGGAGTAGGGTGGCAGGCCGTTGGTGTACAGGGTCTCGACGGCGGGGTGGCCGTTGGGCTGATGAGGGATGCCCGAGAAGCCGTTGACGATGGGCGTGACGATGCTGGGCACGGAGGTGGTGATGTTGGCTGGTGGAGAACTGAGGCCTGCTGGGTGAAGAGAGGAAGAGGAGAAAGAAGAAGAAGAAGAAGAAAAAAGGTTCACCACATCGTGAGGACTCAATCTACGAGCAACAGAAAAACAGTTTAAGTATTAAGACAAGTGTACACAGAGACATGCTCCCTTATTGCATAGAGACAGTAAACACACACACACACACACACACACAAAGCTTGTAACCGCGGGCTACACTGCATCTCCTCTCTCTAATGCAAGGACACGGGTGCGACGTGAGTCTGTCACATATCCGCAGTTTATCGTGACACATCCTGCAGGACGGCTGGGAAGTCAACCTGTGAAAAATGAGCCTGTCTGTAGTGTTTGTGCGATACCCTGCTGGCTCCTACTGCTCAAGATGATGAAACCACTATGCAACTTCTGAGGGGGAGAAAAAAAAGAAAAAAAAGGGTGGAAAAAAAGGGAAAAGATCTGGACTAGATAGGAGGAGATTGCAGAGGGAGATTTGCTTGAACGAGCAAGTAGCAAAAACACAAAGATGCCTCTTACTTTTATACATCATAAAAAAAAGACAAAATAACAGTTGGCAGCTTGACAAATGGGTGGGTCATAACATATATGGTACACGCCTGAAAGGCAGCTGCAGGTTGGTTCATGAGTGGAATCGAAATTGGATGCTCCCTGTCCTCTCTCATTCAATGCATTTTAAAAAGGACCCTCCTTTGGAAAGTGTTTCCAATTATGCCGGCGACGTCAAAGTACCCATTTTGAGAAGAATCTCACTGCGTGATGGTCTCTCTGAAAGGGCCCCTCCGTGGCAAAGCATCCAAGCTTGTTGAAGTACGGCTCCCCCGAGGACCACCTCTCAATCTGGAAACCCTCGTCCTGATTGGCCAAAAAAGCCCAGGTTGTCACGGAAACCCTGCCGCATGCCATTTCCCCCCACAATCTGGTGCCTTGGTAAAGAACCCCCTAGGAGAGCTGGTCTAGATAGGGTAAACAATCCCATCCAGTATATACATAACGTGCCCTGAGATTTATGCTAATGCAACGGTAAATATGCTGTACGTTGCGTGCCGGAATCCTCCCGCCGCTAAGTAATATCATCTACATATCCGTATGGGATTGCTTTTCTTTTTCGCCGGCCTCCTCCTTCTCCTTCTTGCTCTCCCCGTTCCTCCTCCCTGACTCCTCGTTCCTCCTCGCCCTGCCTCGCGTTTAAGCCATGAGGAGGCTGACAGTATGGCAGGCAACCGCAGTGACCAGGGGAATTGCTCCGGCCCGGCGAGAGCTGTTGTGTCTTTTCACACTGGTTTCCTTTCCTTTCCTTTTTTTTTTTTTTCCCTCTTTCCCGAGGTCCCCCCACGATTGCTTCCTTCCTGTGGAGCTGTGATGAATTAGACTGCAGCTTTAGCCCATTCTCCTACCGGGACCCAGGAGACCGCCGCTCCTATTCTGAGGGCTAGAGACAGCTAGTCTGCCCGGGCCACACGCACTCTACTGTACCGCCAGATAATGCACCCTCTCCATCATCAGGCAAATTCATTTTCCGAAGTTTAGCAGCGCTGTGGGCACGCGCGGCCTATGTGAGCGTAGCGGCTGCAGTGATAGCAGGGGGAAGCGGCGGTAGAAGGCGACGTAGCGCGCCCCTTACATGCAATCACAAGGGTTCGGGGGTCAGTGGTCGGACATGACATTGTGGTGGAGGCCAGAACGAAATGACAGAAATAACAGATTGGGGCCACGAGTCCAGTCAGGTTATCACGTGGGGAAAATGTCACAGCAGGGAATAAGCATAAAAATCATACGTGTAATAAAGAGCGCTTTTTATATCGTAGCGAGGCAAAGCTCTGAAACTTTTAACACGTAATAAAGACCTGGCGACACTTCCGGTAGTTTCCCTCGATTGGAGAACTGAACTAAGAAGTGGAGCTGGTGTTATATATGTATTGGGTCACGAAATGGGGTTATGATACAAGAAAAAGACAATAAGCAACACCATGCTCAATAAAACAATGATTACATGAGAAAGCCATTTCTGTAGTCATCTCCTCGTCCCCAGTGTCACGACTGTCCAATATTCAACATGAGCGGACCTTGAAAGTGTTCTCCTCGGTTGAAATGGGTATTTCCCACTGTCCTGAACTAAAAAAAAAAACAAGACGTTTTCATTTTATACCTCACTGGACATACAGTTCTTGCATTGTGGGAAATCGTATTCATAGCCTGTTTACAATGCACACACACACTGGAATGCCGATGTACATGTGGCTGTCAGTGTGCGCTGTGTGTGTGCTGGCCTGTAATAATGACATGCTGTTCCCCTGGCTGGCACGGCTGAAGACAAAGCTCTGGGACAGCAGATTACATATCCTAGACGGCCAGTTCGCAACTCTTAGGCTGCACAGTTAAACAGTACATATATGTCAACGTCACATGTAGTCATCTAACGGAAGCGAAAAAAAAATCATTCATGCTCTTGCCGGCTGCTTCTTAGAAAGGCCAAAAGAAGACCGCACTCGCGACAGAAGTATTTATTATGCTAATTCTACGTGCAAATCAACGAGGAATTCTATACCCATGCTGGAGAGTGCATTCATTACCAGCACGAGGGCCGCCTTTCGCCAGAGCAAGTAATAAGCACTCAAAACAGACGCTTTCATCTTACTGATTTAAAATGTGATGCATTCAGACCAAAGAGAAAATGTCTGTCCTTAAGATGTGAATAATAAAGCTGTATATGGAAAGGGCAGTATTTCCAAAGGCCAGTTGATATAAGAAAAAACTGTGTGACTTTGAATATTCTCCAACAGGCAGCAATATATATATATATATTTATATATTTGTAAAGCAAATACAAATGAAATTAATACAAATCTAAATGAACGCAAATCAATATACAATCAAGACCAAGTCTGTTCTGTGTTATATATAAAAGAATATAATCTAATATCATAAGTTTTGAGATAGTCTGAATGTAAACTGTACAAGAAAACTACATAGGCCACCTTTAAAGGCTCAGATCAGTCAAACATTCAGTTCATGGTTGTAAGATTCCTCTGGGAACCTTCTTATTTATTTTTGTCACACATAAGCATCATCCTAACAGAGTAATAATGTGTGCTCCATCTGCACCGGAATTTAAGTGACTTTCTGCATCACTAAAACAGCATTAGTGGCTCCATTGATGGCCTCGTTAATGTTTGTGAGGATGCACGCGTATGCTGATGACACAACTCTGTACTGATGTGCAACATCTGTGGCGGTGGAAGCGAAAAGCTAGCCAGAACACTGGTGTCCAAAACAACTTGGAACCGTAAAAATTAAAAGTCCATGCTGGTCTAAAAGCAAAGACCTGCTCACCAGCATGTGCAGCATGAGGGGAGTGGTAAGTAGAAAGATCTGCTGGGCTGGGAAGTGCTGGGCCTATGGCTCTAATATCGGCCTGCTCAACAATTTTAAGAATGGGTAGGTCCTAAAATGATCTCGTGGACAAAGATGCCTCCTGCTTCCCCTGCTCTTAAGGTCTTAAACAGGTGGATGTACAACCACCATATGTTAGGCAGCACACCACTCACCTGTCCACAGAACAAACTAGATCTCACTGTCTGCTTTCTGGCCTCACCTCATCGGACAAAAGCTTTCCCCATACTGCTGCTCAAATGTGAAATAGTCCCTTTAATTCATTTGTTTGAGTGACAACAGAAGACACAAATACAAGGTAATTACATACATAGTTACATACAAGTAGGGAGTGAAAGTTGCACCTCTAACCTTCAAACGCTGCAACTTTCTGCACTACTGAGCCTTCAGTGGTGCTCCTGACGCTAATGTACATACAATGGTGCCGGCCTCACACATCCCTGAGCAGAGCAGCTGTGCAGCTTGTAAGCCTCAGTGCTCAATTCAGATTTTTCGCTCAGATTTAAGGCGTTCATGTTATATAATTATAAATATGGCAAATATCAGATTTACTGTGTGAACTCGAACTCAAAGAGTAACAAAGACAGCAGAGGCAACATGCAATGGTATAGCTGTAGAAGTAAACATGGATGAAACTGAATTCAGCATTTATGGTTTCATTTTAAAAGTTGCTGTGCAGTAAAGGCAACACATTTCTAAGGATGAGAGTGAGGAGAGAGAGGGAGAGGGAGTTTTTTTATTATGGCCTTTTATGGAGCAATGGCTGCTACGTCTGCATGGAGGTGTGTGTGGATGTGGAGTCAAAGCCAGGGGTGGCCTGGCCATATAGACTGAGATCACATTAGAAAAAAAAAATCTGATCTGTATGTAATGTTGCACCGTATATGAAAGCGACCCAAATCAGGAGCAAAAAAATCTGATTTATTTCCATGTGATCTATGCTGCTCACACAAAAAGGCAGATCTGAGTCACATATGAGCAAAAGATGAAATAAGATAGATAAGATAAGATACAATTTATTATGTTTTTTTTTTTATCTTTAACAATCTATTATCTGCTTCTTTTGCTGCAGGGGTTTGACATCGCTCTGATGTAATATGTTGGATTTTTACAGAAAGAGGAAATATGTATGTGAGGGTTGATACTTTTGCCCTTGAAGTCTCGAAGAAAGCAACTACAGTGAATGCATCTTTACAGTGCGAGGCTGTGTGCTGGAGGTCACACCACCAATTAAGACACACAGGTGTTCATTTCCCCAGCGGGTTTATCCGGCTCCCAGCAGCCTACAGCACTACTTTTTTGTTCAAAATGGCCTTCAATGTAATAGGTCACTCTAGTTCGAAATCATTGTGATTCTCATTTATTATCATCAGCTCAGTCGCCACCGTGCAATGCTGATTTTTTTATATTTCGCTTCCGCCCGTTAACTTCTGACCTTATCCGTCCTTGTGTGTGTGTTTGTTTTACAAATGACCATTAAATATAAAACATCTGCGTAACATGTACGAAGTGTCACGGGAGGACAGGTGCACATATTGAGAAAGATCACTATGTCAAACAGCTCATTAGTTTCATGGTGTTTTGTCACCACGGAAGTGTTCTGCATCAATGGTGGAACCGCGCTCGGATTCCAGCTGGGATGTCGCGGCGCATCCAGCCTTCCTTGTGAGTGGGTTGTCTGGCTGCGTAGCATCTGTAGTATACTTTGTGTAATATGCACTTGTGCGTGTACATCTGCGGCGTGGAGCGGCGCCATGTAACAGAACATTAGAGGGACTTTGATTACACACTCCTCACATCCTAACAAAGCGTCCTCGCAAACCACGCACTCTTCTCCACATATACACAGCGGGATCCACGTCTCCGTTTCTCCCTTCTTCCTCTTCATCTCTCTCTCCGTATCTCAGACTCCCCCCCCCCCCCCCCCCCCCCCCTTTTTTTTTTTTTTTTTTTGTTGAACTTTTATTTCTTCTGCAGCGCTCAGGGAGCGGCACCTGGTGAACATTATTTTCAAAAAGCATCATCATGCATCATTGTAAGGATACATGCTCTAATCAGTTGAACCATCTGGCAAACGGCTTATGCACCATCAAGCTTAAATGCTTTGCATCTGTTGATCAAATGGATGTCTCATTGTTTGCAGAGTAACACCCTTAACCTCTCAGCCTCTCTGTACTCTGGCTCGCTGTCACAAACAAGATGTTTTATGTTGCGGGGGTGACGCTAATCATTTAAATAAACGATTAATGTCACACATCTACCTCAAGTTCGGGCAGGGTTTTTCATCTGTTAAACTACTATCTGGGCTTCATGTTAATGCGGGGCAATGCAATTTGCAAAGGTAGATTACAGCTACCTTTCAATAGGCGATTGCTCTCATGCTGGAAAGAAAGGGAACATTAAACTTTCTACATTTTATGCCTTTGTACATTTGACACAGTTGCCAAATGTCGGTAGTTATAGATTTGTTTTGAGCTCTAATTTGGTTAATGAGACAACTTAATGCATAAATTAAACCTCTGTCAAAGCAGAGGAGCACTCCGCTTCCAGACCCTAAAAACCGATCCTAATATTACGATGAATTATTCCTCTCACTTGTGGCAGACATCCTTCAGCTTCTCAGCGGTGTCAGATTCTCTTGGCCTACTTATACAGACAGCCTTGCCAGTAATGTTATGTATTCCTTCAATGAACTCTAAATAAGTCATAGCCACAAGTGTGGAAAAAAAAAAAAAAGGGGGGGGAGAGCGAAAATAGCTGTGTATAAAAGCAGCGAGCTCGACTAGGATTCCTGCAGCTGCTGGCAGCCACACTCAAATTAATGAATGAAGACAGGGGAAATAAAACATCTCAGATTTATGACAGTCCTTGAAAATTCACGAAAGCAATGCTTTCTCTCAATGATTAACAATATATTACGTTCAATAATAAAAGGTAATCAGTCGACTGTGGCTCACACAGGGGCATGTCCGAAAGCAGATAAATAGAAGTGCTCTGCTCGCATCAGATTCAGACACAGAGACAGTCACTCCTCTCCCATTTTTCTCTCTCGCTGTCTCTATATTACAAGCACAAATATGTTTTTTTTCCTTCTCTATTCCTAAGCCAAGTTGTTAGCTCCTGGCAACGCCAATTGATTTGAAATGGACATAAATTTCCTTATACAGCAGTAGTTTTGTTCAGCGTTTACAGAATATCTAACAATATTCAGCAATGTTTCCTTTAGAATAGAGCAGTGATTTTGCCTTCTGTGATATACAGGCCGCACAAATAATGTAATCAGACTGGAGGACAAAGCCACACACACACACACACACACACACACACACACGGTTGCTTGCCTTACAGTTGCACTATCTTTCATCAGCACTATTGTGTTGAAAAATACAGGTATGCATGCTGAACACAAAGATCTGAATTGCCATACTGTCAGTGCCTTACCCATCAAAATAAGAGGCTTCTCAGCAAGACTGAGCTCCACTTTTAATCACTGTCACTGATTGATTATGCCCGCCCAAAAGTGCACACTTTGCACTGAAAACATCACCGTGAATATTTGACAAATGGGTCTCCCCCTCTAGATGCATTGCCCCAAGATGAACATTGTTGCACGTGTGCCCTGTGCGTACGGCGTGTGTGTTTACTGGCATGTTTCATCATCTCACTTGGTGCGCACGCGGCCCCTTTGACTTCAGGTGGAGACATGCTTGATAAAGAGGTTAATAAGGGTCATGTAGCATTGATTTCCAGACACCTGTCCTGCATATTTAAATTCACTGACTGTACTGAATCAAATAAAGCAAGCCTGGACAGGCATTGCAAGGAAAAACCTGGTCCTGTCTTTGTGTCTGCGGATAAAAAGTGAATAGAGCTTCACCTTAGTGTAAAAGAATATTTCTGTTTCCTGGAGAAACCACAGTGCAGAGAGAATTTTTATATAGTGCAATGGGTGTGTAGGAAGAAGCCAGATGCCTATGATGGCTATAAAGAAAAGCTTAAGCAGGCCTTGTTGCACTGATGGCGGTTCCCGCTCACACTGATTGGTTTAAAGTTACCAAAGTCATCACCTTAAAAACTCAATACTGCAGTGTTGACAAAGTAGGTGAGCGGAGCACAACAAAGACTTGGATACTGTATTATTTATTTCGGCTCGTGCTTTTGTTGAGTGGAGAATCTTGAAGTTTCCTCTGTCTCAAGGAAAATGAAGCACTGCTGAATAAGCAAATGTTATGCAGTGGGGTAGGTATTTCAAAGTCCTTCCCTTTCCTCTGTATTGTATCTGCATAGGAGGTGTTTGTTATGGAAAACAAAACCAAACTGCATGCAGATCATGCACAAGTGCTTCAAAGCACAAGGTCAAAATACTACGGGGAAATTAGCGGCTTATCTGTGAACTTACTTATTGATATTCCTTATTCTGCTGCTGCCCCCAAATATTTTCCGCGCTCACAAACAACATAAACATGCAAATCCCGCTGTATTTATTTTTTCATCTTGGTCTTTCTTTCTCTCCAGTGGAATAATTTTGGATCACCAGTAAACAGGCACACTTTTGGCCTTGCTGCAGCTCTCGTTTTTTTGTTCTTGTTCTCACGCTATACGCTCACACACACACACACACACACACACACACACACACACACATATATTCATATAGACGTTATTGAACCTCACTGGCATGAATAAATAGACACACACACACACACACACACACACACACACACACTTAAGACATCGACTCGAGTACATGGAGACGCTGTCGTTTGCATCGCCGACACACACCTTCACTCCACAAACATGCACACACCCGTGAGAGGAAAAAGGGAAATGAAAGTGCGTGCTCACCCAGGGCTTGATGAAACTCACTTGACACCGGGGTCATGGGGGTGGGCGGGAGGCTGTTGATGTTGAGCGCCCCCATCTGGTGGATCTGTGTGGCGGGGAAGGCCACGCTGGGCGTGAGGTAACCTCCGTGGCTTGCTGCCATGATGGCTGCCTGCTGCTGCATGAGCTAAAGAAGAGGGACACGGAGGAAGGGGGTAAGGGGGAAGAGATAGGGGGCGGGTGGAGCGTGTGAGGGTGGAGGAGAGGTGAGGACAGATGGTGATGAAAAATATAGTAAGTTGGGAAGGAGTTAGACAGAGGCAGGAGGAGGGAGGGGGTGCAAGAGACGAGAGAGAGAGAAATATAGCAGGGGTAGAACAGAGGGAGGGATGTATGTTGAGAATGATGGATGGATAGTGCATGGGAAGTACAGAGAAAGTAGAGCGGAATAAAAGAAAGGGAAGAAAAAAAAGAAGCCTGTCAACCTATGTTTAGTGAATCTGTCTATCCTCCCAGCAGGAAGCCTGTCACCAGCTGCAGAAACGATTTAATAGCTGTCTGTTGGGCTCATACAAATCAAGGCATTGACATGTGCACATTATCTCCGTGCTCGGGGAACAGGCAAAGTTTGCAGAAGAGTTGCAGTGCTCTTTCCTTACAGTCGTCAAACTTCACAATACTCCGGCTGGTGTGGAATTGCCACGGACTAATTCTGTCTGGGACTCACATTTTTTTTTTTTTCTGATGTATTTGTAATGACCGCTGCTTGTAGCCTGACATTCATCCAGTTTAAAATTTGCTTTGTTTTATAATTTAGTCTGAAACCACAAAGCCTGTCTCTGGGCTAGGAGGCATTTTGCAAACAGAATACATTTGGGATTAGAGCTTCATTAAATGGCTTCAGTCTTTACCACTGAAAAGCTGGTTTAGAGCTTGTTTTGACAAACAACGCTGTGTTTCTCGGTAAGTAGAGCAGCGTTCCGTTTTAAGACGCCACTGAACGCGGACCGTTAATCATTTCAGTATGTTTAAAGCAGGCCAACATGTGAGAATCCAGACCATGTCAGTAGCACAGTGTGTCAGGCTGAACGCTGCATGGCGGTCCATTATCACCCATTGGACAATCCCAGAAAAGAGATCCAATCAATAGCCTTTCAATCACTCTGCATTCACTGCTTAGCGTGAAGTGATAGCCCAAACTATTTTCCATAAAATGCAGCCCACAGTGTTTATTTATATGCATGGGACATCCCTGCATGCACCAGTGCTCTGCACTGTTCTCTGAACACACATACACAACATGCATGCGCAGCCATATAGACTATTTGAGTTTCTGCACTCAGCTTAAATTCTCCTTGTGTAAACCACATGCTGAATGCCTAATTCAGGAAAAAAATCCATCACTGTACAATGGCTTTTGCAGCTTGTGAACCAGTGGGTTTATCTAGGGAATCGATAATCTTTTGTAGGCTATGTAGCTGCCCATCAGGCGGACCTGTGTGGTATAGGAACACAACGACAGCCGGACCAACCTCTCGCCAGCGTCTCCGCATCTGTTTAATAACGACGCCGTCCGCGGGCCCCGAGACTGACTCGTATAAGCAGAAATCAAACTCTTCTGCCACCGGCACTAATGCTAATGACAACATTGTGAGACGGCGGTGGTATGGGATGACACTTTGCTTGTATTTGCATGGGTGCCCTCGACGGAAGAGCCAATTATTTTCCCTCAGTGCCCCTGTCAGGTAACCTGAAAGCGGCTGTCCTGCTCCAGAATGCCCGACGCTGGCATCCCATCCATTAGCCACATGCCATGCCACCGCTATCTATTAATGCCTTTTGTCATTTGCATAATTTTATCAATGTGACAAATGGGGATCATCCGTTCCTTTGCAAATAAGATGAATAGAGCCTTTAAGGGGGCATAGCCGCAAAAGACTGCAAAGGAATAAGAAAGCAAACAAAAGCAATGACATAGAAACAAACAAAGAGGTCTAGAGGATGTGGGGCTCCTCCGCTTCGGCGATGATATGACTGCCCCCCTCTATTAGGATGTGAATAGGGTTGGACTTCAGGATGAAGGGTCTGACTGGGCTGGTATTACAGAATAAATACACTGTCACACTGCTCGCTGTTTCTTTTGTCTTTTCTCAGGCCCGACTCGCTCCTTTTATAGAGGACTGAGGACTTTGGGCTGTTCCTAATAAGCTCGCAGCCTATTCATTGTGGGTCCTGTGGCCTTATGGAAGATGCGGCCATGGAGGGAGCAACAATGAAGCAGGGGTGAATACGGACGCCTCGGAAACACTGGCATATCCCACAATGCATGTCTCAGAGAATGCAATCCTTAATGCCATCCATCAGATTGTCATGGATAACAACTCTGGCATTCATTGATGCTTCGTTCCGAATTAAAATGCAGCAAATTGGAAACTCAAGCATGTAATTATGTTGGAATCCATTGGTTATTACAAACTGGCTCTGATAGTGAAGGGCAGAAAGCGGAGTGGTTATGTTGACAGAGATATTCAAAGTCAGTCCCTTTCACTTTTCATATGTATCTGTCTTTTTTTCCAAATTTCAAAAGGCATTATATTCAAAAGCCATTCCAATTTCTTTATTTATGCACTACCCAGCAGATAGCACATGTCGTTGCAGAATGAGCAGAGCTGAGTCTTCATCATCATAGACACACCCTTTTCTGCTTCCTCTTGAAAAGAAAGGAAGAGGGAAGAAAAGGCACACAGAAACAAGGTTGGGTTGGGGGGGGTCGACAAAAGAGAAGTGTGTGGGATGAAAAGGAGCAAAGAAAGTTGCCCGGGCTCCGGCAGCATTCATTTAGTGTCAGACATCTGCTTTTTTTATTGCA
Organism: Eupleurogrammus muticus; assembly: GCA_036785175.1. Lineage (NCBI taxonomy): Eukaryota > Metazoa > Chordata > Actinopteri > Scombriformes > Trichiuridae > Eupleurogrammus > Eupleurogrammus muticus. The sequence continues at coordinate 9,014,178 of JAYKQN010000006.1, forward strand.
ACCTGATGGCATTACTCTCTCCTGGTGCCAGCAGGCAATCACCTCTTTATCACATGGCAATTATCGGTGTAGCGGCGCTACTGTCACATGTGACCCCCCCATAGCCCAACCAGACGGGGGCCGCACGGAGAGGGAGGGGGGGCAGAGACAAAGAAGAGGCAAAGTGGGAGAAAAAGGTTGACAAAATGAGAGAGAGAGGGAGAGAGCAGGAGGCCGTGGGTCAATGAGGTGAACTAAAAGACTGAGAACAGAAGACTGGAGCTCAAGGGCCTCATTTGTTATCATCACACTGGCAGCCTGCGTTTCCACGGAAGATTTTTTATGTCGTTTTTTTTTTTTTACATCTCTGATACACTTTGTAATAATGTGTGTGTGTGTGTGTGTGTGTGTGCACATGCTACATGCCATCCAGGAATTATAAAACGCTAGTCCTCACAAGACAGTTCAACCAGAGCACACACATACACATCTGTGTGTGTGTGTGTGTGTGTGTGTGTGTGTGTGTGTGTGCAGCCAAATGATGCAGCGATCTTATTCACATCATTTCACGTGTGTGCCGTGCTGAAAGATGGAGCGAGGATCCCTCCAACAGGGGGAGATGTTTCCTTAAGTGAACGTACAGTCATCGTCCACCCACACAGTCGCTATTAGCAGCGAGGTAAAGCTTCCCTCTCTCTCTCTCTCCTCTTATTTATTTATCTCACACTCAGTCTGATGCATCTTTTAGGGGAAGCAGGAGGGGCCACGGTGCTGGAGGTGCCTTTAAATCTAAAACTTCTTCCGTGTCCCCTGACGCGGCGTGTAGTCATCCAACTAAAGGAGCCAAAATGGCTGTTCTTCACCAAGACACATGGCTTCAGGAGGTGAGGGGAGGAAAAAGCAACCCAGAGTCGTATCTAATAGTGTACAAATATGATGTTTGTGTCTTGGAGGGCGAATACACAAGGTAATAAAAAGCTGGTTTTATTACTTCTATTCAGCGATTCATGGGAGAACTATTATCACTCACTACTAACACACGGGATGAAACATGGAATCACACTCTCTCGCTCCCTTCCTCCTGCTTGTGTTTCACGAAATCACCTTTTTGCAAATAGGATGTCTCCTGTCGGGGAACACCGGTGTCTGTGTCTATCGAGCAAATGGCACATTTCTCATTTTTGGCATATGTTGTCAGTGTTGTACCCCGACAATTTGTGTTCAGAGCCCCCCCTCCTTCTCCTGGTTTGACTAAAATCCAATTTACTGGCTGTCAGCTCAACTCTATAATCCTATCCACTACTGTAGTGGAGAGGTAGCTCTTTGAATTCACCATTTACTGTACTCTGTGGGTATAGCTATATATACCATCTCTCCCCACGTCTATATTCTATACTGTGCCACCTCCTCTTCTCTTGGCCAGTGTATATGGAGAGTAGGCGGACATGTAGTGTGTCTTCGGAGATAAAGTCTTTTTTTTCTGTCACTGCAGGTTTTTCGTCTTGGGGGAATATATGTAGTTTATCTTACCGTAAAGGGAAAAAAAAATCTTCGTATCACTCCAGCACATTCCCGGTGGCTACAGGGGGAATCAAAGCGGCACGCCATGTGGATGGGCCGGCACCAGAGACATTAATGCAATCAAACCGGGCACCGACACTAAAGATAACCGATATTTCTCTTTATTCCGCAGTATTGTACATGACGTAGCGCAGTAGCTTAGCCTCTAATTAGATTCACTAGCGCAGTAGTCGTATAAAGCGCGTCTGTTTGGAACGGGGCTGATTACTCGGCCTCCGGTGTTGCTGCTTGCACGTTTCTCAGGAATTTCGCCAATCAACTTGACAGTCAACGCGGAGCTTCCTCGGGTCCTGAGCAATATACGCGCCGAGTGTGAAGTGGATCGGATGAACGGTTGACGGGGAAAAAAAAAAATCAAAGGACACACACACTTACATACAGAGACATGTTTTTTTTAAGTTCAGATTAAATAAATCTTTAGTGAGATTTGAGAACACGGGCCTCGCTGATAATCCATTGCTGCCTCTTGTGCACTCATTACTTTATCAAAAGTTGGGGTGAGTTTATCTCCAAGGTTGCCTCAGAGTTTCTCCGGCGACTCGCTTTATTTTTTCTGAATTCATTATATCCTGGTACATGGCATCCAGTCGGCGATTCATAATACTAATACAAGGAGAATTTCACCTTCACTAACATCATTCATGCTGTATAATCTTTGTGTTGGGGAGCCACATACGTGCAATTCCTCCTTTAGATTTAATGGTAATTGATTCTCTCTAATGCTGAAGTATCCCCTGTGCCCTTGTTACTTTCACTCGGAACTCAATTTCCTAGCTTCATCCTGCTCTTTGTCATATTATATGTGCCTATATGTGTGTGTGTGTGTGTGTGTGTGTGTGTGTGTGTGAAAGAGGAAAGAGAAAAGAGCATTTGCTGCACGGCGTGTTGAGCGTGTACACTCTTGTGAGTTGAGAAAGGTCTCCACCACAGTAAATAAGAGTCATGGCCAACCTGAGCGGGCACAACGGTCTCCCCGCTGACCGCCACTGCCTGCACCACCCCTTAAACATTTGCATTTCTACAAATTTTCCTGGGAAAGAAACTGCATTTCATGAATGGTAATGAAGGTGGGAGTTTTATCGGAGGGAGCACAAGAGATGGCCTCGCAATTACTCTGGGATGGTCAATTTGCAATTTCACACTAGGTCCCATGGCTGTGATATGAAAATGAGGGAAATGGATAAGCCCCCAAGACCTGGCTAACATCAACAATTAATCCTGGCATTTAGAAACGGCGGGAAAAAAATATATATCTTTTACATCTAAATAAGCGCAGGAAAAATTAATTTGTGTTCCTCTGTCTCCGCAAATAAATACTCTGCGGGTGTTTATGTGCATTTATGCAGTGTGTTGTGACAGAGGCCAAGGTTTCATCTCGGTGCTGGCGTGACTAAATCTGTGGGCCGCTGTGCCTATGGTGGTTAAAGCCTGGATGCTGTGGCATCATAGTTCTGCTGAGGAGGAGGAGAGGATGGAGGAGTGGTGCTGATGGCAGTAATGATAGCTCAGCGAGCTAATTTCCACTTATAATGATGTTTACCAAGGGGGAATCACAACACACAAACAAGTGTAGGCCAAAAGTCTGTCTCTGTACCACAACTACAGACTGGCTACAGGCTTCTGTGGTGATAACCTACCTCCATAATACACAGAGATTAACAAAAGTGATTTTTGTGTTTCTGTGTGTTTGTATGCATCATATGTGGATAGGATCCACAGGAGGAGGTGGCCTGGTAAAACCATCCTGACCACAGGATTTCACATTCTGTTCACCCACAGTGATTTCAGTGGGTGGGACTTTCTGCCTTGACAGACAAGCTTCTTTAGCCAGTCACAGCTCAGCTGAGGGACAAAACCTTTTCCAAATCTAGATGAAGTACAATGGAAAAGAAGCTAACAACATTTGAGTGATGACTGGCTAATGGTTCCACCATAATCTCATCCAAATATGACATTTATGCTGCTTCTGATGCAAAAAAAGACGTCACAGAAGCTAATTCCATTGCAGAGCCTATTACTATACCTGTAACTATAACTTATAATATAGGTCGTCAAATACAACCACGTTCCTGATTGGCCCTGATTGTGACAGAAGCTGGAAGTCCATTCTGTTTGGCTGCATGAAATAAAACATGAGTTCATGTGGTCGCGATGGTTGTACCAAACATATATATTCAATTCAATTTAATTTTATTTGTATAACCCAGAATTACAAATCACAGATTCTCCCCAATGGGCTTCACAGTTTGCACAAAAGCAACACAACACAACCCCTGTCCTCAGCCCCTCACATCTTACAGGGAAAAACTCCATAAAAAACCTTTAACGGGGAAAAACATACAAAGAACTTCGCTGGGCTGAGATGGCTAGCATAATCAAACAAAGTCAATTGATGGATTCAGTCCTGAAACTATTTGACTTGGAACAAGCTGTGAACACAATTATTGATATTATCACCTTTATGTTAAAAAGGCAAACTTAAGTCGCGTATCTGCACATCCGGTAGATACAGAGCAGTATTAGCATCGTTTGGAGTGACCTGAGAAATAAAGACCTGCATTCACTCTCCTTGTAGCTCTGGGTTTGCACTCCACCGACTCCTGTGGGAAATATCGAGACTTTTCAGCTGCTAAATGCTGCGCCATGTTCACGAGGAAGATGCTAACTTTGTTTGGCATTCGGTGCTTGGCAGGTAGTATAGAGTGGGATTTTACTGGGTTTTTTTTTGGTGTTGTTGCAGAAAACAACCTGCTAAATGAAAAAAAAATGGGCAGAAAGATGCTGAAGTGAACCACAGATATAAGGGAACCTGCAAAGTCAAGTGGATTGTCTGTTATATAATCAGAGTAATACAAATACAGATAAAACATAAGCATTGCATTGATGATTATAACAGATTACGGACTTTATAGAACAAGATAAATATGAATTAGGCAAAAATCCAACATCAACATTAATGTTTTCTGCATATCACATGTAATTAGTCAATGATGAACCCATCTGAGTTGTTCTCTGTGTGCTACATATGTCTTTTCCAACTCACCGCATGTGCGTAAGAGCTGTAGGTGCTGAAGGGAAGGGCGATGGCTGGGTTGAAGATGCCAAACTGGCCGACCATCTGCTGCATGCGTCTGATGGTGCGCTCCTTGTCTGTGTCGGCGAACTTCACCACCAAGCTGGACGACGCGCCCTGAGGCGGGCGGACAGGGGGGAAAGGGAAAAAAATAATAAATCAGAGAGCGCGGATACTTAACCTTGCTTTAGTGCGAGTAGCTTTTCAGAGCAGACACTCAGCCGCCTCGCAGCCAACATCCCCCCTATTCCCTAAAGGCTCCGAGCCACTTCAGGGAGTCATTTGAATATGTGATTTACTATATATTTAGAGATAGGCTCCAGCAAGAACCCTTGAAAAGACCAGGCGTATCAGTGGAGAGTGTTATCGGTTATTATTTCTGATTTCTTAGTATGTCATGTTCATTAGCAGCAACAACTGCTGTTAACATCAATACTTAGTGAGCTCCTCTAATTGCATGTCAGTTGTGTTTTGTTTTTTTTCTCCCTTGGCCTTTCTAGATGCAACATCATTGTACATTTGTATTATTACAGGGAGTCGTGTCTCCTTATTTTGTGGCGGGCATACATAAACATGAACCTAACAGAGACATGTGAGGAATAAATATCTTCTCCCTATTGAGTAAGGCTGATGTGCAGACAGAAACTCTCACTTTTCTTCAATTTGTATTAAACATATGTACAGAGTCACTCAGGGCAAGGCATCCTCGGCGTGCAGGACTTAAATACTTTATATTTCCTCCCAGCTTTTCCCCGTGCCGTACATATACAGCACGCAACCTCGCTGCTCATTCCCAGCGTTGAGGTTAAAAATGATTTGTGGTAAGAGCTGCAACTGGCCGTGGTATCAGTGAACGCGTATTGACCTTGGTTAAAAATGTTCTTAGAGAAAACATTGCTTATTTTGCGCGGGGGGGGATTTCTCTCATTTGATTCTCTGTTTTCGTCTCCCTCTTTCCCTCCTTCTTCCTGGCTCCCCTTCCCTTATCAACGCGATCGCCCCTCTCTGCAGCCCCAATAATGAAACCAGCAGGTGTGTCTGCCACACACCCTTCATTAAAAATCTTCAAATGATTTAGCGATACAGTTGACCTTTTGTGCGCTCCGCCTCTCCTCCCCTCCGCGCCCCCAAAGTGGCCAATCGATCCACATAAAAGGCCGAAATATTACTCTGATCTGACAGTGCAGAAAGGTTGTGTGTCAGTCACAATAAGAGGCCCTGCGAAATTGATGCAAGATTGTCAATAATAGTAGTGACTGGTGAAGGTTGGGGGGTTGGGTTTTTTTTTTTTTTAAAAAGGCTAAAGAGGTATTTCTCGGTTTGGGTGGATTTGGATGAAACTATGCAGGAGCGAGTGGTTATAAATGACAGCAGTAATGCTAGTTCAATATGACTATTGCATAATGCATTTCAGCGATCTTTCTTTGCATTTTTTTTACCTGACGGAGGTCTCGGGGTATCTCCTTATAAAGACATCTGCGGATAGCCGGAGATGTTCAAAGACGGGAACTGGAAGCTTCCGGCTATAGCCGTATACATTTTTATCCTCTTCCTTTTCCTTCTCTCCACACTTTTCTCAGTATCCCCCGTGGCCCTCTCCTCCCGCCGGCTTGCTTACTGGTTGATTCACGGCTTTGAAGAATTGTAGATGAGTGGGCAGCCGGATAGTCGGCTGCTTAACTGAATGGCTGACTGCCTAGTAAAGCCGAGTGATTGACAGGCCGCTCACCAGCCGACTAGAATTATTCTACGCGGGACAGCGCGACACATCGAAAAAAGATCATTTCCCACACCTATCTCTCAGTTTCTAAACCGCTTTGGCTGTACCACGGTCGGTCGTTTCAAGGTTAACGTTGACACAGTTTGCAGGTTTAGGGTTTGTCTGCTGTGTCTCGCTTTTCACAGTCTGCATCATTAACTTCCTTATGAGGTTTAACTTTGGGAGCGTCCAGGATAGGGCAGTGAATACAGAGGCGATGTGCTGCAGCATATTGACTATTCTAACTCCCTCTCACCGTCACTGTGACCAAGAAAAGCTATTAAAGGCCTATCCTCTTTAATAATGAGAGCCAAGTGGTTCTACTTTGCTTCTCTAATTTGTAGGAAGCTGAGGTTTGTAATCTGAAGATATTAAATTGGAATTATGCTGCTGGCTTCTTATTTTGAATATTAAAATATGTTTTATTGTGAAATGACCTATCTGTTTGTGGCATTCTTTCCATCTCATCACGTTTCCTGTTCTGTGCATGTGTTTTTTTTTTTTCCCTTTTGTCGTATACGCTGAGTTTGCCCTCCCGCTGTTTCTTCGGACTCCTGCCTATTGTCGGCTAAGCATCTGTTGCCACGTTTGTTTATCCTCAAGGTTTTCCCCGTTAGTCCCGTCAATATATCAGCGAGCAGAATCTCCGCCGCCATAAAGAGAGGAAGATGAAGTGTGAAGTAAAAGTCTCATTAAATTTTTAAGCTGCCAAGTGTGAGCAGAATCCCCCTGCCGGGTGGCTGCGCTGCCTGGAGAGCCACTGGAGGAAGGGGAGTTAAACAGGGAGGACAAAAGAAAGATGTAACCCAGGTTCACAACCAAACAAAAAGGCAAGTTGTGCCGCCTTACAGTTCCCCCTCGCCGCCGAGGCGGTGTCCGTCCAAGCTGCGCACCCTCATGTGAATAAAGGATATATTTCACATTTCATTAACTGTAAGTGTCTGCCTGCTTGCATTAGCTCAGGGTAAAGCCAGAAGAAAGACAAGACTCCTACGAGGAGATAACACCGAGAAAAACCTGTAATGGTTTCACGGAGTCGCGTAGCCAAGCCCCTAATGGTGCCCGATCTCCGTGGGCGACGGCGGGTTTTGTGCGGTTTTTGACAAACACACAAAAACGGAGGTATACGCTCGCACCTTCAGGGATTATGAGGATCCCAATGATAGATTTTTGATAAAAAATGGATTTCAATATTCTTACAGCTATCGGGCATTATTTTTCATCACTGCCTGTGCCGCTGATGTAATGACTATGATGGAGGGTGCAGTCACTGTTCAGATTAATATTTTTTTTCCCTTTTTTACTCAGAATATAAAATACCAGTAAAGCTGCTGCAACATATGACATCATACTTCATGCACATTGCTTATGCTAATTATATAAATTATTATTAAAAATGTAGTGGTTTACTGTGGAACATGAGTGTGATCCACAGAGTTTCATATATTTTTTAAATTAATTTACTGCTATTGTAACCCAGTAACACACTGGTTTACATTGCATGTTGCAGGATGCTGTTCCAGGCCCATAGGCTTATAGATAAAACATCACCTCCAATATTTCCACAGCAAGTCGTCAATAGAATTATATGAAAACACTCCCTCTTTGAGCTTGACTAGTGAAATAACAGATGACCATAATATATTTGGTTATTAGGATTTAAACTGGGCAGGTAGAAATGACAAATCTCAAAGAGGCAGAACATTGTTTAATGAGTAGCCATGTAAAGATGTTTCATAAAACCAGCGTTTATTTACAGCGCCTGCTGCTGATTCCTGTCCCCACCTTCCATTTCATTATTATGACATAATGACATATTGATCTGTACATTAAAACAATGTGTCTCGTTGAGTAACAAATCTCATCCACTTCTGGTACTCGTGTGTGTGTGTGTGTGTGTGTGTGTGTGTGTGTTCACAGTCTGAAGTAACAGAGAGGATCCAGCCGCTGTGGAATCGCTTTTCGTTTTAACCTCTTCATTCTCATCCAGCTCTGTCTTCACACTTCACCTCGTTTCGCTTCCCTTTGTTTTGCTCGTATTCATCCATCACCCGATTCTGGTGTTTCCATCTCGCTGAAAAAGCCAGAGCTGATGCGGCTATGCAGTGAAAAGGAGCACGGCTCTACGGACTTGACCCCCCCCCCCCCCCCCCCCTCCTTTGTCTCTGTAATTCTGTCCCAGGACTTACTTCCTACACGGCCCTGCTGAATCCCGGCAATTTGCTTTACAGCTCTAGCGTTTAAATGTTTAATTGAGCCACTCATATGCTGAATTGTGGCAGTGCGTGTGTGTGTGTGTGTGTGTGTGTGTAAGCCGAGGGAGGCCGAGGGGCGGTGGGGGTGCGTATGCGAGGTGGGGGTACGCATGCCTGAAATATGATGGGGAGAGAGTGTGACGGAGCTCCAGCCAAGGTCTTACATTTGACCCAGCGATGCACTCCTATAATTCACACACTTACACTATCTCACCATCATCGCTCATACGATGACATTATGTAGTAGTTGGGTAATGGCAGATCATTTTTCATGTGGTGTCCGTCACAAATGTACACAGATGAATTCACGGAAGCGTCCGCTCCCCAAAAAGCCGCACGCATGCATAAACTATATCCGAGCGTGCGCTGACGGTCATTTATGTACACACACTCCCCATACGTCACGCAGATTTTCTCATTCCTGCCCAACTCACACATGCTGCATAATACATACAAAATGCCCCCCTCTACATGAATAGCGCAAATGTATTCAGATCAAGTCCTCCGAGCTGGAAAATAAGATCAGTCAGGGAGCCTTTGACCCTAGCCTGTGGCTGTACGAGCATGTGACAGCGGAGAGAGGAGCAATAGAGGGTGTGTGTGTGTGTGTGTGTGTGTGAGTGTGTGCTCACGCATACCCGCAAAAGAGCTCCTGTTTGTAGATGTTTATGTATGCACACACACATCGGCTCACGTGTGACGTAAGAGGCCGGGGCTTATGCTTTGGGGGGGAACTGGCAGCAGATCTATCAAACTCGCCGCGGCTAGCTGCTAACCGCCGCGCCCCGACACCTCGCCTCGCCGGGCCGTTGGCCGGCCTTTAATCGCGGCGATCTGGCCGACGCCGTGATAAGGGATATGTGGACGCGCCAACGCGAACTGTACGCTGGCTCCGTTTGTCTGTGGTTCGTTAGGACAATTAATCATTTCTATTAGCCCAGGAGAAACGCGGATGAGGTAATTGCTTATAACAGCTGCCAGCTAGAGGCAACGGATGCCCTTTACAAGTTATGCGTGTATCCTGCACTGTAGCTGTCAATTGTCTCTATTCATTTGTTCATTTAATCAATTTAGATTAATGAGTCACTTTTGCTGTACTTGTACTTGACTTCTTTTAGCAGCTCTGACTCAAGATCAATCAACATAAACTCAAATTGACACACAGGATGTATGGTCCAAGGTGTTTTTTCTTTTCTCCCCAGGATCTTTGTACGATGATGGACACTTTGCTGTGAATAGCACGGCCCTGCTGAGGCGTAATGGTCCACCGGTGGTCCGCTAATCTCGGCGAGGCAGGCACACTGTGCCCTCTCCTCCAGCAGCCACAGGATATGAGATGCTGATCAGATTTCTATAATCAATTTACCAGAGCAGGAGGTATAAATCCTGTCCATTCACTCATTCTCCCTCTGCCTCCCTCTCCCCGTCCCTCACTCCTCCTCCTCCTCCTCCTCCTACCGCGCCCGCCCCCCTCCCTCCAGCCCCCCCTCCCTCCAGCCCCCCTGCTTATAGTTAGATGAATAATTCAGCAGCCAATGTGGTGAAAGGTGGAGTAAACAAGTCTATTGCCTAATATCCCGAGAGGCTGCCAAAGAGAGACGAGCGAGGGCAGAGAGCTAGCAGAGATAGGGGGGATGGAGCAACAGAGGAGGAGGGTATCTATGGAGAATGGACATCCAGAGTCTTTCCTCATGACCCGCAGTCATTTGCACTTAGATTGACTCGGAGGTTGCAACAAAATGGCACAGCTGGTTTCTAGTGCTTCCCTCTCTTGAGCCACACGTTGGCGACCATTAATAATGAAATCACAAAGTGAAACACGACACCTGTGAGACTGGGGCGGGAGGAAGTTCAGGGTCTGCAGCTTTTCTTTCCCTTTTTTTCCAGAGATGACAAAATCTCAAAACAACAACAACAAAAAAAAAAACGGGGATAAAAGCCGAGCGCACTTCAGGCCTTGGGACGTGACTCTCCGTCCGCTTGCCGCACGTCACATGGAATAACGCTTTTCAAGTTTGGAGTACAGAGTAAGTAGCTTTTATTCTGACACCATCAGGTACACGGGACAATGCCCGAACACGAGACACATACAAATGAGCAACACGGCTCCCGCTCATAGTAAATCCAATACAGGCAGAATTCAGAGGACACGGGGCGCTTACATAACGGGCAAACATAATCTCACACTGGAGTTATATTCACTGATTATGCAAGCAGAACTACTGATTGATGACTCACCCAAAATTCAATTATCATTCTAAACAGTTTTATCTGGAAATTAGATTTGGATTTTTTTTAAGCGCCGCGTTAATTAAAGAGACAGAGGGCTATTTCTGGTTGTATCTGTTTTCTTTTTCTATCTTTTTTTTCTTTTTAAAGCCGGGATATTTATGAGGATGCTTGCACTCTCTATAAATCGATTCAATCAAGTTGGGGATGTGTTTAAAAACAGAGTTTACAGCTTATAAAGGGAGAGGTGGGAAGACACGTTCGATGTTGCGTGTGTGTCGTGCAGTTGCAGTGTGTGTGTTTTCCTGTACTCACTGGCATGGTCTGGCTCCCGTGCAGGGCGCTGATTGCAGACTGAGCCTCAGTATGTGTGGAGAACTTGACGAAGGCACAACCTAGAAGAGAGAACAGATGCACGCCATGCACACACACACACACACACACACACACACACACACACACACACACACACACACACACACACACACACACACACACACACACACACACACACACACAGAGTCTATATACAGTAAATGTATTAAATCAAGTGTTTAAAAGCTGACGTTACATTAATAAAGGATGTTGAATTATATTTGACACCACAGAAATCAGTGTATAGTGAGCAGCTCTCAGTGCACAGCAAGCTGCTCCTCTCCAGGCATTAGGCAGCCAGACAAGCAGGCAGAAGCTGCAGGCTAAAGATTGCACTGATGAAGCAGAAAAGCATGCTATTTAGCACCACATGCCTGTCTGTGCATATTAAATACTAGCATAACTGCCTAATCTTGTAACGCATTCAAACCATTCCATTTGGTCGCCCGGTACAGCGTGTTGTTGCTAAAACAGGATGTTCTGATCAATTTGTGAACACGGGGAAGTCTGTCCGAAGGGCTAGAATTCACACACCCGCGCTCTCAGATGTAACGTCCTGCAGGAATATCGTGAGGGCTGGATGCGGTGAAGGCGGGAGGAAGATGGCTTGTTGAAGGGTTCACAAACTGAGTTGTTGCACATTAATTATTCAGTTATTGAATTGATGTCTGGCTCCTTTTCAGAAACAGGAAAATTGTTAGTATAACCTGAAATATAACTCCACAAATTGATTCAAAGCTGCACATTTTGTCTACTTAAAAAAAAAAAAAATCCAATTTTCAATACGGTAGCTTCAACCGCTGGCCTCACGTATTTCTTTCAAACCGCCTCTTCATGCAGATGTTTGGCCTGGACGCACTGGGCGATGAACGGTCTATCGCGAGCTAAGAAAAGAACACACACGCTCTCATGTGGGCAGATTAGAGCGCTAATTCCGCCCTTGCGTGTCCCTGGAGTGACTTTATCAAATTTACAGAAGACACAAGAATCCCAAATGGAGGCAGGCAACACCTAGACTGAAGTGACCCCGGCTCCGTTGCAGCGAGGCAGCAGCACTAACCACCATAATTATACCCTATTCCACTTAATTTCATTTTACTTTTACTTTTTTTACATTTAAGTTTTTTTTTCCTTTCCTTATTTAATCTCTCACACTTTATTCTCCTTATCAGCTACTTTGCCTGACCCGGCCGCTCCGCCATTCTTCCTCTCTTAATGGGCTTACCCCTGTAGACACTAGCCAATCAAGATGCCCATTCAGCGGTCAAACCGCTACCCCCTGTTGAGATATGCATAGAAAAGAGCTGGAGCATGACCGGCGCAATAACTCTGCTACAGTCGCACCAAATATATGCCGCTATAATTAGGATTTTAACTCCTAATGCACCTCGCAAATCGTGCATTAGCCTCCCTTTTAAGAATTTATGTATACCAAAAAAGTTCATATGAAATTGAAACAGTGAAATAGTTATAGGGTAGAAAATACTGTGATATGGAATTAATAAATAGGATTTCCCATAATATTAACCACTCATGTGTGTTTTGGCCAGAAATAGTTTTTTTATTTAGTTAGGGGTTTAAATGAAAACATCACTAAGTTGCTTAGACATCCATTAGATAGAGGACAAAGATGAATAACGCCTGTTTTGAGTGATTCAACCCACAGAGCTGACTTGGATGGAGCAGAAATATTGCCGAGCCACAAAGAGAAATGCAACTTCCCTCGGCTGCCCCTGTTCTCACAGTGGGGGCACTTGAATTGTTTTGACATTTCCCTCCTCCTCCTCCTCCTCCAAAACCACTGCAGAGCGCTGGCTTCAAACCCCCTTTAGATATAATTCCACAACAATTTCCATAAGCACTGGCCGGGGACTGGGCTTTAGAGGCATGAAAACACACTAGTGCCTTTGCTCTTCGCTGCATGTCAGTAGGAATTGATGTCTGCAGAAGTTTTGAGGCTGTCACAAAAAAAAAAGGCCTGCAAGATATCAACACTACAGCAGCCGAAATTCTAGGTACGGAACAGAAATCATGACTTTGTGATGCACCTGTATATGCTGAGAAGATCTTTGTGGTAGCAAAGTCAGCATTTTCTAAACGACTTCATGTGACTATGGTCACAGAATACGTGTTATTTCGTGTTTTGCTGGTGGCAAATTTGTTTTTTTCCACAAATTTGTCTGCTATACCTGAAATTCCATGCTTTCCTTAAGTTTCCCACAAACTGAACAGAAGGTCAAACAAACTTATTAATCAATCAACAAGTAAAACACATATATATCTGTGATTATGTGCAAAAGCTGTTTGACCTGCATGTGACCCACATGTCACATACAGTGGATTTTACACACCCGCGCCAATGCAGACGCTCACACACACTGTCACTTCCCTGTCAGTGACCCAAATAATGGTGACAAGCGCGCGGTGGCTCCTACCTTTGCTGTTGCCGTCAGGACCTCTTAGAACTGTGCACTCCTCGATGACTCCGTAGGGCTCGAAGAGGCGGTAAACATCCTCCTCGGTCTGTTGTTTGTTCAGCATCCCGACAAACAACTTCCTGTCTTCTGGAACAAAATAAACAAAAAAAACACAGGAGACAAAAGGTTCAATTATGAAACCATTATGAAAACATACAGCGGTGGCATGGCTTTTTTTGATGTTGGTGGTGGAGGAACGAAGCTTCCACACACGTGTTCACCGAGCCTATCGGTATCGTAACTTTCTAGTTTATTTCGCCCTGGATGGGTTTGAGTCACAGTCTATTATCTCTCTTCCAAGACTGATCATTTTAATCTCTGGTATAACTGGGTTTTGTCCCATTTCGTGGACACACACACACACACACTGTAGCTGCTGGGGTAAGTGAGTGGACAAGGGGCTGGAGGGAAGAGCAGTGGGAAGACTAATGAAGAGGTTTCTCTCACACACACACACACACACACACAGACTCAAGACAATGAGTGAGTCTTTGGTCCTTTAAAAGCACCAGGGGCTCGAGGCGGCTGCAGCCTCCCACATACCACACTGTACAGGCTGGAAACTCACGCTCTCCTCCCCCTCCTCTTTCTCTCTCTCTTCCTTTTTCCGCTTTTCTTTTTCCTCTTGCTGATTCTACATTCCCCCCACTCGTTCTTTTTCAACTGCCTCCCTCCCTCCCTGCCTCTCTTTATCTCTCTCTTACTCTACTAATTGCTGCTGATCCAGTGTTTTTTGTGTAGCCAATCCAAGAAAATATTTCAGCGTGCTCTTCAGTGAACAATAGCGCGACTCTCCTGCGAGCAACCAAAGGCTAGGAGACACGCCGTGAATAACGCTGACTTTTCAATACATCGCCTGTATGCTATTGAGTCCTGTTAAATGCTGTGGGATCTGATCTTTACCTTGACCTGACACACTGTGTTTACTGATGTACTCTGGCCTTGTATGATTAATGCTGCTGAGTGTGGGCTCAGGCTGGCGGCAGGAGCACTAAAACCTTCCTTTTACACAGATTGTTTCTCCAACTCTGACCCCGCGAAGTCACAGCGGGGAGCGAGTGAGCGGCTGCCGCTGTGAGGGGTTTGAAAAGGAGCATCATTTCGCTGTAGAGACATTGCAGCGGTGTCGGGGCGACCCAGATGTGCGCCAGTACCCCTCATTCCTGCAGCGGTGGGGGGGGGGGGCACGACAGCGACTGTACGGCAGCCCGGTTCCAGCGCTCGGCGTCGCCACTGAAGCACCTTTAAAATAATCACCCGTGTCAGAGCGTTGTCTAGGGAGGGGGCGTCCCTGGTGCTGGCTCCTTATTGCAAGTGGCAGGATCAGAGGCTATGTATCAAAATGGAAGTGATGCAATGTGACATCTGTCAGGGTGGATTGGAGACCATTTATCTGCAAAAAAAGGAAAGCCCTGAACTGGAAAATGAAAGGCCAAGATGGTCCTTCCTTTCGCTGGAGGGAGAATATAAATTTTGAGGTTGGATGCGGGGGGGCGGTGGTGGTGGCGGGGGGGAGGGGCTTTTCCCTCCACGCTGCCAGGCCACATCTCACACGCGCTGCTTCATGCAGCCAGAGAGCCACACGCAGCACACGGAGCCACCGCTGTAGCCGCGGCCACTTCCTGCCGCCCCCGTGCGCTGGCTGCGACCGCCCTCTCCTCACGCTGATGATGGGGCGCTGACAAGCTTTAAATTAACGCATGACCTTTCTCAATTTCATGCGAGCGGCGCTCCGAAAGCCACGAGCAGACTTCATGTGGCGTGTCCTAAAAATACGACATTGCATCCATCCTTCCGCTGAAAGATTGCTAACTGGCGAGTCACCTGCAGCTGAATGGAATAATATTTATTGAAGTGAGAGTATAACAGGCTCATTGGCCACGATATATCACATTCCTGTGTAATGTGGGTTCATAGCTAGGCCTTTTTGTGTTTCAGCACTCACGCAGGAACTACCTGCAATATCAGAGAGATGTGATGTTATATGAATGATATATTTCCAGACATAGTATTTAGCAGGAGTTCTTCGTCTGTGGCTGATGGAGAGCGGGGGCGAAGGCGTGCATGTTCCGCAACGTGCGCATGCTTTGGTAAAACAAGCTAACAATGCATGAAAACGGATCGTCCTGGAGACCCGTTGCAGCGACCTGGATCCTTGCTGTGACTGCTCCGAACCAAACTGCTGCCCTGGGAATTTTAGATCTCGTGTTCATTGCCAACAGTAACATTATCTCATTTATCTACAACGCTGCGGCACCGGCGGTTTGCAAACAGATACACGAGGAGAGCAGCACACCTGCAGTCATTTACACACATCTGGGGGGGGAAGAGAAAAAAAAGATTTACATGCAAAAGCTAGACTTTCACATCCTGAGAGGATTATTGGTTACCACCCCCACTATGACCTCACACATATACCACACTAGTAGCTACTGCTGTTGACTATAGAGAGCCATAAATCACACATATAGAATATTATTTTGCAAGTCAAACTTCCCAATTATTCATATATATATTTATTTTATACTGTTATATATTCTTTCTCTACACTGCACATCAAAACACAACAAATCAGGCAGGATACATTTGTCTAATTGTACATTTTGTCTAATTGTACATTTTACTATTAGAGACAGTATAAGATGATAGATGAAGTTCACCAGCAGTTTCACACAAATCTACTAATCTGTTTCTAAGCTTGATTTTTATAACAGGGAAGTCTTTGTGGTGTATTAATTCACACATATTCATATTAAATCCAGATATTATTGGAGTGTCATCGTATAGGAACAAATACATTTTGGTCCAATGGAAGCTGAAAGTGCTTGGCCTTCCTATTCCTTTATGATGTCTATCTTGTTTTATTCAGAGTAGAATACAGAGAGCTCACGCTAACATCTTAACCCACATTTACTGTTACTGTTCCTAACTTGCGTCCACCGCCCACTACCACACAAACTTCCCACCAGCCAAGCCGTCACCTTTTTATTTACCACTCCGTTTTATTGCCCTCATATTTACTGCTACGCTGATGGTCGCTGCTATTGTAGCTTTATTGAGCCGCTAACTGCTATTGCTGCCTTTGTCCATCGGTTATTCTATCGCCGGGCGTGGAGGACACTCGTCTGAGGCTCGCAGAGACTCTGCGGAAACGTGAACCCCTTCAGGCCTCGGGCTGAACCCCGCGCCTGCAACTCAATCTCACATCAGTGTCGCTCTCTGTATTCATATCTATGCCTCATCCATGCAGTGCAGCACATGCAGTATAATATCTGCCACCCAGTAAAATATTCCACATACATGGGAGCTGACCTGGCGATGGGGGAGGAGATCTCCCTACTCACAGGCACAGCTTCATGTAACCTTTCTTTTTATAAGATGTCTTTTTCTCTGAACAGGAACACTAAGCAACAAGTCAACTGCGTTTTTCATAAATAACAATAAGTCATGACAGGATTATTTTCTGACTGAACCGTGTTTTTTCGCTCAGTACAGTACATCGGACGGCGAAGGCACACAACCTTGAAACGTTCCCGTGAAGAGGAAGGGAGGTTAAAACATGATTAGCAGCAAACACTGTTCCGGGTGCTTTTTTTTAATTCTCTTTCTTTTGCAGCCTTAAAAAAAATAGCTTAGTCACCTCGCTGCTACAATTACTCTACCTGTAGTAAATGGCTCTGACTGTATAGATGAATACAAAATAAGACGATAAATAACGCCTCGTTTTTCTTCTTTCATCATATCAGAGTCTAGTCATCTTGAATAGCATCTTAAATAAGAACTACTTTGCTCTCTACAGTTTGTCTCGATATATCACCTCAACAGCTGAGGGTCTAACCACCAACAGTTAACTGTGACTGTGCAGCATTAAAACACACTCGGAGCTCACTGTGCCACGGCACTGTACGCGACTTTATTGCGACACCGGTGTCCCGAAATTCACCCCCATTATGTTTAATTTACCCCTAAACAGATGCTTGTTTGGAATAAATGCATCAGAAATTAAAGTGGGAATAATGAAAAGGCAACGCAGCGCCTGCTTATCCATACTGACGACGGCCGGGTCCGTTCGGGCCCCTTTCCAATCAATATGAGCTTTTCAGTGTGAGCCACATTGGCCTTGTGTGTGAAGTCTCTGAGCCACTGCACACAAAAAAAAGAAAAATAAAGAAAATGAAATCAGCCATATTTAATGCTGTCTGTCCACTACAGCAGCTGCAGGACAAACAACACCTTCTTATGTATGCGCTCCAAATTTCACAACAAAACCTCCTTCTTCGTACATGATGTTTATTTCCACTTGAAGTGTAATGGATCTCTCCGCAGCACAGGCCACTACAGCGGAGACTTATTACAGCCGCCTCCGTTATTACGTGAGGGTTTGTGTTTTTTGACGGAGAAATGAAACCTATCAAATAGCAATGGGGCAGAGAAGGAGTTTTTGGACCAACAAGAGATAGACAGAAGAGGAGCGGACGAGGGGAGGCGTAGGGAAAGAGTGAGGGGGGGTGTGAGAGAAGGATGTGGCCGTACTGTAAGTTGCTGTGCATACAGTCCTGCAGTCCTTGATAAGCCACGATGGATGAAAGAGGTGCGCCATAAGAGTTGGTAAATCACTGTCAGGGCTGGGGAAGATGAGGGGGAAAAGGGAAGGGCGGAGGAGACGGGGAACGGTGGGGGTGATGATGGAGGTGGCGAGCGGGCGGAAGGGGAGCATAAACACCTCGGGCGCTTTCACGTTTTTAAATGTCCCTTCTCTGTCTCTCTCTTCCTCCACCGCTGCGACGGCGCGGCGGCGGGGGATGGAAGGAGAGAGGAGAAGGAGATATAGTGACGGAGGGAGAGGCTGCGCTATAGAGAAAAAGCACTTGTCAGAAGGATGGGGAGGGTTGCTATGACAACTACTTATACAGCGGGCTGTCAGTCATGTTTCATTGGAGTTTGGAGAGGAAGAGAGGAATGAGGGGAGGAGAGGAGTTGGAGAAGGAGGGGTTGGAGAAGGGTCATTTCTCCATCTGTCTGCCGAGCTGGAGTGTAAATTTGACTGTCAGGCTTGGAGATAAGGACAAATTATGAACAATATTAGCAGGCCGATAAAAAGGGAACAATAATGAATGGATAAATATATTAAAACCCAACGAGATAGCATCCAAGCAGAAACAGGGGGCCCAGAGAAGCCATCCAGGTTTTCTCATTTGAAGGCGAAGATAAGAGCCGGAGAGGGCGTAAGGAGGGGGTGTCAGCGAGAGGATCCAGCGCATTAAAGCCAACTACTGTAGCTTACTTCCTTGTCAGAGGGAAGAAGGGAAGATTTAAATCATTCGGTAGCCAGGATACCAAACATCGTGGCCTCCTCTCCCTCCTGCACAGGCTTATTATACTTCTCCAATGAGCAGGATGCCACACAATAACAGAGTCAGCATGTGTTCAAGCATAAAAAACACAGACCGAACGGAATGAAATTAATTAACCCTAAGAGATCACAGTGCTTAGCCAGTGGAATTTAATCCAATTTATTACATATAGGGATCTAACTAGGGTTGTGTTTGCCTTAATGAATTTGTCTGTGTGTGTGTGTGTGTGTGTGTGTGTATAAGCGTGCTAAGCTCGTCCTCCCCATCCCGGGTACAGTAAGTGATCAGTTGTAGGAGCAGCGGGGACCAACGGGAGAAGGAGTCCGGGGTTCGGCGCGGCCTCCGGGTGGGAAAACTGTGCCAAATTAACTCTTGAATAATGAGCCTTTTATGTGCTGCTTCATCACCGGCTGCGTTTTGTCATGACGCCGGAGCCACTTCAGACGGAGGAGCCAGTTTGTAGGTTCCACCGACGCACACCTTCGACTGTTCGACCGACTGAAGAGACGCGCGGGTTGATAGAAAGGTTTGTTTACCAATTTCAAAATAGGAAACGATCCCTACTGCGTGTTGTGTTGTATTTGCAGCCGTCTTTTGAAGTTGGCATGCTAAGCCGCGGAGTTGACAGCGCCAACCGTACGACCTACCATGAACTGGCCCTAATGAGGGAGCTTATTAGTGCCGTTTTCCCTCACAACACGGGAGATGTTGCTTGGAAACAGCCGTCACAAAGAAAACAATGCACCGAAAAAGCCCATCACCACCCAGTGCTCCCTATTGTGCTATTTCAACACCAAAACAATGCGATATGGACTTCTATGGAAACATACATGACTGAATAAAGCATGGAAACAAGCGGCACGGAGACCGAGTGATTTAATCACATGTATGAATGTGAAACTGTATTGAGATGCACCCCCAGGTCGCCTGGAATTTCGCACACGACTGTCTATAACTCAGTAGTCGACATGTTCCCGTTAAGCGCGTCGCTTCCAGGGACCAGCGGAAACCGAGGGTGACACCGGGCTTGATTTCCTGTCATAGTTTCATCATTTCGGTGTCAAGGCTGCTCATTGGCAGCTCGGGCTATGACCCATAAAAGCCATCAGTAAAGACGGACGCGGGAGCGGCGCTCGGCAGCCTTGGCGGCGGACGCCGCGGTAACGGCACATCCCTCAGCGAGCGCTCCTCGGGGATGGATTACGCCTCCCCGGCGAGCACGTACGAGCGCTCATGCTTTTAAGCACACATAAGCACGCCGACCCGAGGTTGCTCATATATGAACGCTGTAAACACGCGGGCAACGACACACGGGAGTCACCATAAAAAAAACACACACACACACACACACACACACACACACACACACACACACACACACACACACACACACATAAAGCTTTCATAGTGAAATTAGCCCTATCAACAACAGTGTGTGCTGTATCAACAGGCGGTGTATTCTACAAACAAACATGGTGGCGGGGCCGCGCTTGGTAACTGTTGCATCACAAAAACCCTGAAGCGTGCAAGGCGAGCCTAAGAGCTCCAGATCAAACGTGTAAATGTGTTGCCGAGCACCAGCCGCCGCACAGGAAGTGAGCTCCGGCATCACAACCGCACACATTCCCACCGCGCCCCCCCCCCAAGCGATCCCATCTCAACAGGGGATTTGGAAACCTGGCGATCATGAATACTTTCTATTCCCGCCTGCAGACGCGTGATGGATATTGTATATGACACCTGTATGTGGACACGCGTGTCCGTGCGCACATATAAACACACAGGACGCGTGCGGCGTGCACGGGACCTCCCGTATGACACTCAATATCCTCCGAAGAGCGCCGCAGATTTTATGCATCAGTGCAATCTAATGGCCGCCCCGTTCCGTGCTGCTGGCCCGGGATTGCAGCTGCATGGCAGGCTCGGCCGGTAGCCTTGAACACACAATTACAGGCCGCTGGCTCGCTTCTCCCTTCCCCTAAATACTTCATGTAAAGAGCTGTGAGGTGTGTAAGCATGACAGCTGGGAACACACGCGTGTTTTGTGTTACAGCTATCTGCAGCCCGGTGGACGGCCTCCTGACCCCCCGCCCCGGCACGGAACAGCTGAACGGAGAAGAATAGAAGGAGAAACGGCTTAAAATATTTTATCTCCACCACATACGTCTCAGCAAATTTACACTCAATATGATAACAAATGTGAAATATTACTCACAGCCCTGTGTCGACTTCAGTGTATTACGGCCGCGGTCATAAATCCTGAAAGTGCTGTGCAACGTGTATACGTAGCTGTACTGTATATAAACATTTACAATACGGCCGTGCTATTTATATTGTCTCCCTTCATAATGCCATCTGAAGGGCATTTTGGCATCCGTTATGATATGGATTTTCTACCCCCCCCCTCCTTTTTTTTCCTCTACCCCATTTATTGCCATTCTTCTTTTCCATCCAGATTGTGTTTTTATACAGTAGAACGGGCCCTTTACCTTTGGCAGTATTTAACACAGCGCTAGCCTGTTTCTTAATTATTTTCTCATCGCTCCACTGACACTGATTCATGAGGGTAATGTTGGACACACCCCCCCGGCCGGCCCCCTCAACCAACCCCCACCTCCCGTCTCCTACGAGCACACTTTCTCTCCCGTTTCCTTCCTCTCCTGAACTCACTCGGCTTGGCTCCTCTTATCGTCTCATTGACATATTCTTTCTCTCTTCGTCCCGTCGTTCCCTCTCCTTCCTCCTCCGTATCTCCATCTTCTTTCTCTCATATTACCTTGTGATTATCTTGGATGGCTAATGAGTTACCATGAAGGTAACTTCATGGTTGCCCTCAAGTAATTACCTTTTTTTTCCTCTCATATGGACGGACTAAATTGACTACAGCAAGAGGCAACAAACTTCATTATACACCGAACCAAACTGAGCCTCGTGTGATATCCTGCCCCCCCCCCAGATCGTACCGTGTAGAATATTGAGCACAAGACCAATATCCTCTCACCGCCTCACCTCTGGACAGCTGCAATATTATAGAATACGAACCCATGCTGGAACAGAAACGTCTGTAGAATACGACGGGAATATATGACAGCCAGACAAAGCAGCAAGGGAAGAAAATGTGTAAGATTATATCAAAGGTTACGGTATTACTGCCCGATTACCGTTGACTGCAAAATAAAAATATATGTGTAGATACAGAGGAAGTAAAGCGAGGCGGCGGGGGGAAAAAAAAGAGAGAAACAATGATAGAAATGATGAGAAAAATGTGAAATGGCGCATGAGGGGGAGAGAAAGAGAGAGAGAGAAATGAAAGGGAGGAGGCTTATGAGATCCGGAGTGAGGGGCCGTGCCCAACTCCAGATCAGGAGAGAGTGAGGATGTACGGGAATACGGGCTATCGCTCCCAAGCTTTGTCTGCCGGAGCCACTGAGCCGCCAGATGCCTCTGCTGCACACGGACAAAAGAGGCTTACAGGCCACCCCCCATGTCAGCTTCTCCTGGCCCGCAGCAGGGGGAGCTGCGGGGGGTATATAGGCTCCCTTCACCTGCCCGGACCTACACACCTGCCCGGACCTACACACCTGCCCGGACCTACACACCTCGTTTAAAGTGGATTCCCATTCTTCTCTATACGTATGACAGCAGCCCGCAGCTTCATTTTGCATATATTCCAGTTCAGGGCAGAGCACTGCAAAAAAAACTGCAGTGTTAACAGTTATGAGGTTGGGTGGGGGGGGATGCTGCATGAGGTAAAGTTGCAAATACATAAATAAATACATACGCCCTAAAGCATGTCACTGGTGTACTTTTATATTTTTTTTACCATTTCCATATTATTAGTTGGAGCTGATTTCTGATAGCAGGCGAGATGCTTAACTTAATCTTCCCGACTCTCGCTTGCTGTCGTGCGTTTTCTCCGTGTGCGCGGTCTCCGTGGTGCTGATGTGACTGCGGGGGGAGAGCCTAACCCTGTCAGTCACACTGACAGCCAAGCTGTCTTATCCGCTCTCTGTTGGCAATGGTGCACTTTAATTAGGCTAGAAGGTCAATCAACACTTTTTTTGGGGGGGAAGCTGTGATTCCACTAAAAGCATTTCATAATCCGGGGCAGTCGTAGTGTTTTTGGGGCCTAAGGCAAACACAGGGCTCCCCTACACTTAATTCCTACTATTTTTTTTTCCCCAGCTCCTCTGAATAATCAGATCTACTTATATCATATCTTCACAGCGCCGCGCTGCTGAATTCCTGCAAAGGCTTCCACATCATATCTTGCATATTACATCTGTGAGAAAATATATGTGCGCTACATATTGGAGGCTTCCTTCTTTTCATTCTTCTGTTTCGGCAGAAAAGCCTTTTTCCTTCTCAATGGGAGAAGAACACGTTACACGCTTGTCAGCGTCGCCATTATCACAGGGGAAAGATGTGCGGCCATCATCATTATTGTTAATGTTAAAGGAAAAGCATCATCACCTGTGTTAGCGACGTGTTATTCTTTTTGCGAGAAAAGAAAAAAAAAATAAATAATGTCCCCTTTGAGAGTTTAACAGTTTTCTTGGTGCTTATTTCTCGCCTGTTCATTTCATCTGCTCTACATAGATGAATGCATTTCAATTTTGCAGTGGGAAAGCGTTACAGGAAGCTTCACCATCAACTACCAAATTGGCTTCCTTGAATTGTCCCTCGCAGGTGCACGAGCTGTGCACCGGCGTCTGAGCCGAGCGGGTTCACTGACACTGCTAAAACAAACATTCTGTGGGCAATCTTGTGTATGATTTGTTTTTGATGTAATAACGGAAAACGTCTTATATATTTCACAGGACCCTTTGGGGCCTTTTTCTGCTCAACGCCTGTGTTCATAATCACTTTGAGGAGAGATATATGAAGCCAGACAGAGGAGATGCCGGCGTTTGGGTTGTGAGTAAATCAAAACAACAGGTTCTAATAAATCAACACCTGTGTGTACACAGGCACGCGCTTTTTTTACACTGTTAATGACGGACTTTTCCTTTAAAAGCTCTTTACCACTTTACCGGATCAGCCACAGTTTTTTTCCCCTCCCGTTTTCCTACTCAAAGTAAAAAACAGACTCGAGGAAGCATGAATTCATCTAATATCTGTAAAACTCACCATGCTCGCTGATCCACATATGATAAGCACCTGAAACCAGCCTTGGGTGATATCATAATAACATCTGCCGAGCCGCAGTGACAGTTTCAGACTGGAAGTTTGAGCCCAGCTTTTTCCACCAGTGCAGGTGTTTTGATCCTTATACCAGAACACTATGCAAAAAAAGAAAAAGTGTAATACAACGTAATGTATGTGCCACGCGAACGGTCTTCATCCAGTTTGTCAGTATGGGATGGAAGCAGCCCCCCCATGTCGGCTAAATACACACGCGTCCATGAGAACTGACAGAGACGCACACGCCGACGCGCATCCTTCCTGGCAGCCCCATTTGTTTTCATTCTCATGATATTTAACTTGATACCTAATGAAATGAAAATCTATATATCGAGCAGATTCCTCCCTGTATGTCAGTTACATTTCCAAATTGCTGTTTTACCTCACGCGTGAGATTTATTGGATTTTTGTTTATTGTCGTTGCGAAATTGCCTAGTATCCTGGCATGCATGGAGACACGTTATGAAGCAGAGGGTGCTGATGAAGCCATTGAACCGTACGAGCCACCTTACTTTTTTTTTCAATTTTGCATTCAGGACGTGTAAATGCAATCTAGATTGTGGAATATGACAGATATGAAGGAGTGCAGGAATTTGGACCCGTCAAGCTCGCGGCTAACAGAACGAGACAGCGAACGGAGCGACTTCTTTCTCCCACCAACTTGGACTCTAGCATGGGGCAGATGGCCTTTTCCTCCCAGCTCGCTTTCTGTGTCTCGCTAACAAACCTTACAGTAAGCAGTTTAATTCCCCCTGACCTTTACTGATCTCACCAAGGCAGTTTTTTGCCCCGTTGCTTAGGGCCAAAACAAGATGAAACTTGAATTTTCGCTCGGAATAATTTAAGATGATCCATTTCATGCAGGGGAGTCTCGACTGTTTTGCAGTTTTGGGTGGTGCCAACAGACTAAACGGACTTTGTGAGTTCTCTCTTTCTCTCCCACCTATGGAAATGTGTGAGAAGGAAAGAGGGGGGGGGGACGGGATCCTTAACGTTCACGTGTTTGCATGCATGAGCACATGCGAGCAGTCGCACCAACGCAGACATGCTCCGACTCCGGTACACTGAGCACCAGAGGGCTTTGTGTGTGAGGCACAGAAATGCCATGTCAGCACACACACACACACACACCGCGTGGAAGTTTAGAGGGGAGGGAAAAGCTAAATAGTATAAAAAGAAGAAGGGGAGTGAGTAATAAAAAATGCATGGGAGGGAGAGGGGGGACAGTGGCTCCCTGTATGCTGTCGTCTGCTCGGAAGCTCCTGCAGCTTTTTCTCCTCTTCAGCCCCATCGCTTCATCCCCGATTCCAGTTTACAACTTCTCCTTATCAGGTTTTAAAAAAAAAACAATATTGAGATGCGTTTCTCCCATCCACAAAAAGACAATTGGTCCAATAGTTTAAACAAGATGTAACATTAATAGTGTGAAATGAGATCAATTCTAGCTCCAGCTCCTCTGCATATCAACACATCCTTGGGCAGGAGGCTTAACCCTGAGTTCCGTCCATTGTGTGTGAGTGATGAGTTCCTCCTGACGTGCAGCTGGCGTCTTGTTTGGCAGCCGTTGCCGTCAGTGAACGTGTGAACGGGTGGATGAGTGGTCGAACGACCAGAAAAGGAGCAATAGAAAAGCAGTAAATGGTAAATGGCCTGCGTGTGTGTAGCGCCTGTTAGTGTCTATTTCACTCCATTTACTGAAAATGTGTTTTTTTTTCAATTTTAGGATTTTGTTAATGATAGCAACCATGGTGCACACACACACACACAACAAATAAGATAATATGGTCTATCTGATCGGAACAGATTTGTGTCAATTACAGCACTTAAACCATGAATGATGAAGGCCTCTGCAGCTTCACACAGAAGAAATGTTCATATTTATGAGGCACTTTTTTTGCCAAATGAGTATTAACATAAGCTGCTGTAACTCTGTTTGCCCTCACTTACTAATGGAAAGATATTATCCTAAAACTGTTTTATAAATGAATTTCATTCTTACATAAACAAACAAATCTGTGCCCTTAGCTCGCGTGGATAACTCGCATCCAGGCATCCTCACCCACACGGCTCGTCCGCATAAAGGACGGTGACACTTTAAACGGGGATTTTATTTGGGCAAAATGTATCGCATGCACAGTAATAGCAAACAGGACGACGGCAGTTTAGTAAAGGTGCCAGCAAACATAGAGCAAAGCGTCATAGATGTACGCCGTTACGAAGCAGAACTCAGTAACTTGTAAGGTAAACGCTCCAAAAAGCTTCTGGAACATGTTTTCGCGGTTTGAGTTGCTGCGCGCCGTCAATCCCCCAGTCCGCCCGCCGCTGGTTTGTAATCAAAGAAGCGGTATTCTGCCCCATTCTCCAGCAACCTTCACAAGACTGCGTAATCACACGGTGGAGGTGATGTAATGATAGGGAAACACCAGCAATTAGACACCTGCATAACAACTTAATCCGTTTCAGGAACTCACACCTTTCGAGTTTGGTAATGCAACGCTGCTTTCACATAGTTAACTTAAAAAAGGGAACGTGCAGGTACACACGGCAACACGTGCATTTACGCTATATATGCATCATTTTTTTTTTTTTATTTCCGACTCTCGAGCTTCCCGCTGACGGCTGATGTCAGGTCAATCTGTCAGGAGTTTGTTGTATTGCGACCGAAGCAGCGTGTTGTCCCATTCACTCTGCGACTGTCTGACAATGTGAAACTGCAGGGGGGGGCCGTGTTGACAGAACACATTATGGAGCTTTAGGGGGGGAAGGTCTGGGAGGAGCAGACTTTAAATTGGTAAACCTCTTAGAAGACGTGAACTTTTACGAGCAAATGCCCAGGAGACTTAACCCTGCCCTTTCAAATTAATTAATTATGGTTTGCATGCATGTGTCTGCTTGGGGTAATGTCAGCGTGGACGTGTTATATGTAGGCGTGTGTGGGAACATGGATTTTGTGCGTGCGTGCCTGTGTGTGTGTTTGTTAGACACAGTCACGTGGCGCTTGAAATTTGTTTTAATCTTCTCTTAGGCTCAGCGGCAGTTTATCAACCCTCACCTTTTACAGGAGGAGGCCGGGTCTGACGTGACCGGCAGAGGTCAGAGATGAGGGCGTGTGTCTGCATTTCCAAATATCAAACGGCACATTCGTTCAGCACAGCCCAGTGTGCTGAAGGATTATCAGAAATTAGTTGAATTATTCCCTCGTTTTGAAATCACACAGAGGAAAACACAGTGGGAGACTGCGTGGAGTAATGAGGTAGAAAGAAGCAAAGGGAAGAAAAGTATAAAAGAAGAAAGAACAGAAATGGAATGAGGTGCAGGATGAAAGAAAATCTAGTTTCAAAAATCAAATGTAATGAAAAAAAAATAGGTGAACAGTAGATGTGGTTCTCTATGAATTAGGAAAATCAATAGTCTTTGTACAAAGAGACCAAGTAGAGGCCATCGCATTGACCTCTCCACAGGTTTCTATTCCCATAGCAACCGTTGCTACGATACTGTGTACAGCTCACCATGCTATAAATGTCCAAACAGAGAAACCCTGGTCGAAGCCCTGCAAGAGACACACTGAATATTAGAGCACATCGCTTATCGGCAGACAGAGATTACATTTTCATATCTTCAACTAAATATAAGACTTAAAGGCCTTGATTTATGGTTCCACAATTCATTGGATATTATTACTATTGTTTGTGAATTGCACCATTAAATATGTACCTTAGGCCTAACTTTTTTTAGCTTAATATATGTTTATATACAGGCGTTTCTCTGTTCCCCATTATTATTTCATAAAGTTCTTTTCTGGTTATTCTGCCACACAGCAACCCATAGGGAAGGGTGAGAGACAATGTGCCAGTTTTATTCATGGAAACATGGTAAACACACTTTTATTGGCCAAAACATATGCTCCTCAAACATATTTCTGGAAAATACTATTCATCTGGGAGGAATGAACATTAGGATTTGATGTATGTTCTAACCTAACCTATGCTCTTAAATAACATTAATTGCTTTCACTTTGCATCCCAGGTGAGAGAGAGTCCCTGATCAGGGCTTCCTAATGAGAAGGCTCCCTGCTTAATCCCATCGGGCTGCAGCATTATTCACCAATCCTTTGTCCCCATTGTCCCCTGTAAAGACCCTATAGCTGTGACGGGCTGTGAGAAATATCTGGTTCAGTGAGTGAAATATGCGAATTCTGCAGCAACAACACTATAGAGGAAGCACGGTTCAACAGGCATCTTTCAATCGTCAAAGATGTGTAGATTGTTTATAGGGCTGTCATTGGATTTAAGCACTAAATTGTGATTAACCGCATGAGTGTCCGTAGTTAATTTCATTTATAGTAAAGGAACATCTTTCAAGTGTTCACGCTGTCATCAACGTGGGAGTGGATCAGATATACACGCTTTATGGAAATGTTCATTTAATTCTTGAAAACCAATTAACAACAGAAAACCGTGACATCCGTCAGAACCCTCATGGGTAAAGCTTTAAAAAAAACAATATTCAAGAAACAAGAAAAAAAAATCATAACTTAGCGCTAACTCAATCCCAAACAAGCAACAGATGGGCACACCGGCCAGCTACATTTTCCATTACTTCAGTGCTGATTAAAGCTCGCTCCCTGGATCCCTCACTTACAAAACCCAAATCGCACGGTGTAATTGTGTCCTACCTCACATCGGGGGAGGGAAAAAAAAAAAAAAAAGGCTCACAAAAACATCCCCTCATGCCCTGGGATAGAAACAGGAGAACATAAATGAAAGCAAACAATAAAAGCGTGCAGGAAGCTGCAGGAAGGAGAGTATGAGGAAGAAGAAAATGACTCCGGCATCACGCAGGTTGTCTATCATTGGATACGGTGGCGGCTCTTGATGGAAAGTCAAGTGCAGTGATTGGATGCCTGGAAACTTTGGACTCGTCATAGCAGGAAAAAGTGCAGGCGTGAGTAACAGGATTAATGATGGCTCTGTTCTATTCATGTGTCCCAGGGAGAAGTGACAGCCTGCATGCACAACGCTAGGACCGTTTATCATTTTAGTATTTAAACCTGTGCGTTTTAAATGTGAAACGTCAATTTTAATAAAAACTAAATATTTGAAGACTGAAAAAAAAAGTAACAAGTCAAAAGTTCTTCTTTTCAAACTTTTATTTCAGGCTTGGATATCTTCTTAACAACCAAATATTGTGAAAATCAACCAGCTACATCGGTTGCTTTTACGTTTGCAGAAGAAAGGGAGAGGTGTTGTACAAATGGGCAGCCGCCCAAACAAATTTGTAATGCATGGATACACAAAAAAAGAACAGTGAGGCCTATCGAGCCTAATTAGAAGTCAAAGTGTGACAGAACAGAACGCTGAATATTCCATGTCAAGTCGACCCCGTCCTCTCTCCTCCCAGACGCCCTGAGACTACCAGCTCACTCCTCGCTTCCCCAAAATACAAACTATCCTAGCGAGCGATCCAGCAAAAATTCACCTAACTCTGTGAACAGAGGGAGGGCAAAGAACAGGAGATGGGGCTTGAATAAATGCAAAGCAACGTGATCTGAAACCACAGGGCTGAATGTAACCTTTTGCTCAGGAGGACAGTGTTGTTAGAGAAGCCAGAGTCATTTACACTACCTGTCCTGACAGGAGCTGCTACTCCCATTAGTGGCAGTGCTGACTTCTACAAATACAGTGGGGTGAGAAGGAAGGGAAAAAAAAACACAAATGCCAGAAAATTAAATAATAGATATTCACCAAATTCCAATTTAATTTCCTCTCGCCGAGCCGCGGTAACGAGAGAAATTAATACGGACGCGAGCGGAGCATTTAAAATTGAGGGCAGGCAATAGCGGAAACTAAAGACCATCTTTGTTTTGAAAGATCAGTCGTGAAAAATAAATCGGCAGTAAAATGCTGGCACTTTTGCTGTCCACTAAAGTAGGCACTAACCCAGACATACTGTAGCACTCTCCACCAAGTGTGCCTTATATAAATGGTATTAGTATATCACGGCTTTAAAGCTGCATTTCAGCCCTGTGCATCATGTCTAACATGGTACAGATGGGATATATATATGAATGTATATGTAACACAATACATATAGTGCTATATAGTATTTTAATAGAAGACTGCTGCAACAGGAAATTTGCACAAACATCAATAAAGAC
Organism: Eupleurogrammus muticus; assembly: GCA_036785175.1. Lineage (NCBI taxonomy): Eukaryota > Metazoa > Chordata > Actinopteri > Scombriformes > Trichiuridae > Eupleurogrammus > Eupleurogrammus muticus. The sequence goes on from JAYKQN010000006.1 coordinate 9,044,601, forward strand.
ACCAGACTTCTTCTTCCTTCTATTTCCTGTCACTCCCTGTGTTTGTAGTACCCGGGGAAAGAAGGGGAGCAAAGAGAGAGATCTCTGCCTTTCTTTCTGCCTAAAGCTAAACCCATCCATCACCGGCGATGTCAACGCAACTACCCTACAGCGCGTAGAAGCGCGGTGTGTGTACACCCCGTCTGCAGGTCTGAATTAAATCCGTGATCAGAGGTGTTACCTGGGATTAATGCAGGTGGCTCCATTGTACACAGGAGGCTTTAGACAAGGAATCCGGCACCAGAATCATAGCCACATCTATAGACATCAAAGAAGTGGGGATAATAGAGGAACGACAGCCAGAGAATAAGTACTGTCTCCATGGCAGCCGGTGATGGAGGCCCTGCCCTCTGAGACCATTACAGCATCACATCTGGTCTCCTCAACTTCCTTGCTTCCTCATTTCTAAAGAATGAAATGACATTTTACAGTGTGTCAGGACATAATAAAGAGACATACAATAGTCCCTTCCCGTGCCTCAGTGTGACTTTCTGATTAATTTATCCATCTCAGGTTTAAACTGAAACGACATACCACATATTGCTATACAAACCTATGCAAATGTCAGTTGGATATATATATACACAATTTGTCCCTAACACTTGCAGAATATACTGTTTATTTACTGCATATGACAATGAAGGATAATGACAATGCTCCCATGTATCACAGTGTTATATACTGTAACTCTGGAATCAGAAAGTGGAAAAGCAGATTAAATGCTTTGAGAGGTTTGTACAGGCAACGATGTACCCGACACAAATTTCTCTGTGAGTAATGGATAGTCTGGAGTGTCCAAAATCCCCGGAGCAATAAAGAAGAGATATTGTTGCAAAATCAGTGGTAGGATCCCATTTTTGGGATGTGAGAGAATGGCCACGGTACCGTTGGGTATGAACTCCTGACCTGACCGTGTAAATTGAAGATCCAGGCCGCCTTTATTTTTCGCGCCACAGGGATTTTTTTTTAAATAAGGAATACGGTTCCTCTGCCTTTCAACCAACACTTGTCTTCACGACGATGAGAGAGAACTTTGCTTCCGAAGTGCGTCTGACAGAAAATGGAGGAAGGTGACTTACTAGCCACAGAACAGGGAGGGGGGAGAGAAAAAAAATAAAAGCAGAATAACCGTTGAAGCGTGAAAGTCTGAAAATGTTCTTTGCCTTTTTTCCCCTCTCGGAGCAAAAGAAAGCTTTCAAGGTCCAGAGATTGTGAAACATTATTTGTCATCTTCCTTTTTTTTTCCGCGGCACAAGGAAACCTGAAAAGCCACGGTTACAGCAGTTTAGTAACCATCCCATTTCAAAATTGAGGTCTTTTCAGATGTTGTGTGCCATTCAGACCTCCTGGGATTCTCTGCAGCGTGCTGTATGAGTCCCGCCATGTCTACGGGCTCAGTGAAATTGTGGAAAGCTTCTTTTTACTATACGCTGTCACGTTTTTCTTCCTCTACCAGCCATAGCTTACCGGAACCATGCGGAGTGTCTATCAGGCGCCGCTTGACGTCTCATCTGTTCTCATGCGACCAGGCCGTCCATCACACACCTTACGCTCGTTCCCCTTTCATCAAAACTTTATGTATCTATTTCTCTCATGTATTTCTTATATCTAGCCCCAACTCTGCATTCCAGTATGTTATGTTTGGTCTGTAATGTCTTCTGCAGAACGGAGCCTTTTAATGCAGCTGCAGCACAAGCGACACAATGAAAAAATCTGTGAGGCAGATGTTATAAACCGCTCACTTAATTTGATCCAGAACAGTTTTCCTCCATCATATTAGAGCTGTTAAACAGGACCAAGCGTTGTTACGTCTCCCCTATATAAAAACTCATCAGGCGAGCCTCCCCAGTCTATTGTCTTTACTCATCAGTGGATGAACAATAAACCTCTGGTGCTCCAGATATCCTTGATAGCTATCTTAACAAAAAAAAAACACAACACTACTGGGATTTCTCCTGTCAGCAGGCGTGTGAAGTGTACATTATGGTAATGCAAACCATCAGAAAAAATATTATATTTCTTGATTTTTACTTAACCTCCTTCCCCACCTCACCCATCTTCATCACAGCTCCAAGAGACAATTTAGACTCGTCCTTGGCTCAAAGGCAGCACTACTTGAAATGCCTTTAGATTTGGTGCACACACACACATCAAAGAGACCAGGAGCTTATTTTCAAGTATTTTGCACCCCGAGGCTAGGAGCTACTTCTGAGGCTGCTGTATTCCCTGTAAATAGCTCGGGTTTTTCTGTTCCACGGATCCCAGCGAAGCAGCATCTACCAGAGAGCTGTGGGCATGAGCCGCCGTGCTCTCCTATCACCAGAGGTAACAGGGAAAAAATCACTGTGCATAATAGTTCTGTCGATTGCTTTCCTGAGGTGTTGATCAGTAATGCTCTCAACAACTAAACTCAATCCAAGTCTGCCAGGGCGAAGGCATCCAGAGTATATTCTGCTTCTCGCCTTTGAAAGATCAAACTTCCCCGCTATATGTTTGATGGTGTTACCCTGTGATGTGATAGAAGTTTTTTTGAGCATTCAGTCTCTTTCATCCGAGGCTCATCTAGTGAGAAAATAAACACTAAAATACAGCATGTACTGTGAGGGATGATCCACAGCAAGGTGCAAAATAGTGCAATTGATTAGGAAAAAGGAAAAAAAAAACATAGATGGGCCAATGTTGAAAACTTTCCATTCTTTTTTTTTTCTTTCAAACAGCATCAATCGGCCATGAGGATACATACAGTGGTGGTGCCTTCACTTGTTATTAGAAATGTGCCTATCACGACATTTGCTATAGTCTGCTGTATCTGCTGCTTTGTCGAGGATCCTCCTCTCTGTACCGATGCCCTTGTTTGTAATGACTGCTGCCAGCAGCAATTCTGATGCCTGGAAGTGCCTAGCATCATTCATGATAAGACTACTTGCTGTGATTAGCCCTATGCCTTAAACCCATATGTATAAAAAATCATTTTAAATGTCCTTTAAAACCCATAAAACATCCATATTGACTCAGGGCTGCCAAGCTGTAGGGTGCCGCTAATCAGTTCACTCTACGGTCCATTTAGCCTCTGTGTCATTAAAGATAATACAAATAAAATAAGTGTTAACATGAAGGCACTTTGAATCCTTCCCTTGGAAAAAAAAAAATCTGCCTCCCCTCACCAACTGTCAATAATTTACACAAGATTTTCTTTCCCCCGTTTCCCACGCTTGCAGTGCATTTGTGCTGAACAAATTCCAGTTAATTACAAGGCAAATGGTACAAAATGTGCTCTGTGACCATTACAATCCTGTTTGCTATGCTCAGCAAGGACGCATCACTCATCACACCCACACAAACGCTATAGTACACATAGATACATAAGCACACGTAGATATAGAGACGCCAGCTAATACGCATCGCCTCCATCCACACATGGCTGAACACACACATACACACTGTTGACTATCTCTTCTGATTACACACACGCGTCGTTTTTAATCTCTCCACTTTGCACAGATGCAAAATCTCAACACTTTGCTCTACCCTCTCTTGACTTTGACCAATATTGTGAGATAGCAGTAGTATTCCAGCAATGGAACTTTAATGAAAGGTTTTGCAACGAGGCATATACGCTCGGTTGATCTAATGAGATCTCTAACTGTTCCTGCCATCTGCCAGACCCAAGTCATGACATTAACTATGCAGCCATGCTAGGTTCAAATCTATTCTGATACAGAAAGCCTCATCCGTTCTGTGTCGTGTTCTGATGCACAAACGAATGCATGGAAATCTGCAGCATGACACCAGAGTGACAACTTTCAGTAGCATTATAGATACATGGTAAAGTGGCTAAGCAGCACGCTATAAAACATGGTTTAAACATTATAGTGTGTCCTCGCAACTGAAAACTGTGCCCTCCTCTTTGTCTAATGTAATGTTTTCTCATTGATTTCACAGAGCTTTTTAGCAGTATTGACATGCCGGTATATAAGGCCTTGCTGTGAGTCAAACTCATCTGCAGTTTTCGAGGGTGCCATTGTTCGCCTGGCTGGGGAGAGGTCACTGGGAGGGAGGAGAATAAATGTGGAGTGATTGACTAGTCTCTGTTGGAGAAATGAGTTCTCCATTCATTCCCAGGCTTCCAGAGGTGAGACGTCCTTCAGGAAAGTAAACACAATCTGACAGGGCCCCCGCAATAGACGCGGAGGCGCAGCGTGGCACATGGCACTTTGTTCCACACTCGTCCCCCCTCCTGCATCCCGCCATACGCTGTGCACGATGACCAGCAACACCTCGAGTGGATCTGGACACTTATTTGGACTATTCTGGTGAGTTTTCACCGTTTTGCAGACATACGCAAATATCACAGTCACACTTACACCCGTCTATAGTTAAATCAGGATGTAAGAATCAAGAGAGATATAGTGATCACACATATATAAGTAGGGGCCAAAAATTACACTTATTAAACACCAAATGCTGCTAGATGATGTACCAAAATAGTACATAGTAGATGTACCAACTGTAATAAAATATGAAGGAAATTGCTTATGTTTGTTCCTATACATTGTTTTAATGTACAGGGCTGTAAAACTGTACCATTAAACTGTATGAGTGCTATGATCTGAGGTGATTACAGTTGATATAGTGAAGTTCATTATGTACTGAAACTATATGTGATACCAATATGTGTGCGAGTATGTGATATGACAAAAAGGTAATTTATTATTTTGCCTGGAACAATATGCATGGCCGATGGAGTTTTTCCCCCATCTACCAGTCCCCAGTCAAAAAGTTAATTTGGCACACTGCAGACGAGGATATTAGTGCAGCTCCCTCTGTAGGCGCTCAGCCCAGGTCCTACCAGATTCCAGGTCCCTCCTGGAAAGCAAATTGAAAACTGGAGCTCCCATCAGAGACCAGATTATGCTCTTTTTCCCCGACATGCTTAAATTGCAGTAATCTTGAATGCAGATCACATCTGCAGCTAATTGATGGATTTGCCAGAGGATCCGAGAGTGGTTGGGCTCCACTGTGAGCTCCTGTTTATTTTCAGCGGGCAGATGCTTTAACCCTTTCCTGGCTGCGGCCGGCGAGGACGCCAGGCCGGTGGAATCTTGGAGCTGGTGGCATATTGTCATCAACTGTGACATAACTGTCCAAATGCTTCGCCTAATATTCGCCCACAAGCTCTGCCTAATTAGAGAGAAAGATGTGCCAGGGTTTCTGTTGTACATTGGTTTGCATGAATAATTCAAAGCATATGAGCCTTGCTGTTGTTCTTCAGGCCCTCTCTTGCCATTCGTGGTAGGAGCTCCAGTGAGTGTAAGGGGGCCTGCCATGCACTCGTGGAAATATGCTTACAGAGAAAGTAGCTCGTCACAGCATTGTCACAAGCAGTCCTATTAAACGGAGCTAGCAAAGTTTGCTTGCAGGCCGAAGAGGCCGAACACATCAGTAGTCACAACTGTTCTGCTGCCACATCTGCAGACAAACAACTTACTTTACCCACAGCTACACAAAGTATATCAGCTCTTAGGCAAATTTATGCCAAATTGTGCTCTCACATGTAATAAACACTTTCCATGAGTGTGGGTGCACGTATCTGTGAGAGACGTTGAAATAAAGAGGAAAGTATATGTTGCGTGAACACCTTGCCACATGTGTTGGTATTTTTTGCATGTGATTGCACAAAAAAAAAAAAATGCAGGAGCGCTGTATGTGTTTGGGATTGTGCCGCTTGTTGTGCTAGTGGCGAGCAATGATCTATTTTTTCCCATTATCCTGCTGCATACGTGTGGTTCATTTACATTCATGGTTATCCAGATAATGAAGCTTTCAATCCGGGGGATCCTGTGGTGAGAACAATGAACCCAATTACCTCCTGCCGCCTGTGAGATGGGATGGCAGACTCCGAGACAGATGGGAGAGGCTACACTCGGCCGGCAATCCAATCACATTCATCTCGCTCGCTTCCTGCTTCCCCTGTTCATGTGTTCTGCAGCAACTTATCAACAGGCAGGGGCCAAAGAACCTGAGATCATTACATCACACACACGCCAACGATTCCGCAAACGCACACACACACACACACATGCACAAACACACTCCCCGAGGTCCACTCGACCCCTCCGATCTCACCCTTCCGTTCCCCCAGCGCTACAGTGCACCTCCACGCCTCACGCTGATCTGAAGAGCTCAGGTATTTAACCGGCTGCAGGAGGAGGAGCAGGGTAAGGAAAGGGTTTTAACGGGCGACCAAATATCTACCTCAATCTCAATCTCGTTATCAGCGAGCAAGGGTCTGACTAAGACCATTCTTAATTAATTATGCAAGACAATCAAGTTTCCTTTTTTCCAGATAATATTTCAGTTATATGCTTCAGCTGAAATCATTCAGAAATGTGGCCAGCGAAAGTCAGTGGCCACGTTATTGGCTTTTGTTGTAGATGTGCAACATGACGGAAGAAACGGGAAATAGTGTTGATCAAGAGGGCTAAGCAGGCTTGAGGAGCATCTTTTTTGATCACGCCCCTGATGCAATCCTATGTAATGAAACCGGTAAAGATGGCTGTTGAATGAGCTTCATTACAACCGATGATGGGGCCACGATGACAGGGATTTCCTAGATGATGATGTTCAGTGGTAAAAGTAGATGCAACAACAAACATAACTGGTTTTATACAGTATAAGGTCATATCAGTGCTCCTTTTCTGCCAGACATTGTGCAGCATTGGAACAGCTTATTTTTTTAGGTTTTATTGGTAAAAAAAAATTGTATAATGCAGCTCCTCTAAGACAGAACTTGACATTCAACTGTGGCCAATGATAGAGAGCGTGGCTGAACCTAGACGGTGCTTGAGGGAATGTATTCCACTACTAGATAATTAGCCAGTGATTGCGTGAGAGCTGATACCAATTCTGCATAATACTCCAATATTTTCTGCATATTTAATGCAAAATATACCCTTATCTCATATTCTTCCCCCCTGACAGCCCCTAATTTTGACACTGTGATCAATAGTAATTGACTTAGTGATCAATGTGTCTCCTGAAGTTTTCCATCAGGCCGCGCTGCCACTCAGTTGTGTCCACACCATTGTGTGGCGGTGTATGGTTTGTTAGTGGGGATCTGCATGCTAATGCTTACAGCAGCTCCCCTGAGTGGCATGTAGGTGTTTTTATGTTAATGAATGTCAGGAGATGAGCTCTCGTTGGTCATCCCTGGGTACACACAGGTGTGAAGGTACACACACTCGCGCACCTGCCCACCCATGCATGCCTGCTCTTGTGCGCACACGCAAAACACACACACACAAAACACACACACTGAGAGTCTGCACACCCACTGAACCCTTGGATGCATTATTGATAAGCTACTAATTACGCTTGTTGCAATTTCAGCTGACCTTTCCCGGGAACATCTCGGATCATTATAAGCTGCATTCTCTCTTGATATTGCAAAGGTAATCTACAGTCTTCCTCTCCCCTGCTCCCCGTCTACCCCCGACATCCCACACTGCCTTCGATTCGCTGCTCAATGAAGATGTGTTACTCCATCCCAAAATGCCAGCAGACATAGTTGGAGAGGAAGATACAGGAAGAAAGGGGGGAAGGAAGGGAAAAATAGGAAATTATAAGGATATGGTGCAGGTTTTTAAAATTAATATCAATTTTATACCCAAACTTTTTATGCATAAACTCTGTAGAATATGAGAAACAAGAGAAGCAATGAGTAAAATGATTGTCGAGAGTAGCTCTTGAAGGTTATGGTTTGACAATTTCAGCCTCACAGTGTGATCTCATCCTGTTAAAGGTTCAAAACGACACCACCTTGGGTTATTGGAACCGTTTGCATGTCATTATGGTACTTCAGTGTGAAACATTCCCATCATAGTTTACCATTACGGCAAATTGTTAACGTAATGAGTCTGTTTAAAGTGGCCCTGCTCAAAAAGCCATTGCTCTTAAAGAATCCAACATGTTTGGAAAAGATCAAATGAACAGAGTACCATATGTGGACAAAAAGAATCTGCAGAACTCCATATAGTATGATAGCATTACTTTCAGCCTCTACATAATAGATTTTTTGGGGCTGAACAGCAAGCCAGGAAAGACTAAGCCTCTTATTTTTGTAATACAGCAGTTACTTAATAAAAGTTGCCCCCTATAAAATGTTCGTTCAATCATGTCATGGCCTTTAACGCTCAAGCTATCGATCTGAATTTTGGGTCATTTACATGAATCTACTTTCATTTATAAAATGTAGTGCAACTTGTGTAGGCAGGAAGGCGCATGTCTCAATCCCCTAAGTACAGCTGCAGTCTGGGTGCACAATGCTATTGTTTGTCATGTTTCAGTGCATATATATGTGCTATAGCCTTGGTAAATCGGGTCTAGACAGATGATGATCCTCCTACGCTTTTATCTCAAAAGATGCATTCAGTAAATACAAGCAAAACACCGAGCTGTCTGTAGTTGGCTCACTGTGCTCTCACCATCTTTCTGTGCAGTATGTAAATATAGAAAATAGGTTAACTAGAAGCATGTTCCAAACCCGCATATAAAAACTTAAACTTCCTGCATTTTATTGTTTACCAAATGCGACAAAGCCTGACTAGACGCTTGTGCCCACTGCAGTGCTGAAAAAGCAATTAGAAACTTTTTTTTTGCCTGGGGAACATGCAAACTTAAGCTTTATGACATTAATAACTTTCCCCAGCACTTCCAGTAATTCCCAAAGTGTCTATTAATAATACGTGAGAGTACAGAAAAAAAAGGTCAATATTTACTGAGTGAGCCGTCTCTGATCCTTGATGTAAGACTTTGTTCTTTTGATTCTCTGAAATGTAGTTTTGGGAGACATTTGCTCCTGCTGCTATTGCCAATCTTGACTTAACCATCCAAGATCACAGGCATAAATAATTGGATTCTGTTACAAGTTAAGATCTAAGGTCTTTGCAAATGAAAAAAAATAAACATTTATTTTCACAAACTAATAAATGCTACAAAAGTTAGGAGGAAATGCCTCTCTGCTGTGGTAGCAGGTGTATTTTCAGGTTTGCATGTCATAAAAAAATACAACTGCTGTGTGAAGGTCATGGTGACAAATCTCTGCAAGAGTTTCAATCTCTTTTAAAAGGCACTATATTATGCAAAATGCACTTTTCATGTCTTTTGAACATACATGCGTGTCCCTGGTGTGACCAGCGCTTCTCTCTCTCCATCTAGTAAATGTTCATGCGAGCGTGCCGTTTAGATTTGTATCCCCTTATGACCTACTGGAAATTCCTCGGAATCAGTAACAGCATTTCCTATGAACTTTTATGATTGAAATGACATCTATAGGCCTAGTGGATAAAATTCAACTTGACCTACAGATGACATTTGAACCATAAAAGTTCATAGGAAACGGCATTACTGGGTTTCACATTACTGGGATTTATACAGGTTCCTGCTCTTTCTGCTGGTGGCTGCACGCAGCAGTCTTCATGTCCTTCCATCATCCGAGGAAGCAAAAACACCTGGATTCATTCTATTTGAATGAGAACTTCCCCACACTGACTGCAAACTGCTGGATGTAACACCGGTTCTAGGAGCGTATGCAGAGCGCTCACTTCAGAACTGCTTTCCTAACGAAGGCCATGTAGCAAGCACGATTTGTTTCAAAATTCAGGGATGGATCAATACGGGCTGTCTGTGACCTGACTTCTAACATGGAAGCTGTAGGCTTTGCCATGTTTTATGCTGTTTTACCTTTAGCATATTAGCCACTTGAATTTTGGCATGCTGTGTGGCTAATATGGCTGGCGTTGAAGTAATGTTGGAATATTGAGGGGTAGCCAGGAGACAGTGTGTGAGGGTTTAGCCTCATTTGAAGCCAACTAAATATCTGCAGTAATCGTTTGGATGGCGTTTTTTTTCACGTTGCTCTTTGGAGGAACTTCAGACTGCAGAGCTAGTTAGCCCCACTTTGTTATTATAAGCCTGCGTAGCGGCGTGCAAGTTGGAATTACGCGGAGCACTCGAATGCAGCATAACCTCACACATGTTGACGGATGTTGATCTAATGATAGCGGTTAAACCATGTTGTGCTCAAGTGATTTCAGTTGGAGTCCCCACCAATACACAACCCCCACAGTGTGAAGTAGACTGGATGAACAGTTCCGGAGATGATGTCAAGGACGGACAGGCGTACGGACAGAGAATTCGTGCTTTATAGTGAGACCGGAGCAGTGGTCGTTCGTGATGGGCCAATTGCTTGGCCCCCAGAAGTGCTGCTTGCAGCATTCTTGGGAAGCGCTCATCCGATCGACTCGACACTCAACACTGCACTCCCTTGACTCCTCAGCAATACATCTGCCAAGTGTGAAGTTGATCTGATGGACGGTTCTCACGATATGCAGATAGATGTCATTCATATGCATAGAGATAGAAAGACGATTACACTACAGTCTCACTTTTTGGTCAAATTACACAAATTCTCTTTTATATGGTGATCCCAAGACTTAAAAAGTTTAAAATTTATAGGCCAAAAATAAAAAAAAATTGTAGTTATATGACTGAATAATGCACAGAAGATATAGGACAGACAGATGCACATACAGGCTTAGTGAAGTTGCCATGAAGATAATGAATCAAAAAGAGATGGTCAAACTGCAGGACTCTGTTTTACTTGGCTGTGTTTTCTCTAACTTTTATTAGCACCCAGCAGCGAACCCGCTCAGACCATAAAGCTGCAGTGGCCCGCTGTGGCGGCGTGTGTAAAGTCCATCCTGATCCACAATTACACTTGGCATTACTGTAACACTAGTATTAGCGACGCCGCCACAGCTCCGTCGCAGTTCCGATATGAATATGACCACTGTCAACAGCCCGTCGGTCGCTCCTGTTGCGGTCATATAATCTTGTATCGTATCACGGCCAGAAAGCCACAACCTCCAGAGTGAGGAGCAGCGGCTCATTTGCATAGACACAGAAATGGCCCATTGAGAACAGGAGTGAAACAGAGGGTACAGTTACACAGCATAATTTAAGTGGCATTTTCAGCAAAAAAATACATGTTTTGGGGACCTCAGAGACCTATATTAACATGTAGAAAAGGAGGATAATATGCGACCTTTAAAAGTTCACCAGCTTTTATCCTTCCACCTCCACAGTGTTCGTGTCTCTCATAGCCTACACACAACACACAATTTCACAGATTCTGCAGTTCTTACTCAGAGAAAAAGAGTCTATATGGAGCACGGGTATTTCTAGGATTTGAGGACAGTGGGGGCTTAGCCCAGACCTCCGAAGAGAAGGTCCGGGAGGGATCCTTCCCTAGAAATGTGTTTTTGATAAACAGCAGCGTAGCTGCACTGTTCACCTCTCCATCACCTGCCCTGTATCTGCCCAATCCTCTGGTGTCGGGGTTGATTTTAGAATTTTTAAAGCAATGAATAACATGGACGATTTTGTCATAAAGAAATGCTATAGCAATGCAATATGTTCCGTAGAAAGGCTGTGACTTAATATTTTGGTATATAAGTATTTTTTTAAATATATATATATATATAATTTTTTTTTAATAAAAACAAATCTCTTCTCTTTGAATCTGCCTCTCTTTCTATCTCTATTTCTCAGACACACACACGTACACGTCTGCAGCTGTCTTGTTTATGGAAATTTGATTTATTTACGAGACAGATCCCGCTAAAGGACAATAAAAGTACGCTGTGGGATCAGAGTCTGGCCCGCTAGACAACAGCACTTACCATTACGATGCAGATACAGTGATTTCTCTTCATCATGATTAGAGGTGCCAAACCTGATTCGTATCATAAATCAACCGGCAATTTCGAAGATTACTGAAAAAATGACCACATAGGCTACTTCCTGTTGCAGCTTCAGGTTTACATTAAAATCATTTTTGGAGCTACACTCGAAACGTTCAGGGCTTAAGTCCCTACAAAAATGACACCAATGCTACAGCGTTAAAGAGTTACTCAGCTCTTCCATCTCAATCTGATTTTTTTTCCGGTGATGGGAGCTGACTCGGAACCAAAATAAATAGATAGAAGGGGGGGAAAAGGGCTGGGAACAGGAGTTTGCTGGCAGCGCTGTGAACCAGGTGAGCCGGTGCGGGTGGGAATGACACCAGCCAAAGGATTAATGGTCCCAGGGGAAGCCAAGGTAAGCCCTCTGCTTCTGCCTGACATCTTTGTACTTGTAAGAGCACAGAAATTAGCCAGGCAATGCACTGAGTAATGGACAGGGCGCTTCCATCAGTCCCATTTAACAATGCATGCAAAGCCAAGAGAGGAAAAATGCCGGGAAACGAAAAAAAAAAAAAAACAGTAAATGTTCTCTCCCGAGCATGTGCTCAGAGTTGCATGGAACAGTTCATCACTGGAGGCCTAATAGAAATATGACAGTTACGGCCTGTCTGTTAAATTACATGCATTAAACATCAGCCTCATAGATACATTTGTTTGCTGTTTTTCCGTCTTTTTTTTTAGGGGGTGGTGAGGGGGGGGGCGTCATTGACATTATCAAGCCTCCGTTTGGAATCATTTATAGACAAAAAACATTACTTGCACTAAAAACTTTGCTGGACTGACTAAAAAGAAACTAAACCAAAGTAATAATAAATTTAACAGCAGATTCTTTGTTTGGCCCCCGGTTCCCTGCAACAACAGCATTCCCCTTTTCAGCCTTTTTTCTACTGGATCCATAAACAATGATGGAGGTACATGCATTATGTATGTATTTTCCAGATAGACAGCCCTTTTAATAAAAAACCTGGGACAACATTTCATGATCAGACCGAAGGAGAGCCTGGGCCTCTCCAGATGTTCACGTACTGGATCATACAGACGTGGGCCCTCCGCTCAGGAGAGACTTATGTCTGGGCACACACCACATGTCAGTGACGCATAAGTCAGATGGTATCACAACATGCTCAGATTTACACACACACACACACACACACACACACACACACACACACACTAAGATCATGGTCACATATGCGCCATTCCTCTTATTTTAAAGCAAAAATAATAAGCGGCTTTTCACGAGCCTTTCTAACATTTTCCTTCACTCCGTTTTACTTATTGCATCAATAACCCATTTACCAAAAACACTCCCAACCTACAAATGCACTAAAACATGCTGAGTATGAAGTATATCTGTAATTTTGCCTCTGGCGGCAACATTTACTGTGAATTTATGTGTGTTATGGCCACAACAAAAGAAACATTTGGCTCAAACTTGTGGCCGGCAACATATAAAGAGGACGCCATACCCGAGGATTAAAAGGAAAAAAAAAAGAGAGAGACAGAGAGAGAGGTACATTGTAATCCACAGTGTGGACAGGCTTGCTGGTGGAACTTGGCAAATTCATCATAAACCTGCTTCCCGAAGGCGACTCTCTGCGGCTGCACGAAAATACAAACAATCTGTTATGTGGGAATGTCACCGTATTCTTTTCCACCTCGCCGCCTTTGTATGTTGTCGTACTTTGATGACTGGCATCATGTATTCCTGAACGTCTGTTTTCTTTACTAGGTCACTATCTCGGACAATGGGTCGGATTCGCCATATCCAAAAATTGTCATAGCTAGCTAAGCACATAAGTTAGGATGTCCCCCCTAAACAACATTTTCTCATTATCAATTAGACTAAACTATACGTAAGCCTGCCTCAGTTTCATTCCCTAATCTCCCAGAGACATACCTCCAAAGTCCTTTTTCAGCAGAAACCGCACACTTCTCCAAAAGCACAACCCAAACTGTCTTCCCTCAGTCCTTTCCACACCTGCCACATGGGAGCGAGCCTCTGCTGGCTTTGCGTGAGAGGCAGAAGAAGTTAAGAAGTACAGAATCCATCCTTGGCAGAGACGGGGGGGTGGATGGATGGAGGAATGACGGGATGTGGGGTGATAGGGGTCTCCCAGCTGTCTAAGACCCGGGCTCGTCCCAGCACACTGGTTCCCACTAATGACCAGAGGCCCTGAGCTCCCGCGGCCCCCCCAGGGACGACAGCTGCTGCCGTCCCCGGGCTTTTCCGCGGGCTTTGAAGGGGACGTGGCAGCCGTGGAGCTGGCGATGCTCCTGCCTAGCGGAGCAGCAACTCGGGGACGGGGACAGACAGCCTTGTTTTGCCAGCAGGACGGCTAAGCCTGCTGAAACCCCATCCAGCCAATTACTCCCTCCAAATGCCAAGCTGGCTTCTCTAATGGAGAAACTGGGGACCGCACACTGTTAGGCCCCCACTCGCTGGTTCGCGGGTTTTTTTTTTTATAGGTAAGCGGCAACACCACCACACTTCGGGTCAGACGTTTGTCGTGTCTGTCCTGACAGTTTGGACCTATATGAGACAGAAATCTCAGTTTGATTCCTTCCAAACCAATTTGCTTAAAAATGACAAATCAGTTTGGAGCACTTGTTTCTCTCTGTCGGCCATCTACTCGCACATAGCCTCTGGTAGGGCTTACCCTTTAGACTACTTGCAGGAAAGGAGGAACCGCTGTATAGAAAAGTAGTGAACGCGGCCAGGCTGGAGGGGGTGGACGCCTGGGTTGGACTACTTAGTCATTCTATCCACATTTCCACTGTTCAGATAAGCACCACACCGCCTCAAGTGAGCCTTCCCCTCCATCGACGGCGTACATACTGTATACTTTAACGCAGCTAATTTGTGCGAGACTTGCAGCACTTGCACACCATTTAGAGATACACTTCAGATTTCACTAGAGAACCAGTGGGCCGTGTGGTGGGATGGAGGTCATAATAAATAGAGCTGCCACAACCCAGGAGAAATACGGTTTAAATATGTATTGTTTCAGCAGCCGGTGTTCTCAGTCAAAGCTGCTGAAGTAGCAATCAGCTCTACAGTTATGGCAAATGTATTGTAGCAGCCGTGTGTAAATACAGTATAATGAGAAGAGTTGCTGTGCCGCGCAATCAACAAAGATCTTATTATGTCCTTTGATTTAATGTTACAGGAATACTTTAGCTTTTCTACGGCGTTTTCTAAACCGCAGGATTCAGTGAAACTGAATCGGAGAGACATATGAAATTACAAGCTGGGAAAATTCATTTTGTTACATGTGACAGCTTCTGGACTGTTCTCTTTTCCCTCTGTGTTTACAAAACAATTTGTGAGGGTCCGCTGAACCAACTTTCCTCTAACAATGTGTTATCAGACAGAGAAAAACAAGAGAGAATCAATAGGACCTGTGGTCATGTATAATTTGCAGGGCCAGCACCTGGCTGCCAAGAAATAAAGATTTTTTTTTGCAGGGAGGGGGGGGGGCACGTTGCATTCAAGGATATTGGACAATTTTGTTGGGAGGTAGATGGCTATTTTCACCAAATCCTGGCTGCAGGTCAGCTGAAATGATTGGATCTCTGTAAGCTCTGTGGGTGCACACGGCACTGTCCCCGTGTAAACAGGAGGCCTGGATGTGTTCCTCGCACTTCTTTTTGCGTGTTACAGTATGTTTATATCCATGCAAAATCAGGGTTTTGGACACACTGACAAACTGCACCTTGCAGAAGTCACAGCCAAACCACATTGGCAGTAAAATAAATCTTTTTAATTGCGTGGAGAATAGTGTGCAAATCTCAGCATTTTTTTCCCTACGAACCATCTCTCTCTCTAACCGTGTCTGTTTGTGTGTGTGTTTGTGTGTGTGTGTGTGTGTGTGTGTGTGTGTGTGTGTGTGTGTGTGTGTGTGTGTCAGGTCCGTTGGCAGGCTGTGAGGCGGCCTTGGCTAGTCAGAGAGCTCTTCTCCCTAAACCAGCTGGGCCCTCCTGTCTCTCTCCAAAGCAGTCAGGGCAGACCACATGGTCTCACCCCCACTTTCAAAAGTGCCATTCAGCCTCACACAGCCAGACACACACTGACACGGACACACGCACACACACACACACGGACACACACAGGCATGCACAGACACGCACAGCAGTATGAATGCAGTTAGAAGCCAGACTTCATACGTATTTGCAAGTAAATGCCTGAGCTGGCAAATTCACAATCTGCCTTTTACATATTTCATTAAATACTACATGCATTAAACTCGTTATCTTAATATTTATTTAACATTATACGTTATTTACTTTCTATTATAGAGCTACTCTATACAAATAGCCTATTTCTCTTCATGTGGTGTCTCGATGTTTCCCTAAATTAAAGGTATGAAGAAAAAGTACTTTTTGATTTTGGTCTAAACCATAAAAATTATGGTTAAATAGTTCTAGTTCGCTCTAGTGATTCCTCCAGGCAGGGTCCTAATAGTATTGGTTGTTGTTCACATCTGCATGTCTCATAGAACACCGAACACCAGCCTCAGACATGTTAAAGTCAAATCAGTGCAGCGCCTTATGTACAGACAAATCCCATGTTGGCACTTTGCATTGTCAACAGTGTTATTCTGCAAAACAGCCGAACTTTTGACCTGTGCCGTGTTTGGCGGAGGACCCCTCCGCTCCCAGAGGTTTGTTCTATCAGTCTCTCTGGATGAGGTCGCAGAGGTGGTCAGAGATAAAGAGATGTGTTGCAGGGAAAAGGCAGAGAGGAGGAAAGCGTGGGGGGGGGGAGAGCGAGACGTTGGGAGGACCAGGTCATACGGTGGGCCCCGGGACCTGGTGGTGGAGGTAGTGCACTTCCCCTGAGCTACATTTACCCTTTAGCTGCAGTCAGGCAACCAGGCTGAGTGGACAGAGGTGGGGGGGTTGGGGGGGTTTGAGACAAGTGAGCTGGAGAGAGAAAAATGTAGCATTGAATCCTAATGTCAGATCAGAGCCGGGCAGAGCGGCGAGGAGCTCCCTCCTGCCAGAAGCGTACCAACATGCATCTGTATCCAGGGTAAAATATTGTGATCTTTGATTATTTCCTCTTTCACCTTTCATTAATGTCATCCAGATAGAAGGCGAGGCGGCTCGACGTGCACACACAAGAGCAGAGGGTATTTCACAGGCACACGGGGTGAGATAGCGCGGGGCTCTGACAGGACGCTTTGTTTCCTCCGTGCTGCCGCTGCGCCGTTGCTTCTCTGCAGCTGCGGGTCACATTTATTTCATGCTGAAATTGAGATTCCCGGAGCTCATCTTCTGCTTTTTTTTTTTTCGCCGTCTGGTTTTTCGGGTTCGCGCGATAAGACGGAAAACAGACAATTCGCCCTGATCATGTGCAATTAAGGCAGGGAGGACATTATTAAATGTTACTAGACAAATCACGCGTTGGGTGCAATCAGTCTCCCACAGCCACGCGTAAAAACTAAATGATATGTCGCGTGACGGTGATACGAGAGGTTGGAAACAACTGCAGGAGGGGAGAAGAAAAAAAGAGGAGGGTCAGGTGGAATAAAGCAATATCATTAAAATCCTCACAGCATGATTAATATTGATATTTGCAGACACATATTAGATCATCATGATAGATTGGCAAATGTGTGCAAAACCACATAAAATATTAAACTCATGCACTGAAACAACAACAAAAAACGCTATTCTGCTATTCCACCCTAATTATAAGACAAAACCTTACATACATGTGGAAAGCAAAAATAGATCTTCTAGGTTTTAATTACAGCATTCTCTGAATCACTGGATTTAAACACCAGAATCTTCAGAGATAAAATTCAAATTAACAAAAGATTTTTGCTAAAACTATAGAGACATCACGATGCTTCTTTACTGCCCAGCCCTAGGTGGGAATGGAGTATATAATTATCACAGCAGTGTCCCCTTTTTTCCCCTCATTTTAATCGAATCAAATGGTACAAATAAAATTCTGTTTCACTGTCATGCAGGGATCCCTTTTCTCCGGATAAATAATTCATATTGTGTATGCTGGTAGGCCCAGAATAGATTCCTAAAATAACAGGAGGGATAGAGGAAGAGGGGGGTAATAAGAAAGAGGACGACAAGTATCCGAGAGGGCGCACGTCCAACAAGCTGCGTCCTTACTTGACCTGGGGGAGGGAGAATCTCCAGATCCCAGCGCCGCCCCAGCTATCATTACACCCCCCACACCCCCACATGGTCGGCCTGTTCCTCCTGTCGTCGGTCGCTGGCTGGTTTCGTTAAACTCCGCACCTTAGCGTCGCTTCAAGGTCTCACTCCAACATTCAGGAATCAATCCCTGCTTCCAGTCCATGGTGCTGGGTTGACGTGCCAGGGTCCGTGCAGGCAGCTGTGGATGGCTGCAGCACGTTGCTGTGCTGCTCCCACACTCCCTGATAGCATTAAAGCAGGCAGATGTCCCATAACTAGTCCAGAGATCTTAATATTAGAGATGTACACATGTGTGTTTTTTCCTCTCCCCAACCAAATTTCTTGAAATTCCCGTGTGACTTTTAAGAGCAACACAATATTGAACCACAATATCTTCCACATCAACAGCCAAGCCATTGACTTCCCCTAATGGTAGGAAAATCAATAGACAACGAATGGGCTTATTTATATTTCAAGCAATGATGTGTCATGTTTTTGGATTTTGTGACACGTTTATTGCTGTTGGGGGTTACTGACGATGTGAGGACGAAGCTGTGCTATACAATAATGGAAATAAGAAAAAAGAAGAAAAAAATCACGTCTGCGGATCTCTATCAGCCGTTGTCATTCTGCAGCAAATGCTGCCTCCAGATGGGGATCTCCACCTTATCGGGACACCGCTCCACCTCTGTCATTAGTCTAAGTCCAGCTCTGCGGCTAATCTAGAATTAAAAGACAGTTTGGCCCCTCAGATCTGGTCCGATGACTCCCTCCACTATCAAAGTGCTCTTTGAAGTCCATGTTCTATAAAATTGGTTCAAATGTCAGGTCAGAGTTCCCGCAGACAAAGGCACGTCAGTCATTTGAAGCCTCATTATTCCTTTCACTTCATTCCCCAGTGTAACCACAGCTGCCTTTTGTATTCTTAGGCGAGAGCCCTGCTTCATGTTTATTGCAAAAAGTGTTTGGACCTCGCCACGAGCCCCTAAGAACTCAAGTGTCAGGGGACATGCTTATTAACTTTTTTTTGCACAGAGACGTATTCGCCAATCATCCTTGACATTGCCAGTCCGCCTGATAGACTCATCAATGAGACGCGACCGGAGGGAGGGAAGTCAACAGAGTGGGGGGAAAAAAAATAATAAAGCAGAGAGAAGGGAGAGATGATAAAACTGATACAAATACCAGCACAAAATCTCTGGGATTTATGGAGTCAAAAAAGAAAACAAGAGGAAACACAAATTCACATCACAAGTTACGGTAAACTCTGATGAGGCCGGGGCAGTCGGAGCATGACCACGTCAACACTCGTCCTTCGGGCGCTGTTGCAGTAATAATGACTCAAGTCAGGAATACGCACATCCCCCCTGCACAAATACACATGAATAATGCTAAAACACTCCTCCTTCCTTCATGCACCAAAGGCGAGGTTACCCCAATCATCTATTCGCCTGCCGCGGTTCTACAGTCGCACAACGACTGCTTCTCTCTCCATTACCTCTGCGCTCGTTTGACTGGCAGATGGGCGGAAAGACGGCGGACGGGGAGTGGGCGGGCGGGTAATCATGGGACTGTGTGTGTGTGTGTGTGTGCGTCACAGTGCGTGCGCGCTCGCTGCGCTATTTGTCGTCTCAGCAGGTGAGACGGGGAACGGCAGGTGAGACGTGGCCGGGCCTAATTTAAAAAGCCTCTTTACTGTGCCCACTGAACCAACGTTGGCATTCCCTAATGGCGCATCACAAGGCGTGTCATCCCGTCCTATTCCTCGCCATCTCTGTGTCCTTGTCTGTTGTCATTGCTCTAATAGCTGCCACAGCTTAAGCCACATACAGTACGGGTGTAACAATGGCATAGCATTCTGTACCTGTAGGAGTGCTAATCTGTTTAAATCCACTGCTCCCATATCTGTGCTCGAATCTTTCGGTGGGAGCCGGCGTCCTTTTCCAGTCCAATGGTGGCGTGATGCAGTGATTGGAGTGAATGGCGTGGACTGACAGCGGGAGAGACAGAGGGTGATATGAGAGGCTAATGGAGATAATATGCTGAGATGGAGAGATAAGATTGGAGGAACAGACATTAAACGATAGCTGAGTTACAGGTACTGGATCTGAATACAGATCTCATTTTGCAGCCGAATGTTTTCTCTGCTACGTTTGCTCCCTTTACTTTTTTTTTGCTGCTGCCACTGCTTCATACCTGCAGAGCTTAAATGCTCCCTGCAACATCTATTACTGTCAGCATGCACCTAATGTGTATAATTTAGATTTCCTTCATAAAAAAAAGCATTTTTAAAAAGACAAAAAAAACGTACATCTTTCAATTTATCTGGTGAAACTGCTCAAATTTTCAGCCTGAACAAGAAGTACTTGACCAGCAGAGTGAAATTGCAGTGTATTGGATTGTGTAGACGTTGATTGGAGAGGGTTTTTGTCTCTGTTCATATCCTGGGGTGGAAAAAGCTTTTTTTCTTCTTTCCTGTGTCCTTCTTTGTCATCACTTATTTGTCCTACCATTCCTCTTGTGCTCTCTCATTTTAAGTGTCACTCATGCTCTTTTCATGCCCCCACTCGCGGAGGATCCAAGGCCATTAGCTCTCTGTAACAACTGTAAAAGGGCGGCATGGCTTCCGTCATGAGAACACAGCGTATCTTTTCATGGGTGTCTGGACAGTGTTGGGTGTGCAGCGAAATAGGCCAATGTTTGCCAGTCTTCACGTACATCAAAGCTCTATAAAGGCCTATCTCGGTGAACAAACAGGACATTTTCGTTCCACATGGAATACAGCGAGCAAAGGTCTCGCAAAATTAGAGCAGAGAATTCGCCGCTCGACCGTGAAAAGGAGGAGAGCGAAATCGAAAATCTATTATTGGACTTAAAATGATAAAGCCGCTCAAAAATATCTTTATCTATGTTCTATTATGTTATTACATGGCCTGCAGTAAATACAGACTTCAGAAGCCACTAAATCAGTCCGACTCGAACCGAAGTGGGGAGCGGAGTGTGTATCTGTTATGTATGTGTCATATTTATGTGTGTGCGTAAATTTGCCCGTGTGTGTGTGTGTGTGTCCAATCTGCTTTAATCTCCTCCCATCTGCCGGTGGACCTCCCCTCCCTGTTCTGAGGACTGCCGTGCCCCGCCCGATCTGCTGAGCCTGACCTCACAATATATATATGTGTGTGTGTGTGTGTGTGTGTGTGTGTGTGTGTGTGTGTGTGGTGGACTGCTTGATGAGCCGGCTTCCTTATGAAGTGGTGTCATTAAAGCAGAGAGAAGGAGCAAACGGGTGATTGCAGTGATTTGGCAGAGGTTGCACCGACTATGTCCTCCAATCAGAGCCCTCGCCTCGCATCCTTCAGCTCCACTGCAATCACAGAGCACCAGGTCCACAGAGGACGAACACACACACACACACACACCCTCGTATGGACTTGTCAATGCCATTACCTGTTATACTGTTGGTACATATATCAGAAGATTTATATCAGCAGGCTGCTTTCAGCTTCTAATACTCTAGCTACATAAATATATGTTTTCAATTAAAATTAACTGACAAAAAGGTTCTATTTATAGCATGATTAATTAGACAATTAACTTCTGTGGCAATACAGAACTCAGAAGCAAGATTCTTGTCTGCTGAAATTCAATTTTGTATGAAAACTAAAGAATTAAGAAACAATGCAGGAGAATAAAAGATCTCTGCAAAAGAGCCGCTGCAGAAAACATTTTCTGTTCTTTTTTTCCTCTGAATGCGCTGCAGAAAGTTATTTTTTAAGTAAATGGAAATCTCAAAATATCTAGAAATATTGAAATGTTTACCCTATCTTCCAAATAATTCAGATCATGATATAGACTAAATCTTGTTTTTATGCTTTATGTTTTATTATTTATTTTACACAAATATTTATTCCGACTAGAACATTAAACTAGTTGATATCATATGTTTTTATTTTGACATTTTTTTTTAAAGAAAGTTACACTATCTGGTACCAAGTTAGGCTTACAACACATAACATTTTTCTCATTGGTTGGTTAATAAGCTCATTAGTATAGTTTAGCCTTGCTAGTTTCTCCTAAACAGTTATATATGCTTGTGAAATAAATAGGAAAATGTAACAGATACAGTTAAAACTAAGGTAAATCTAATTCATTCTTAATTAATGTCAACCTGTTGGTTTTGACAGCCTAAAGCATGTAATGTGTACTGTACAGTATGTTTTCTATTTTTTTTTTTTTTTTTTTTTTTATAGTTTTTTAACTTCTTCAGCTTAATTTCTTCTCTTTATCTGTAACGCTGCAGTAACAGACAAATTTCCCCATTGTGGGATCAATAAAGTTTTATCTTATCTTATCTCTCTTATCTTATTTGGAAAAGAACATTTAAGCAAACCCCATATCACTAATATTGCATAGTATTGTTATATCTAGAAGAAAACTTTAAGTTACATGCTTTAGGCTGGCAAAACGAACAGGTTGACATTAATTAAGAATTAATTCAATTTACCTTAGTTTTAACTGTATCTGTTACATTTTTTTCAAGCATATATAACAGCTACAGGATTATCTTTACTACTGTATAGTGTCACTTTGTTTGCATTGTACAAAACTTAGGATTCCTTAACAGCAATGAGAACAACTGTACACTATCTACATGCTGTGATATGTACGAGGACTACAGGGGACAGAGGGGGGTGAATTATAAAGTGTAGAGAATTGAGCACTAAATTGATCTGCAGTCTGTCTGTCCCCAAAGAGGTTGAGGTGCTGTAATGAGGATGGCAGACCAGATGGATACAGGGGCCGTCTCTTCCCCATCTCCATCCCTCTCTGAAAGAAGACAAGTTTGTTTCTCAAGGTGATTGTTGCGGTGATAAGGGAGAGGGTGTTATTAAGGGTGACAGCGGAGGGGCTGAGAGGCAGTGGCTGACTGGATAACCTTGTCCCCATCCCCGCCTCGCTTCCTTCTGCATGAGCATCTCCACCGCCGGCCTGCCCTGCCTGCCTGCTCGTCTGAACACAATCTGCTGGCTGGAATTACCTCCCGGCCGCAGGAAAACTAAACATGATTTCTGACCTTTCCTTTCTGTGTTCAACAGTAACCTTTGCCGGCCCGCCTATACACCGCGAGACCATCGCAACGAACAAGGGACGGAGCGGAGAGGATGTGTGTTCATGGGGGGGAAAAGAAAAAAACAGGGGAGGGGGGTGAGGAGGAATGTGCATTTAGCTGCGTTTATGTGTGTGTGCATATTCACAAAAAGCACAGGGAGAACATTTGTACGATATCATGAAATCATATCTAGCCTGCTGTAGACGCTGCCTCTGATGTTTTAAAATGTCACGTTTTTCATGTTGGATTTTTTTAGACTGTGATGTTAATGTTTTTACTTTAAGCTCTTTCTGATGCTGGATGTAAGTGCATGCACTGAGCTGTAGTAACGGAGTCGTTGCTTGGGGAGAAAAAAAAATGGCGTTTGCAGTTAATACCACATCTTTCTCCTAGCTAAATCCATGACATCATCACTCTGCTTTCTCCTGTTCTTCGCCGCGTCAGCAACTTTTGCATTGGTATTATCATCAGTAGTTTGTTAGATAAGGCTAATTGATCTCCTCCTACCCGGTGTATTAGCCAAACTGTTGTGATCTACTTCTGGCTTCCTCTGACTCTGCGTGAGTCCTCCAGCAGCTCAGCACAATCTGACCCTCGGGGGTCCAGCTCGTCCCTATAGAAAACGATTTCGTCATCTCTTTCTGTGTGTGTGTTGTGTGTCGTCCTGCCAGCGTGCTGATGTGAGGTTAAATTTGAGAGCTTACAGACGGAGCGACCTGCACATCCCAGGCCGGCTTGGTGGAGTTAGCGGCCTGAGCTGTGGGCTAGCGGAGGCCCGTGCGTCGGTGCTGTTTGTGTAAGAGCGCCGGAGGGGATTTGGAGAAGGAATGTGAGCTCTGAAGCGTGTGACCCGTGGCCGGCGTTACCATTGGATTAGCGCGCCCTGATCCTCGCAAACTCCGAACATGCTCCCCACTATTTCCAGATCTCTCCATTTATGCCCAGCCAAGCACATTGTGACCAGTAATCTATAGTGTTCTTCCCCCCGAAGGAAGGAGATATACTGTTCATCTTTCTGCTTTGGGCGTGCCGCCCCTCCCTCTCCATGGTTTATCCACACTTTTCTCTGTTTATTTTGCACTTGTTCTCCCTCTCTCTCCACCTTTAGTGTCTTAGAACAAATTCCCTTCTTCCACCGCTCTACTCCAGCCATCCATCTCTCCTCCGCTCATCCTTCTCCCTCTAACTACCTCTCTCTCCTTCATTCCTCCTCTCTTTTCTAAAGGGGATCAGTGGAGCTTAGAGGCCTTCCTGCTTGCTTTATTACCGAGCCGCTCTGACATGGGGAGCTCGTCTCTCTGGTAAGGAAAGGAGAACACCACTGATGTTTAATACATGGACCACTCTGTTGTCTTTTACGCCAGATAAATTCATCATCAAAAACTGTGCGGAACAGCAGCCGAGCATGTAGCCCTGCTCTCTCAATCTAGATTCCCAATCTTTCCTCTTTTTTTTTTTTGTACTCAGTCTACATTTAACATATTGCCTCTCAGCCCCGCTTCCCTCTCTCTCTCTCTCTGTTTGTTCCGTCACATCTCAGTGAACAGGAGCAAACCTTTTCATTGTCCTTCAGTCGGAGTAAACACACAAACACAACGCAACGCCGCTGCTCGGCCTGCGAAACACAAAACGTGGCGTATGAAAAGAAAATTGACCCATTCCAGCCGGCATATGTGTACAATGTGCGCGTGTGTAAATATGTTGCCCTCGCTGGACGCGTCGCCGTGTGTGCACACGTGTTCCTATCATGTACATCCAACTTCCCGCTGTGCATGTGCACGTTTGCATGAGGGCGGACGGGGTGTACGAGTTGTGTGTCGGAGCTGTATGGTTGTGTGTGTGTGTGTGTGTGTGTGTGTGTGTGTGTGTGTGTGTGTGTGGGCGGCAGGCCTCGTCTTAATTATGCCGGAGCCTGTTTTCTAATCCAGGCCTCCTCTGTGGGCAGCAGCTCTGGCTGTGCCAGGCAGGTTTGCTGGACAAACTCTCAGATTAAAACTTTAACAATGGATTAGGCTAGGAAACGAGGATATATATATATATATATATATATATATATATATATATATATATATATATATATATATATATATATGCATGCTGAGCTGCTGTATGCTGGACTTAAAGGTCACATATTTTTAACTTTTACTGGGTTTGAAGTTTTGATATAGGTAGATTATACTAAGATATATTTTAAGAATTAAGTACTGGTATTTCTTGATGTGCTGATGAAAGAAGTCACCACCCGACTTCAAAAACTTTATTGTATCCCCAAAAAAAATTGTGTCAAATACATGAAGAATCTGAGAGCATCTCTGAGGGCCAATTTGTAGATCAGTCTCTCTATTCATTTCAAAAGCTCTTCCCTTGTGTACGGTTCTAAAGTCCATTCCTCTATTCGGTCAAGACAACTCACCATTAGCTCCCATTTTGCCTGGTCACTCACCTTGAGACAGTGTGAAGAAAGTACAACACGTGGCTCTTAACCTCTGACCACGGTTTCAGGCCTCCTGACCTCCTCAGCCATGTTTTACCCATCTCATTGCCTGGTTTCCATTCTTACAAGACAGGAATAGACAATGCACTGCAATCCCAACCTGGATCATTTATCAACCCATCTGGGTTCCTCAACATGTGTGGTTCTGTCATATGCTAGCTTGGTCGCAGGTTACTTATTATTACTATTACTCCAAACAAGTACAGCTCTTCTATGTTTATTCTATTCTTTAGAATAAAGCAAATTAAGAGGTGAAAAAATACAGTAGTAAAAACATAAATATAATTGTACATCTCCTCTCTGGAGCTCTAAACAGAGCGGGTCATTTTGTGTTCCGTCTCATTAATAATAATGAGCTTCTCTCCTCTCGTATTGACTGGCTGTGACTGCAGTGGTGACGGTACATTTGTGACATCACAGCAGTGCAAAATTCCAGGCGGCTGTTTTTTTGGCTCCAGTTTCTGAATATGCGCTGTGTGCATTTTCCCTTCAATTGAGCATTTTGAAAAAAAAAAAAAAAAAAGACAATATTTATAAAACATGTAGGCCTTCTTATGGCAATTCACATCTACCACATGAGATCTTTAAATAAATAAAAGAAGCAATTTCGCCTGAGTGCCGAATGTCTCTTTTAAGGTGGGCTTCAAACACGCTGATATTGAATAAAAGAAAATCAAATAAAATCACAGCCTGTAAAAACAGTGAACAAGACGGGCAGATAGTGGTGGTGGGATGCATGCAGGGCTGCTGGAAAGGTTTAGGGGGAAAATCAGAGTGGTTAAAGCTGATTTATCCTGTGTAAGGACGGCGAGCCCTCTAAGGAGGCACTGAACAGCCCTTCAAAAATGAAATATCAGCAGCAGTCAGTGCCAGTCATCAGTGTCATGTGTGATGGAAAATCAATCTATTTCATATCGGGAGGCCTGTGAGGAGAAAACGAGAGAGACAGGCCCCTGCTGCCTCCCCCGCCGCGCGCGCTCAAACGCCACCCCCCCGCAGAAACGTCCCAGAGTGCCCCGCGTCATCGGTGACGGAGACATCCGCGACGCCGGTGGCTCAATGTGAAGCGGCTGCTGTTCTGCTAGATTAGGTAGGTGATTGGCCATTAATATTCATTTCACAGTGTGTCTTTGTTAGGCGGCAGCAGGGGCTGACAGAGTGTTTGAATGGATTTACTCTACCGTATATTTCTCTTTAATTTCTATAAGAGCCATTAGGGGTGGTTTACTCATATGGCCCCTGTGAAGCTGAGGCCTGTGGCGGGGTGCACTTGTAACTCCACCCCGCCTATTCATATTTAGTAAATAAAGTGAAAACTATGAGGATCTATGCCAGTGGACCTCTCAGTTCTGATCAAATGTTCAAATGCCATCAAATATTTAGAGGAATTTTCTAGTAGAACATGGTTTACTTCTGTCCTATAAGTAAGCAGCGTTGGCCTTATTTGACGACTGGAGACGGACAGTTCCATTTATTTATTTGTTTTACTGCAACAGTAACCAGAGAAGAACACTGCTCTGGCCTGGGCCTGGCGGGTCTTAATAACAGCAGAGACGCTCCTGGAGGAGCTGAGGTCCAGCAGGTATAAAACCAGCGGAACAGGTCTGTCCCTGATGGACAGCAGACTGCAGCAGGTGATCTGAACTGTCCTCCCTATAATGAGATTAAGGGACTAATTAGTATGACTGTGTGTTGTAGTGCGAGTGTGTGCGCCGAGGAATGTGTGCCCCCTGTCGGCCTAGCGTGTGGCCCCTGAGAGAACAGGCCAGACCGGCTCCGTCCCTGGTGTTCCTCCCTTCCGTTGCACTGAAAGGCTAATTAATTTTTTTTTTCCTCCAGCCCCTATACACCACGCTGTTACAGTTCTGAAGTAACGACGGCAGACGGATAAGGATGACGATAACGGCGTCTGAATTTCTGAGGGTTTTTTTTTTTTACGCCGTGATTAAGTGCAGCGATGATGACAGTAGGTACCTAGACATTTCAGACAGCAAAATGAAATCCTTTTCAATCTTTTACAGCAAATAAGAAGCTAAGGCTTGTAAAAGTAGGCCACGCCGGGTGGGGGGTGGGGGGGCAGGTGAGAATCAGCAGCACATTCCATCAGCGAACAATAGTGAGAGCTACTGAAGACAGAGCCAGATTTGGAGAAAATCAAAGATAATCACAGGAATTCAGGCCAGCAAATGAGAAGCAGGGCGAGATATTAAGCGAGATTTTTTCTAATAAATGAAGATTGCATTCATCCTTCTCCATGCGTGTCCCGTCTCTCCCCTCGGCGTAACCCGTTACAGTCACACTCGTGTTTAATTGCCCCTGTGGCACCACTCTGACCTGTTCATTTAAGATGATGTGCAACTCTCAGGTCCTTTCCAGCACTCATTTGTTTCACGGCGGGGTCCCCGTGGCTGGGCCAATAAGAGGACCCCATACTGACCAAAATGCCCTGGGAGCTCTAAAACTGGCCACTCACAAGCAAGTAAAGAGACAGCTGAGTGTCATTGTTAATGTGGACACACAGCACCACAATGGCAAAATCGATGGAGCTATAGGGGACATCAATCTTGACAGCACAAGACCCTTTTTGCTTGTCTCGCCACCACTCTGCTTATGCTCTCAGTGAATGGGTGAGGGAGGGAGAGCAAGCAAGAAAAAAAGAATAAAAAAAGAAAAAAAAAAGGAAGAAACATGTGGGACTGACAGTGATCTTTATTGGCCTTTGGGGTTATGCTGTCTATTGAAGATTGTGTGCATCTGACATGCAGCCAAGTGGCCAGCCGTCCTAATTCACCCCAAAAAACAGGCAAAGGTTTTTAGGTAAAGCCTCAGAAGTGCAGCGCGGCAGCTGTATGCAGCTGGCATCCTTCATGCATTCTCTTTCCATGCCTCTTATTTCCCTTCCAAATCTACTTTTCCCTCGACCAGGATGAGAAATTCTAAAAAAAACAGCATTCTTCCTTTAGACAACAAAAAAAAAGGCACTCGCTTTGTTTGAGGGTCAGACACGAGAGGCACACTGAAAGAATAACAGCGAGGTTCATTGTCTTGAAGGATGCCTCCTCGCGTCATTAACATATATGCAGATAGGGAGCGAGTAAACGAAAGCCTCCAAAAAACAGGAGAGATCAAAGACGACAGAATTAAGGCCAAGTAATGAGGATCTTGGCAGGGGCCCTGCAAATTTATTGATTGTTTGGCAAGCTCCGCGTGCTTCTGCTCCATTTTTCCCCCTCCCTCCATACCGTTTACGCTTGTGTTTCATACGCACACAAACCAGGCAACGTGGGCTTTAGGCTGGCGTGTGGCTGCTGTTCCTGTATTGAGCTTAATCACTACCTAATTTACAGTGCGATGATCATGTACTTGGCATAGGGAACAAGAAAAGAGAGATGGGCAGCAGGAAACCACATCAGAGCCATCAAATAGCAGACTTTTGAATCAATTACAACCACAGCAAGGGCACAGGCAGGATGAGACCAGAATAACTTAAAAAAAAAAAAAACATGTATGAAGTGAGATTGGAGACATTTCCGTAAAAAATAAAAGTTGAGTTACAAACCGTCTTTTTTCAATATTTGTTCATCTCCCCGTCTCTTTACAGTGATTAAATTCCTGCCATTAAGCGTGTAAGTGCGGTTGCATCAGAACACACAATATTGCATTGAGAGCAGTGGAACAGATGAGATCAGAGGGAGAGAATGGAAAGAATTAGCCCAGATAAGGCAGATGAAAAGGGGACATGAATAAATGATGAAGAAAAGAAGACAACTACCTCCGCGGCTCTCGCTGTCAGCTGGTTTCACCTGGATGGGGCGAGTCATCTGGAGGAGAGAGAAGAAAGAGCGAGAGAGAGAGAGGAGGTTAGCGCCGGTGACTCAGGGCTGTCGCCGCGACGTCGACGGGCCACAACACCGGAGGAGCCGAAGCCCTCTCTCCCATATTAATAGCCGCTCCACGATACCGATCAAAGTGCCTTAGCTGGAAAGGAAAGGAAAACCCTGTCATGCAGCTAAGTTGACTTGACACTATAGTGTTTCTGCTGCCTATTACTCAGTGTAAACAAAACTACCTCAGCTCAACATAGGATTTGTGTGTGTGTGTAGGTGTGTGTGTGTGTGTGCTTCTCTGCAGCCATGGAGAGGTGGCAGGGCTGCATGTGTGTGTGTGTGTGTGTGTGTTTTGTAAGGGAGGGGGGGTGAGGCAGTCCTAATAAAAGTGAATCCAGCCACAGGAGGAGAGAGATCAATGCGGGCCTATTGATCCAGGCCCTTGGGCTGTGGAGAGTGTCTGGCTGGGAAGGATTCTCTGGTTAGGAGGCTCACTCTAATCCACTGGACCCTGATAAGAATGGCATCGCCTGGATTAGATGCCTCTGTCATCGCGCTCTTTGTGTCACGCTCGCCTCCTTTCCCAATTTTACCTCCCTCTTTTTTTCATTATTGTTGTTCGAGCTGAACAATTTTAACCAGACTTGCGCACGATTTGTGTGGAGGAGAAAGTTCGTAGCCGCGATTTACACCGCGGCTGTTAAAAGGAGCGACCCCATTTCTTTTTTTCCCAGAACATATGCCTCACATGTTCTGAAGATACTCCCACCCACACATACAATATGAATGCGTATGCATATATGTACCGTGGCGGAGCATAAAGCACACAAGATAATTTATGCTCACAGATATGATACCCGTGCCTCTCCTCAGATTCAGTCAAAGACAAACCGATTTACAATAAAACCCACACACATTTTAATAAAGATGGAGCTAAAACTGGCATAAATTTATAACCGCATTACTGAAACACTTACACTTAACCATCTGTAGCTGCTGTTTAAACATCTTTCCACTGCTCAAAAACTCCTTCCCATCACTAAACAGTCAAATAACTGAGATCTATCCATCCCAGATTGTTTTATGTACATTTTCTTCCATTGCCT
The DNA here is from genome assembly GCA_036785175.1 of Eupleurogrammus muticus. NCBI lineage: Eukaryota > Metazoa > Chordata > Actinopteri > Scombriformes > Trichiuridae > Eupleurogrammus > Eupleurogrammus muticus. The sequence continues at coordinate 9,075,146 of JAYKQN010000006.1, forward strand.
TGTCATGTGTCTTTTTTTCCCCCTGTTCGATTCCAGAGGCAGGGCTGAAAAGGTCAGATTTAAAGACAGGGCAGTCTAATAAAAGCATGACATGTTCAAGGAGAAACACCATAATGGGATTTTAAAATGTCTTAATAACATGCTGATATATGGGGGAGAGGCCCGGGCCCGATTCATTAAGTGCTAAACGTATCCATTTTCACCTTGAGGAACTGAGTAACCTTCCCTCACTGAAATTATTCCATAAATTTACCCATCGTAAATAATAACTAGCAGTGGCTAAGTCTTTGTAGGAAAACAGGGAGGATGTTATGCTTGTGAAGGTTGAGGTTTTAGCTTACTTTGTTTCTCGGCTCGCTCGCCTTCCTTGTCCCTCCCCATCCATAAGTGCCCCCCCCCCCTTGTACAACAGGAGCACAGTAACTACAGTATGTTAATGCCGAGCCACAGGGTGCACCGCCCCACAGCGTGTACGGGTAGATTACAGAGCCAACCGCGACAGTATCGCACATGTGTTCCAAGCAACCTCTGAGAGAGAAACACCTCCGAATATGGGGGATGGGGGGGGGGGCGAATTCCCAGATAACTTTACAACCCTCTGCTCTTTTACAACAACACGGGACAAAAGATGCCTCCAGTCTGCCAGTTGATTTGTGCTCAAATGGATGATGGAGGAGGCCAAATCCGCGGCTGTGGCTCCTCTACCGAGCTATGATCTCAGCCGTCTCTACAGGGTGCCAGCGTGTGTGTGTGTGTGTGTGTGTGTGTGGGAGGCAGCTCTCTCTAAAGCTAGTTACTGTTCAGCCTTCAACATGCCAGCTTAATGCTCTATTTATCTGCCCGAGAGCAATGCATTATGGTCCCGAACAGTCACCACTGATGGTCTCGGTTTGTTCCAGTTTCCTTAAACACGTCTGAGGAAATTGTGTAATTCCTGCAGAAATTAAGTGCACTCCGCGAAGCACATTTGTACTTTATGCATTTTTACACATGCACAGACACGGTAACTACTAAGTAAAATGTATTAAGTGCTGCTGTTGCCTAGGAGACCATTCATTAATGCCAGATTCGTATTTCCAGTCTCTGTCCGTTGTGGGCTGGAGCTAGAAGCTTCTCGACACACCCACAATTAACCGAGGAAAAGAGTTGCAGCGATGTTCTCTGCAAATTACAGGTTTTAATTGATGTATTTCATTTCCCTAACTTCACCTAAGCGCTCCCGTAAGAGCGGTTCGGGAAGGTTGTTGGGAAGCAGAAGAGGAAACAAGGGGAAAGACAGCGGGAGAAGACAAGAGGTGGAAACAGAGAGAAAGTGTGTGTGTGTGTGTGTGTGTGTGTGTGTGTGTGTGTGTGTGTGTGTGTGTGAGAGAGAGAGAGAGAGAGAGAGAGGGAGCTGCCTGTCTTAGATAAGATTGCTTCACCGTTGAGTGGCATTTCCTGCTGCTCGGACTCCACCCTCCTGTCTTTCATTGTCAAACACATGATAAAAAAGCGGCATAACTTTACCATACGAACCCTGTATAATCATAAATCAACCACCTGCCTGCCTCTGGCACCCTGCTGAAATATATGTTTGCCTTTTGTATCGCATCAATTATACGTCGGCCAAATAGCCAAGAGATGAAAGTGTGTTTTAAATGTAAACAGATATATTGCCGGGAAAAGCTGTGCCATTTTTCAAAATATGAACGCTGGAGAATCCAAATGTGATATTCGGCGAGGCGCAAATAATTTGTCTCCTGCAAATATTTGCTTCCTCTGAATTTGTTCATTTGTATTCAGGAGCCCACAACATAAAATGTTGTTTTAGTCCACCGAAAAAAGCCTTTTGTCTTGATCTTATAAAAGCCACCACTCAGGACGCAGCGTACAAGCTCCTACAGATATTCCGTAGGACGCTATCAGTATGTGAAGACAGAATTTGCAGACATGCGCGGTCCGCAAAGTGATTATGCAGTCAAAAAACTATTTGATAAGTCTCTGCTGATTTATGGTGCATTTACATACTAGTGAGAAGTCATGAAATGCTGTGTTCACTGGTGGAGACACTCAACCAACATGGAATTAGGACTTAGCTTCCATAACCAGGTTGAAGTCAATGTAATGATATTTACACAAGCTTCTCTGAAGCCTCACAACAACTGAAAATCTTCAGTTATTTTAATATTCTCTGTTGCGTTGAAAGCGTTTGCTTTCTGGTACGAGCTCTATTCTCCCTCTCCGCGTCTCATTCCACAATCTGTTCCACGCTATGAGCTTTGACAAATATATAGTTCCATATGCTTTTATTGAGCCGCCTCATTTGCCCAGTTAAGCCTCCAGTCAGTTGAATTATAGCTATGAGCAGCAATGGCATTAGAAGAGTGAATCTCTGTGAATCTTACAATTCGATCCCAATTCTTGAGTTTCCTATTTGATTCAGAATCAATTTTCGATTTAAGACTATTTCTCAATTGAATAAATTGAAAAGGGAGCTCTATTGTTTTAGTCCCGTTCTCTAAACAGCATCAACTCATTCAGTAGTGTAGTGCTGAAATGTTTCCTTGAGGAACTGGAATAACTAGATTACTAAAAATGATTGTTTAATCGATATAATGGCGCGCTGTTTCACAAAGATGATTATTTCAAACTGCAGACTCTGCAAAACGGACCGACGACTAACGCTACTGACTGACTTATTAACTCATAACTCCTGTAGCTTGTCGGAGGAGCAGACCTTTTTCTACTGGAACTATGATTAGCTAAAAAAAAGAAGAAGCCCAAAGGCCTTGGGCTCCGGCCAGAAAAGGAATCCCACTGTCCGATTTTAAATTACACCGAGCAAGTCAAGGAACTGTAGACCAGAACTGGCCGGTTAGAATTGAGGTGGCTTTAAAAATACTCGGCGCCATCTATGACAATAATGAGTTCACGACTAGTTGAGTTTAGCAGGATAGAGTAGTACAGAGTCCCAGACTCCACACTGCCGAAGCCCCAGAGAAAGTAATACTGCTTTGGAAAGGGTTTAAAGGACCTGGTGCAAATCCAAAAGCCCAAACTTTGCTTGTCTCAGATTTTTATATCACCCAAAAAAAGGAGGAAAACAGAACATACTGACGGAATAAAACTGCAGTAAATCATGTCCTGGTTTTGCAGAGGCTCATCTCTCTACAGCGAAAGTCCCTTTACAACAGTTACGCAACGGCAGTTACTTACGGTACTTACAATAAAAACTCTAATAGCCACATACAATATGTGTGAGGCCTTTCACTCAGGTTTAATATAGAGTAATGTTTGTCCTGGGATCTTTAATACATATTAGTTAGCCATCAAAGCTCATGTTGCTGCACTGCTCGGCAACAGGAGCATAAACAGCCCCCTCCTGACTGGGATGTCTCTGCTGATATAATTAATATTTCCAATTATTGATCTGAGCGAGTGCTGAGTGGTGACTGTCTGGGGGCCCCGGCTCCAGCTAATAAATCTACTGTACGTATACAGTAGGAAGGAGACAGGGAGCGGAGGGGGGGGGAGAGACACCACGAGAGAGAGGAGCCACGGTGTAATCATTTACACTCATGAAGGGCTTCAATGCAATGGAAATAATTGTTCATTAACAATAAAAAATGTACAAATTACAAATGACGATGTAATTTAAAGGCTTACTCAGGCTTGGTAATGAACTGTTTCTTAATATTGTAAATCAAATTTTTTTTTCCTTCAGCTAATGAAATGCTGCAACATTATTAAAAGTCCTTGAAATTAATGCGTGCTAGAAGTTCACTTCTGGTTCTTTATTTACCAAAGGAAATTACAGACAAGGAAATGTACATGCCACTAGTTCCCTCTTTGCTGGGAAGCATCTTGTCTTTGCTTAGCATGTGGTTTGATCCAGGTTTTCTCATCTATATCCTAGAGACAACTTTTTTAACCTTTACATTTTGTCCAAACAGTCCAAGAACACAACATTTCAGTTAGAATGATTAAAAATGAATGGCATTTGAAAGTGGAAAAAAATCAAACATTCGCCACTTTTTTGCTCAATCAAATGCTTTTGTATTTACAATATTTATCAAATCTATTTGTCAATTGACAATTTGCAGAAAGTGATTTACCCCCCGTTACAATTAAATATTATATATCGAGAAATATATTTAGTCAACAATAGAATAAACCGTTCTATGTTTTGAGCATACATAATATATCAGAATCTCTGTGTGTCCGTTTGCATGCATGTGAGAGTGTGTGTGTGTGCGTTTCGGACATGAAAGCAAGTCATCACTGCACTTTTGAATGAAGTACGTCCACAGATGTACACATGCTGTAGCTTCCTCGCTGCCGCATAAAAATATAAATATATTTAATCTATGTGAGCATGTTCATATATGTGCATGTGGGAGAATGTGTGTGTATGTGTGTGTATATAGGTGTGTGTGTGCGTGTGTGCGAGTGATTTATAATTTAGCCATATGTGAAAATGTGCTGGCGGCGGCAGTGTGGAGGTCCTGATAAGAAGCATCAGTCAGTTCTGAGGAGATGGCAGCTACTATAAGCTTTGGGATTCCTATCAGAACCGACAGGATTTAGAGCTGGAGGCGCTGACATGAACTGACAGACACCTGCAGACCTCAGCTAGTCACTATCACATTTATACATATGGAAAGATATATTCCACGTTGTATGCATGCATGCATATATATATATATATATATATATAACATTTTCTGAAATATATAAGCTCCGAAAGTTATTTCTTGTTTAGAAAAGTGTACAAATGTACTTTTGCTTTGGAGTTTTTTTGTGCAAGTAGGTGTTTTTTTAATAAAAAAGCTGAATAGCTCCTTTTGGAACAAAACGGTTGCTATCCATCTGTTACATTGAATGCTTCTTGTAATACCCCACTTAGCAATGAGACCGCAGCTAACTCACAAACATGTGCGATGTGTAGTACCATTAGCGCCGCCATAACATCTCTGATTAAGACTATTAGACCTTCTGTTGTCTGATGCCATTCAAGTTCCTGTTTATCCCTTTCCCCAAAACACTAACGGCCTCCCAGAAACAGCCTGAAGTCCATCCACCAAATGCTTTCCAAAAGGCTTTCCAGCCCGCTCTATTATCGTAGCTTTTAAAGCTAGCTGAAGTGGTTGGCCAGCTGTCGGCCTGCTACACTCCCCATTACGCAGACAGCAGACCTCAGCTCTCATCAAGATTTCATGAAGGTGAATGTCACACATCAAAATCACCATCATTTGTGGCACCCCGTGACTCAGCAGACCATGTTGCGTTGGCATGAGACCTGTGTTGGTTCCCATCGTAGGCTTTATTACTTCAGAGACTCCGATCAGACTCAAAACACCGTATAAAATCTCACCACTACGCCTCTATCTTCACTTATCGGCCTCCAACGCTTCGCAAAAATCACTTGCTCTTGCGCCGTGCTGTCCAGCTGATTATGTCTTCCTGTCTCGTGGAGTATAAGCTCTCTACCGGTATTTGTATAAGCGACTCGGAGTCCTACAAGACTTGTGCAGTGGACTAGGCTATGTGGATGACAGAAACAGTGTGCAATCATGAGGGGGAGCAGATAGGGGGATTGAGCTAATGCCTAAATCCTGTCCTACTGAGCCTGTAGCAGGGTGTCCAAGAGATAAAGAGAAACAGAGGGAGAGAGGAGCATGAGACTGGGAGAGAGATGGAGAAAGAGAATGTGACAGAAAACAAGGGGGAAACTGATGAAAAAGATGCTAAACAAGATATGCAGATTGAGAATAGGTTTATTCATATAAAGAGAAGAAAAACAAGAAAAGACTAAAATAACAAGTTTTCCTCCCTCCGCGGCCCCTCCTTCCCCTCCACTTCCTGACTTATGAGCCACACTTTGGTTATCAGGGGAAGGGCATCACTCCCAGACATCTTTGGCACGGCAGCTTTTCAAGCCAGAGAGCTATTGACATGGTGTGTTACTGTAATGCGTGAAGCAGTGGGAGACTCATTGTAAATCTGTGTCAACAAATGCTGGAGCAGCAGCGAGCTCAATCTCTCTCCCTCGCTCGGCGTCGGCCTCGCTCTGCCTCTCTCTTGCATTTGCCGACCTATCTAATGAATCTTATCTGCACAGCACACTGGAGGCTTAGGCTTTTGGTGGGCTCACATCTCTCCCACACACACAGACACTCTCGCTGTCTTATGCCGTGCGCCGTTTGATGTGGTTCATGCTCTTCAGTTCATTTTTGAGGAACTGTCCATAGAAAGATAAGATCACGCCGGCGGACGCAACCCGGTGGCTTCAGAAGGGTCGACATCACGCCGGATCCACATGCGCCACAGCAAGGGTCCGGAGTGAACAGGAAGTAACGAAATGGCAGAGGATATGTTCCGTGACAGAATACAGATCTACAGTTGTGTGAGGCTTTAATGCTTAAAGGTGCCCTTATGCACAGACGCCATGTTCCCTATCCGGCTGCTGCCGTGATATTTGCTTTGAAGATTATGTCCCGCCTGACCATCGGCGAGCTGCGGCTATGGTAATGAAGTACGATATAACGTACAGCGTGAGGGCACCGTTACGCATGATGTGACCAGAAATGTCAAGCCTGTGTGTCAAATTTATTATCAATTTTTTTTTTGGTACTGTACAATTCACAGGAAAGTCATGGCTGGCTGAGGAACTTTCATTTAACCCCTCAAGACACACTGTACCGTGAGTGACACGCGAGAGCGGCGTTATTTACGGCAATACTACGCTTCACTCACAAATAACGCAACACTTATTATTTGGAAGTTGTTTCGCATCGATTGACACCATGTATGAGCCAATCGAAGCATGGGCCAGCTTGAAACTAATGAAGACAAACTACAAAAGTTTGACCACCTTTGGTTTGATGGACAGCAGTGTGACCCAATGGAAATTTCCCATGAGGAAATCATCCAAATCTGATAGCCAAGAGCCAAGGCTTTACTTACAAATGGAGCATACTATTTTATTTACAATAAGACCAAAAAAGGGCGTGTGACGTTAAATTATTGACATTTTTTAGCTGCTTGTACCTTTTACTATGTTTCATTGCTGTACCTTTAGGTACATTAAAGGCGAATTCACCAAATAAACCAACATGACTTATATTAAATCAGCGAGAGATTCATAATGTTGTTTTTTCGGGAAACGTCCTGTTTATTACACAGCCATATGTGCGGTCACGCAACAGAACACGCTCACACTGGCTCGAACATGGACGCGCGCGCACGCAGACACACACAGAGGCGCGCGCACACCCCGAGCTGCGTGTTTCCTTTACCCTCTGAGTTGAGCCAGAATGCTCCCACTGCTGTCACAGCAACTCCAGGATTGTGACAGATTACGGCCTGCTGCCCTGACCAATAGCAGCCAAGAAGTGTTGCCTGCCCACTGACTCATAATTCTTGGCATACCTATGCCGAGTTGACGTTTCTTTAATGGTCCCTAGACCTCCAGTAGGCATCCTTGTCCTGTGCACTATGATTGCCTATTAGCAATTCACCAGCACTTGCACTTTTCTACCCCACTCCCTATGCCACCCCTCTGAGGGGGGGAGAAGGGAGAGGGAGGGGGAGGGGTGGGGGCCAGGAGAGGAAGAGGCAAGTGGAGGATAGAGATAGATGGAAGGAGGGTGAGAGATAGGGACGCAGCCAAGCATGTTGGCATCGGATTGGAGGGAGGTCTGAGGGGTGCCAGGAAGGGAGAGACGGACAAAACAAATGGAGACGGAGAGTAAAACCTACAGTATGTCAGGAATATGGATGGAATAGTTAACTGATCTATTAATTGCATTATGTCACGAATGTCACCGCTTACTCTTTGGTGCTTCTTCTTCAACGTATGCGTGGTTTTAGTCTGCACACGTTCTTTCTCTAAACGCTGCTGTCTGCCATGATCGCCACCAGAGAACTTCTCCATTCGGTCTCATTAACCAGCCACATCTGCCACAGCTACAGATCAGTATGACATACTAGTTATTAATGATAGGATGATCGACCATTTGTTATCCTATAGGACCATTATCAAGTTGCCTCCAGTGTGTGTGTGTGTGTCTCCGTCCATCAAAGGGGGGATTGGAGAAGGAGCCAGAGCTCGCAGGATCGACACGGGGCCAGCCTGCTCCGTCCATCTGCTCCGAGCTTCATTCCCAGCATATCAATACCCCATGTCTCATATACACACACACACACACAGACGCAGTATTCTGTCACCTGCGACTTCTGCCGCTTCCATCACTCTCCCAACACTCCAGCCCTTGGCTGTAAAGCCTGCTTATGTTTCATCCTGACAAAATCCCTGCTTGTCTATAATAAGCACATTCAGCACCAAACAAAAGGGACAGGCCTGTCTTCTAGCCGCGTCTCCTGTCTCCTCCTCCACCTCTCAAGTCTGACGCTGCAAGACAGCGAAATCGCTTGCTAAATAAACTAAAAAAAAAAAAAAACCTCTCGTCGTGTCTGGTTCAACCTTGAACCGCGTGGAACCTGAGGGCCAGACAAGCAGAACTACCGGCCTGACCTCTCGCCATTTCTCCCAATCTGCGGCAAACACACTCTGACGAAGTGAGAACAAGAAGCACTGGAGCGGAAAACACATTGGAAGTGTCTCGACCAAGTCCCACTCCTCGCTGCCTCCCAAGGCCTTGGGTGGCTCATTTCATTGGTAGTGTTGGGAGTGGGTGAGTGGATGTGGTTTGGGGCGGTGTTCTGTCCACTTGTCTATGTCTGAATTTAGGAAAAAATAAATAGGTGCAAAGGGAATAAATTAAGTTGCATCTTGTATACCTTTTTTTGTTTTTCCCCAAAATATCAGCTCTGATCACATCATATCTGGAGATGTTCTTTTTTGCAAGGAGCTGCAGAATGTGAACAATAAGGTGCATCACAACTCTTCTTCACTACTCCTCCTTCTGACTGCCCTTGGATGTCTTTTGGATGATGTCATTTTCCTGAATACAACTCATAGGTGCGATGATGAACCCAGGAGCGTAGTAAAGGATTCCCTACGATAATCTACGGCGAGGGAAAGGCCATATCAGATCTAGTTATGAGGTGCAAACGCTGCATATGCAAATGGAACACACCGCCCTGTCATCCCCACCACTTCCCTTATACCGTATCCCTCTCCGTTTTTTACAGCAGCATCCTTGACAGCCCATGACCCAACCTGCCCCGATACCTCCCACCACCTAGGGACATTTGTATGCATGCATGTATTCATGAGCGCGTGTTACATTTAAATTTCTTTTTTTTTTCCCTCCAACAGACAACAGTCACTGTAGAGCTAATGCAGACCAGGGATAGAGACGACAGACAGTGGGAGGGAGGGAAACTCTCGCTGCACTCTCCATGAACTCCAGCTACAGAACACTCAGAAGCCTCCTACACTCACACCCTTTCCTTGTCTTGGCTTTTATCATTTATTAATTTATTAATTTTAATGATGTTCATCTGAGCACATCCGTCTAGCAGTTCCAACGTAAAGGGTTTCATTATGTGCCGTGTAGGGCCTTATATTCCGCTGAAAGGGAATCCTGCATGTGCGAAGCGCTCTCTTGTTCTGCCCGCTTCTCCTCACCCCTGCAGTCACGAGGTGGATGTTGTGTGTGTCGCTTCGCGGGGTCAGGATTGTTTTCCCCAATTCTTTCACTCCGAGGGCAGTGCTGGGAGCTCTAATGGCTTGTTCACACTTTCTGCTTTGCATTATTTCCTAACTGCAAATACCAAGGGGCCATGCCACATAGAGAGCCATCATAAAGCACTTAACAGTGCAGCCTACATATATGCCAGCATGGACAAACATACACGGCCACTAAAGTATGAATAGAAAGCACACACACACACACCAACACTTTACTCACAGAACATAGGGGGCTCCTCACTCAATATGGGGGAGGGGGGGTCATACAGGGAGTGCTTTATTTGCTCTCACCCTCGGAGCTCAGCCAATACCTTGTGCATTACTTATTCAAAGTAAAGAGGACAGAGGGAAAAAAAAGAGAGAGAAATAAGAGAGAAGAAAGCGGAGAAAATGGAAAGGGCCAAAGAAACTGATTTTGCTTCATAGTTCATCTTCATCTCGGTGCCCTGTCCCAAACCCCAGTTCATGAAATAAGTCCTGCTGAAAATCAATGGCAGCACGAGCCGTGTAAAGGTCAGCCATTCAGCGGCGCTGGCCTTGGTGGACCAGTCAAGCCCAGGCTTGTACTGTGAAGCTCAGCTAAGTAGAATTAATGGGGGGATCGATTATTCTGCACACAACTTAAATTGAACTAAGCAGAGAATCATTTTAAGGCAGGAACTGTACCATGACGTAGAATGAGATGCATTTGCCACATAGCCAACCCCAGAGCTCATTTAGCACACACAAAGTAAAGAGTGGGAATAAAAAAAAGAGAAGAGATTATTAAATAAAGGATCTCACACACTCTCCCTCTCCATCTTCGCTCCATCTCTCCTCTTGAGCTCTCTTCTTTTTTCAGTTCACCCTCTGTGCAGTAACCTCCTAATACCCTGAACACACCAGGGACCCAACTCAGATTTGATACATAGGAGCACTTTTCCCTCTTTTCTTCCACCCCTCACTCTTTCCCCCCTTACCTCTTTTTTTCCTTTTTTTTTTATTTCATGTCACCTCCGGCACCTCATTCTTCTTGTATTTTCCCCTTGTTTAAAACAAAATCAATATGGAACCGGAGGAGACAAATCAACGAATGGTGGCACTGCAGGGGGAGGCCCAGCAGGCTCCCACCTCTCTGGTCACATGCTCCTCGCTCGCTCTCCCCTCCCGCGGTCCACGGAGCGAGCGAGCGAGGAGGAAGGGGTGGGTGGATGCGGTGGGAAGTAAAGATGTAAGGTTTGACTTATGGAAGGATGAAATGATAAGAGACCAAAAGGCTGGAGAGGGATGAAAGGGAGCTGGTGAGGGATGAAACAACGCTCCAATGGGAGGGCATATGGAAGGAGAAATGAACTGAGAGAGGGATGAGAGGAAGACAGGAGAGGAGTGGGCGGCAGTGGGGGTTGGTGTGTGTGTGTGTGTGTGTGTGTGTGTGTGTGTGTAGGGGGGGTATCATGGAAAATTCTGCTCCAGTGACTGGAGTGCAGAACGGGAGCCCTCATCTATAATGTATATCATGGATCCGTGAGAGATTTTCATACATATAAAATGGAGCAGCACCAGGAAGTGTCTTGCTGCCACTGCACAGCCTGAGAATTGCCCATGGGGGCAATTTTAATACTCTGTTCTGTTTGTACTTCCATACTGTTAATTCACATATACCCCTGTGTTCCTTAGCGTTGCCTCATACTGTGTGAGTCAAAAAGGATTAAAAGATTCCATGACTATATGTAAACACATTTTATTCAAGATTATTCAAATGCCTTCATGGTAGGAAAAGGCGGTCTTTGTGTATTTAACCTTTTCCCCCGCACTTAAATAGAATGTACTCAAATCTCACGACCCAGAAAAAAAAGCAGCCATCCTCATTTAGAAAAGTTAGAATTGCGCAATTTAATAAATAAAGACAATCGATTGCATAGAAAGTACTTATTTATTATTATTTCCAGCCCTTGTCTGTTCTTCTGCTCTGGTATTTCTTTCTAAGCAGCTCGGACAGCATCATGTGGGAATCAGGAAAAAATGAAATAAATAAACATGACAAGTGGCCACTTATCCACAGCCTCCCTCATTGAAACCTGATGAGGGCCCTGTCTCGGCTAACTTCAACAAACGCTAAGTGACATGCTTAAGTGGGTTCAGGTTGCGCATCCGGGGTAATTCAGTAAAAATACAAATGAGGCTGGCTGGGAAAACAGATCACTATGCACTCATTCAAAATAGACGAAGGAGAGGGAGCGAGAGGGAGAGAGAGAGGGAAAAAGACTTTCATTTCTTTTCTCTGTCCTTCAGAGGATTCTCTTGGCCTCACATCGACCGTCTGGCACACACACACACACACACACACACACACACACACACAGCCCTTGCCCAGCCATAAACAGCACTATATAGACTCAGTGATTTCCCTCATTGGGAATCGATAACAAATAACCTCACTTTTCACTGGCCATTATGGTCTGTGTCGACCGTACTCTGTCGTCTTTATCTGCACGCCGGCGTCACGCCTGACCTTGAAGCTCTCAACCCCCCCCTCTCCGCTCCCCAGGTGGATTTCAAGCGGAGGGTTTGGTCCTGGTTTTTTGGAAAGGTTCAAATTGAGCCCTATGGGAGCGGGGAGCAGGGAGCAGCCATCTCCCATGACAGATCAATGGTAGGTCTCACCACAGGGCAGGAGGCCAGCGCCTCGCACAACCTGTTAATAGAATCCCAATGTCATTGCTGACACTACATCGCCGGGTCTGCTGGAGGTTAGCCTGGGGTAGGACAGTAGGACAGCCGCGGCTTCAAATGCCTTCAAGGTCCCCGGGTTCCACAGTATACATGACACGTACAGCGTGTACGTGTGCATGTATGTGAGGATGCAAACCAGAACAGAGGGGAGATAAAGGGAAGCGAGCTCCCGTAAAGGATATTAGTTACATTTAGGATCCAAAGTCAAATTATTTATGTGATACGGGCAGAACAAAACATCCTTTAACTTCCCTGCCCTCCCTCCAAACCTTCTGGTTCCTCAAAGGCTCCGCACAACTAAACACAGCCTCTTCCTCCTCTCCTTCGCCATTTTTTTTCCTTTAAATTCCATCTCCCCTTCAGATTTCAAAGATGCAGCTGCAATTTGGTGTTCATTAACGTGGAAGGCATCCTACTGCAGCGTGGAGCAGAGACGCCTGTGATTCATAGCACTAATAATTTTGTATGTTCCACTTACAGACGAGCTGCAGTGGCTGTTAAGCCTTTATAAACACATGCACACACACACACACACACACACACACACACACACACACACACACATACATAAAGACACACACGCATGCACACAGATGTATGAGTGAGCGATGAGTTCAGGGAAGATCTTGGTCACCAGAGGAAACGTGTCTCAGAGAGTCTTAAGAGCTCCTGATGAAGATGAAGAGAGGATTTAGACCTTTGCATATTTTACTCCCACTTTTACTCTCTTGATGTTCTGTGCGTGTCGCACATACCCGGCGCATATAGTATAGCACTTGAGAGCCTTCTCTGTCACTCGTCTTTCTCAACTTTAGCTACCCGGTGACCTGTGTGCGCCGACCCCGCCTTCCTCCTGTCAGTGGGAGTCATGACATTTGCCTGTTACATAGCATGTGGGCCCCCGGGGGCAGCTTAGAGATCTCCAGCAAACAGCTACTGTACGTTAATTAATTACCGTGAAATTAGAGGACCATCTCTTCGAGCGGCTGCCTCCATTAAACTCTGCCCTGCGTTTTTTTTTTTTTTTCTTTTTCAGTTACTTCGCCCAAACACATACGCTTGTATAGTATTCATTTACGGAAAGCGGGAACATTGTAGAATGACCAGTACTGGATTTGGATGAAGCCAGTAATCATACTTGAGATGATTTTTTTTTTTAACATAAACATTAAAGCCTTTCCATATTTGGCTGGGCTTTATTCACAGTGACAGTCATGATGGGTACTGAGAAGCTTTCGTCTTTCTTGGTACTGGTTCCTAATTGGGATAGTGCCAGAGTACTGATCATTCTTTTGAGCTTTTTTTTATCTAATAAAATGTGATTTAAATATAATAACAAATGAGATGCACAACTGATGCACTATGTATTCCGGTAAAAACTAACTATGATTAGAATATATTAGAATAAAAACAATGCATCGTCTCTTGTTTGAGTACACCCTCACTTTCTGGTGAATATAACACACAGTAGCAGAACAGTTTTTTAGTTTTACTCCCAATTAAGAGCAGAACGTTGTATGCAGAAAACAACATTTTTCTTCAACGACTTTGATCTCAGTGAATGAACTTGGTGGCTGTTGAGGTGATGTATACATGTATACATAATAAAGGGGGATTAAACGGTTGACTTCTATCGTTAAGTGTCTGTGTCCTTGTTGTGGTGTGTTGCAGTAACTTAGTCAGTGTAGGGATATGAACAAATAAGTGCTGCTTGATATTAATGGTCAACCAGCCAATAAAGAAATTGCAGTAGCAAATGTTAAAGATACAGTAAGTTCCACTGGAGAGTATTGATCAGCTTATTTCTTAAGCCTTGATGCGGCTCATTATAAATGCTGGTCATCATTCTTTAAAAGACCAGTTTAAGAGATTTTTTCAAAGCTGCTTTTTAATGTTATACACTAAAATAAAAGGAAAAAGAATAGTGAAATATGTGGTCCTGAACACTGCTCTCCTACTGCTTTACCATGTTTTTTGCAGCTAATTTAGTTAGTTAGTACGCAATCTGCCACCTCCGAATGTGAACATTTGTCAACTTGCACCACCTGATACAGACATCGTCGGCCTCATTGTGTGCGTTTCACACATTTTGGGTGTTTTATAAAAGCCTACCTTGCGCGTTGCAAGATTACACCATAGGGTACTCAGCGCCTTGAACGGCAATATCTGACACTGTGGGAACGAGAACAGTCAGAATGAGCCCATGCAGAATAATATCCATCTCTGTAAGTGAACCCACATGTGTATGGATGGGTGGCTAATTTCAGCCTTTAGTGATGTAAACAAATCTAAACGTAAACCAACATGTGCACACACACACACACACACACACACGCAGATATTCACAAACCAACAGAGGCGAGCAGGGAGGAGTTGTGTGTGATTCTGCCTGCATTAATTCTGTTAATGATCACAGAGGGTCAGCCTGCCTGTGATCCCTGTCCTACCATTAAACAAATAAAAACAACACTGATTACCAGGATGTTCACTGGATGCATCAATCCTGAGTAATTAGAGAGTGGTGTTTTGACTCTCTTTCTGTTTTCTTTTCCTCTTCCCCTTGCATATACCAAAGTCAGGCAACGGCGGCCCGACTCCTTTTAATGAACTAATAAGGGTGTGTGCTTGGCTAACCAGGAATGAGACAAGAAAGAGACAAATACGTAAGAAGGGAGGCTGCTTTACCAGCTAAATGAAGCTGCTGCAGCTCTGCTGCCATTCTCTATGAGTCTTCATTGCTCTCCAATAGAGCAAAATAATACTATCTTTTGTGCATGTGTGTGTGTGTGTGTGTGTGTGTGCGTGCATTGCTGCCTGGAAAAGGACACAGCTGTCACATTAAGATCATACAGGCCTGCAGCGTTAATCTGTCTTGTAAAACCTAGAGACCTAAAGCTATGGTACTTAGGGCTATAGAGTGTTTGTGCATTTGTGCGTGCCCGCATTCGTGCACGTGCATGAGCGCAGAACATGTGAGTGGTTGCATGAGTAAGGAGGCAGCAAGATGAAGATCCTAGTAGGGCATATGGCTCAGGATTCGAATCCAGATGCTCACGCTATCCAGTGGCATGAGAATGTAGCGGAGGGGGGGAGGGAGGAGAAAGAGGAAACAACATGGGAGGATTGAAGTGAGATTGGAGTGAGGCACAGGACGTACACTGTAAAAGTGTGCCTGATGAGCTATGCTGAGCTGTGTTACTCCCGCGCTGTGATAATACAAAGTTTGCTATGCTGTTTGTGTGCTATTGCTAACATGACTGTGTTGTTTCTCGGCCGCGCTGTCCCGGCTGGTGACAGCCTCAGCCACTGACAGGTTCTTTAAATTCACCATTGCCAATTAGAGTCACTCCAGAACCTGGTGGTGGGTGCGCTGAGGGGGAGGAGGAGGAAGGGGAAGTGAAAAAAAACAGCTGGGACGATGGTTGCGGGCCTGACAGGCCTGATGTGGAGATGGAAATGTGGTAATTTGGAGTAATTCGGCAACTCGCTGGCGCTTGCCTTGTCTGCCTGTCTGTCCGCTGAAATAAATGGGGTCAGCAGCGTGTGATCGGCAACTTTCATTTATATGTAAATGACCCCATCGTTGCTGCAGCAGCTGCTGTGGAAGCTGCTGTGTCTGTACACACACTGAAATGCTGGGCCTGGGAGAGGAAACCGGCAAGCCTGGCTGACTGTTGTCTCAGACTCTGCCTTCCTTTGGCTCTCTGTAGCCTTTTTACATCGCTCGCCCTTTGTCTTTTTCTTTCCCTGCTTCTCTCTAGAACATACTGACAAAATTATATACATATATTAATAATGCTTTTTACCTTACTCAATACAAATATTATGTTAACAACAAATATCAACCAGCCCACAAACTTTTTCCAGAGCACATCCATTCAATGATGCAGTCTATATACTGTGCATAAAGCATGCAAGGGTGTATTCATAAAAACATAATGATGAAAAGAACTTAAATCATTGTCAGTTACACACACACACACACACACACACACACACACATCCTAAAAACAGCAGGCTTAAGTCAATATGTGTTTTTCATTTCTGTGTGGTGTGACAGACTTAATGTATAATAAGTGCGTTATTGTGTTGTCATGGAAACACAACTTCAATCCAAGGATGTAATACTATTATGTGAACAGAACCTTCATTTGCAAATTCTTTTGTCTGCAGTCAGTATCACTCTGAGTCTCCAGTAATTAACCATTTCCCTTATCAACGCGTGTTGATTTTATTATTATTTTTTAACAATTAGTCATTCATTAATTATTTATCATTTAACTTATAAAATGTTATGGCTATCGTGATTTACATGTGGCTGATTTAGCAAATACTCACATTTAAGACAGCAAAACCAGCAAATGTTTGGCCTTTTTTCTTGTAAACTAATTTGAGCCCAGATACTTAATCAGTCATTACATTTTTTATGTAATCTTTTTACCTCATTATTATATAATATTGGAAATTGCACATTAACACCATCACAGCTGAATGCTAACTAGTGTCCCCTGGTATTTACAGCTGCATGCCCTTTGCTGAGATACATTGCAGTAGTGTAAGAAGTACAACAAAAAGCAACCGTGGAACAGATCAAATGGTGTATTGTAGTGTACTGTAGGGCCTGGAGGTGTGTTCGCTTCATTACCTAGCTAGCCATTGTGCTGATGCAGACCCGGGGTCCTGTAAATTCCTGCCTGCTTGTGACACCATAGATAATTACACTTCCATAAATAATGGAGTGTGCCTTGCCCACTTCCTATAGAACTCCCCTAATGAGATTAATATACAGGGAGAGGCTGAAAACACTTGGCAGGTAAATCTTAGATCTTCCTTCTTTTATTTAAAGGAATTATCCACCGTAGGGAAACAAACAGCGTTATAAACATCTGCTGGCCATCTATTCCTGAAGCTGTTTCAAAGCAATCTCTTCCATCACAAATTGGATTACACTATTGGTAATACTGAAAATACCTAAGGGTACAATCCATTTGCACCTTTTATTCAAATTCAACCAGTTTGAATGTAACCAAGTAGATAAGGTTGGTGATACAGTTATAGTTTGGCTGATTCAGCCTAAACATTAAGTTAAAGTATACGCAGTATTTCTCAGTTTTTTTCCCTCCATTGTTGCTGTTTTTTTCCCTAATAATGATTAGCCAAATGTTGACAATGTGACACCATGCTGAGTCTTCTTGGTGCAACTACAATTGTATTTAAGGTAAATTAAGAGTTTTCAGCTTTTAAAAATATTAAGAACTACAATTTTTGGTGCTGGGCCCTCAGAATTTAAACTTTTGTTTTAATGATACACAAGTAATAAAGAGAGAAATTAAGATTATGAGTGTACAGTAATATCTGTATACTAGTAGTTTTGCACATGGCGTTACTTTTTTATCTGGTAATACCATATTGGACTGGTATTATATTTGCTATATTTTAAACAAGAAGTGTTTGTTTCTGTTTAACCGTGTCTCACCAACGCTGACACACACTTGAAAAACGACTTATTAGCTCACTAATAGACAGATTTGGACACGTTTAAGTTGGCTTTCATGCTCGTGGCTGCACCACTTGTGCATTGCCTGCGAATCATGTTTATTTGTCATAACTTATTAATGAAGGCGACGCCTTTGATGATGCGTTGATTTCATTATCAAAATCTTTAAATTATCTTTCATCTGGAGAGCGTCTTACTTATGTCTGGTCTTGAAAGCTGAAATGTGTGTGCAGATGTAATTTTCTCCTCTGGACTGAACTGTTATGGATTGAAGTTGAGTAAATAATTCATGCATTGAAATAATTCCATCTGCTATACATATGGAGTATGGCAACGATACAGAGGCGCGCCTTGCATCTCTGTTGAAAGAATTAAATACCTTTTAATAAACTTGTTTCTTCTGCTCTCTATTCCTTTTAAATTAGAGATCTTAACATGCCCCACCATCTGAAGCAATATCTTCTTAAAGTGTGATGATAATCTTATAGAAGATGTTTCAAAGACAGCTTTCAAAAACTGTCTGTGCCACATCTAGTTCCTAATGTGTGTGTCTGGTGTGTGTGTGTGTGTGTGTGTGTGGTCCCCAATAAGGACCAAATTGTGAACCAAAATAGAATCATTCTGCAGCAATTGTATAGACACACACACACACACACACACACACACACACACACACACAGTTATATTCATTCTGCTCTCTGATTCCTTCCCAACTGCCAAGGCAATAAAATCACATCACACTGGAACAGTGGCTAATAAATTTGATTTGTTTGTACGCACATGCACACATACGCACATCTAAACAAGCGGTTTGCATTAAAAACGTGCCACTTTGTGTCCACCTTCATATAACAATATGCTGCCATGGTCCAAGGTGCCGTTATTACCACTTAAGCCAAAAAAATAAGCAGGAAAATGAGTTGTGGACTTGGACCTACCAGCCTTTATTAACAGGACATGCCATCACACCAGAAACATCTTTAAATGCACAGTAGGGCAAGGATCCTATAGACCTTTTTTTTTTTCCTTTAAACCTTTCAGTTCTGATTGTTGACCTTTTCCTGCCTCAGCATCCAGACCGTAAACTCGGTGGAGAATTTTTGTTCTGCTCCAAGGTTGAAGTTGTTGCCAACTCCAGGGCTACAAGCCCTTTTACTTTGATCAGCAGGTAAGACGAGCGAGAAGAGTAATACACACACACGTCGCTCCTTTAAATAAAAAGCCTAAACCAGAGGTCTTCAACAGAAAAAAACATTATTTTCAAAGATAGATTAGTAAAAAGTGTGTCAATAGATAACTTACTGAATGCTGAATATAATAAATAATAAAATGTAACACCTAAAAACATAGTTTGGACCCCCGGCCTAAACTAAACACACAAACTACAGAGCTATGTTTAATGCTGTATGGAAACTTCAAATTCCCCAGTGTGCCATGAACCTCTCCATCCAACGCATGTACACTCCCTCACAACACACCCTGTTTTAGTTTTGATCGTAAGTTAGTAAAAACTCAACTTTCCTTAAAGGCTACAATGTGTAAGAACTGGCCACCTGATCCAAACAAATAGAGAACTGCTTATGTGTGTGTGTGTGTGTGTGTGTGTGTGTGTGTGTGTGTGTGTGATTGTTATCACTAATAGAATAAAAAGGTGAGCTGAGAACAATCTGTGCTATGGCTTCATCAAGATACCAAACTTCCTACAGACACATTACAGCCAGAGATTAGAATAAAAAAAGCTGCAGAAAGATCATTTCAACAGTTCACGCAGCTGAGAGATCAGCTGATCACTCGTCCATACTGGCAATCTGGTTACTTTGTCACCTGAAAATATATCCCCAGTCATACAGCAAGATGTTACAACTGGGGAAAAAAAAAAAACATAACTTGCCGTTTTCAGTGTGCAGGTTGCTAGCACATTGGCTGCTGTTGTTTCATGCAGACACAGGGATTTTGAAAATGGTAACATGCAGTTAGCTGAAGGGGTGGAGGTGGGGGGGTGTCAGCCAATGGCAGCCTTATACCCACAGTCTACATCCGTTAAGCCGGACTAATCGGCACAAGCCAACTGCCGACTGTGCTTAAAGGGCTTCCAGGAAGTCCATAAGCAAAGAAACAGCTTAATTACATTTAAGTTTCATTTCCAAGAAATGGAAGCAATGAATATTTGCCCTCTACAATAAATAGGCTGTTCTGATAATAGGAACTGCACATATGGGGTAAACAGTTAAACATTTGTCTGTGGCTCTATTGTGTGTCAATCAGTGACTTTAAATTAAGTTGAGCGAGTCTATTTTTGAGACATCCCATATTCTCATGGGCGAATATTCTCTTGAAGCAAGGAGGCAAGTGAAGTGTAACATGTCATCAAGTAACCTGCGGAACATTCGGCATTCAGCAGTCTGGCTTTGGAGGGGAAATAAAGAGAGGGCCTAATTAAAATTTCAGAGGTACCAGCTGGGAGTCTGATCCCCCCCTGCCACACACACACACACACACACACACACACACACACACACCCTTCCCAGTGTCCTTGTGTCTGGATTGAGACACACTCACCTTGATTTCTTCATTTAATAACCTTGACAGAAACAAATCTGCATCCCCACTCACAGTGCCACAAAGCGTGGATAATGAGGAGGGTATGCAAACATAGTGCAGGCACGCACACACACACACACACACACACACACACACTCCGACATGTGGGAGTAAAGCTAGATTGACGGAGCATACCAATGTGTATACAATTACAAACGTATACGTATTCACACAAACACGCACTTGCTGGTATCTACCACACACACTCATACATGTGGACACACTTGCACATACACCCTGTGGGCCGAGACAAGGCCGTTCCTTTAATGAACAGCTTAATGGGCAAAGAAAGATACAACAAAGCCGTCTGGGAGGCCCGTTTGTAGTGAGGTGATCAAATACGCTCGGCAATGATATCCTTTGCATGAACAGTTACACTGATAAGCGCCGATGAATACGAAATCGGGTTCGCTTTCGCCAAATTGAAGCATCATTTTGCCACCGGTGCAGCATAATGTGACAGGCAGATCAACTGTAAAACTCATTCTTCATTGTTTATCTATTTTCAAAATGCTCAGTTTTGTGTCACCCCTTATGATTTTGTGCTTAATTGCCATTTCGCAGCTCTAATGTCTCTACAGAATGCAGTGGTGGATAGCAAGAGCTGACCAAAGTGAAGAGATACGTGCCTGTAGGAGTACATTCACGGATGTATTACAGTGTGTGTGTGTTTGTGTGTTGTTTTCCCCCCAGAGTTACTATATTGTGGGCCGTATCTTCATTCGGCCTGCTGGATGGCGACCTTGCAGCCCCGTCTCCGCGTGCCTGGCGACTGGCTAATGAAGACTTCAGGGCCAGGCAAACAAATTCTAATAAATTTCTGTGCTGTGACTGAAAAGTAGGTGTTCTTCCACACACGCGTACAAATACAGAAACGCACGCTCTGTACACACAGTGACATTTTATTAGCCGCGCGCGCAAACATACACACAGAGGCACATAAACACACAGGTACAGGCACTCATTAAATATTAGACAGTGCATTAATTTCCATCACCTTGGGAGCAATAGACTGTGTGTCCTGCGAAAGCCTCCTGTCCCAGAGCTGTTTCTCTCTCACAAAACAAGCCCCTTTAATAAAAACATCACAATCAATATCTGATTCCCCGAGGGAAACGTTTGGAGGAAAAAAACACATTCACCCATCCGCAAACTATCCGACCTCACACGAGGAGAAAAAAAAAAAAAAAAAGGAGAAATCTTCAGAAAGACATGTGCTGCAGGAGAGGGTGAGTGGGCAAAACGCGTGTGCGAGAATGAAATGTGAAATGAAATTTGTACCACTGGGTTTGTTATCTACAGTGCATGTGTGTGTGTGTGTGTGTGTGTGTGTGTGTGTGTGTGTGTGTGTGTGTGTGTGTGTGTGTGTGTGTGTGTGTTGGGAGAGGTAGCTGGGACTTCAGCATTGTATGACCTTTAATGGTGTCGCCAAGTTAGGTGAAGTTGTCTTTCTTCCTCAATTTAGGGGAAGTGACATTTAATAGTCCCCAGAGATCAGAGAGGGCAACAAACACCCAACGAAGGCTGCCAGATACCCCAAAAACGGAAAATTCTTTTTGTAGCCGAGTGTGTGTGTTACTTTTCTCTGCTCCATCATGTCACCTTTCTTTCCTCCTAGAATTGCTCCTCTCGTTTTGTTAATTTCATTTTTTTCCCTCTAGTGGACCCCGACACTTCTACTGCTACCTGGCCTTTCCCTTCTCCCTGGCAATGGGGGAAGTGGAAAAATGAAGAGATAGAAAAGGAGGAGTGATGGCCCAAGGCATGCCAACCCGCTCCAATAGACAGACCCTGTTGCCACCGGCCACTGTAACAGATCCCTGTCTCCAGAGTTTTAAATGTTTCAAACATTTGCCCTTCGCTGTTCCTGCGGTGGGCAAAGATGTTCCTCGTCACCTTCTCCTGCTGCCACTCCTCGTCCCCTCCCTTCTCATCCTCTCCTCATTGTTACTCAGCCTTTTTTCATCTATATGCAGTGCCGAGTCAAAAGTTTGGACACGCTTTCTTATTCAAGCGAAGGGGGAGATGTGTTCAAACTTTGGACTGGTGCTATATATTCAGCTTCATCTTTGTTTTTGGTTTTTTCCAAACCTCCTGCAGTGTTGCTTGAGGCATTGAGGTCGAATGCAGGATTTTTACTCTTATCGATTTCCAGAACTCATAAAGGGCTTTATATGGATAATAAGTGCAATTTGTACCATCCCATAGAATGCAAAAGACATACAAGCATATTAGAATACATAGTACAATAGTCTTCAATGTGCAGAAAATCTTACTAAATGTTTGATGCAAATGGCCACACAACTTATGTTTTACTAACTGGAGAGAACAGGACACTGTTAGTATGACCATAGTTATAATAAACATGAAATAATTATAGCCCATATCTTGAACCCGAAGGTTGGAACTGAGACAGATGTACTCAGATATAAGTGGCAGACTTTTCTCAGTTCTTGGCAGGCACGGCGGTTTACTAAAAATGGAGGGAAGAAAGGAGAAAAAAATGCACCACACTCCAGTAACAGCGCTCCGGAGAGAGGTAGCACTTCCCTCCCCAGGATTGAGCGGGAGATAAGAGCTGATGAAGGGAGGCCAAGGGTGCAGGGGGCGAAACAGCAGCACGGCGGCGCAACTACACTCCCAAACGCTAATGACTGACAGAGCGAGAGCAGATGAGCTTGCAGTAACTACATTAATTACACACACCAAGGTCGAGCTGAGCTGAGCCGAGCCGGGCGGAGCTGAGCTGAGCTGAGCCGGGCCGCGTTGCCTCGTGCAAAGCTGAGCCGGGCCTCGGCGCTGGGCTGCTGGAGGATGCCCGGCCTCCGCGGAGCGTGCTTTGCAATCCCCGGGCCTCATTAGGGATGCAGTGAGGTTCTGACTCCCATCACCTGTGAGCTTTTTATATCTGGCATAATCTCTTAGTAGATATTTCTTACATCCAATAATGAGCGAGTTATTACTCCGTACAACAGAGAGAGGGAGCAGAGAGGGGAACAAGGGAGATGAATAGGGGAACGGGAGAGGAGGAGTGAGGGAAGAAAAGAGGGATAAAGGTAAGGAAATGCATGAGGAGTTAACGCGGAGGAAGAGATAAGGAGGCATTCCTATTCAGAGCTAATGTTAACATCAGCAGTGTTAACGGCATCGTGACCCTGCTCAAATCCAGTGGTGGAAGAAGCAATAAGATCCTTTACATAAGGTACAGTACCAACACAGCAATGACAAATTACTGCAATACTAGTCCTGCATTAAAGAGAAAAGGCACTTAATTATTAGCAGGTTTACTTGAAAATTTTAAAGTAAAAGTTGAATTTTGTCCCTCTGAATTTATTATATATGACATTGTTTGACTATTAATAGTGAGAATAAAGAGCTCGTCTATATACTTTATACACAGTTAACTAGTTCAGTCCAGTTGTTCCCAACCTAAGGGTGAGGTCTCTCCAAAGTGTCACCAGATAGATCTAAGGGGTCATAAAATGATTGATTACATAAATCTGTTTTCGGTTTTTGACTTTTTCTCTTATCTTTGACTTTCAGTCTGATAAGGGGAGACATGCAAATACAGTCATTCTGAGGAAAAAGGCTGCAATCTATCCTGAAGGTGCGATTGACAATCTACATATCATGTTTTAAAATGATGTTGATAGTCAGTAAGCCACACTGATGATAAATATTTTGCTTTGTACATTTTAATGTGGAGTGTAACAACCCGGGCATGCTACTGTTAGCTTTACACTGTAACTACGCTGCTGCAGGATAGTGCTGTGATACATACGTCTTGGGGATTTTAACCTTTTTCCATCTGTAAATGATTTTTTGTGGCATAGACACTTAATATGCAGTAGCAGAGACGGGAAGGGGAAGAGAGGGGGACGTGCAGCAGACGCTCCGTCCCTACACCACCACAGTGCACCTATGGAATTTTAACTATTAATATAATCATGATAATAATGATGTTATAAATATCCACCTAAAAGGTCCCACAAAAAAGGATCCATACCATACTGCCTTGCGCAGGCTATATCTGAAAGTGATATGCAAAGAAACAGATGCACACATACACGGATAGTCCCTGCTTTAAACACTTAACATGTGGCTTTAACTACATTAGAAGATTCATACTACGTTTCATGTGAAATCTAAGCTAACTGAATCTGATCTCCTCTACTAATGTCTGGTTGACTATGAGGGGCCAGAACTGATTTGAAATGATTATATGGTATCTATCCTGTTAAATCTGAAATATTTATATCTGTTGTGTGGTAGTGTGGAAGTAAAAAGTACCATACTATAGTAATGTAATGAAGTACCTTAGAACAGTGCTTGCAGTAAATGTACTCAGTTACTTTCCAGCGCTGCTAAAATCAATAGCTTGACAGCCCTCTGTCTAGTGCCCATTTGGTCCTCTGAGCAAGTGGAGCAGTGGAAGGGGAGCAGCGCTGCCTAATAAATACATAAATAAGTGCATAAATAAACAGAGCATCAGCCCTGCGCCTGACATGGCAGAGACAGCACCTGAAGCACTGGAAGACGAGTCATCCTTCTCGCTCTCGTTCTTTTCTCTCCGCTGTCTGCATTGATTGATGTGAAGGAGGAGGATCAAAAGCTGCTGAATGCTCGTACTCAGGAAGATGGAGAGATAGAGAGGGAGGAGGGAGAATAGAGGCGAAGGAGGGATGGAGGGTGGGGGAGGGGGGGGGGGGGAGGGGGGGGGGCTCGAGAAGTTCAGGGCCCTGCTGTCAGTCAGATCCACAAAACGACCCTCTAACTACGGGGCTAAGTCAGACATTAAGGCCTCGGGTGTCAGGATTCACTCATTCCCCCTCTCTTTCTATATTCACATCACTCCGTCCCTCCCTCGCTCTCCTTTATCTTCTCCCCTCCATGTCCCATCCTGGAGAGGAGGAGCAGGGCCAAGCACCATTAATCTCCTATCTAATAACACTGGTAATGTTACACATTATTGGAAAGAGATGGGCAAAATGAACCAATAAGTTATCTGATATGGGTCTCCCTTCTCATCGCACGCTCCAATCCCAAGGACGTTTAGGCAAAAGAAGAGACGCAGACGCGGTGACTGAAGAAGACAACGGGGAGCGAGAAGGAGAGAAAGGAGAATTAGTGATGGAAAAAAGGGTGGGCAAAGGGAAATATTTCCTGCTATCGACCTCTTGGCCAGGGACATGCATAGATGTCTGTATGTGGAAGATAAGTGTCTTTGATAAAGTAGGTTAGCATTGATTAATCCATGAAATCTTGGGGCTGTGGACTTGAAGTTAATGAGTAAGGTTTTCTATTTTCTCTGCAATCTCTCACGACGTACATTTCCAGCACAGCCCAGGGACCCCACAGCCACGGCACGCCGGCCCCAGTCATTTTAGATGTCTGTTATTTTGGGACAAAGATGGCCAATCAATGAAGTTGACATTTGTTACGGTGAAGGATTCACAATGCAATCATGGGATAAGGGTTGTAAGGGCCTGCTAGGTGCATATAGAAGGGGTGGAAAGGTCACAGCTAATCTAAAGGGAACAGGAGTTATTTATCCACACACCAGAATAAAAAAATGAGAGACACAATCTATATATACAGCCCCTGGGGGGGGGTTCTGGAGGCATCGCGTACACACACACACACACACACACACACACACACACACACAAAGTGTCCTATCTGCTGCAAAGTAATCTCCCCCCTATTTCAGTTGGTAATAAACACTGTGCATCAAGTGACCTATCTCGCAAGCCCATAACTGAGTTTTGTAGCAGTGTTCAACAGCATGCTAGGATGAGAAAAATCTGAATATGCCATTAAGCACTCCCCCCCCCTCCAGTATGAGGTTAGGCTGGAGATAACCCTGTTTGCATCGTCCGTCTGCATCATTTTGCGTCGCGCATTGAATACAGCGCAGTGGGGCGGGGGGGGGGGTCTCCACGCATGCGGCCGCGGTGAGGGAGAAGCAAAGCAAACAGCACGTCGGCCGTACACATCAGTCACATTTTAGAACAACCTTGAAACAAATAGCACTTCGGACGCGTCCGCGGGCGCCGGGCGCTGGGAGGAAGAAATCAAGGCAGACAGACAGGCCAGCGTAGCGGGCAGGCAAACGGGCAGCTTTCTCTTTCTTTCTCTGCCTATCTCACTCGCCGACTGTACATCAACACCTCGGTTGCCCACACTCTTTCGCATCCGAGCCCCCCCCCCCTCCTCTCTCGCTCACATTAATCCATCCCCTCTCTCTCCGCTGTAAATCATCCCTCTCTCTTCCTCAACCTCAGCAGCAGCTGTGCGGAGGAGGTAGAGTGGATGTCAAAATATTTGGCAGCCATCTCTAGTGCTGGTGTAGCATTTTAACCTCCGTGGTTATTACACATACACAGGTTTGTCTGACATCCCCCCAGGCATTAGCCTTGAAAATCACTCTCTCTCTCTCTGACTTTCTCCCACTCTCTCTCTCTTTCCTGCTCTCCATTCATCACATCATTATCCTTACAGCAAGGATACACAAACAACAAACTCGCCCCCTCCCTCATTGCTCAGTGCTCTGTGAATGGCTGCGGCTTTACGCCACACACAGCACGCCCCTAGTCCACAGAGTAAAAACTGGAGTAAGGTGGAAGACTCACCTTTCCAGCCCGTGAGTGCGGATGGACAAGCAGTACACACACACTCAATCTTTATTCTTGCACGCTCTCACACACCCCGCGCCGCCCCCCTGCTGCATATATACAACAAACATAAATAAAAAACCTACATAACTCTCTCTCGCACACTCACGGATATTTTCAGTAGCTAATTATCTAATTCCTTCCTTCAGCGTCGGCTTGGGGTGTCTGTAAATCACAGTGTTGCAGGAACTCTCTGCCCCTGGGCTCTGCCACCGTGCAAACACACGTGCACACACACGCACACACACACATAATGCAGCTCCCCTCTCAAGTCTTTGTTTCAGTGCTTTTTTTTAGTCAGAGGAGGTGTAGGTTATTCCAGGAAGAGAAGACAGCCCCACAGGGCTCTTGACAGCCTGTGTAAATCAAATGTCATAGAAAGATCTAATGGTGCTGCATGGACCTGATATACAGCGCTGTAGTGTGCTGACAGTTGCATGTCGTGTGCGCGCACACACACACACACACACACACACACACAAACACAACCAGGATGTAGCCTATACGCTAATGCAGTACATAACGTGTGGCTTAAATATGGCTGACAGTCACCTTGCTCAGCAGTACAATGCCTCTGTGTCCGTTTTACTAAACATGTGTTTTTATGTTGCATGAACCTGTAAACACAGACACAGGTTTACACATACATATAGGTCTGTACACATATGTCATTTTCCTAAATATTAAATATTCACATATAATATTTTTGAAGAAAACTCAGATACGCTGTAAATACATTTTTTCTGAAGTCTACCAGTTATTTTCTGCACAGAAAAACCTTCCACTAGTTTTTTTCGTTTGCATTTTGACTGCGGTTTCACCTATTTCAAGGTTTATCATGAGATAATTAGCAATAACATGTAAAAACGGATGGTCAGCGTGATCTAGATTTCCATTTTGAATCAAGAATATCCCAGGAACATGATGATTAGCGCTGAAAAAACTGCAATTTCACACCATTTTCCCTCGATTAGGAATACGATTAACAAAGGACTAACAGAGGACTTGAATGTTTGTCTTGTTAAACTAAAAGTTTCGTCACAGTGTCCCCATACGTATGACCACACATGCATATAAAAAAAAAGCAAGAAACATCATTTTCTCCTCTGTTTCTTACGGTAGATCAAGCAATGCACAGCTAGTGGTGTGGTTTATACACACAAACATACTATTTCACATCCTTTCTGCCCCATTAAAACCTGTTCTCTCCTGTGTCCCATTATAGCCATCAATATAACCATCAAAGATATTTCCCTGCAGTGCATAAGAGACTAACTAACCATTAAAAAACACTTGTTAGCCTACTTCTTTGTATAGTGTGTCACTAACGCAACTCATCAAGAATTCAGTTTGACAATATCAAAGCAAAAAGTGAGTCACTCTTATGAAGAATGGGCTAACAATGTGTTCACATTATGTACTAGGATGTCTATTTATAAGTAGTAAAAGGGCAGACAAAGGAACGGGATTTTGAAGTGGATTATGGGCCGTGCCCAGAAAGCTTAGGCTGAAAATATTGAGTAAGATGGGGTTTAATACAGGACTAAGTAGATTGGCTGTCTTTGAATGTAAATTAATGAAAATATGGAATCCAATAAATGTTTCATGGGCTAAGTTTATATTAAGGTTTTTAGTTTGAAAAACATTCCCACTGATCTTTGTTCCAGCTGCGTTGCCTCGAACTGCACAAATGAGCAGGAATAGATATGAAGGCACCAGACAGAATCACGAGAGGTTCCATTAACAACAATAAGGATAAAAGGTTAGGAGGAAGATAGACAGGACCTTGCGCCACTTGAGATTTTGAAGCTTACAGGTTCAAAAGTGCATGGCTGTAGCTGTCTGTGCTAAATTTATAATTTTCCCCATCTGCCTGATGCATACTTATGCACATCATGCTTCAATCTGACAACTGATTTGACAGAGGAACCGAGCGCAGAACGTGACGACCTGTAGGCTCACCACTTGGGGCATAAATATTTATAGAGAAGCCAGGAGGCCAAGGAGAGTCGTTATAACCTTGTACAGCATCCTTGGAACAAGAATCTTTGCTGCTGGTGTCATTTGTGAAGTATAAAAATATAAGAAAAGCAATGTAAGTGAAAGACACATCTCGGGTGTGAGGACCACAGTAATATTAATGTGCGGGGGTGTGAGATGAACCGGTTGAGGTGGGGGTGGGGGGGTAGAGTATGATAATAAGTATACTGAGTAATGAGGATTCTGGGAGACAGGGCTGCATGCAGAAAGCAACTTACTCACACTGGTGGTGAATCACTGTGCCTCATAAGCTGTGACTCACTGTGGAAAACAGTGGAGGAAAAAGAAGAGTGTGTAGGTAGAAAATGAGCAGAATGTGAATGTGTGTGTGTGTGTGTGTGTGTGTGTGTGTGTGTGTATACACATATTGTGTGCGCCCATGTGTCCACCATGTGTATTCAGGCTACATATAGTCCCTGCTATGGCTGCAAGAACATGGACCTGTGTGAGACCCGTTTCTCTGTGTGTCGCTGTCTGTGTGTGTGTGTGTAGGGGTGCGTGCATATGCCTGTGTGTGTGTTTGTGCACGCACGCTGCAGTGGTGACAGTGAAGGTCAGTATTCTGGGTGTTTCTCAGGCCTCCCAGCTGTGGCCTGGGGCTAAGGAGCCATCACTGTCACATCTCTGTCTCGCTGCTGTGCGCTGCTGGCCCTGCAGCACAGCGGCACACAGCACTGACTCACATACATACACACAGCCCCGTGGCTCTGAGCATGCACACACGCACACACACACACACATGCACACGCTAACCTCAGGATACTAGGCACATGGAGACTCACACATAAATACACAGAGTGAGATGTTGTATGAACATATGTTGCACATGCACTATCCATGGAAAGTTAAGTCGCAGCATGCAGGAGGACACACGCACACACACCGTCAAAACTGTCCTTTTTTAAATTCCCAGCATAGGAGGCATAAAGCATGTCCCTTCTCTCATATGTAAACCTGATGACCTTGTCCACATTCATTCAATCATTTCAGTAGAAAGCACAACTAATCCAGCAGCCTGCTCCATAGTCTCCGCTGTATTCAGCAAATATGTACAAAGAACATCCAGAAGTTTTTGTGATTCTACAAGCAAAAAGTCAGGCCAAGGGGAGGTGTGGAGGTGACCGTGACCTGCTTGGCTTGATACCTCAATCTTCGACTTTGTTTCCCTGCTGGCATCTCTGTGGGCGTTTTCATTTCTTTATTCAATTTTTATCAACGTCTTCTGAAAAAGTGCTTCAAACAGATGAAAAAGAAAGATTGATTGATTCGGTCTTACAGAGACGCTTGTAATGCAAATACAGGACATGGGGTGTAAAAATTATATTATTAATGCAATACAGTAAACTATGACTTGTTAAATTGAGATTTATGTGTGAAAGGCATGCAGCCAGTTAAGGTGAATGACTCTTTTATTTAACACAAGAGGGGCGTGGGCTTCCTCCACTCCACTTTAATAATGTATACACAGGGTTGTAGACATGAACTGGGTTGATGCCATATCACCTCAGTGTCGCCCTTTTCTATTTTCCTTTTACAGACACAGGCTTCATGAATGCCATTCACAGAGCGTGTCACTGATCTGCAGCTATGCAGAAGAAAACACAGTTCTTGAGTTTAGCATTGCAGACTCATGCCTAGAATGTGTTTGTTCAGCCTCAAAGACTACAGGATGAGAGGTCTCCAACAGCAGCTGGGGGGGGCTGTCCCACCTTACCACAGAGTGGAGGAAGCTCCTTTCACAGAACCTGACAGTTTCTGAATGGAATTGATATATTGGTATTGAAAAAAGTATCATTCAGGAACAACTACAGGAATCAAGGTTTCAACTGCACCAGTGATCTTATAGCTAGCTGTCTGAGTGGTGTGTGAGGCTTTCATTCAGGCCAGGGAGGAGTAATCTACGATTCGACGTTGGCTCTGCCTCTTGAATCAAGCTCGTTGGCCAACTTTGGCACTATATCAAGATATTGACCTCCACATTTAGAGATGGTAGGTCCACTAGAGTCAGAGGACTTTCATCCATATACTCAGCTTGATTTTCGTGGCCCCAAACACAAGACTCTGAGATCTTTCTGGACAGGATGGCTGCCTTGCTCTTTACTGGGCTCTAAGCTGACCTCCCAAGCATGTTTTCCAAATTCTTCGCTGAGGCTCACTGCCACCTCAGAGCCATTCAACGCCGTTATGGGTGGTGGAGTCATCTGTTTAGAGAAACATGTTGTTCCCACTCTCTGCCACCCATCCACACGCTGCCCTCTTTATGGCTCAATGCATGGCACATAAAAAGCAGAGCACATTGCACAATTACTGCCTAATTAACTGGCTGATATTTTATGTGGTTGGTGAAGCTGCAGACAGACTGCAGATCATTTGCCAGGATTTTAGAGGATGCGTGTCCACTCATACGCTGATTTACTGACCTCCACTGCTCATTTCTGCATGCATGCGTTTGTGTGTATATGGGTGTGTGTTCGTCTATATGGGAGCTCTCTTACATACAAGAGGGCACATACTGTATGTCTTTGGAAATAGCAGGTTATTTGTCTGAGTCATGGTTTATGCTCCACACCGCTCCCTGTCCTCCTCCCCTCTCCCCCCTTCCATCCCCACCTCCCTCAGCCCTCAACAGCAGCAGGTTTGCATTGGGATTTGAGGTGTAATTAAATTCAATAAATAGGCGAAGGTGAAGAAATAAATCAAGCGGAAACTGATGAACAACAGGAGATTAAATGCCACTGAGCCGTGCAAACAAATATTTCAATAGAATTTTCAGCAGAGGGCACCCGCCCCCCCCCCCTGCAAACCTCAGAAACTTTAAAAACTGAAAGTCAGCTCCACAGACCTGCCACCGCTAGCCCGACGTTTGATGCCATTGTCCTCGTTGACATCAAAATATGGCACACAATGACGGAAATAAATAACCATTTAAAGGACGATTGCAGGAGATGACAGGCTATGTTCCCCGTGCTCCGTCTCTCAGTCACCTCATCATCCACCTGCATCATCGCTTATTCAGAGGCCAGCCAACTCTTTATTAATGACTATTGAAGTAGCAATTAATGCTGCATAATACATGAACTACAGCTGTGCAAATCTGAATAAAGTCTGATTAGGTGCTAAAGAGGATAGGGGAAATACTGCTGGTGCATATTAATGGTATCATTTTTGAGGTGTGTGTGTGTGTGTGTGTGTGTTGGTGGGGGGGATTCCGCTCTGTGTGCTGGACTTGTCTGATGAAGCCAACAAATCAGTTCCCCGGACGGGCTGAAAGTCAGTCTCCCGGCTGATTAGAAACAAAGACCGACGTGAGGGAGGGAGGCCGCGTTATTAGGGCCGGCCGCCGTTATCCTTAATCAGATCGGCCAATTGTCGCCCCGTGAGCTCCCTAATACCCGACGCTATTCACTCGTCATTTGTACTGATTAACGGAGCTCAGCAGGCGGACACGCCGCTCAACCAGAAACATCACTTAATACACAGTAGGGTGCGGATTCTGGAGATTTCATTATATTGAGATTTTGTACTGCAACATACAACACGCGTGCTCCTGCTCCCTCTCGCACACACGATACAGACACAACCTACGCACTGAGCTATTTCTTGAAGCAGCTTTTCTCAACGGGGGTGGTACCGGCCCCCGGGGGGCATTCAGAGAACGTCAGGGGGTGCTGGAAGCGTTCTTTTTCAAACCGGAGGGCATTGAGCTATTTTTGAGGGGTGTGTTTTCCCTTTGAGCTTTCAATTTAGCATAAATTAAATGACGGACGCCACCGCTGCGATCTCATGTTGTACGTAATAATCACGACAGATGCAAACAATGCAAACTTCCCCCTGGAACTAGTGGAGAGAGAGTGAGAAGTGATCCCTGCTGTAGCCTCCCTGTCCTCTGCTGTCTGAGTCAGAGTTTGACCGACGGCTAGGCTCAGTTCCTACACACACACACACACACACACACACACACACACAGCAGACAGCAGAGAGGCCACGACGGAGACAGTGAACCAGGTGAAAGACATTTTTATTCAAGTTGATGCCTGTTACTTTAGGCGCAGTGGAAAGCCAGAAAATGAAGCCAATAAGTACTTGATCAAACCTCCTGTTTAACAAGGACAGACACGTAGAAAGATCTTATTTTCTGCTGCTTTGTGTTTAAGGTATTATTGAGGTTTCGTGCCACGGTTTGGAAGAGTATTCGTTTCTGATCGGCCAGCAGGTGTGGATGAAAACCATTGTAGTTCGGCTCCGGTTTAATCACCTGCTCTATATTCATCTGCATAGCTGTCAAATTTACTTATGATCAACTGCAGCAAGCACAGCTGAGTTATCAACTTGATAAACTAACGGCCAGACCACGAGGGGGGAAACTCACAAATGGCTGATTTTAACTTTTCTTTCACTCTTATTCGGAGAACACGGCAAATTTTGAAGAATGGGACGTGGCAGAGGAAAAAGAACTGGGGAGTAAAAAAACAAAGCAAGCAAAAAGCCCCGCGATGAATGAGCAACTCTGCTGATTTCTATACTTTGGATTGCATTACGGTGACGGAGCCGTAAACTCTACTTACCTCACCCCCAGACTAGAATGTCTCCCATTCCTATGTCCTATCTACGGCATCATACTTACTGGAATAGTGTGGAGTGTTAGTTGTGCTTTAAACTTTGTAGTATGTCACAATTATTCCATCAGTGAAGCAAAGTTACTATAACAGTAGAGTCATTTACTACAAATCCCTTTATATGTGGGTAGGAAGAAGTAATCATCAATACAGGACTGGATCACTGATCTAGAACCCATGCTCCAGGTCCATTTTAAGCAGTGGGAGTCATAGTTCAGATCTCAGACTGATTTGCTCGCTCTACTCCGCACCGTGCTGCCCTCCTGGGCATAACAAGCCTAAGTGCTTAAAGTCCTCAGAATGGAAATTAGGTCTTTTTTTTTTTTTTTTAACGAGCATCGTTCAAGGCCACACCTGGTGCACTGAAAGCACACACGTCCACTGCTCTATGAATTAATGAAGGATCCTAGCGGGTCAATCCCTCGTTGGAGCCACTCCGACCACTATGAGAGAATCCCACATACAGTATTCAACCGCCTGCGCGGCTGCAGACTCCCTCTGTCCGTTTGATTGAGACGTGCTGCATGCTGCCAGATTAAAGTGACAGGAAATGCTTCCTTTTAGGCTTTTTTGAAAAGAGACGTCCGTTTCTTTTATTCCGGCCCCTCTCTCTCTGTCTTTACATTTTTTGCTCTTTCTCCACTCAATAAATCTTTAATTCCTTAAAAAAATACAGCCTCTAGTCTTTCTCAGGCTCGGTCGCCTCCACTCTCCTTTTCTTTTCTCCTCCTCTTTTTTTTTTGAACAGCTGTTCTGCCTTTATTATGTTGTGCTCACTCTCTCCCTGTCTGGCCTTTCAGTCTAATCCTCCAATGGCCTTTCACGTGCACAATATTCCCCCCCTGAGCCCCCCGTTCCTCTGACAGGCTTTCACATATTAGATTAGGCTTAGCTTTGTTAATTTATTTATTTACTCCAGGCTATTGTCTGTGAAAGTTTTCCCCCCCAAAATAACACTCGTGTAACATTCTGTTACATGTCAATTTGGCTCCGCCGTGCTCCGCTGCAATCGTTCGTTGGTGCCGGTTTTTTGGCAGTGACGGTGGCAGCGCTAACAGAGTGTTTTAGAACAGACTGTCTAATGGAGGCTCGCAGCATTTTGTGGTTTCCAATCATTCGGTGGTAAAGGAAACACACAGTAGCAAATGGGTCGAGCAGTCACCCATTAAGCGCCCACCAGCAACTCGGTCTAATTGTTGTAATGAAGTCCAGGCTGACCCTATAATGCAAGGTCCATGCATGCTGCCAACCTGACACTTTTATAGACCTGGGCTGAGTTATGACCCTCTGTTTGATAGGCCAGTGGAGAGAGAGATGGAGGAGAGGAACGGAAGAACAGTGGGAGGGGTGCAAGAGAAAATAAAACGCGATCGGGGAGGGCACAAGAGAGGAGGATAGGCTGCTAAAAAAATGGGGAGATGACAGCGACCGGGGAAGAAGTTTCCAGTAAATCATTATAATGAAGTCATTTAGCTAAAGGACAGTGTAGCTCCAAGTGAGGGTTATTGAAGGGCCCTCTCCTGGCCTTGTTCTACCGTTCAGCATTGCCCCTTTGGCCCATTAGCCCTGGGGCTAGCTTTCCATCTCTCTCCCCATCTCTGCAGCCTCTCTAGTGGGCAGGCCGAGTCAGGAATCAATAGCCATGTCGCAGGGAACCCGTGCCACTCTGACACCAGTGGATCTGACAAAAAAAAGTCCATTACACGGCAGTTATCTCCATTACTGAGGAGCAACTTGGATCTCAGAAAGGGAGGACGGCCGGCAGAGAAAATCAGACGGGGTGGCGGCGGTGACAGGTTGTGAAACTCTAATTCAGAGCAACATGTCTGATTAACCGGCCTCTCTCCTCTGAGATCTGGTCCGCGTGCCTGGTAGACAAAGACACACACGCTCCAAACAAGCCGTCAGACCGGATTACGTTCACTACCTCCACATACATTCCCAAAGATATACTGTTATATACTGTACTGTACGCCATTATTCTTTCTGTGCTGGGTAGCCATGCAAAAACTCTTTTACTTTAGCCTCATGTACTCAATATGACTTCATACCCCAATGACTTTCCAAAATGACCCATTAGAGTTTTCCAAAAAAAAGGCCTTTCTATTCTCTCATGTATGGATAAGGCATGGTTAGACTTAAATAAATATAACTAGTGGTCACGATAGAAATTACAAAAAGATCACCTTCATGGATAAAAGGAAACGACATTCAACATTGGTGGATAACGGGAGGCAAAACTCTTAACATTAGGTTCTTTGTAGGCCGAACAGAGAGAACACGGACACACTCGAAAATGCATTTGCCTTGCATATGTAGTTCATAGAACTGCTTTGTACACCTGTCCCCAACCCTCTCCTTAACATCGTCCACATGTTGTTAGCCAATATTCTGTATGCATTTAAAAAAAAAAAAAAAAAAAAAAAAAAAAAAGAACAGAACCACTTTTATTGAGAGCGTGACCACAAGCTGACAGCTTGTCAGTATAAACATAGGCTGCTTTTAGTGGAACAAATGTTGACATTTTTTTTCTGGGGCGGACACTTCTCAATGTAAAACATGCATTAATAGACTGTGGGGTCCCGTGCGGGAGGAGATCTACGGGACAGGAACCATAAAGCAATGTGACACTGCTCATTGGGCTTCACCTTGGCCCAGTAACCTTGATCAGTCAGGACATCAGTCAACGTTTAATTGCTGAAATGTTTGGTGCGGGACGTGGGTGGGTCGGCCTCTTCCCAGAGGCGGGGACTCTTTCTTCTGTGGGTTTCCTGTGCGCTGCACTCTGCCCCCCTCCAGCCTCTGGCTGCCTTTATGACGCTCATTTGCCTGATTAGCTAAACAAACAGCGACTGCTCTCTCACTCACCTCTACAAACGCGCTCTCTGTTCACCGCCTGTGTGTGTGTGTGTGTGTGTGTGTGTGTGTGGCGCTGTATGTGCGGCAGGACTGTACCTGCACCATGTGCCGTACACGTTACATACGAGCAGCGTTCCCACACGCAGCACCTCAGAATGAACAATGTGCACGCTGAAAATGATCAGCTGTAAAAGTCCTCATAAATCATTACAGGATCTGAATCAGCAAACGGCAACATTAATCAGTGGCCTAAGCACAGATACTATACAATTAATGCAATCTATTTATCTTCATTTGTGTGGGATGTGGCTACTGTACAAGTTTCATTCTATATAATGTATGATACCTTTTGTATATCGTTTTTTTTTATATGTTTTTATCCAGTATTTTGTGCAGCATGTGTGTATAAGGTATGCAAATGACCATTTAGAGCCGGCTCTGTTGAAGAATGGTGACACGACGTTTATCTTAGTAAAATACAACCCTTGATGCACACAGCTTCGGTTGGTAATGAAAGCAATAGGTCTCTGTGAGCGGAGATTGCTTTTCCAGAGCTTCATTTTACAGCTGGTGTTGAATACACTCCTCCAGCAACTCTTCTTAAATGTTTCATCACAGACCAGATCCCAGGGGCTGGTACAACCCCCCCATCACACATATACACTTTGTGAAGACTTCACATCATGCATGTGGCGGATATGAGAGTCAGCTGAATGCCATTTCATCTGCTAGGGGAGCGATTTGATTGCACATCCAATGCAGGGGGAGACTAAGATGATAGAATGACTCTACAGTAGCTGGTATCTGCAGTCACCCGGGTGTGTTGGGATAGCTAATGGCAAATTATCCCTTCTTATCTATGGTCCAAAGCGTTACAGTTCTCAAGTGGCCACATGCATATGGTCACATTTGTAATAACACCTGTACCTATTTTCTATGATGTCTTTCTTTCTTGAATCTGATGCAAACAATGGTTTGTTAGACAGAATCAACTGAGAACTCAAACTCAAACTCCTGCCAAAGCCCAAACCGTGGCGTCTCACGGTCGACAAAACCACATCTGCATTTGCCAGCTGTTCCTTATGAGATTGTGATTGGGTCAAACCTCTTTGGCTTGGGCACACGCAGAAAACATGCAGCCTGACAAGATGGACTTTGAATGAGTTTAGAAGAACGGAGAAACAAACAAAACAAACCTGCTTATTTTTTGTGAAATAATAAGTCTACATACAATATTATCATAATCACACAATCTATAAATACTATACTGCTACTATGAAGCGAACGCCAGATGCTTTGAGGTATTGTGATAGACGCATCTCAGCACACAAACTATAAAGTACATCTGTCTCCTACAACCGACGGATAAGACGAGCATGAAACAGTGCCAGCCAAGCCGAGTCTGAACAGCTCCGAACTGTGTCACAGACACAGAGTCATTAGCCTGTGTGTGTGTGTGTGTGTGTGTTGTATTCCCTGAACACGTGACTTACTGTCTGTGTGATGCTTTTCATGGACTCCTGTGTAAAACGTGTGTGTGTGTGTGTGTGGGTGTGTGGGTGTGCGCTGTTCGTGTAATAGGAGGTGGAGGACTGAGTTTACGTTGGAGCTCGCAGCACGTGTAAGCTGCTGCCTCTGAACTCTTCTTCAAAGGCGCACTTGGCAGTTGCTTTTTATTCTGCTGCACACTGGGCCATGGCTGCAGCCCACAGATGTGCCAATGGCAGTTCTTTACTAATAATAAACATTATATATAACATAAAGTGTAAAAAAAAAAAAAAAAATGGTTGATCAAATTTCTGTTGACATTTTATTATTAACATTGCACCATATCATTGGAAATATTGTTCAGTTTCCTTAAAAATTATGTCCTATTTGTACGAATCATGCAATTATGGGATGTGCAGCATAGCTTAGAACTGGGTGAAGTTCCATTTGAAATGTGCCAAATTTTCTTTCCATGTCAAACGGTTTATTCTGCTGCTGCTGCTGCTATTGACTCTATTATTCAGAGTTGTTTGGGGGTTTGAATGATTGACGCTTGATTGGCAGCACATGAAGCATCCAAGACCCGGCTTTTTTGCCCTTTCATCTGCTTTAGTCCTTGTGTCCTTTTGTTAAAAAATTATGTTTCAAAGTCACGTCCCTTTCCATGCGGCGTTTGAGCCAGTCATATACAGTTTATGTATGTCTATATACATGATAGACATAGACAGACAAAAGAAGAGAACATGGAATAGAAAGAAAATACAGTAATTTTGTATATGGGAAACCCTAACACTAATGGATGAATCCTGTTTGCAATGAATAGCATGTGAAGAGCTATGTCTGTATTATGTCATGCATGTGCTGAGAAGGTCAGGTGCATTATAGTACATTCCATTTTCTTTATCATTCAAGTAATCCTGAATGTCAAGAGTACAGACGATATTCCTCGCGCTGGTTAGGAGGGTATACAGTTGTGTTATTTGGCAGCGGTACATGCAGATGCACTTTTCTCAAAAAGTCAGAAGCCAGAGGTTAGTGGGACACCTACACATGATGGATTAAAATATCTGTTCCACAGAACCTGGCGTGGACACTGCTGTCATGGCTAGAATTGAGCCCATTGCTCACAGGCCAAAGGCTGCAATTCACAGCACAAACTCGAGCTGCACTGAAATCCCATCCCAAAATACATAAACGCACACACACACAGATAAAAAATATGTTCCCTTCCTTGCTCTGACTCTGCATCTCATACAGTACTTTATGCACATATGTGAGTACACCCTGCTGCCTTGCATTTTTTGCATTAAATAAAGTTACGATTACATTTTAAAGGACAAAAATGGGAAAAAAACCTGATATACTATAATTTCTTCCAATAATATTATTTTCCTGTTTCAATGAGTTAAATCTTTTAACCAACTTCAGTCCTCACAAAATATTCATAATTTTCATCAACACAGTTTATTTTTTTTTTTACATAATGTTACTATTACACAATTATTGTTCATTCTTTTTCCTTTTGTTTTATTTGTGCAGTGTAATTTAAAATAAAGATGTTTTTTTTCTTAATTCTGCTGGGACATTTATCCTTCATATATTCTTCACGTGATAGTTTGGGTTCTGTACTGAACGTCGGTTCTTTTGTGGCACCAACTGAGTCAGCCTGTCATTCAGTGTGTCTCCATGACACTTACGAAAAACAAATTAGTGCGTTAATCTGACTATGGTCACATTTTTAACAATGCATCTATACTCCTTAGTGAGACTGATGCAATTTGAATTGGATTTTGTCCGGCATGTGTGAGAACTGTAGTTGAGAATTTATTAAGCTTATTAAATTGTTTATATTGAGTTTTTTACAAGGTGACAGAGAAGTCAACAGATATGCACACATATGGCTGTATTAACCCGCTGCAACGACTCTGCATGAGGGGGCAGACCCCGTCATTTATTCAATTTTCTCAGTTGCATGTAAACTGAGACGAGGACAGAAGTCTACCGAGACGTAGCACAGCTCTGCATGGAAAGGTGGAGTTCAGTGTTTTACCACCTAAGGAGTTAATCTCATGCTGCCACTGATCAGCTGTCTAACATCACACTTTATATATATATACATAAAGTGTGGTGTTTTCACACACACAAACACACACACACTATTCAGATACCATGGCAACAAAAGAAGCTCTGAGACATTAGGGTTAGTCCTAATAGGAAAATGGCTCAAATCTGGTGGAAAATAGTAAATCATACAATTTTGAAGCCAGGGCCCCAGAGTGAAAGCGTGAACACATGCTTTTCTGTTGTAATGGTTGTGGGATCACATTGGTTTTAAATGGGTGTATGTTTTTGTTTAGAACGCCCTGGTTGTCTTTATTTCTGCTACACATGATATTATTATCAGAGCAGAGGTGGAATTATAAAAATTCTACTATACAGTAAATCCCACTCTTGTCAAAATGTACGTTGTGTGCATTGCACAGCTACAATGATCCAGAAATCGCAAATTAAAAAACCCAAAAATGTCCCCAGTGAGGCAAAAAGGGTTGAATGAGAAGAAGAAAGGAAGGAGGAAGTGAAAGAAAAATGGCTTGACGCGACATAAGCACACAATGAGGGCTAAAGCATTCAGCTTTTAATTAACATTAACCATATCAGCGTGGACTAATTTGAAATTGTCTTTGGGACTTCAGAGAGAAAGGGTAAGGGACAGGGACTTGAAGCCATTACGCTCAGCCGATAAACCGGTCATACCGGTGGAGTCGCTATCTCTTGTTATAATTTGATCTCTCTCACTTTGTGTTTGGCTCCCTTTTTAGAAACACATGGTGCTTCCTGCCTTCCTTATCCTTTTGATCCAGCCCCCTTTTCCTTCCACATTTCTCTTCCTTCAAGCTTCATCTTTTCGCCACATTCTTCTTTTCCTCCCAATGTTCTTTATTTCTTCTTGCTCTCAGCTTCCCCCCCCCCCCTGCTTTTATCTCCACTTCATACGGAATAACTGTGCGGCTTGGTGAGTATAATGAGGCTGTTCCTCTACGACTTCAAACCTTTCCTTCACCCGTTTGCCAGGGTTCTAAAACAAACCCGGAACAAATATTTTGACATTCAGACACAGGGGAAGACGTGTGCAATAATTCCAAGCATTCTGATTCATCTTCTACGGAAGGGAGAAAAACCCTTTAAAAACATTGTAGACTAAATGAGAAAGAGAGGCCAATGAAATGCTGATGTGGTTCCTTTTTTTTCCTTCCTCTTTTTAACTGTGGTGATCTCTTTGATCCAGATATTAGCTGTCCACTGTGGAATTAGTAAGCATGATACTGGAGCTTATTTAGAGTCAGAGTAATTAAAGCCAAGAACTGGCTCTATATGTTATGCTGGTAAACGATTTAGCAGGCCAGCGGTGTACCACATTGTCATGGATCACAGTAAATTGGTCTGGGCAGCTTATTGTGCAGATACACAGTGACTGTAGCACGTTTATAACAGTAATTGCTACGAATAAAACGCCCATGGTACCGCATAGAACGCCACTCCACAATAAACTTGATTATTACGGTAATTATATAAGTATAAAACACTTTAACATGAGGACCCAGATTTATCATCACAATTGCTGTAAGTGCATTTTACAGAAGTGGGAATTGGGACTCCGGCTATTCAAAGGCCAACCCATTGAGTTGATGGGAGTTTAGCAAAATTAGAAATCCATTTGGAGAAAAGGCAACTTTCTTACCACCGTGATCATAATCATTTTTCTTGTTCTGCTATTGATTTAGCTACGGACGCTCGGGTCGGCTTTCGCTCCTAAGGACAAGCGAGGGAAGGGAGTGGTTGAAGCGGGGTGGAAAGATGGAGGGACGGCGGGATAAGGGGGCGGGAGAGGAGGGTCGGTGATGAGTCTTGAGCCGCCCTGAGCGGTAATGAGGAAGCAGTAAAAATGAGGCAGCATTGTGTTGTACTTTAAGGTAGTTCATCTTTAAAATGAATAGTCCCTCAAGGGCCAGGTGGTTAATGCCATTTATTAATAGACAGACAGGGCCAGCCGTTTGGGCTGTGGCCCTCCGAGAGCCTTTAGTTAGGATGGAGAGTGTGTGTGTGTGTGTGTGTGTGTGTGTGTGTGTGTGTGTGTGTGTGTGTGGAGGAGATAAAGGGAGGGGGCGGGGCTGCGACTAAGCAAATGAAGGACAGAAATGGTACAGGGAGATTGCACTGGGCCCATCTATTGATTGCAAATATGAGCTATATGGGGTGTGTTCTAGATTATTGATTAAGAATATTTTGATTAAAAAGTGATTGCATCCGAGGCAGGATCCATTGTTTAATGATACTTTATCACCGCTACTGAGGCCTAGGTCAATAGGTCAGAGTTTAGTGTTTATTTTTGGAAACCTTCATGATTTCATCATCATAAACATCAATGGGTGATACAAATGACAAATGAACATATCGCTCTGGTGATTTTTCTTTGTTTATATCCGCTCTATAGAGCAGGAAAAAGTGTAAGAAATGTATTGTAGCATTTCCATTTTGTAGTGGTGAGGGCTTGTGTGTAGTGTATGTCGTCTGTGCATATGTACAAGCCGGGTGCATCTGTCCGTCAGCCCGGAAGCAAAGAGCGTAGAGGCGTGTGTGTCTGGTCCTGTGCCCACAGTGACCTGGCCTACTAATGAACCAACAGGCATTACCTCCCTGTTAGCCCGCTCAGCGCCCCGCCATTTGTCATAAACTGGGGGGGAGCTGTCACGGGAGGGCTTAGGAGACGCGGCGCACATGGGCAACATCGACACAGCTGCACGCTGAGCCGTTTTCACAGTGAACCCGAGCATCTTTAGCCCCTTCCCAGGACGCCATGCAGCGACAGCACTTGCCAAATGGCTTTCATTACAAAGGAAGTATCAGTCTTGATAAAAGATCCAAACAAAAGGATGAGAGCTGGATTTACTGTGCCGCTCCACCTGGGCTCTGATAATATTGTTGATGCCAGAAGTAAAATATCACCGCTGCCATTTGCACACATCTAAATCTCGGAGTGTAGACAGTGTCAGTGTGTAGCTAGCTACAGGCCATATTGCTATTGATTGGTAGAACGATAGAACAATTTCTTACCTGATGTTGGAGATGCACCAGAGGCAATGGCATGGGGAGAGAAAAAGAGAGAGAATTTGATTAGTGGTGGCCTTGTATTGTACACAGTACATGCTCAATAAGGAAGTATTACACTGCGTTATTACACCACTGCAATCAAAGTCTGCAAACTCCACCCTGAAAATCAATTCAACATTTCCTCTGTGGCTTTAGCACTAGACGTGGTACTATACAACAGTATAAAATACATAAGTGCAATCTGACAGATTTGATTAAATGATCCTGGTTATCTGTGCTCTAATTTATGCTTTTTCCTCTATGTGAGAAGCAGCACAAGATGAGTCAAAATCAAACACAATCAAAACACTTATTTGTAGGTGAGTAATATACATTATGTGTATAAAATTGTTGTGTATGTCTAAGGGTTTAAATATCAGCCTGTGTAAGACCATCCTGATCATTCTGGCCTCTTCTCCATTGCAATCGATTGCAAGTATTTGGAAAATACCAACCAGCCACATATCAGCCCTAAGTTCAGCTATTGCAGAAATAGACCACAGTATGCAGAAGCAGAGTTTCTCAGAAGAAGACCTTTTCACCATTCTCCTGACTGGATTTGGCAAAAGCTTGATTTATCCACTGATTGGCTCAAGGAGTCACTGTCAGGGCCCAGCTCCCGCCCACTGGAAGCATTCGCATTAGAGAAAAGGTCAGGCTGATACGTAGAAAAACAGAAATGTGAGCTCACATGATCAGGATGGTTTTATCCAGTTTATAGCTTAGCTTTGCCGAATGACTATAACGTTTTTTTCCTAAATAAACTAGACTTCCCCCTTACTTTTACAGAACACAGTGTATGTATTGTACATTCATGTTATCAGTCTAGGTAATAAAGACAAATAGGTGTTAAGCCATAAAGCCAACTGAATAGGAGTCCTCATCCCCCCTAAGCCACACTCCAATGCCCCTTACACCCCCCTGACACTCGCTAAGGCTCTGAGTCAAAGTCTTGTTCTCATATCCACAGGAGCCTCCCACCACAAATGTGCTTTAAACACATAAATATTCATTGGCATTGCACATAAACCCTACCCATACGCCAGCAGAAGCAGCCATCTGCATTAACAGGACTCAAGCTGTGAGCCAGGCTCCATCCACCAACCCGCTTCGTACGTATACACATCAGTGGGAGCCTGGGCAGAGCCAGATCGCAGCATCTTTGCAAAGCAACCTACACTTGGCAGGTGAGATGGT
The DNA here is from genome assembly GCA_036785175.1 of Eupleurogrammus muticus. Classification (NCBI taxonomy): domain Eukaryota; kingdom Metazoa; phylum Chordata; class Actinopteri; order Scombriformes; family Trichiuridae; genus Eupleurogrammus; species Eupleurogrammus muticus. Next base: position 9,119,615 of record JAYKQN010000006.1, read on the forward strand.
GAAAAGTACAGCTCGTCTGTTGATGGTGCAGTAGGCCTCGGCCATATATAGATTTTTCCACATGATCTCGGTTTGGAGTTATTAGTGGGCGGGTGTTGCTTTCGCTGCATGCAAGTTTCTGCCTCTTCAAGAAGCTATTGTTCAAGACAATGTTTTTTTTTTTTTACCTTCTGGGTTTTGCTACTTGTAGGCCATATACAAGATGAAAACAAACTTGTCATGTATGGTTTCAAATAGGTTGTGTTTCTCCACTCCCTTCACCTCTGTGGTGATTCTCCTAAGACATCTTGGACTAAAACAAATTGATCCAGTGTAATAACCAAGGCCAGTTCACTGTATATATTTTTTAAACAAGATGCTTCAGGAAGGTCATGTAGGAAAGTAGTTGAACACCTGTGGGAAAAAAGGAACCCCTTACCAAAAAAAGGCATACAGATGAGAAATTACGCAATTTTTCCAAGTGAAACTCAGACCCAGAGGAACCTGACCTCTGACCTACCTAAACTCTTAAGCAGAGATCATCCTCTTTTTTTAGAGCCTGTCCCTCAGAGCTCTCTCCACTGACAGATTCCCTTCACAGATAAAGCCTGTGAATCTCCAGCCAAATACTCCGTCAATAGAAAGCTGTTTTTTCCCACAGATTACATTACGCTTGGCTTTAAAACAGCCCAGCAAAAAGAAACAGAGACACACACACACACACACACACACACGGGCCGATCACAGCCTCACCTATCAGGAGCCTGCTCTAAGAAGGCGTGAACCGCTGCACGATGGAGCGGGTAAATTTCACTGAGCCCTAGCTTCCCTTTTAGCCGCTCTGGAGGACTTCCATGTGTAATTATTTAAAGGCCTTGTATTACCGTCTACAACAGAAGCTAGCAGAGGGAGAGAGGGGGAGGAAGGTGGGAGAAAGGATGGATGGATGGAGGGATAAAGGGAGGGATCAGACCGCTGCTGAGAGAGAGAGGAAAGCCTTTTCAAGTTGGTTCTATGCAGAAAGAGGGTAGAGGTGGGTTATATGATGTGTGTTACCTCCGTGTTGCCACGCTGTGAGGCTGAAATAGTCTACAGCCGGCAGCTGGCTCTGAGGATCAGCCACAGGGATGAACCAACTCCCTGTGAAATCAGAAATGAACCAACGGCAGCACCGCGCACGCATGCGCGAACACACATATGCAACCGTGCTAGTCGGCCTGTTAATTATGATGCAACAACCTGGAGCTAGAACGCTCCAATGATGATAAAACAAACAACATTTTGGATGGGGAGGGATGGATGGAGGGGCTGGGTGGCGAGAAGAAGAGCGGGACGGTGAGAGAGTGTGGCAGTGCTGGGCAAATAAGACTTTAGGGTTTTTCTTTTTTTTTCCCTCTAACATGAGATAGTTTCGCTTCTTTTAAAATGTATGTTTGAAGTTGGGGCTCAGCTGAACACAAGCCGTTTGAAAAAGACTGATGCAAGAGTGGAGCAGGAGATGAGAGAGAGGCCAAAAAAAAGGAGTGGGAAAGAGGGATTGGGGAGGACAGAACGGGATCCATGAGAGAAACATGCGCAGACATGGTGAGGGGAAACGTGTGGAAAGAGCGTGATCTTTTACAATGCAAGACAAGGAAATAGCTAAAGACAGAAAAGAGGCCTCCAGCGGTACAAGGTGGATGCTGCGTGCCGCAAAAATGTTAAATATAACGAAATATATGAAATATAATCTGAACTCAGATGAACAAATTAACAAAGAAATGGGGACCAAAAAAAAGGGGAAGCTGGTATGAAGTGGGACCCCCATGCTGGGCTTCTAAAAGAGAAGCATTATTATTCTGCACCTTTTTGAAAAGGGCAAAAAATGGGCATTGAAGACAAAGCGTGAAAATTATTCAGAAAATCTGATTGAATAGCTTGTGCATTGATTCTGTTCTTGTTAAGGACTCACATATAGGAAGGTCAAAGATGACAAAGTGTCTTTTTTCCCCTTCTATCATCTGAAGCATTTCACTGTTCAAAACACACACACACACACACACGACTAACCCACACATACACACACATTTCTGCAACACTTTAATCAGAGCGTGGCATGCTCTCAGTCCAGACAAAGCCCAATCAGGGCGGTGATAATTTGGCCTCTCCTTCAATCAGCGGCGCCGTAATTGCATCAGTCACAATCTCCATTTCATCTTTCATCTCTGTGTCAGGATGGCGGACAGGAGACAGAAGGACACCGTGAGGCTCAGGCCTATCATTAAAACCAGCAAATCCGAGGAAACAGACAGGAAGAACAATGCAACAAATTGCTGTCATTTCAGTGAGGCTCATTCGAGTTCTTCCGAGCATGGACATCCATGGTTAAAAAGAAAATAACAAAAAATAAAAATCTCCGGTCTCTTTTCCATATATGAAAAATGGCTTTAGTGCAGTGTTATGCTGAAACTACAGCTACAAAGTGTTTCACAATTGTATGATTCAGTACGGAAATAAAAACAACAACAGGGGGATGGCCGAGCATAAAGATTTAATACAAGAAATAAACATGAAAGGATTGGAGTAATAAGGGAAAAATGCCAGTTGGGTAGCTGTAGATAGGAGTAAACTATCAGCGGAAGCAGCATGCAGAAAGAAGAAAAGAAAGCAGGCTGTGTTTTATCTGTCTGATCAAATGCTCGGATTTGAAAATTAAAAGTATGATAATAGCAGTACCAGGCAATGCCATTTAAAATGTATCACCACGCCGTACAATAAAGGAAGACTATAGATGAGAAAGAGTGAGAGAGGAAGAGAGTGATTGAAAATGAGAAAAGTGCAGGTGAAGAGCAAGAGACAGGAGAGAGTGACAGCTGAGTGAAAATGTATGACTTCACGTGACTTTTTGTTATCTTTTGGCAAAATTAGTTATATATATGTTTTGCATGTAGCGTAATGCACATGTCATGTAAGTGAAATTGGCCGGTGAATGATTAATGGGACATTCAGAGATTTCACAGGGAACAGAAGGCGCTGAGAGACAGGAATCTATTATATATTAAAGACCAGAGGAAGAGGATTCACACCTGGATCTATAGCTGTTCCTTTGTCATTTATAGAGAATATGTTCAATGCAAATCGTTCATCTTAAAAACTTGTGAGGATTCAGACTTAAAAAGACTTAATGAATAGGATCCCCTGGTGGACTGATACAGCCCCTCCCTTATAGGAAGAAAATAAAACATTTGTCAGAGGGCTATGTCGATGATTAGGGTCCAATGTGCAAAGCAAAGATGAAACGCTGCATAACACATTTTTATTTTTTGAAAAGAAGGAATTCTATATCAGTTACTTGACAAGTGACAGTCCCCTGATCAACTGATACATCTGCAGCAGCTTATAGGTATCCACTCAAACACACACACCACACACACACACCCTACATCTGTTCTCTCCTGTTCATACGTAACCAAACACAAGAAGAGCTTGTCTCTCACTCAAAACTAATGGATCCATGCTGGGCAGCCGAGATAAAAGCAGACAGCAGGATCAATTTAGATGATCTATGAAAGTTATTAGTAATGACATTTATGAATATTTTATGGAAGGTAGAGAATGTCATCATAAATTTTTATATAAGGAAATGAGGCAGGAATATAAAACAAACAGCATTAAACATTGAACGTGGCCCCCATGTCAAAAGGATTGTGTGCGGAATAATGGTTGAGTTAACAGGAAAGAGGGGGCGGAATGAAAAGAGAAGCGACAATCAGTCGGTCGAGCCATTTCTGCTTCTTTGTAGGGAGGGAAAAGGTCAAACTGGTGTGCCTAATGAGCATTAGAGAAGGCCTGTGTGTGTGTGTGTGTGTGTGTGTGTGTGTGTGTATGTGCGCGCCTTCAAGAGTTCCTCGAAAGTAAGAGCCATCATCATTTCTTTATTGATTTTGATCTGTCCCCGCCAGTTCTTCCTGTCTACAGTATGCGCTGCATTTAAAATAACAGGGAAACGTTTAATATTTCATTGTCGTGGCATTAACATGCATTCGCAGCAGTTTCACAAACCACCCAGAACAAGAGGGGGAATCCAGTCAGCACAGCGTGGCTCATACAGCCGGGATACGCTCGACCACATGGAGACAAGGGACAGCCGATCCAGCACGGCAGACTACACCACGCTGACTCCCATCCTGCCTGCTGTCTTCTGTGTGTTCACCTGTTCGACTGGGTATATGAAAGATGTATGTTAATTCATAAAAAGCAAGTCCTACTGGAGTCTCTCCCTGCCTTCTCCCCACCTTGCCCTCACCTTTCCTCAACACACATTTACATAGCAGACTGGACCTGTGTCTGTCCTGTGTATCCCTGATATGTCAGGAGAAAAAAAAAAAAGCACAGCTGATCCCTGGTGCAGATGACCCGGCATGGGTGGAAATAAAGAGATATTGCTCATTTTCATTGGGATGGCACTCAAGCAAAGACAGTGAAATGCACTATAAATATCGGTAGTGGAGGTGACATTTTTACTTCAAACCATAGTCAAAGTGCAGCAGCCGAGGTAGTGCGCACTGATGTCCTTGCTTCAGTTAGTGTACATCACTTTAAAGAGGCTATATTTTGCCATTTAGTGCTGACGTGAGCAGATTTTCGTAGGGACAGAAGAGGCATGGAACATCTGGATAGCGTTTAGGCTGTTTATAAAGACAGGAAGTCCTCTCTGACCTGTTTTTCACACTTCATTTAATCCTATGGATTGATGTCAAATCTCTGTGTGTGTGTGTGTGTGTGTGTTAGTGTCTGTGTATGCGTGCATTTGCGCATACCTACATTACCATAAGGACAAAAAAAGGCTGCCATGCCATAATTCTCACACACACACCACAAATAGCTCCACATTTTAACTACACTTGACATCATCAACCTAGCATCTCTGGGCAGCCTAATTATTGTCCGCACACACACGCAGCTTTCGGAGCGTCTTTCCTTCTGCCAGTGACAGTTGGTTAGTCAGGGGCTCGGCAGAAGAATAGCGTGCGGCCGGGGTTGGTGTGTGTGTGTGGGGGGGGGGGATTAGCATTCACATGGCACCTGTTGCCAGCCAGTGTGCCCATGCAGGCTACAGATAATTACAGTGATTTTGAGGAGAAGAGGAGTGCAGGGGTAATTGTAGTCTTGGCAGAAGCAAAGGGAGAGGAAAGAAAAGGAGGACAGCACTTTCACTATCTCACGCCACAGAGCTGTTGACGAACGCCTGCTCGTGTGTGGATATAATGCCGGCTAAGGCTGAGGGACACACACAGGCACACACACACACACACACACACACACAGGCGCACACACACACAGGCACGCATGCACACAGGCGTCCAAACACGTACGCACATACAAAAGCCATAATTAAGTCTTGGTTGCTATAGCAACCCCTTGCTGGACAGATGATAGTTGTTAGGCTAAAGCTAAACATTTAGAATGGTAATCAGAGGTGGTAATAGCGGAGCGCCCTGTCAGCCCAATGGTTACAGCACCGGTTCAGTTCCAGCCACGTTTACAGGTCGCATACATCTCCCCTTGTTACCTCATCAATCATCTAAAGAAATGGATAAACGCAGACCTAATGGCACTGACGTCTGCGGGGATGCTGTGTGAGGCCTGGCAGGACTCTCAGCTCACCACCATAGATCCACTTTTAAAAAAAAAATAAATAAATAAAGTACAACCCTCAGCTGTAAAACACTTGCTTCTGCTCACTCACTTAGCAGGCCTGTTGTGCCATCACTTCAGCCATTACAAATTATGTTATTTAGTAAACGTCGGGCTGCGACACCCAAGGGATGGCAGCGGGGGTGGGAGTAGGGGGCTGGATGAAGGGAACATATAATATTACATAAAGCATTAGCACGGTGTAAAGCTTCAATGATTGGTGTTAAGGTTTTCATTACACAAAATGAGTAATTGCTTGTCATTTGGAGCTGGCATATCCCACAATCATCCTCACTTCTGTGCCATCAATCAAGCGTTTAAGTGCTGATGACTCGGCTCACATTTAAAGCAGGGCAGCCGAGCCACAATGCACTGGGGAAACTCATTGTTTGCTTCGTTACTCCTCAGAGCTCAGCTACTGTGTGTGTGTGTGTGTGCGTTCCTGTGTTGGTATGTGTGTCTTTTTGTCTCCGTGTGTGTGTGTGTGTGTGTAGTTAAATGTGCTTATGTGTGCGGAGGAGAAATACGATCGGGATGTGGTCTTGCTTTCCTGAGTAGCACTTCATTGCTCAGTTCATAATGTGTCAGCCAGTGCTGTGAGGTAGCTCACTAGATCATACCTGGGGGCAAAGACAATAAACTGTAGTGTAGACTCACAGTACTATTTCTGCTGCTCGGTGTGCGTGTGCGGGCTCACACGTTTGTGTGTGAGTGTGTGAGTGTGTGTGTGTGGGGGGGTTTGGGGGTAAGCAGACAAACTCTTACTAGCTATAACTAACTTTCAGAAGATCCTCGTTGACCGTAAAGTGGGACACACTCGTCACGCTTCTATCAGACGATGCCGCCGCGCATATTTGCCTCATCTCGGTGATCTGGGAGTGTATCGCTGCTTGTACCCTTCGCTGTTGACCAGCAGGACGTGAGGGGAAACAGCCGCTCACACCCCAACACACACCCTCCTCTGCAATCTGGAGGAGAGCGGCAGAGGGCAGAGTGGGACAGGAGATGAGTGGGAGGGTGTGTGTTTGTGTGTGTGGGGGGGGGGTAGAAGAAGAAGCGCATTACGCCAGTCAACCAAATGATTTGCTCAGTAAAGTAAAACTCAAGTGGAACAACAGCTAACTCTCCAGTCGAGCCGGAGCCATCATCTCTCCCTCACCCTCACCTCCTGTCTCACCCCCCCCCCCCCCTTTTTGCTCCCGATTCCCACCAAATCTCAAGCTTGGTTTGACAGCAATAAAGTCTGGTGCTCAGGCAGCGAGAGCTAGTAATATACTTTTTTTTTCTTACAGATCATTTTGGACTGAGATATAGCCAGAAGGCAGAAGATGAATATAGGGTACAAATCGTTGACAAGGAATGCGTCACAAACTACAGAGACAAAGATAGACGGACAACCTGGGTCTTATGCAACACGTTCAATAATTTAAGACAGTATTAGTCCAAGGATATAACCATAAACAATTGATTGAATACTCTAACTCTCTAAGTCTGGCCAATAGGCCATCATCATTCACATTTTGATAAAGACTATATATTGTGTTTATATCTGAATTGCTGCCTCTTTCTACAGTGACCGGCTCCATCAGCATCTCCTCTCAGCTTTGTTTTGCAGTGTGCAAGATGCTCCGCTTTGTTTTGTTTTTCCGCTATGCACTGTGCTGAGAGACGTGTGAGAAGTTATTCTGCTGCTGGGAGAATCGCGGATAGACAGGCGGAGGAGCAAGCAGCATGAAACTGCGCTAAAGTACCGGGGCCAGGGAAGAGTGAACAGGTATTCATAGCTGGTACGGGGGCCAGAGCAAGATCGATAGCTTAATGGAATTAGCTTTGGCTTCGAAACATGACTGACAATCATATTTACTGAAAGCTGTTTATGTTTGCCATAAATCCGGACTCAATATTTAAAAGTTATGCACAGAAACTTGTCCAAGCTGACAACACACAAAGAACAAAATCCTTGCTATGCTTTAACACAGCAGCAGACGCCTGTGTTCATTTATCTCGGGAAGGAATACCAACAAGATATAAGACCCTATTATGTCCACTGTCAGGCCGAAGGTTTTTGTTGTCCTCATGCGGTACGTCTTATTTATGGTATCAACTAAGAGTTTTATATTTAATTTAAGTTGATTTATTGCTTGGACCCATTCCAGCTGCAGGCTTCATCCTAGGATGTTCATCAACAAAAACGCTCTGTTTAGAAAAGTCAAGTATGAGTGCATAACAACCACGGACTTACCCGCAAGGGGAGAGGACTCACTAAAATGTCTGGTTTTGTTGACCCCTCCTGACACAGATCCTTACATCTTTCCTGTGGTTAAAGGGAAATAGGTTTCATTGGCATGAGCATACGGAGGGATAATGGCTAAGCTCCTGTGCTGTAACTCACAGGCCAGTGAAACCAGCCTGCGACCGGAGAGTAAATTCCCCTTACCCCTTACCGGAGTGAGCAGGGAGGTGACACACTGAGACACCCATACTGAACACGGATATAAATACATCCCGTCCGCAACACCCACACACCCACACTTGTACACAAAAAAGCCAAGATCACCGCGGGGATGGCGGGTGCGGCAAGCGATTAAGGGCATGGAACAGATGCCCACCTGCTCCCCCTGAACCTGGCCATGCCTCAGCTATGCCAGGGTGCCCAGGGTTGCCCCTGGGTGCCTTAATACACTGTTTCCATCTGTTGCCTGGAAAGTGAAGGGCAGAGATGTCCAAGTGCATGGGCATTACCCACAACCCCCACCCGTCATCCCCCTCGCTGTAGCTCTCCCCGGCCCTGCCTGCCAGCCTGCCGTGTCTGTTGGCATCGCATCCCCCTTACCAATGCTCCGCAAGAGGAGAACTGGTGTACTGGAAGAACACAATGTCTGATTCTTCCCTTCAAACCGACACGCCAACAAAGTCTCCGGGTTTCCAGCATAATTATAGCAAATGAAGGCATGAGAGGAGAAAGTTGCCTCACAATATCCTCTTTGATTTAGCACAATCTTGCTGATTTATCAAAGAATGGCCTGTCCTTCCACAGGGAAAAGCAAAAATTCTGCAAGCTAAAAAAAAAGGGCGACTCATGTGTAGAGACCAACGCATTTACAAATAGGATAGAACACTGGAACATATAGTGCAATGATCTACCTGACATACCATATAACGGTGGTTCAGCATTCTTTTTTTCTCCCTCCGTTACTGCAGTTGTAAATGATTATGATCAACACAAAGCCTGCCTTTATTCTAATTACCTTGTAAATAAACTTGCTTGTCATTACTTTTCGAACCAATTACAGGCTGTCTATTGGAGGCGCTTAATTAGCAGACACTCTACCGGAAAAAAAAGGGAGAAAGCGACGGGGGGAAGGAGAGGAGTGAATAGGAAAAAAGGGAGAAATTGTGGTGCGGGGGGAGGGACTGTATTCACTGTGTAATTATATAGTCATCAGATGCTTTTTTTCATCTCCTCCGCTGTTTTGCAACAGTGCCACAATAGAGGTTGGACCTCTCGCTCCCCTTTCTGTCTGTTAAGCGGGCAGCTGACAATGGAGCTCGCGGCAGGCGGTGACCCGGACCCCCTAATAGTGCTGTGGCAGCCGCGGCCCTCACAGCTGGAGGACAGGAAACAGCAGAACGCTGCATGTTGGCCGGCCCACCCGCCCCCACCGAACCAACCCCCTATACATCTCCAGCACACCCTCCTCAACAGCCCATCATCAGCCCCCTATTCACGCCGATGCAAACCATGCAACTAAGAGACATCTCCTTCCTGCATAATAACGCCATCAATGCCATCTGAATGCTGCTACTTTCTGGCAACTCTGTGGACTCAGCGCTCATAGACATTATATAAGACAAACATAATAAAACTGATTTATCCACGGACATTGCTACTGCCATGTTTAGGATAATGGCAGGCCTTTCTATTAACTGTCAGGGCCAGTCACCATTATTGTAATTAGAGTCCATTTACCTTGACAGAGAGCTTTGGGGAAGGGGAATGCCCCTTTGTCATTAGCAGAAAATGTTCCAGCCCTAGTCGCTGCCTCCTGAAACGGTCGTGACTAAGTGCCAGAAGAAGCGAGTGCCCAGTTTTCCATAGCATTCCTAAAGCATTTCCTAATGAAAGAGACAGAAGGTAAGGAAATAAAAATATAATCCATAACAGGAGACAATGGAATATTACACTCCACTCCAGTCTCTGCCGGGCTGCCTAATGGGAGACTCAAAATCTCATGTGTGCGGCTGTTAACTGTGACATGTATTCCCCCATTACAGCCTCAAAGATACTCAGAGTAAGTGTGAAATGCATTAAGGAAGAAAGAGGAAAACAGCTGTAACTATCTCCAAGCTGACAGGAGTGTTGGCCTATTCCGTGGAGGAAGAGAAAATGTTTCTTCAGCCGAGCCGTTATCAGGCACAGTCCATCTGACTGCAGAGGGTTAGGGAGGGGGGGGGTTGGTTACAACCATGTTTAGACCTGACAGAAATCTAAAAATAATAATAATAATAATAAAGAATAATAATGGATTAAATCCATACTGTGCTTTATCTTCCAAAGAAGGAGGGGAAAAATGCACCTCAACCAGCGAGATCTATACTCACAGAGATTAGATATTCGTCATTCAGGGACGGATGGAGGGATGAGGAGGTAGAGGAATGGCGACAGAGGGGGCAGCAGTTTTTTACACCGGTGATTGGGGTTTAATATGAGAATTCTGCCGTCATAATTGCATTTTGGCCCTTATCCTCAGCTGCATCGGGCTTCGTTTGGTGACAGTTTCGGGCGCCTTATCTGCTGCCATTCTCTTCCTATCCGGACCCAATCAAATTTGCTCCGGCTAGCCGGGGACAGGCAGAGCACGAAGGAATACAGGAATGATAACGGATGGGGGGGGGGACTTGTATTTTTTTTTTTTTTTTTTTTTTTTTATGAGTGAGGGGATTTTTTTTTTCTAATTTGAAATGAACAGTTTGCCTGGCATGCTTATCTTGCTTTCATTAGTGGGCTGTCATACTGTGAAGGCAGCCACAAAGTAAGGCAGGAGTGCAGGCAGGCAGGGGAGAGAGGAAACGGGCAGACAGGCTGTTCGAGGAGCAGGGAGTCCTGCAGGTAAGAGAGGGAGACCGGCAGGAAGGCGAGGAGAGAGGCAGACAGGAGAGCGCGCAGCAGATAACGTCAGGCCTAGAACACATTCATCGTTTCCGAACAAGGGCTTGTTAACAGCAACATGTCGCAAATGTCGCACAAATTGAATGATATGGTAACCTGATGAAGGCTGACATGAGAATTGAATCTATATTTGTGAATGTGCCAAGTATAGCGAAGTAGTGTCACCCTGAAAAAAAGACAGAACATGGACATATCTAAAGCTGTACCTGCACTATGGCTGCAGAAACCAGAAATCAAATTCAACCAGATCAGGGCTGCAAATAAAGATTTGCCTTCAATATATCAATTAACCTTTTGGTCTATGAAATGTCCAAAAATGGTGAAGAGAAATATCTCCCAAAGTCTAAGGTGATGTACTCATATGTCTCCTAGAACACTTAATAAAGAAAATATTAGATTTCAAAGTGATTAATTGATTTTTTAAAAATCCTTTCAGATGAATTGATTATTGATTAATCAACTAATTGTTGCAGCCCTTACCCAGATAGCTGATCTATAATCCTCATCGGCCTACTGGTCTCAGCAGAGTCATCGCCCAGCATCATCAGTCTCTGGACTCCGTGGAGGGATTCATCTTGCTGCTGCTTAGGGACGAGGCCCCTTCCATCACAAAATCTCCCTGAAGATTCTGAGTGCCAAAGGCTTAATAAATACACAATTGTCACAATCATTCAGACCACCAGTACTATTAGATTACTGCTTGCTCCCATCCAAAGTCCTTTTAAGCCCCTCTATCAGCAAACTCTGATGGATCAAACCACAACACAACCAGTTGTACAATAAATAATATATTGTCTCTATGGATTCAACTACTACCAGTGAGACTCAAGCTGTATCAAATTAAAACTAGATATTTCGCATATTATAGTACATCTCTTAGTAATGTTAGTAGTGGAGCATTAGGGTTAAAAGATCAACTGCATTAAATCACAATGATGCCATTTGACTATTAGCCCTCAGAATATGGTGTATCAGCCTCCTACTTGGGTCCTGGAGCAGCACATACCCATGCACCCACGCAACACATGTACACACACATACACGCACGCTTTACAACTGCGCCATTGTGTCGAATGTCTGCGAGCTGCCTGTGTGCGGTTTCCATTAAAAAAAAAAAAAAATGCATTCTTCCTTGGGACGTGAAAAAAAAAAAATGTTCTTCTCCGTGCTCAAAATATTCCCTGCCATTTTCCTGGCGTTAGTCATGGTCCTATCTGAAGCGAGGGATGAGGGGAGCGCATAGGGTGGCAATGTAAATGCTGCGTGTAATGCATGACTGTATATGCATGTGACAACTCACAAAGAGACGTGTGCATGTGCATGTGCCTATATATGTGTGTCACTTTGCTACTGTACATATAAAAAAAACAATTCTATTTTTGTTGTTTGCATAAATAATTAATTTGAGAGGGGAAAAAATGCCCTCTTGAATAGGAACATTGAATAAGCACACATTGATAAATCCTCAAGTTAGGGAGAAGCCTTCGGGGCACGGAGATGGTTTTGAATTTTAAGGATAATGTGTGCAAAAGAAATACAAATCACAATTACACCGGCCTTGGAAACACTGTGCGTTCTCAGATGTGCAGTAATGCAAGTGAACATTCTGTCCTGGGTCAATCCCAGATGATCATAATCTCAGCTCATCTGACTGCAAAACAAAGAGTTGGTGTCTTAAAATGCTTTATTACACAATAAATAGAGTATTATCAGATTCATACTTTGAGAATTAATTTCACATAAAACGGTATATATGTATACCTTGTAATTTATACAGCCAGTCTGTAAGAGAAACTGCAAGCTTTCTCTTTATCCAAGTCATATTGTTAACTTTAAGAACTTTGCAGAACCCAAGACGCTGTGAATAGTGTTGATTTCAGTTCTCAAAGCGGAGTATAAGTTGATGCAAGAGCAGTTCTACAAATCAAAGGGAAAAATGTCATGTGCATGGCATGTTATCAACAAAATGTCAGGGGGCAAATCCAGTATAGATTACACAACGAATCCAAATGAGTTGAAATGAGCATGAAGTACATGTTTGTTCCTAGCCTGCAGTTCGTCTATATTTGGGCATAAGAACATTTAATAATGCAATCATGTTATGCAGTTGCACTTCAAAGTATTTACTGAATCGTTGCCCGGGGTTAGGATTTAAATTCTGAATAAATGTGTTTATGGATGAGGCAGGTAGCGGTGAATCTAAACTGACAGATTGGAACAGAGGAGCGGAATGTATGCTAGAACCAGGTGAAGGTTAGCATAGCCCCACAAGGCATCAATCTCCATGACAGAACACGACAGACAGATGGAAAGCAAGTGAGACCCGGGATGGAGAGAGTAACTAAAGACAGACTGATAGAGGGGGGGAAGTGAGAGCGAAGTGAGAGTGAAGGCGAATGTAAAAGGAGATGAGGGCTGGCTAGATCAATAGAGAAGGGTTGCCATGGCAACAGGTCATTGAGAACCATCATTGTCATGTTTTTTTTTCTTTTTTTTTTTTTACTTTAGCAAAAAAAAAAAGTGAAAACAAAAATAAACGAGAGGTGTCATTTTAAGAAGGAAAATGGATGCGACATGGATCTGATGAATGCGTGGACCTTGGAGCCTGAAGCAACATGACAGACCTTTAGTCGAAGTATGTTTGATTGTAGATCTCGCAGCCATCTTCTGTTAATGTGTCAGGGCTTAAAAGTGGGATTGTTTTTGGTAAATGGATTCGAATAAATAGAATAATAGAATACACTGCACGCACTGTGTGAACACCTCCAGCTAATTGCATTTTCCAAAAAGAGAGAAATCAAACCCACACATCAAATGCCAACCCCAAGTTTGTTATTGGTGGTGCAGAGAGTCCCCACCAATACTTACTGTGGTTATTAGCGGAAAGAAGCCGTTCTGAGGGTAGGTCGCGTACAGCTGATGCTCTAATCGCCCCGGATCTATGCGATCCATTTTTCAGCCGAGGAGAAGCTGCCGTCTTCCCCGGGCCCAGATGGTGTCATTACCGTGGTAAGGCTGAGTGATTATACACCGCTCACACTGGGAGAAACAATGGTTGAGACTTCTATAGGCATCTTTCCTGACACACACACCCCCCCCTCGCTTCCCCCGGTCCTGTCTCTTTCCTTCTCACACTCCTCCTTTCGTTTGCTTTAGCATCTTATTTTCTTTACTCTGCCATCCTTTCTCTATATACTTCGGTCCCCTTCGCTTTTGTCACTCTGATCCCCTCATTGCCTTTTTCTTGCCCCTCCCTGACCCCCTTTCACTTTCTCTTACACGGACAGATAATTAATACAGAGAAGATTAAAGGTTATTTGGGTGCTTACACACACACACACACACACACACACACACACACACAAATACACAGACCAATCTCAAGTCCGTGGCAGGTTGAAAATAGGGGCAGCTGACTGGAAGCCGACAGGATGGCATGGTCACAGCGCATCAGCCGGAGCTTTTGTTGCCATGCAATTTTGTCAATCTTCTCTGGCAAGGAGAGAGCTGGCGAGCGGGAGTAATCTCTAAGACAAAGGTCAACAAGTTTGAGAGAGTGAGGGAGCGAGCCGTGACACAACTGTCACACCTCTGATAGACCAGTGGCCCTCTTCCATATATATGTGCTGTCTGGGTTTGACTTGGCGTGTCAGCCCTGCACAGCGGGGGTTTACGTTCCCATTACAACCTGCCGCCTGCTGGAAGGTGGGTCTTAAGTGATGATGTGCTCGCCTGGAGTCTATGACGTTTAAAAGCGGCAGTGCTGTTAACTCACGCGGTTACTATTGTTGATTTTTTTTTTCCCAGTAGAAACATGTTCAAATCTGGGGGAAACCACTTTATACAAAGACATCACATCTCACAAGTTAAGGAATGAGTAAGTGCTAAACTATCACAAAAACAGAAGGGTAACTAAAACTGCCCTTTTATGAGTTTATGTCTGTACCAGATGATCCAGATATATCAATACAAAATGATGAGAACATTACTCGTCAGGGCGTATTCTCTGTCACAAAATGTCATAAATCCTGAGAGACCTGAGGGCCCGTCCTCCCTCCCTTGATACTTCAGCTGCCCTTCATCTGGAGCAAGTAGGCTACTCCAACTTGTGCCTATATATAATGTAGTCTATGCTTGCACCAATATTTTACGCAGATATTTCGTATCATAGCAACCAAAGTGCTCCCAGCTGTGCAGTTTTTTTTTGCAGCTGGGAAAATGTGCTTTGATGGACAGCCAAACAAGTCCTTGACGTCACGGCAACCTGCTCTGAGGCGGGGCAGGTGAGCTCTGGCCCGACTACAGAGGGGGTCCTCCGCAGCCACAACTGGGGCACGGTGAAACGGACGGAGGGGACGCGAATCGACGGACGTGGCGTGGTTAGGTTTAGCTGTAGGTGCTGATGGGAAACGGCGAGATGGGGAAGAGGAGGAGAGACGAAAACAAGACTGAGGGAGGGAAGATGCAATGAAAAGAAAATACAGAAATACAGTGAAGGAAAACATTACCAAGTCTAGGACCAGCCCCTCCCCCTCAAGAAAAAAAAAATCATATATATGTATCTATATATATGAAACAAAATAAAAGATAAAGGCAAGAAACGGGAGCCAGTGGTTTGAAACACAAAGGAATGGAGAGAGGAGTGGGCTGGAGCTGCAGTCTGCCAGCCGCTGGGAATTGAGGAGTGGGAAATAGAGGGGAGGGGGAGGGGGTCAGATTTTGTTATTTTTCCCTTTCATGGTCTATTTGGTTTGCTAGACCACGCAGCTTAAATACCCACCCTCCCTCCCACCGCTTACCAGCAGCAGTACAAATTCATATCGGAGGCCGAAAGAGACGCACACATAAATGCACACACATACACACACACGCATATACAGTATGATACAGTACCACACGTGTAAACACACGGACGCAAACGCAGGACGTTCACATTTCAACAACTACACACAGGTGGACATTTAATGCTCCTGAATATTACATATCTCGATATCTGAATTATTAATAACAGTGGAGTTGCACAAAGCATGTCTTGAGTGGTTAGGGACATGCCCACACACAGTTACACTTATTACATGCATGCAGTACACACACACACACACACACACACACACACACACACACACACACACCAGTGTGACATTCAGTTTTCCTTCTAAGCCATTTAACCCTTTATCGACACATTCGCTTTCAGTGGGACTTGCACTGACTGTTATGTCTAAGTCTGAATAGACTTTTTTCCCTTTTTCAGAGGAGCAAAACACACTTCACCTGTTCATATCAGGAATCTTTATCATCAGATTTTATATAAACATCTCTTTCACTGTTTTGCTCCTTTACTCGTCACATAGTCAGTTTCTTCACCCTCTTGACTCTGTCTGTCTTTCTGTTTGCTTATTCAAAATTTCTTCTTGCCTCCCTCTGGAATTCGATGTTTTTTTCTTTGTCTCCCCTCTCTCCCCTCTCTCTCTCTCTCTCTCTCTCTCTCTCTCTCTCTCCCTTCCAGTGACAGAGAGCCTTCCTGGTCTCCAGCCGAAGCCCACAGTTCCCTAGCAGCAGCATCTGCTTATATAACTCAGTTAGCTTGTGTATTACAGACGCTGGGTCGCTCCTGGTATCCCTCGTTTCTTTGCTTTTTTTTTTTTCCTCCTCCTCCTTTCATGCCTCACTGTCTTGGTTGTTCTCCGCCGCCCGCCACACACTCCACATTTCTCCCCACTTGTGTTTTCCTTTTGCGCACTTCCTCCTTTTAATGTCTTTTTTGTATCGCAATTGTCGCTTTCCCTTTTCTTTCCGCCGCGTCTCTTAGCCTCGCTCCCCCGCCATCCGCCCCCACCTATTTGCTGTCTGCACTCATTTTCATTATCTCTTGTTCATCTCTGCTCTCGTTCCTTTCTCCTGTCACACTCCCTCCTTTTGCTTTCTGTCTTTTTTCACCCCCCCATTACACCTCTTTCAGCATGTTGAGATGGGAATCGCACAATGCCAGTGAGGAGAGGGGATGGGGGGGGTGTGTGTGTATGTGTGTGTGTGTGTGTGTGGAGTGGGGGGGGGATGCAGGGTGCCAGTTCGACATAGTATTCACACTCGTGCTGGTGAGGAAGTGAGAGAGAGAGAGAGTGCTGTTTGGAGGGAGAAAATATGTGGCAATGTTTGTCACACGGACGCACAGATGAAGATTATTTGGTGCCGCCGGTTTGCACTGATGCGACTTCAGAATATTCATGAGGAGGAATGAAAATTGCGATACGGCTTTAGACAAACTGCTTGCCAGCCCCCCCCCACACACACACACTTTCACCACAATCAAAGCCACCCATCCAGGGTGAAGTGTTGCCGAGGAGAAGGCATCTCTGTCTTTACACGCGAACATGGCAAAGTGCCTAGACTTCTCATAAGGATGTGAGGAGCGAGGAGAGGCAGAGAGAAGGGAAGAGAATTGGTAATGCACTCCCCCAGCATACAGCGAGCCGCATGGAGGAGCCAGATAAGACACCCTGGCCCCTGCTCTGACTGCTGGAGTAAAGCCTCTCCACCGACGCAAGCAATGACTGCGAGGCTTTGGCCGACGCTCCGCTCTATCCATCTATAGCCCAGTGATGCCTCTATTACAATGGCTGCCCCACAGCTACGTGGGCCCGCGCCAGCTGCACAGGATTATAATTAGAGGAACCATGAAGTGCCCTGGACACTGGCAATTGATCTGACTGACAGTCCAATATTTCCACCAGGGAAATAAACCTTGGTTTGCCACTGAGGCAAAAGTGGGACTGGTGGGGGGGTGAACGGCGGTGGAGGAGGGCGGAAAGTGGGATTGTAGAGAACCAGTGGGGGTGAGGGGTGGGGGGTGGTGGGGTGAGAAAATGTCTCTGCTGCAGTCTTTGTGTTTTCTACTGTCAATCTGATGTGTTGGCATGCTCTCGTGGACTCACCGTGGTGCTTTATGATGGAGGCTTACCCCTCTCCCAACTTTAGATTCAAGTAGAGCCTCCTCCTGCCTATAAACAGCAAAGTATCTTTGTTGCGGCGGGTTACTCGGGCTCTTAATAACGTCGGAGCCCTGACAGGGGTCCTCCAGCAGCCGCGGCCGACGGAGGGAATAATGTCAAACCCATCTGCTTTTCTATCTCTCAAAAAAGCAATATGTTGTGTGGTGACAGTTTCCTTTGGTAAGACTGAGTGCTGTTTTGAGTAAATCCAGGTCAGGCTGACAAATACATGGGTTTGTGTCGACATTTTGGGGTTGTTCTAATGTTTCCTTCTGTTGTTTCCTCCGAGGCTCTGGGGAAGCTTTCAGCTTGACAACATCACTACAGTTCCCACAAGCCTGCTGCTGGGTCACATGCCCAGAGAGAGACAAAGAGACAGCTGGAGAGAGGAATAGGAGGGAGCAAGAATGGCAGATGAAGATAACATAAGACGTGTGATACTCATTGGTCCTAAACATGCCTACATGCTTCACAGATAGATCTACTCGGGGTGTTGCATATTAACGCACCGACAAGTGTGATTTCCATAATGAAAGAGTTTCCATGGCCATCCACACATTTGGCATTATTGTTTTTATATGCCTTGTCCCGCATTAAAGCAGATGGTACTGTAGGAGGCACAATGCATTTTAAAATGGAAGTGTCTTTCATTAGCACACATACTGTTCCATTCATATCAGACAGAATCTGTATATGGTGTAGTCATTACTGTACAGCATTTTACCCAATTCATCTACATACTTGCTAAGGTTCCATGTGTGGCATCATTAAAATTTGAGTAGTAAAAAGAAAAAAAAAAGCTTTTTTGCTTCAATATCACAGACTGAATATAAAGGAATACATTATTCACAGAAACGAAGCAAGAATATGACAAATGTAGGCATGTTGTTGAATATCGAATCAAAATTTACACATGATTTCAATTAAGTTCTTCACGTGAATACAAAATACACACATTCAGATTTGAATTAATATCGAATGTTTTCGGTCTGTAAGTTATTTACTCATTTTGCGGTAATTCTGCAGGAGAAATCAATTAAAACGACAAAATCCCACAATCACCTTAAAATAAGCAGCCACTCATTTCAATAACAGATTATGTTTTCAGATAGAGAGAGAGGATTAGAGATATTTGTACATGATGGGGGATTTGGATGCTCTATCTTTTTAAGTTGAATCTTTTTTTTTTTTTGATGTGATCCAATATTGAAATTCTGATAGTATGAAAATATGATTTAATCATGATTTAAATGTGATATAAGCATATATGACAATGGCAATTCACAAAAAGGCCTAAGTAAAACTCTTACATATGCAAATATGACTAATGTGTCTTTAGTTAAATTTACTCATATTTATAATAATGTGCTTTTGACCCTCTATTTTGTATATAGAATAAAGGCATGTATATAGTGACCAGTAGAATATTTTTTATTTTGTTTAATATTTTTTCCTCACATTTATTTTTTATATAATGTTTTTTTTTTCCTCTAATTCGTCCTTTAATCAAACTTCTAACCCACACACCACAGCCCTCTCCTCCAGTTTCTCCCTCCATTTCCCCCTTTCTTTGCTCAGTAGCATGAGGGCTATTCAAAGCAGGCGCCCAGAGAGCTTCATGTGTCATCTGCCAGGGTGACAGTAATGCACTATTTCTTTTCATCTTCAAGCAATGCCTGCATTATCAGTGTATAAGACGTATGGCAAGACAATATTAATGGTCTCTTTCTCCCCTGCGAAATGAAAGAGGCCTCAACAAAACAAACAATCTGCTCTTTCTTCTCAAGGCAACTGAGCAGGTATATCAAAGGGGAGTAAAAAATGACCACTGTGTGCGCCGTTTGTCTCCGCTCGGTCATAAAAGGGATGGCATCCTCGAGCGGGGGAGCAGGGTGAGTGGGACGGCTCCACCGTGCCCCCCCCCCAACCGCCAGCGAGACTCGCTGTTGAAATCTGACCATGCCGCACGGATCCTTGAATGAGCGCCGGCGCCGTGCGGGATGATAAAGCTTAGAGTACGGCTTAGCCAGTATTGAAAATGCTCAAGTGAAGCGGTGCGCCATGTTGACAATGCAGAATATTAAAAGGATAAGTATTATGGGCGAGATTCGGTGCCTGTAGTCATAGAGGGAGGGGGGTGAAAAATGTTGTTTGTAACTGCCCTTTAGCTTTTTCGGAGCTGATCTGTTTTCTGATCATGACAACCTTATCGATTAGGTTTACAGAGGGAGTATGGTTTGGGGTAAAACCCAGTGATTCGGAATACAGCGATATTTATGGTTTCGGTTAAAATTAATTGCTTCTTTTAGGTTAAAGAACGATCATCTCTGTTAGATTAATACGTGTGTGGGTGGGGCTTAGGGAATCTTTATGGTGATAAAAGAAACGAAGGTTTCTTTTATCACCATAAGAACAGCGACCTCTCATATTCAGCCTCGTATATATGAAGGTTTTGTTGACAGATCCCTCCCCTCCACACCATCCTCCTCACCACGCAGAATTTGTTGCTTTATAATAACATCACCTGATTTCTTCCTTGGCTCCTGTCATCAGGCCATAATTACCACGGCCTCTAGAGGGCTTTGTCACTTGAATGTAAATACAGGCCACGCCGGGGCACCCGCTGAAACGACTGACTTTGTTTTTTTTCCCCTCTTGGAGAGGACAGTCTCGATGATTCAGCGCGCGGTAACACAAAATCTTAGGATTCAATTGATTTTATTACTTATCTTATTCATATTCTGCCATGTCAGCATCGCACACTGCTTTACTCGAGCATTCTGATACTTGCTAAGCATTACTCTAAGCTTTATCATCCCGCGTGGCGTCATTGCTCATTCACGGCTCCGTGCGGCACGGCCACATTTCAAGAGAATCATCATACAGTATATCACCGGTGTCAGCATTATGCGCCCCCCCCCACCTCAGTCAGAATCCATATCTTTTCGGTGCCAATCTTTAGTGGTATTATGAGTACAAAGCATTTTAAAAAATCTGAACTTAATGAAGGAAAGCCTTCGCTCAGGAGTCGGCGTCAGGTGTCACAACATCACCGGCTGATTGATACATCATCTGTTCAGCTACCAGCTGACAAGCTTCAGCCAATCGTATTCATACAAGTGGTTTGGGTCACTATCTGCAGATCCTCCAACGCCAAGCTGCCACACCATGTCATTGAAGCTTTGGTTGGTCTGTGTTCATGTATGTAGATGTGCGATAACATTTAACAGGATGTTTGATTGGCTCCGATTATTCAAGAGCTCCCTCAAAGCCAAAAGTGTGTACCCATTTGGAATAAATGGTAAATTCTTTGATGTAAGCGTCTCTGACTGAACTAAAGCTAGTGACATTTTCTGACCACAAAGCTTGTGCATGGAGCAACTGGCTGTGCAGAGCTTAGGGTCTATTTGTCAGGAACAGGCCATGATGATAAAGGACAGAGCTGTCTTTCTGCATTAAAATAAAATGTACTAGAATGGGAGGGGGGGGGGCTTTCCACGTGAATGATTTGGGGGTGGGGGGGTGTTTAATTGCTCATGCAATGCGGTGGGTATGGGAAAAAATATGGGTACGGGGGCAAGTGAGAAGAGAGGAAAACTGGATTGAAATTAAGGCATAGAAACCTTTTTGGCTAATTATAAAAAAACAGAAGTTTTAATTGGAAACCAAATGGTTATTTTATATCCATAATCTGGTGAATGCATTATTATCTATGTTTTCAATCTGCTCTATTTATGCAGATCTAGGTTTTAATGAGCCCCTCTTACAAATTATACACCGAGTGTAAGGCAGCCTGATGGAGAATGGGTTAGAAAAACCGCATTAATAAATTACCCCTGCTGTCTGTGTTCATTTTTGTCAGGATCTACTTCAGCCCAATGATTCTGAGCCTCCATTCCATCCTGGAGGAAGGTCTAAACAGGAAGGTGGGGCACATTAAATCTCTTTTTGGTTATTAGACAGATGTTTTAATAATATCTGTTTATGGAAAGCTAACCCTGTGTTTGGCTGGATATAATGCTCTCACACACTGTTAATGTATAGAAGGGCTATCAGCTGCTGAGCAGATATATTACAGCGGGAGATGCCTCCCAAGCAAGTTATTAAAAACACTAAACCATTAGCTGGTGGCGCTGGGGCTCACTCCTCCTTCACTCTCCTGATCTCCTCACTGCTCTCTTCTCCCAGGAGCCTAAAATTAGACACACACACACACACACACACACACACACACACGCACGCACGCACAGAGCAACACACTCTTCTGCACACACACACACATACACACAACTATTTATAGCACATTACCATAACAGTGACCTATTTGTTTGGTTACTAAACTGTCTGGGCTACACGTCGTATAGAGCACACAGTGTGCTGAACATTTGAGATTAAATTAGACGGAGCATTATGAGGGGCACGTCGGAGGAATCCGACTTTACATCCACCGGGTTTTAGAATTGATCATCTCCACAAATCGGCGACTGCAAACTGCCGCGGACTCCTTGTCCACCTGCCTATTTTATTATCATATAGAACCCCGGACGACTGTACTTTGCTTAAACAGGATTAATATAAAGGAGTCCTGTCTGGTCTTAGACAGAGTGTTTTGTAGGCTACGTTCTGGCTCCAAGGAAGCCTGCGGCACTCTAGCACCCACGGTCCCGAGAGGAGCACCACCACCGCTGAGTGGGGAGAAAAATGGCTTTGAGACACGGAGATGGAAATATGTAGAAAAGTGGTAGTGATGGAGGAAGACACACACACACACACACACACACACACACATACTGAGTTAGAGAGAAAAGAACGGTGATGAATAGAAGACAAGAATGTGTATTCAGACAAGTCTTTAAAATATTTCTGTCCTAAACATAAAGACAGGGTGAAGATATATATACACAATAGCATATTCCCCAGTGATTTACAATACATGGACGGTTGTATAATGCATCATCATAATATTACTCATTAATTAGCCAAACAAAAAAAATGTGTAATCTGTCAACAGCTCGGAGAGAGCTGAAAAATACCGTCACAGCCAGGCCCACATGGGTTCAGGTAATTCAAAAGGGGTTCGGCAGCATGACAAAAGACATAAATCAAAAGTATGCATTTTGGTTTATACAAAGGCTGAAGCTAAAATTACAGGTCAGAAAAGCAATTACTCTTTTCTGAGGCTGTCAAATCGAATAAGAAATGTGTTTTAGACAAAAGACGGAAAGCAGCCTACTTGATGGGTGTCATAACACGCAGCAGTTTTGCCCCAAGGTGGTAAGAATTGTTTTGCCTGGCAAAAAATATTTTCTTTATTGTGCATTTTTCACAGCATTTTTTTTTCCCTACTGCTCGCATCACACACATTTCATTCAGGTCATGTCTTGAATTGTGGACCATTCCGATGCTATTACATGTTCTCGCTCTCTCTCCACTACTATTACTACTGAAGGCCAGAAGGAAATTTAAAAAGAAAAAAAAAGTTAAATTCATGTCACAGAGTTGGACATATTCATAATTCATACTAAAGAGAAACAGACAAGTTTACATCTCTAAGAAATGGTGCCTATGCTGCAGGCCATTTCAGCACCATGGACAGCAACACAGGCAGCTGAGACCAGGCCTTCCTTTTTCTATCTTCTTACAAAGTCACATTATAGCGCTGTGCCAAGTATAGATCACTGTTACTTGTCTGTGTAACATTAAAAAATATATATATACAATCCATGATCTGCTGCAGCATTAAACAGGACCAACCATATAATATTGTGTCAGATGCCACAGATATTTGATTAGCAGCTTAAAACCTGAAGCTACGTGATAACATAATTGCAACCCCACTATCATATGTGCACCCTGTGATTATCCCACTGAAAAAAAAACAACACATAAGCAAACAAACAAGCAAACAAACAAATTAAAACAGCAGGATACAAAAGCATATAGCCCTGGTTTTTGGAAGCCGACACTCCAGTTAAAACCTCCATCTGTTGAAATGCATTCCCGAGGTGCTCTTAGAAACTGTGAACGCCCACACGCAGAAAACTCTGCCAGGAGAACAAAGACAAACATTTCAGAAACCCGTGTGCACCTCTCGCACCGCGGCGCACGGAGAAGAAAAATTTCCCCCCACCCCCCTCCTGCTAAATATACGGGCTTGACGTGGGAGCGTGTGGGCTGGTGAAAGCTCAAGATGCAATATTTTACTTCAACACAGCTCTGCAATATGAAGACAGCCGTATCTCTTATCATTTCTCCTCACTCCGAACGGTAGTCGCATTCCCACAACACGTAGCCTAGTTTATCAGGATGCATTCATCTCACAATATATCGAGGAGAACACTGAGAAATGTGCCAGACTGAACGATTTCATTAATTTTCTAATAGCTTTGTTAAAGCAGAGTACAAAAGAAATTTAGGTACGTCGAAGCGTACGTTTCAATGTATTTAAATCTCTCGGTACTCCGCGTTCCCCTGCTGTCAGGGCTCCTCTCCATAAACATCTCCAAAAAAAGATTTCTATACAATAATAACCGCAGTCCCCGGTCCATTCATATTTATAGTGAACATCAAAGGGAAGAGGCGATGCATTAGAGCCCACTGGCTCAAGGGGAGAAGCACAGTTCCACAGCTTCTCAATATGAGAGTAAAAGTGCCTTCACCCTGTTACCAGAGGCAAACCTAAAAAAAGGAAAACTAGAAAAAACAAAATGCACTGTGTTCCACGGTCAAACAAAAGCATTTCATTTGAGCTGATGATCTTAATTGGATTCAGTCTGACTGAAGGGTTCGCATCAGAGGGCCGGAGGGTTTATTCTCCAGGTTTTAGACACACATAAGGCCCCAAAGAAATGTGCCATCCAGGGAAGTCTTTGATTTTTGTGACAGCTCTACACAAACACTCACAGATACTGTTTATTTGCACAATAAAAGCACGTTATAAGGAATTGATTGCTTTAATTCTGAAGTTCCATTGAGGTGAAGCCTTACAGCATATACAAGTCAATTGATCTGGAATCATTCATTTAGGGAAAGAAAAACATAATATAATCATAATACAATTTCACTAATTGGAAAAAATAGTACATAATTATGGCCCTGATTATTAGAGATTCTCAGAATAACCTGTTTAACTCATAGCAAAGCCCTCCACAGTAATACTGCATTACTGCATTTATATAACCACGAATGTTAACCCATCACTTCATCGCCAATATGTCAAGCTAAGACATGTACACACACAAAAAAACCTACCATTAACCTATGGATGTCTACCCATCACCGAGGACGCCGGCGACAGAATAACACACACTTAAAAAGCGTGAGGACATCCATTTTGTTCCCCGTGTTTGCAATTCACATGGTGACACTAAGAGATTCCATCAACCTCCCTGTCAGAAGAAATCCATTAGTCAAACCAAACACTGACACTTAGAATGTCAAACACACAGGTAGCACATAATTTGTTTCACAACAGTATGATAGCTTCAAATGGTGACTGGAGAATAATGTCTGCCTGCTGTAGAAAAATGTGCAATTTTAAATCACCGGAGTGGGGAGGGGGGGCGGTGGTGTAAATGTTTGTGTTGTTTTAAATCTCGGGAACAGTTTATGCCACCGGTGATGATTTTTATGATCATTCACTTCAGTCAGTAAGACCGCATATACAATATGAGATCATTTTTCTTTTTTTAACCCCAGTTTCCAATTGTTTAATACACACACTGCATGTGTATATTATCACACTGATATATACATTTATTAAAAATCATGTGTAAAGCATGAAAGCTATTTCTTTTAAGATGATAAAGATCTAAACTTGTGTTTTTGACATCCTATCTTCTAGGCAATAAGAGAAGATGCGGCACCCATGACTTTGTTGTTTCCCTCTAATGTGAGTTAATCTGGACGCTGTCACATCAAACACGGGGACATCTTAGGTGTTATGTAGATAGTGTTAATAGAAACTTAGCCTGGTCTGTCCCCGTGGGACCCTCTCTTGCCTTTTCATTTGGATGGAGGCAGCGAGATAGGCCATCTTCAAAGCCCTCTGTGTCTCTCTGTATCGACCACGCTCCTCTGCAGCCCCAGAGGCTTCCTATTAGAAAGGATTTGTCTTACAAGCTCTGTGTGCTGCCACTCTGGAGGGGAAAAAAAAATCAAAAATTGAAGGAATAAAAACATGTGACCAGGTGTGTTGGACGACAATAGTCCATTTTCCCCCCTTAAGCGTCCTGGTCCTAGCTTTGTGACGGGCTTTCTGAGATTCTAATTCCAAATCAACCCCTTGCTGACCTGCTACACCTATAGAGCCGTATCGGACATGGAAAGATATCACCGTGTGACCAACAGCCCCTCATCAAGCTATCAAACGCACTCTTACCATCATAGCTCCTTTCACATCTAACCCAGGCCATATGTCATTGTTGTGGTTTATTGCAGAAAGGGAACGGCTCTTTCTGCCTTCTTGGTTTGCAGCAGAAAATAAGCCTGGATTTACAGCTCAGTGATCCTGTCTTTTGATAGGCCGAGGCTGAGGCGGGCAAACATTCTTTGATATTTGTAATTTCATATTTTCTTTTAGCTGCACTCCACGCTGATTCTTAGATAACCTGCCATCTCGCCTGCCTTTTATTACTGTAAGTCCCATTTCTTAAGCTATGGCCAGACGCGGGGCCTGGACCGCTGAAAGATTGCAGAAATGACAAAGTGTGAGAGAAAGAGTGAAAGGGAGACTAAAAGAGAGCGAAAGCAACAGAAAGGGCCTTTTATTTTCTTTTTCACGACCTGAAATACAGTCAGGCGCTGTAACTATAGCTGGCCAACCCATACCCACAGGGCTCCCACTAAGAACAGACACTATAATAAATCTGGCATTACCAGATCCTGGTTATTCAGCAAACACGGCCTGACTGCTTTTCCATGTGTCAGAGGACATGACAGACGTACGCTGCCCTGCTGAGGACTCCCTATTCGTCTAGTGCAAAGTTAGTTAAAGGTTCCCTGTAGAGTTTAACCTGCTAACTATCATGGTTTAGGTTATATACAGAGTTTCACTCCTGCATACTCTGTGTTCAAAAGGCCTAACAAATAAAATAAAAATGTAAGCAATGGAGACCACTCATCAACCTTTGCCTTACAGCACCACTAGGTATCATCAGGCTTGTCAACTGGTAGGATGAGGAAGGACAGGAACAGATATTATTTTGGGGAGAAAGGGGACGTTAGAGCAGGAAAGATGGAAGAGTAGTGTAGGGGGTGGCTTGGACGGTGGCTTAAAAGAAGGGTACTGGAGACTATTCTTTTAGGAATATATTAATAAAACTGCGGTAAAGCACACCCATGAGGCAAGTGGGTACAAGCTGAACCCATCAAATTAATCCGAGATAAATTTGCAAGTCATCATCATAATTTAAAAATGTTTTAGAGACAGAATAAAAGATCAAAAGAATAGACGGATCTCGTCTGACGACAAAGATGTAGGATAGAAAGAGACGAAAAAAAAAAAGGAGAGTAAGAAAGAATATGAGCGTTTGTGTAGTGACATATTTGGATGGACAAAAGAAGGAGGCCTGGTACCGCAGTGTCACGCAGAATGATAGATTCATAAATAATGAATCAAGAAAAACAGGTGAAATAAACTCTGTAAATAAATGTGCTGTCTCGTCCTCTGTCATGGTGCCTAATGGATTGTGCCTGTGCACATCTGCACAACTGACTGTGCTGTGTCTGTGTGTGTGTGTGTGTGTGTGTGTGTGTGTGTGTGTGTGTGTGTGTGTGTGTGCGCGCGCGTGTGCTCATTTAAGTGGTGTAGTGGCCCACACTGCCATGGTAATCATTTGCCTGAGCCCCATCACTGCTGCGGGTGATGATGATGAGGAACAGCTTTACTCTGCCTAATAGAAACAACCACAGACACATGTGCATCCTTATGTTTCCCTGTCAGGGAGCATATCCCATCCCATGCCTCCATATTCATTTGTTGGCTTCCATAACCATTAAAGTATACAGCCAGATATACTTTACACACTGGGTGCCATAAAAAGACTAAAAGGGGCTTTAATTAAAACAACGATAGTATAGTTTAGTTTAGGAATCATTCACCTCTAAAGATTCCAGGTGAATCCTCCACACAGATACAATGCTGCCATTCATATTCAGACTGGGTGCCGTCACCTGCAGCAACTGTGTGCGATCAAACAATCAAACTGCAGAGATGTGGAGATGCTCAGGCTGCCACTCCCTTATTGAATCAATCTGAATCATAAAATTAAGTACCTCATAATTCAAATGTTTGTTTTTGGTTTTTTTCCTCGGCTATATTCCTGAATTTTGTTGTCGCAAAGGCTAGAAATTAGATGAAAGCTTACAGCTTTCTAATGATTTATAATTATTTGCTTAACAAATTCGCTCATTTCGACGGTGGCGTTTTGCTAATGGAACAGCTACCAAACAGGCAGTCAATAAAACGTGTTTAATTAAATTAGAAGTGTTGACAATGAAAGAAGGACATTTTGAGTGAACCATAGGTATACATATTTTAGCATATTTAAACAGCGTCTTTGCACTGTGGATTAGAAAAAAAGGTGATAAATTGCCACTCAAACTACTTCTATTTAGGTAAAACTAAAAAAAAAATATATGCACTTTACCTTTAAATCTGGAATAAGTTCACTGCATTAGTAAATGAAGTTCAAACTAATTGCAACTAACTACAATTGGACAGCACATGTTATATTACATAACAGTGTTGTTATAGTAGATGTTATATCACTGTATGCAGCAGCAGTGTCATTTAGTACATCAGCACAGACAGAAACAGTACATTTAGCTGGTATATGTTATACTGTGGTAAACAATGGCTGAGTTACCTAGTTATATGGTGTGTGAATAAACGCATATTTTCAGTATACAAGAACTAAAGTAGAGGCCCAGGAATTGGATCAGGCACTGTTTGAGTTCAGCAATTCATCCAGAGAATTGCTGCAGGTTTCATGGGCCCCGTCGATGCCGTGTATTAATATATTGACAAAACAGGGTTCTATATGAAAAACATGGCTTATCCAGGGGATCTGCAGGGATCAAAGCCGTATGATTGCTTTGGTTCCTAAGTCTTTTGTTCATGTTGATTCTCCTTCCTGCTCATTTTTTGTTTCAAAGATTTCTTTTCTATTTCAACCAGTCGTATATATTTCAATATGAAAATGTGAGAGACAATGCATATTCAGCAAGTGGGCAGCAAACTGTCAACCTAATGATCGCCTCTGGGACACCTTTGGACGCTGCCATGGGGATTCTACAAAAGAGAGACTACAGCTGTGCTGCCACTCTTTTCTCCCGATTCACTCTGCACGGGTTAAAGCCGCCAGTCCTGATCAGCCAGTGAGACCCTCCATCAATACCTCCCACTCTCTATTTCCTCCATCTCATTTTTTAATCTTCACAACTCAGTGATTCAAATTCTCTCTCTCTCTACCGACCCTCCTCCTGTTGGAGAACTTGCAGAAAGCACATTAAAGGATAAATAGCAGCCATCGCTACAGAGCAGCCTGACTCCGAGCTGCATCCGCCTGAACACGCCACATACGTGTGCATGTGCAGCAGCTGTGCATGGAGCCAGGAGGCCTGACAGGAGCGAGAGGCTACGCGCTCCCTGCGTGCTGCACATTAACTCACTCTCTTTCACGCATAGTCCCAGATACAAACACACATATAAACTCTGCACAGTGCCAACTCTGCAAACAAAACAAAAAAAGCCAGTGATGTGTGTGTGTCCCTACAAGCCCTTCACAGCTATTTGATACAGCCTGGTAACATTTTGGTGGGGATGAGGGATAGGGGGGAATTTGGTGTTTCACCTAAATGTGAGCTTGCTGCCTGGAAGACATCCAGTATACTGTTTTACTGAATTATTAAAAAGCTGCCTCTTATTGCAGCTACGACTGAAATAGTTTAGAGGCCACAGACTATAGCTGTTGGCATATAACTATATAATTTATATTCCCAGCTTTTCCGCAGCCGACCGGCTTATTGTTATTTTCTCTATGAAAGCTTTAAGGCCACCACGGCAGCCAAAACAGAACCACTTAAATGAAGTGCCAGGTAAAATCGCAGGTTTGTTTAAGGGGAAAAAAAAAAATCGGCTACAAACCACTTGAAAACCATAACACATAAGAAATGTTGAGCGCGTCGCCGTGCTTGATGGTGCCGGTGCTAGCTCAGCTTTATCTGGCGTCCCGGTATTCTGCCAGGCAGACGACAGAAGCCTTCACCGCCAGCGATCACCCTGACACCGGCTCCCGGAGAGAGCGCCACTGACAGCCCTCCTCTGCAATGCAAATACCCACTTCCACATGAGCAGGCCCATCAGTAGCAATCCCCATACACTTGTATTCCGTGTCATTACCCCCAGGGACCCTCGCACACACACACACACACACACACACACATACACACACACACACACACAGCCCCCCCATGCCTCACGCTGCTTCCCCTCATCTGGGATGGGAAGGAGGGGGCTGGGGGCTTAAAACAAATCGGTTTGGCTGGCTGATGCGTTGGTCGCCATGATGAAGACTGCCACGGGCTGTTTCCACTCATGCGCCCTGTCAGTCACAGTCCTCTCCTTGCCCTCCAGCCATGTGTACTGTATTTCATTAGTCCTGATTTTTTTGCTGACAATTGCTGGCTGTCATGCTGTGCAGCCCCCTTACCCTCTCTGTGGACACTTCACCAAAGCGCGGCTGGATCTGCCTTACAAATGAGCTCCCTCTGGTTCCACAGTAGAAAGTGTGCCGCTTCAGTCAAGCGCCGGATATGTGGCGCACGCTGCGTGTATGTGCACTACATACGTGGACACGCAGACACACTTTTAACTCTGAAGGTGTGACTTCAAACTGTCAACATGACCCTGCGCCTTCCTCTCGGTCCTCTCAATATTTCTCACACACACACACACACACACAAACACACCCCTCCACCCCTCACTCCCAAAGGCACGAGGTCCAGCCAGCGAGTTGTCAGCTCTGATTAGCCACATCGGGTGATGCGTTTTAAGTGCGTCCTTCATTATTGAGTAAAGTGACATGTTCCCAGCCACACTTGCCTGTGTCTTCCTAAACTGCCGTCTTGTCTATTTGGATATCTGGTTTTTGTAAGCTCACTTTTCTAACGTACACACAAGGACACACACTGTCACACGGGAAGACACACACACAGACAAACACACCCCTTTATTCAAGGCCATAGTTTATCATCCATGTGCACTCCTCTGGTCTCTCCAGCCCTTTCGCTTTGTGTCTGCAGGCCGTGGCACACCTGTACAAGCCTGTACAGGGACCCACAGATGGATTGTCAGTCAGTATCTGGGCCTCGCCTCTCACACAGTGCTGCACAGCCATGCCCGGCGGCCTGGAATAAAACCAGACTCATCTGGTTGGGCCCCACTGGTACATGTGATGCTTCGCAGTGCCAAATTAACATTAGATCATCTGAACTGCACGGCACCAAATTAAACCGGATCGGCAAACATTGGGACTGGGAATGAAAGGCAGAAGCATTCAGTGTCGAAAAACACATTTATACCTATGCACACCCAAAAAGCACATGCTCAGGTTCCCCCATTACACACAAAATCCAGCTCTATAACCCAGATCACAGCCGTGTCACATGATTGAATCTCACAGACAGACGGGCGAGCAGTCTCTAGCCACAACCAGAAATAGGTTAAACAGGCTAAAAATATGAAGAAAAAAAAAAAAAAAAACATTAATAATTCAGCGTTTTTTGCTAACCTGTACCTCGGAAAAAAATAGCACACTTCTCACTGTGAAGTGGCTTAATGGGAAGGGTGTGCTGTGGATTATTTCGGTATTTCAAGCAATGTCTCCCCTCCAAGAGCTGGTTAGTGAGATGTACCCTGAGCAGTGGGAGGGGGAGCAGCATTGTAACGGCATCAGTGCTAATGTCACAGATGGGGTCAAAATACGGTCATCTGTAACTCAAAGCAACTTAAACTTCTGCAATTTCTATAATAGCTTGTATTATCTGATTGCTACATGCTATATTGTCAAGCTGTAATAAATAAGTCTAAGAGAATAGATCCCAATCCATCTGGATTATTTTAACAGACATTCTTCCAATGGATGAAATATTTGATTTGACAACAACAAGGGAGGACCATGCATGAGAGTGGTGCATCCTGTACAGTATAAAATACAATTTTGTGAAGAAACACATTTGCAGTGTTTCCGTGGGTGTTGTATATTCACCAAAGGCAGGTGCAGAGTGCAAATCCTTCTCCCCCCACCCCCGAATACCCTTGAAGCCAATCCCCTGGGGAGAAGAAGGCCTCTCTAAATATGTGGCTAATCTACCACACAGAAAAATGAGATGAACAAAGGAGTGGTATGTATGTGATGTGTATGCGTGCACGTGCACGTGCACGTGCATGAGGGCGTAACGACTAGACAGAAGATGACAGAGACAGAAGGTGGAAAGCATTAACAAAAATATTGCGAGATTGTGATGGTTCCAACAGTTAGCCTCATATCTGTTTTACTCCATTTCCAGACGCTCTGCTTCAGGGGTGTGTATATTTATGTGTGTTTGCACATGCATACATTTGTGCAAGTGTGTGTGTGAGAGCATGTGTGCGCAAACTATGCACACTAAGACAGTGGGGATTCATCTCTGTTCCCTTAGGAGCACTCTAGTACAGCAGCCCTTTACTGTTCGTACATTACACCAATCTGCCATTACAGCAGGCGCGCACACACACACACACACAAAACTAGTTTTCCTTTCTTACATGCTGCCACTAGCGCCATAGTGGTATTGTCTGTGCAACACAGTGCAATCTATAATATGTAAACATTACAATAAAGGAGATTCTTGCATAAACCCCTGCACACACAGCCCTCATCCTCCACACCAGATGTATAGCCATGCTACCCGCTTCTTCTATTCCTCAGTGTTAGCCGATTCGGATAATAAGTTAAGACACCTGGCAGCTCACACACACACAGCCATTAGAGCTGGTGGTAGGTTTCTTTACAGATGGTGTTTAAATTTGGACAAAGGCCTTACATTTGCATTTGTTAATCACAGCGGCACAGACTTCTTACAGGAGTGAAACCAGAATAAAATATTTCAATGCAAATTACGGACATGCCCATGAGTATTATAAAAAATGAAAAACATAGTAAAGGTTGGGCAGTAAAGACGGGTAATAGTACTTTAAATTCAAATATTAAATTCACGACACATTCCCTGTATAATTAAAGAGCAGAAAAAAAGGTTTTATAGGAGGAAGAACCTTGACCATGTCTGTTTCAACTTCCACTTTACTATGATCTTCTTCCGCACATGCATACACACACACACACACACACACACACACACACACACGCACACGCGCACACACACACACGGGCACGCAGTTACCCAAAGGCTAAATTCTAACGAGTCCCCTCTCTCCAGCTACAAGGCCTCCAATCCTGCCAGCACCGATTGGCTTCATGCTGACCGGTCCGCTCCACCCCCACCCACTCAACACAGGCACATACAGTACACACAATCACACAGTACACTACACTCATACACTTCCAACCTTCACAGAATGTAGCATTGAATTATTCAGCCTTTGTGGCAGCAAGGCCGACACACACACACACACACACACACACACACACACACACACAAGCTTGGCTGTAGCTAGATACAGGTGGACATCATGCATGTGTGTGTGTGTGTGTGTGTGTGTGTGTGTGTGCGCAGCAAAGCTCAGCAGAAGGCCAGGCGGTTTGCAGCGTGTCCAAGGAACAGCTCTATGGCACAGCAGCCTCATTTTCATTCCACAGCACAGCCGTGCTCCATGCTCCTCATACAGCCTGTGAGGGCGAAGCCGAGCGCGGGCCGGAGACTGTATAAATAATGTCCGTAGCCATGGTAACGTCACTCAACGGCGTGTTGACTCCCGTTCTGAAGCCTCAAATTTGGCATTTTGTCATCATCTTGTTTTTGTAGGCAGAGATGACATAATTTGGAGTGGGCGAGCAGCTAGCGGTGGTCACCTGCCACTCAAAGTTTTTAACTTTCTAAATAATATTTCCAATGATGAGGTGTATATATGTATATAACAACCTATCCCCTTATAGGTATCATTAATGGGAAATCATCTATAGAGAAGAAACCTTCACACGAGTACATATGCAAATACACACAAACTCATGCACGCAGTATCGCATGGCAGATACGGCGACAGGAGCGAGCGAGCGGGAAACGCAGGAAACGGAGACAGAGCGATGACAAAGGCGATCGAGAGGGAGGGGATCTGCTTAAAGTGTTGACATTGCAGGATCCCACATGTGTGTGCCGGAGCATAATCTTTTTCCCTGCTCTCATTGGGTTTTTAATGTGGGTGCTTTTTCCATAAACCTGCCTCCTGAATCACTGCCAGCCACACACACACACACACACACACACACACACACACACACACACACACACACACACACACACACACACACACACACACACACACACACACACACACACACACACACACACACACACACACACACACACCACTCCCACCCCCCCCAGGTCGAGCTGTACTAATACTGTAAGTAAATGCATGCAGTAAACACATTTCCGCCAATGCCTCTCCAAGACAATCACTGTTACACACAATGCTAGCATGACAAGAAGCGGGGGGTTGGTGTTTTTTTTTCCCATGCTACAGCAAATAGACTTGCTGCAGTGTCTGAGATTATTTCTTGGATCTGCTGGATTTGAGGAGTGGCAGTGAGAGGACAGAGAGTCTGAGGAGAGGGGGGGTGGGGGGGAACGGGTGGGTGGATGGTGTAAAGTATGCAGGATTTTGTCATGATGCTGAGCGGAGTAAATCTCTTATGGACTTGTGTGGAAAGCTGTGACACTCACGAGCACACGTACCAACGGGTGTAAATGCAGCCACTTTTGGCCTTAAGCATTGCTATATCCCGTTTTGTGTTTTTTGTGTGTGTGTTTTTCAAGAACACACAAAAGTTCAGAGAGGTTGCCAGGAAGCATTTTAGTATCCAGGTCATGACGACATGCTGTTACTCTCATGGATGAGTGTACGGTTGACAAATGCAAGCACAAGCATGGTTATGGTTATGTAACATAAGAAGTAGTGCATCTCCATCAGCAGGAAACAAGCGTAAAACAACCGACAAATAATATATTCAAGCCTCACTGTCGTGGGCGGTGTGGGATCACGGCAAGCTGCCATGTGCACATGTTTTTCTTCCCACCTTTATACAGTATCCGTATCGACATAGAGCTGGCTGCAACGCAAAGCCAGTTTACCGCACACAGACGTGCGCGGCTAATAGAGTCAAGCAACACACACCTGGTTAACTGTCAGCGCTTCTCCTAGTCGGTGGCCAAACTTATGTCAGACGCTCGTGTCCCCGAGGTTCCCATCACACCTCACCACAGGAATCTACATTCCAGTCCAGTACACTTTCATTAGGCCATACTGTTCCTTTCAGCAACTAATGTTTAACAGGGGGGACGTGGATAATAACATCCAAGAATAGCTTATTTATAATAATAATAGGAGTTGTGAATGTTTTGAGTATGCCACTACTAGTGTATGAATGCTAGTATATACAACATGACAGTATTCTTATTTAAAGGTTTGATCTATAGGACTTTTTTTTCTTTTTTTTACATTGAACCACTATTTTTTAACAGTATTTTTAAAACAATGATCATTCAGTGTATTAGTATTCTGTTACTGCCTGTAGTGTTTTTTTTTCTTTTTTTCCCCCCATACACAAGATCAAAATTGTGCAAGGAATTAAGCTGCACATGATGCGGGAGACAAAATTTATTAACGTCCTTGTAGTGAAGAACTTTTCATCAGGCGGCTTGAGCGACTATCGCCCTTAGCCTTACCTCTGTGTTTATGAAGTGCTTTGAGAGAATGATTAAGGACTACGCCTGCTCCTCTCTCTCAAACTAACAACTTAGACCCACTATAATTTGCTCATCTGCGATATGAATCCAGAAACAATAGCAACGAGTGTACGCATGCCAGCGCCCCAGTGTAAGCTGGTTTGTGTATATGTGGGTGGCCGTGTGTGCTCCGCGTTCAACAAAGGGCTCTGTATAAGACTCAGAAAAAAAACTTGTTACTGTGGGTGGTTCAATTTTCATACATGGTTCTATTCTTTCGCAACATGCAAAGTCCATCAGAATGTTCACGGCCTGACCTGGATTCCAATTCAAAAACTTAACTTAATACATGGTTGAGTTACTGCACCGGTCAAAGCGCTGTGCAAGAGAGCAACGATGTAGGAGTTAATGACAAAACGCAGACGTCAAGGACTCATGACTCATCTCCAGAGAATTCCTAGTTTACATTAATTACACCATAGCCCTTGGCAAAGTGCATATCAAGCAGGATTTTGCAAACAAACAACTGGCATATCTACTTACCATCAAACAGTGAAGCAACAGGGGTCACATCGCAAAAGATTTAAGAGCAGGGAAGCTCGAGAGACAAGGACAGCGGCGGGGATGCGAGGCAGCCTCGCACACAAACCCTGACAATGCATGGGTAATGCATGTGTCATGGTATGTGTGGTGGTAGTTTCAGAGCGCGCACTGTCTGTCTTTGTTTCCTCGGACCACTGGTGTTCGTGTGTGTGAGTGAAGTTGAAGGGAAGGGAACAGCAGTGCAGCCTTGTATGTGAGGCCTGACACCCATCAACGTCTGCCTGTTACATTTCTATGACACGCTCTGTCTCAGGAAGAGCGGCGGCGGCGGAGCGGCGGGAGAGAGGGGGGGGAAGGGGGAGGACGTGGACCGGGCAGGGCCGGTTGGGGTAAAAGGGGTGCGAGTCGGCAGGAGGGCTGAGGCAGGACTGAAAGGAACAAGAAAAGGGTTTTATTTCACACCAGTGATAAATAGCAACTTTCCGAGTCCATGAATGTGTGCGTGCAAGCATGCGCGCTGGAGGAGAAGCTTTCAGAACTGGTGTGTGAAAAATGCAACACGCGATGCTGTGTTTAGAGATGTTGTGATTTTTAAAAAAAAGCCAATTTTGTACATAGTAAGACTGTATACACATTTTTTTTTTCCTGTAACAAAGACATGATGTATCCAGTGGACACCAGGTGCCACAAAAACGCCTAAAAAGACCTAATTGTGGTCAGTGTGCAGACGCAGCACATTGTGTTCCACAGACACACTGACTGGAGGATGATTGGTTTGTTGCTGGTCTGTGGGATCACTGATCCAACCGCCTCCTCTTATATAAGATAATAATCAAGTAAATGTGTTTATAAAGATGTGGAGAACAAAAAAGGAAAGTAGAAGACGGCACACATGCTGTACAATGACATGCAGCCAATGTTAAAATGTAAGGCAGAAACTGGATGACAGTCTCAAACGATGGCACCCATTCACTTGAATAAAAATGACATGCAGAGTGCATAAGCCAAAAAAAAGCTTCTTGGTTTGCGTCTGCATTGTGCAGCCCAATGCATTAATCTCCCACTGGCTCCACCCTCACATTCCCACTCAGACAATAGAATTTACACTGGGATTGGTGACCCACTTAAAAATCACTTTTCTAGGCTCTGGGACAAACTAATGTTACACCCAACTTCCTGAGCTGGAAAAAAAAAATTAAGCCAGTACAGAAGTTCAGGAAACTGCAAGTTCTCAAATGGCCACTTGAGGCCGTCCCCAAAAGAGTGGACCTCCATGTTAAAATGCTCAAATTCACGGCAGAAATGTACAGCCTGCTACAGCAGATTTGTACATAATTTCCCCACATGGCAACTAGAGATGGGCTCAGAGAACCAGTCTTTCCTGGGTCCTAATTGGGTCAGTACCATAGTATCAATAAGCTTTAAAACAGAAGAAGTGCTGTCAGTATGTAACCCTACTGATAGCCAAGTGGGCATTAACATCTGTGCCCTCATGCCATCATTTATGTATGCAGCCACATCTGCAATGTAATCCTAATATCAGGTCAACCCTTACTAATATGTTGTTAATGACTATGAGAAAGACAATAGTGACCATTTAATGGACAAAAACTGAAGACAAACATGTCGCAGACGACAGTTATAACCTCTAATGAACACCTCCTCTGGCATGGTAGGGAAAAAAATCTATTTTTTTCCCTCCCTCTGTCTTCCGTCTTATTATTCAAATGCAGAGGGAAATAAAAGAGGAGAATAACGCCCTCCAGCCTCACGCTTGGCTAATTTGCAGGATAAACGAAACAACTTGTTTTTCAAGAAAGCCACCAGAAAAATGTTCAAAGTTTGTGCTACTTGTATTTGCATGTTTAATCTGAAACATATGCCTTTTGGCAGGTTTTCCGCTCAGACTCTTTTGTCTCCTATCGGGGGGGAAGTGATGCGGGTTGGGGACGAAGCGGAAGGTGTGAGTGGTGCGGGTGGTTTTCTTTTTTTCCCCCCACTGATGCTCCTGTCTGGTGCCAGCTTGATCTGACCATGTTACGCCACTTCCTGCCTCTGTGGGGAGCCACTTCACACCCCGCCTTCCCTCTGTCTGTTTCTGAAATCGTTTTAGCACTTACACGGTTCTCACACAGATAAAGACATACACACAGTGTGTGTGCTGCACATTATAGAAATACAAATGCAATCTTACAACAGTGAAGCCAAATAAAATGCAAAGCAATTAATCTCTCTTTACCAAATAAATTATTTCAAATCACACTTATTTAAGTTGTGTCTAATATTTTTGCGTTTCACACCAACCTTTCCACACATGCATCGATTAACCCTGAAAACTGTCATTGTATTCTATTGCTTCAGAAGCATGAGGCAGAGGAAGGTCTGTCAATGCTGGAACTATCCCCTGGAGAACGGGCGCTTGGAAAAAGTTGAAACTGGGCCTTTCAAAGGCAAAGCTATTGATTGAACTGCTATACAAATTGTTTTATTGTGCTTCATCCCCGAGACTTTACAAGGAGAGCGCCGGCTGGTGTGCAGCCGTGTGCAGATGGCATGGTTAACCACCGTGTAGGAAAAGCGAGAGTGAGGGGGGGAGGGGGTCGGGGAGGGGGCACAGAGACTCACCCCTGGCAGTGTTTTCTGTTCATGGAGGGCGTTCTGGGCTTTGATGGCCGACTCTCGGGCGCAGTAGGTGAGGAATGCACAACCTGCAAAAGAAGAACACACCGAATAAGAACATTAATACAATTAATTATCCTAACAGCAATCCAGAGCCCTTCAAAGTGGTGAATATTAAAACAATTGTGAAAATTATTCAGTATTTTACATTCAATTATTTAATCAGAATGGTTGTTCTAACTCTAAATAATGAGCTGTTGTGTTCAGATACTGTGAATTTATGAGGATTTAGCAACCAAAAAATATTTGCATATTTGTAGTTTTACCTGCAAATATTTCTTGGAATTAAAAAGCAACTGTGAAATACACAAAATTTGCACAGCAGCAAGCGACTAGAAATAAAAAAATGACTTAAAAAAAAACAAAAAGAGCAGATGAACAGATAATTCTTTGGATGAATTGCCAGGCCTGTGCGGCCTCCCCATCCCCAGTGCCATGTCCTGTCCAAAGCTCCTAGCAGCACTGGCCAGTGTCCCCGCCCTGAACAGTTGTGACAGCAGCAGAGACAAAAGGAACAGGACTGCGAGAGAGTACAGTCGGACTGAAGAGGAAAGAAGAGAAGGGATCACCGTAGGAACAAAAGAAGGAGAGGACGGGAAGTGGTGGTAAAGCGCTGCGGGGCGAATGCCTAACCTATCCCACGCCACGTGACGCACGCACGTACACACAGCATCTGTCAAAAACACTGCAAACATAAACAGGGGAAGGAGGAAAGAAGTGAAGGCAGTGATGGAAAGAAACCAGATGGAGTACTGAGGCAATCATTTTCCCTGACTGTCTGAATAAATAGATTTGCTTGTGTTCTATTAATGAGGTTCATATGGGTTACCATGCATCATATTTCTGCCACTCCGAAGATGGTTTATTAGCAGCCGCTGCATTTTGGATCTCATTTCAACAGCCAAATTTATTCAGTGGGTGGTGATGTATTTAGTCTCTTTACACTCACAATATTCAAATTAGTTTAGTGCTGATCACTTTCACCCCCCCTGAATATTCACCATCCATTTTTATTTTATTGCATGTCTTTGCTCAAGGCAAAGTCATCTTTTTTGTTTTCTTGCCATTTCATTGACCTTTGCACTTTTGACTATTTCTCCACTGTAACCTCTGCAGGACTGCATCAAAAAGGGAGGGGTTAAAATGCCATGTCAGTCATTGATCCTTTCATTGATTGACCTGTAACCTGTGCTGCCGTGCTGCTTTAAGCCTCAAGTCTTTGCACGTGTGCTTGAAAACCTGCACGTCATACTATGCATCACACTACTCTCATTTAAAAAAGGGTATTTTATTTTATTTGTTCTGTTACATTTCCTGCTCCTCGTTTTTTTGGGACAGTCACTCTGTTTTTCAGCATGTGATGGATTCAGTACCAGGGTCGTGACCTCTGAGGTGGCTGACTGTAACACTGGTGTCACGGTGCCGCCCTCCCCACACCCTCTCTTGTCCCAGCACCCCTAACCTAATGATTTCCAATGGCTGCCAAGTAAATCATTCAATCACTCAAACTGCTGTCCAATTCCCTCTCTGCGCTCTGCATCAACTTGAAGAAACACTGGGATTGCGGAAATGTCATTGTTGTTTGGTTTGTTTGTTTCTCAAATGGTTGAGGGTAATAAAAGGGAATGTTCTTTTTCTCCCTCTCTCTCTCTCTAGTTGGTTTACTTGACATATACTGGCCCTATCTCTGAATAAGAAACAAGTATTTTGCATTACAATCACAAACACGATTTATTTGTTAATGTGTAATACATAGGGCATCGAGAATAAATTAATAACAAGCACAACACCGGCAAACAAAAGAGAAACATGAACTCCATTTAAATGTGATTCTCTGCTCTTTAATGTATGGCTTAATAAGAATTTGCAGGCCACAGGCGAAAAAGCTTTAACAACTCCATAATTGGAATCCAAACACGTACAAATTGCCAGTGCTGCATTGCATACCAAGTGTGTGTGTGTGTGTGTGTGGTGGGGGGGGCAGCATGATGAAATTGTTTGAAACACAACAAAAAGCCACTGTAATCGGAGCCTGCTGACACAGCAATGGGGGAAGCCTTCCCATTGTGAGGAGATGATCGTCTGCCTCATCTGATAGAAACCTAAAACAGCCTTATCGCACACATCGATCTCAGCTCCGAAATAGAAGAAATTCATCCTCTGCTCTTTGGCTTCCTTCCCCTCCCCTGACTTTGTTTCTCATCACCAACTTTGCCTCGTTCTCCATTCTGCTCATCTCCTATTTTTTAATGATATATTTTGTGTGTGTGTGTGGGGCATGTGCTGGGAAATGGGGCTGAGTCTCTCCATCTCCACTGTGTTGAATTGGCATGTAATTAAAAAAGTCTTACATGGAAGAGAGCGTGAGTGAGTGAGTGAGACCGAGGCAGAACAGGTGACAGCGTAAGTAATGGAAGATACACCATAGCCGCGGTGGCAGCAGCCATTTAGATCCACCACGGACCCGGCTCTCCATTACCAAAATTGTGTGTTTGTCAAGCCTGTGTCTGCTGTGTATGTGTATGTGTGTGTGTGTGCATGTGTGTATCTGGTGCAGCACAGTGTGATATTCCACTAATTATTTTGTGTAAGTTTTCCGGTCCTGTTAATAAAAATCTATGCATACAACAAAACACACGCATCTGTCTCTGTCCCTGTCTTACTATGCCTAAGCACTTGTTTCAGGCAATTTTTCAACCAATGTGTCCCTATATAGTATGTATATATGTGTACCCCCCCCCAAGAAAAACCCCCAAACTCAATAGAAAAAGTAATTCAGTGTATTGAATTTGAATCGAAGAATTGCTGAACCTGGATGGAGCATGTGTAATGCTGGGGTGCAGCGCTCCGTCACCATGGTAATAAAATCACCCTTGACATGGTAGGCTTTCTATCAACATCAATCAAACTTAAAATACCTTACATGAATAAATTAAAGCTGGGACCGACTACCTCTAATCAATTACCTTCTGGGACTATTATAAACATAAACTCAATATTCCTGGAAAATATAAACACCAATATCAATCGAAACAATAGGCTTCAGAATAATTAACTTCCGCACTCAACTCTGCCAACATAATTAAAAGTATTCAGTGGTTATCTTTTTCTTTGCGTATAAGAGTCTCCACATTCGTTTAGTGAAATGTGTGATATCACCTTTAGTATTTCATGTTCTTATTTGTATCCCAATTTTGAAAAGAAGGCTTCATCAAAGAAATGATCTCAACATTTAGTTCAAGCTTGACTCATTGATTCAGGGTTCCATTGACGTTGGCTTTATGTGAACACATTTGGAGCCCAGGCCCCTTTTAGCATAGTAAGGTATAGGCTTATATGTTTAAAGAGCATAAAGTATAGTGTGTTAGTCTTCTCCTACTTTTCATATTTGTGCTATGAATACTCAGTGCTTTGACACGTGTTACCGCATTTGCAGGAAACGCCAATGGCTGATTGGCTGAAATTCTGCACCTCCTGCAGGGAAGCTACCATCTCATACCATATTTGGTAATGAATAACAACGGTATATCTGAATAGGGAGCAACCGGAGTGGTGTTATCTAAGTAATTGTTTGTTATATGCTTTATTTTCATATAATTAACTTGTGCTTTTTATTAAATATAATTATTAGGCTTCTTTTTATTGGATTTTACAACATATGCAAACGTAACAACCCCACCGCCCCACATCAGGTCAGACACACATACACAAAGTAACAAAGACAAAAATTATACATATTAATGACAAAGTTAATATATATTACGAAAATACATTTAAAACCAAATTAAAAATACATTTTTTTGAATAAATAAATATAATTTCATACATTTTTATTCATGTCCATAATTTTTCAATAATGAAAGTTGCGAGGTGCAATGGTTTTAGTTGTAGTGCTTTGTTAGTCTAGACTTTTCTCTCTGTTCTGGTGGTGACAGAGTAATCATTTCATTAGATTATTCATTCTCATTATAGTAACAGTTTTACGTTTATTGTTATTTTAAATTAATTTTTTCTTCTATTATAATTCATGAACTATGTTTTTTAATCTCATTATTAAATTGTATTATCATTATTTTTGATGCTTTGGCAATACGGTGAGCCTGACATTTGGGCCAGTAAAGCGTATTGAATTGAAATTGAGTGAAAGGGAATGTGAAATTGATGTCGCACTGTATTGAACGATTGGGACAGCGCCGC
This sequence comes from Eupleurogrammus muticus, assembly GCA_036785175.1. NCBI lineage: Eukaryota > Metazoa > Chordata > Actinopteri > Scombriformes > Trichiuridae > Eupleurogrammus > Eupleurogrammus muticus. The sequence goes on from JAYKQN010000006.1 coordinate 9,162,794, forward strand.
CATCTTGTGATGCACAAATACTGTTTACATGGCCGTTACTGCACGTTAATCATGTCGCTAACACACACACACACACACACACACACACACACACACACACACACACACACACACACACACACACACACACACACACACACACACACACACACACACACACACACACACACACACACACACACACACACACACCTTTGCTTTCTCGGTTCCCTTCTGTTTCCATCAGATTTGGCCGATTTAACAAACAGGAGGCAGCAGCAGGTATCCAACCCAACACATGCAGCACCACCATGCAGTAACAGAGCTATGGATGGAAGTGCGACCTCACAATATGGCGGCCCTGCCCCTGCCCCTATGGCAGTGAAGTATCTTCACATTGCCTATTACACAAAACACATCAAACAACCCCCCGAAGTGACTTGTTAAATAATTCATTATGACAGGCTATATTATCTCATGTGAAATAAATATTATGATATTCTTGATTTTTATTGCATTTCTTTCTTGTTATATAGGGACAACCCACATTAGTAAACATTAATTTTATATAATTATCAAAACTAAAACTTCTTGTGCTGTCCCTTTTTGTCGTTTGTATTGTTAACTTATTTTCAAGCACACAAAATGAAGAAAACTACAAAAAACTACCTCAGCAGTTAATGATATTTATATGTACACTGTAGCAGGACACCGGAGAGATTAATGTGCGTCTGCCACCGCTAACTGACTGCTACAGGCTGGGACGTCACCTGCAGGAACTCAATACGAACATTCTGTCTCCATATTGGCACGGGGCATAAATCGCGTACTGCAGACTCCTCAAATATAAATGCAATTCTTCGGAGAATGTGCTGCCTTAAACCGCAACCTCTCGCTTCACTCCCACTTTCGTACCCTCTTTGCTCCCTTCCCTCCATCCCCTTGCCCCAGAGGAGCCGAGCTGCCCCGGCGTAATGAAAAAGCGTGAACCCGCTCCCGATGTGGCATTTCCTTGGCCAGAAAGTGTGAAGGTAGCAGAAAGCGAGCCAGTCCTGGCACCGGCCGCGCTCGCTGCCTCGCACATCATTTGCACTCTTTGGAAAATGCTATCACTGTGGGTAGATTACTTGCTTACTTCATTTACTGCCATGTGGGGCTCTGGAGGAACTGATAGCCTTTTAGAGGGGTCGGAAGCTGAAACACACATCATCAGCCCTGATACAATGTGATTATGACCTGAATCATTGCCAGCCGGGGAGGCAGGAGGCTCAGTGGCGCAGATTGACCATGAGGGGGGTAATCAGTCTGGTCTCAGAGAAGCTTTTAACTCATATAATCACTCCCTCACCTTTGAAAAAAGATCTGTTCACACACTCAAACAATCATGCTCAGGGAGAAGGAGGGCAGAGTGAGGGAGGACGGACAGAGAAGTATAATAAAGAAGAGGAGCTGGAGCATGGAGTTGGCAGAGACTTTCCAGAATGCTCTCACTCATCGTTCTGACAACAATATTTTCTCTGCCCAGGTGTAATGGGCTTGTAATGAGTGCTGTAATATAAGCAGTAGCCTAGCGTAACCTGTAAACCTTAATTAAGACGGCCGCCTCAAAAAAGAGCCGATGACTCGCCTCTGTCAACACCTCCCGATTCCGAGCTGACTGCACCCTTCCATCACGCCCCATAAATCACTCCATCTCCTCATCTCTCCCGCAACCGGCTCCAAATCCTCCTCCATTTCTCCTTTCACTACCCCTCCCATCATCCCGTCACCTTGAGCAATGGCTGTGGGGAGGGGGGTGAACACTGCCGAACACAGACAGGCATCTGTGTCTATCATGAGGGCAAGAAACGGTCCGCGGACCCTCCCTGGTATCCTCTCTGACCCCTGAGCAGGAGACCTCAGCCATTGATTTGTTGCTACTCGCTCACATAGACTACACTAGCCCCGAGCAGCAGTGAAACAGATCCATAGGCAGCGCGTCCCAGGGGGGCCGCCTGTGTGCCTGCGTGAATGCACGCGTGTGCTTAGAGAGCGTGTACATGTTACGGCGTGGCGTGCGACGCCTAATGAGCATGACGAATGCAACGGTGAATCCTCGACAGCGGAAGTGGTCTGCAAAGGTTAGGTAAGGTAGTTCTGTCATGCTACACGTCCCTTTATTTTTTATTAATTCCCAGCATTAGTTTACTCAATATTACAGTTCAATATAGTGTAATAAGGCATTTCGTATGATTACCTATGGCAGCTTTACAACATCAAGACGAGTTAAAACAGTAACATGACTGGCTCCTAATAAAGTTTCTAAGGTGATGCTGATTAGTGGTGGGTGCAGCTCTGGGAGGTGACGGATTGCAACAGGCCAACCACCCCCCAGTTTGGCCAGAAACTCTTTCAATATGCCACCCTGTGAGACTCACGGTGCAGCACTCTGGCATCTTGCACCGTAATGTAGCCTTTAAAGTAAGCTATGGCTTTTGTAGACCATGTGGGTACTCAATCTCCCTTCTGTTATTAGAGCCAGGGCCAGATCTATAAATACATCTAGTGGCCTGCATCCCTGATGAGCGAGCTAATTGACACTGTTAATAGATGGACTTTCACAGAGCTGTAAATAATGTGTAGGTTCACACTTGCTGCCTCCTGCCATGTTACTTCTGGGAGGGCAACAGGAGTTTACCTGCCAAGTCCCGTCCCCCCCCTCCCGCAGACAGGCCTGCTCCGGCCAGGGGATTTACACAGAAATCAATAAAAGTTTCTCCGAGCCCCCCTCCCCAACCCCTGAGTCAAAGTCAGGAAACTGCATCTCCTCCTTTTCATGTACTATAACAACCTCTTGGAGGGAAAAAAAAAAAAAAAAAAAAAACAAGGCCAGGCAAACGGAAATAATGAAATTGCTTTCACTCGGCTTGTCTACTGCTGTATGACACGAGCATACACAGAGCGCCATGTCTCCTCTGATGCAAAGTCTTTACGTAATGAACCCGATTGGCGCATTTCACGATGGCTTGTCCTCTTTCAGTAGGGCGGAAAGCATTTCAACCTTTGAGACGGATCAATTGATCATCGCAAAGCCACAGTCTTGGATGAGTGGCAGCTGCAAACTGACTGGCTACTGAGGAACGGATCAGCTTTTCAGTCACTTTGATTCTACAAATTGAAAGATACCTTTAAAGGGAGCACTTCAAAGGCCCAGAGGTTGCCTGGATGAAGTGATTGAAAGAAGGATAATGAAGAAAGACATAAGAAAGAGAAAAAACACACACACACAAACACACACACACACATTTCTCTTCCTTATACAGGCCACCTTGAGAGAAAACACTAATTGCACATGTCTTCATAAACAAACTTGTAATGAGTAGTCTACCTCATGTAGTTGCTCTTTCCATTCAGTGCATACACTGAATGGAGCGTAGCATGTCGTATTCCAAACACATATTTTCAATTATGCCCAGCAGCATGCCAAACACACAAGTTTGTGTTCCTTTCTTTCTTTATCTCACATCACCACTGAGCTGGAGAAAAGTAATAATTAACACTAATGGTCTGACTAACAAGCAGGCACCAGGGTGTTAATTGCATTGACGTATACTTCCTAGTACCCACATTCAGCCTAAAGGATTCTAGAAATACTGACGTGATAACGACCAAACAAAAATTAATCGGAGATTGAAAGATGGATAGACCGATAGATAGAATGTATTAATTGAAACCTAGTAGCAGGCAAATGGATATGAGAACCCATCAGCCATTAATTAATTTGAGTGGTCTTTTTTTTTTAATTAAGCCAGATCTACCAGTGAGCAGAGAAGCACAGAATGGCTGCCATGTTGGAACCCGTATAAAAGTCCACATACCCTGCTCATTCAACCAAATTAACATTTGATCATCAAAAAAAAAAAGAAAAGAAAAAAAAAGAAACACAAATTCCATCTTTCATCATTTTCTTCTGCACTATTTAGCTTTCAAATTGCTTGTATCACATTGAAAAAACACACGCGCGTGACACATCTCCGGTACAAAGCCTCTCCGACCACTTTGTGTCCCTGGCAATAAAGCATAGAGAGCGTTAGCTACAGCGTCGCCACTTCGCCGGGGAAAGATGGATGGAAGTGGTGAGGGGAGAGATGGTCGTTTGATGGAAGGGACGGGGTGTGAGGAGGGGGGAGGGGGGGGCGCTGTAAAATGAAGGGGACACGGCCCCTACAGTCGCCCACATATGCTCCCCCCCCTGTCTCTCCCTCCTTCCCCCCCTCCTTTTGAGCGCGGTATGGGAGCAGTCTCCTGGGGGAGGCTGGCAGGCAATCAGTGATGTCATGCCAGCAGTGCAGCGATGGCAGCTTAACCTATTTTCGGAAATACCACAGAATTGCTATTTATAACCGTGCTGAGCAGCATGTATCTATCTTCACACATCCCTCACGGACCTGAACATTCGTAGACATTTTCCTATCTAAAATGTGTCATCCCAAATTGGGGATTGCTTAAAAAAAAAAAAAAAAAAAAAACGGAGAGGGGTCTCGACAGTGACAGTGTTGTTTACCATTGTGGTAATTGCCTGTTGGGGAGTGGACTATGTTGTCAATTTAGCATCTTTCATTCTGTCGTCATAGGAGCAGTGGTGTTGTTGCTTACATTGGGAATTGAGGACCGGTTATAAAATATTAATGTTGCAGACCAGTAGTAGATCTGCTGAACTTGGCCCCCTCCTCTTCCTCCTCCTCCTCCTCCTCCTCCTCCTCCATCCGTCCCGCCCGCCTGTGCCCAAATGGCTCTCAACCTGTCAGAGGGATCCCGCGTGTCCCGAGCTGAGCCATCACTCCCTACCGCCTTGGGATAAAAGTGACCATTTGTTTTCTGCATCTATGACAAACACTTCGTCTCTTCCCCCCTTCATTTATCCATCTGCCCATGCATCCATTGTTCTTTGCCCGTGCGCTGTCCGTCATTTGCCTTTCCGGGTCTTCGCTGCATACATGTGGCGTCTTCCCGGTGCCGGACACATGTATGACATTTACGCATTGTTCATTCACACCAGCATCAAGGGCTCAACCATTTGGCAATCAGAGAGATGTGACAGCTTGACTAATCTGTGATTGTTTTTTTGGCCAAAACACGGGGGTTAGCGAGCCGTCCAAGGGCACAATACTATAAGGCAAGACAAATAACTTATTATTTTCCAGGCTTGTACAAGGCTTTATCGCATGAGTTCTCCTGAACCATTCCAAAATGGAGAGGGATTATCACAAAACATTGCTTTAAAATCTCCTCTATCCCCTCTTCCTCGTTATTTCATTTTCTTTCTAAAATGAATCCTGGCCCAGCGAGGCTCAAACACAACATTAAAGAGCACATGCTATTCTGACAGAAAGCGCCACCCCCTCCTCCCCCGTACCTTTACACCCCCCTTTTATAAAAGCACACTCTGCTCTGTAGGCAATGGCACTCTTAAGCTACCCATACAAAATAGATAGGCTTCCCCTGTATTTAGACTTAAGAAAATAGCTGTGACCTTTGTGCATGAACACGAAGGCAGAACACTTCTACCAACTCTACCTTTAGAAGAAAAATGTGACCTGCAACACGCCGAAAATAAGACAACCTACAGCTTTTCTTTGAATGTTTGAAAATACTGTCCACACAGATATAAAAAAAGGCAGACCCAACATATCCCAGCACTTTTCGAATGAATTCACATATGCTTCTTTTTTAGTCTCAATTATAACAATAATATTTTTGATTTTAGTAGAAATTATTGTTATTGTCGAATACTTTTCAAAAATGCATACAATGGATATAAAAAAACCTACACATCCCTGTTAAAATGCCAGGTTTTTGTGATATAAAAAATGCACCCAAGATAAATAACTTATTCCACCTTTAATGTGACCTATAATAACCTATATGTGTATCACTCAATTAAACTAAACCTGAAGGTTTTGTGCTAGCACTCACTGAGCATATGTATATATGATAGTCTACGCTATGTGTAACTGGTCATATTCCCTCCACCCTGAATAATGCTCCAGTTCCAGCGCTGAGAACAGAGTTCCTTTGGTGTTGAGCAATGTTGTATTTTTGCAGAATATACCTTCTGGAATTATGGAAAAAATAGTTCCAACTTTGGTTTCATTGGACCATAACGCATTTTCCCCATACGCATTTAGGAGATTTCAAGTGTCTTTTTTTCCTGTAAGATGAAACCGCGCTTGGATGTTATATCCACCCTACTCCACAGCCCAGACATCAGAAGACAGGAGACTGTTCTCACACGTACGACACAGCCAGTACTTGCCAGATATTCCTGCAGCTCCTACAACGTTGCCGTCGGCCTCTCTGCAGCCTCCACGGCTTCTCTTCTTGTCTTATCATCAATTTAGGACAGACATCCTGTTCATGGTAATGTCACTATTGCGCCATATATTCTCCTCCTGACGTTCACCGTGTTACATGGTATATTTAATTCCTTGGAAATTCCTTTGTGTTCTGATATCTTTGAACAATGAGATCCCTCTGAGGGTTGTGCTGGAAGGTGTGGCTACAAATGTCAGGAAAAAGCTCCTCGAACAGCTGAACCTTATTTGGGGTTAATTAGAGGCACCATAAATGGTGACAGGTGTGTGTTGTGTCCAATTTAACATGATTCTTGAATGTAATTGGTTGAATCTGAACACAGCCACATCCCCAGATTGTTCAGCCTTATTATCTCAGTTGTTTTATTATCCCTGAAAGATTTCAGTTTTTTTTTTACCACTTGCACAAGTTATAGGTGACAGTAAAGGTGGAAAAAGCTGTAAATATCACTCAAACTTGCATAGACTTTATATCTACTGTCTTTCTGTTTTCTTGCATATCTTAACAACCGTTCATCCAGGAAGTTGAGTGTTAAATTTGATAAGAAAATAAGCAATGAGCTAGGTGGTGCTTGGCATTGTCATTTTACAGCCAAACTGTATAATAAAATATGTTGCAATGGAGGTGAGACATACGTAGTGTAGTAACATAATCAAGTTTGAGCTGAGTCTCGCAGCAGAACTTCTGCTTCTTCGCTGCCTGTTGAATCATTGAACAGAAACTCACACAGTGCCACTCTGTCATTGGACCCTACACTGTGGTCAGAGGGAGGATTACATCCAAGAGAGTTGAACTATACTTTTCACATTCCAGACGTAGTGTGGGATGTTCCATGCACACTTTAAATGGGTCCTCCACTTCATCCACTTCCACTCAAAGTTTCAGCGAAATGACGAATGCAAAAATAACCTGTACCTTTATCACCATGGCTCCTAATGTGAGGAGAGGGCAAATGTAAAACAAATCACAAGAGTATTTAATTTGAAATACACATCCACTGTAGTGCCTCGGTGATGAAGTTATTCCATGTTTCCCCTCTGGCCCTCACAGTGCATCTCCCCATGTCTGCACCAGCTCCAGGAAACCATTAAGAACGAACATGTTCCAGAAAGGTCACAGAATAACTGCACTTCCAACATACTGAAAGCATAATATACTGCAAGTCATAATGAACGTTGCATTGGCACAGGAAATCAATCCATCTGAAAGGCTCTCGCGGGCAGGGATTAAGGGAGAGAAGCGGAGACAGAGTAAAAGGTGAGTTCGGTGCGCGGACACTAACCTCCAGCGGAACGCGGCCTTGTCGGCGTGCGAGATCGGCGATCTCCTTGGAAAACCAAAGGAGGGGCAAAAGAAAAAAAAGAAGAGGAAAATGGAAGGGAGACAGTGCTCCTCACCTGAAGTCAAGGCCCGTAGCGCCTGTCAGTACCAGTTGAGCTGCTGCATCTTTTATGAGGAAAGCCCTGTTGCTTATTACCATATTTACAGACGTTTAAAGATTGCAAAATGAGTGTTTTTTTTACCGCATTAGCTTGGCGGCCTTCGCTCACTGGCCCTGAGAGAAGATCTCATTCCTGATTTGTTAAATCAAATCACTACAGAAATAACAAAAAAAACAGCAACGAGACAAAGAATTTTTCTTTTCCTGAGCCTCATCAGTCACATACCCAGCACTGAAATGGAATGAATTTGTTCTTAGAACTTCACGTTTGATTTCATCAGCGATCACGCAACAGTTTTACTGGTAAACGCCATGTGATAAAAGCACAAACTCCGTTGATGTCTCTTTGTTATATTGAGTCATGTCATCACAGAGTGTCGTGCATGCACCATCCATGTCACTTCTACAGCTCTGTTTATAGTCTGTAAGTGATTTTATCCCATCTGTTTCCTCGTGGGGGATGCTGTCCTACAGCAGTGGCGTGATCTTTGACACTTTCCATAAGGCTCTTATAATACGGAGACGTGTAGACATACACGCACACTTCCATCATATCAAAAGAGGAGCAAGAGCCTTTCACAAACCAGAGCTCGGTTTAATCAATGCTGCTGGCTTTCATGTATCATTTTACCTAGGAAAAGGGCAATTTCATATTAATGCCATGTCAGTTTATGCGATGCATATTCCCAATTATTCCTGTTTCCATCCCTCCCTTTTTTTTTTTTTTTATCAGGAGGAACCCACAGAGGAACGCTATCTATCAGACGAGCTCAGAGGGGGGAAAAAATATAAACTTGAATAAATATTTCATTAGATTATTCTGTGATTGAATGTGCTTCTGCTTGGCTGGGGTCTATGGCAATATCTCTGGTCCGTTTATAAATGCATTAACACAATGATACCCGACACTAGCTTAATATTGATACCGGGCTGGCATGGCAGGCAGATTGGAGCACCGTTGTTTTGTCTGTCTGTCTGCTGTGCTGAATCACATCTGCCACACACACACACACACACACACATGAAATCTGTCTGTCCTCTCTTTATCTTTTTCACATTACTTTAACTGCATGAGGGGAGGTTTTCTCAATCTCAACCAAACTCTGACATAAACCAAACTAGCCAGTTCAGACAAAAATTAGCAGATTCAGAGAATTCAGAGATGTCAGTTTTAACAAGATAAAAAAAAATCCTCTCACAAAAGCAACCTTAACATGTAAGACACATAAGACAAATAAGCTAATTAGAGCCGAAGGGAGAGGACTTTTCACAATATGTGATAATTTCAATATCAGAAAATCCTCTACCTATTAATACCAATAGGGCGACAATAATTGGCAGACCATCGACAGCGTGGGCAGAATTAATCGTTTGAAGAGGCAGACTAGACTGAATTTTTAATTGGCAGAGGCAGCCACTGTTTAGGGAGGCAACCAGCTGATCACCCAGGAGACTGCGGCTTCAGACAATGCACATTTGCTAATCCTCTTGAGTCAAGTTATTATGGACATGCATTATTATCACGCTTTACAAACTAATTCCATGTTTTCCCTCATGGATTACCATGGGGGGAAAATAGTTGCATAAGAAAAGAGGAAATAATAAACGCACAAAGCACAATGTGGATGAAATGAAAATCAAAATGTCATAACTGCAATGTGACTCTGTGCGCGTGTGTGTGTGTGTGTGTGTGTGTGTGTGTGTGTGACCATTTGATAGGGATGCTCCACTCCTCTTCCTAATCCTTTTAGCTAAATAACATGATCATTTATTATAAAAATAACCTCATCAGAGATCATTGACATAATAATGTTTGATTATTGTTAATTCTATGACAAGGATTCATTACATTGTAAGTCATTTAATTTACCTTGAACTATAAATATCTAAACTATATTTACAGTTTGTAACTTAGCGAATTAGAGAAAAAAATCCCTATGAATATTTGGTACATGTTTGTAATAGAGGTCTGATCCCAACTAACTGCCTTTAAGCTGCCTTTTATTTTTAATTTGTTTGGTTATTTATCAAGCTGGTAGAAATAAAAGGTAACAAAACGCACAATGAATATGCAATGGTTATAAAAGTTCTATTTCATGCACTTTTATATTTCACTGTGTTACTCGTCTTATTTGACTTGACATTAGCATTTCAAAGTGTCAAGGGACCTGATGAAGACATCATACAGACTCTCACTGAATGAAAGCTTTGCATCTCTTACAGGTTGCATAAAAATATTTGTCTTTCTTTTGTTTAGTTTAGTTTTCTTCACTTCACCCCCACACAAAGAATAATGTAATAAACAGATTGAACAAACAGTATTACGCCAATGAACACTGACAGCAAATAACTTTTAAATGTAAAAGTGCAATTAATTTACTATATTTATGCTAAACTATAATTAAAACCTAACGAGTGATTATATTCATTCATTTATATTGTAATTGTGTCATTTATTTTACTTGAATTATATACAGATCTCAGTTCTCTCTTGATACAAATACATCTAAGAGCCCAGAAAGTGATGAGCTGACAATCACTAAATACTGCAATCGTTATGCAACATAGGGCAATGACATTTTAGTATATCTATACACACACACACACACACACACACACACACACACACACACACATGCAAACACATACCGATGAATGGAATATGAGTCCTATACTAAAAAAAGTCTTTCCTTCTGTATGCGGAAAATATCTATTGTAGAATCATGACCTATGTTGCTAATATATGATGTTTTAGCTTCATCAATTGGTCTGCCTAGCACAAGGCTTTTATACAACTAAATATAATATCATTTTGGGATTTTGCAGAAATGTCTTTTTTTCCAGGAAAGAATAGACATGCACATGGTTTATAATTTCATATGGAATAATGATTTGCTATTTTTTTTTTTTACAGAAGTGTGTTTCCAGCCATTTATTCTATGCTATTAATTCTGGGTGTCACTGCTCATCAATATCTGGGAAATAATGTTATGGCTATATTTTCATACATCCTCAATACAAAGACTTTGTGACAGCTGAGTATAATCTCTGCAATGGTAACAAATACAATATCTTTTAATAGTGCTTCTACGTGTCATAGAAGGCATGGCATTGTTAACAATGTTTGTAAATGTCATTCGTGTTACCGCAACATGATTGTCATTTGTCTTTTCTAAATGTCACCGCAATAAAAAGCCTTATCTCCTGCACTAACGTCCCGTCACACGTATCAACATGTGCTCTGCGGGAGGGCGGGATGAAAAATAACAATTAAGGAAGAGGTTTGCTTTACTTATGGCCTACAACATCGGGACTAAAATGATAGTCATGGTTGTTTTTGCATCTGTGTCATATCTCCATATATATATATGGAGAAATCTGAGAAACACAAGAAGGTATAAAAAAAAAATCACTTATGCAAAAGTTAAATATTTGGGTTGGTACAACCTTCGCCTTAGAAGCTGCAACTCAGCTGCATCCAAACACAAATGGAAATGCAATCATGAAATGTAAAGTTGGCTGTAAATGCTGTGGTGATGGATGGATGGAGATGATGCTGATGCTGATGCTGATGCTGATGCTGATGATGGCGGTGACGTCCACACGACGTGATGGACTGTAAGGGGGGGGGGCACGTATTAAAATGAATAATTCCCCACCCAGGCACCGATCTACACCTTATATGTTTGATAACCAAACTTCATTAGATTGAAGGATGGAAGTTGCCAGTTGTGGAGCTGGTGTGGATCCACACACCCCTGATTCTAACGTGGAAACGAAACGTCCGTCATCTTGTGACAGTTCATGCACCCTTTTTTTTTTTGTTTTTTTTTTTAATCGAACCATCGACGCTTTCGAACTGATTCGGATGTGCAGGGATGTTCGCTTGCACATGGGGAGATGTTAAAGAAAGCGTACGGATGAATAAATGATGCCGCCCCTCCACACACACACACACACACACACACACACACACACACACAAAAAGGATGGGACTGGCAAAGGGAAAGGGAGGCTCTTTAAAAATGCATCCTTTCCTTTCCCGAGCGCCCATGCCCCACTTAAGGAAATAGCGCTCAATTGCAATAAATAAAATAAAACACAGAACCCAATAGGCGCCTATAATAACGGAGAAAACAATAATATGGGGCAAGGTGTTTTTTTCCCGCGTGATTACAAATCTACGTGGAAAAAAACAAAAGGCTATGAAAAAAAATAATAGTGATAATAAAATAGGCTGTCACAAATTAACAAGCGTCTGGAGTCAGAATTAGGACAGAAACCTCGCAAATAGTAGAAGCGCCACATGAGGACCCGGTGCTGCTTTTTTTCGGGGGTTTTAAAAGCCTGGTCAAATATAAGGAAGAAAGTGGCACACGGCCGAACCGGACTTTCTGCCTCCCCGTCCAGCGGAGGCAATAAGCGGCTTTTAGTAGCGACGCGCGGCCCGGAGCCGCTCGCAGACGCGTTACCTTTGTGCATGCCGGTGTAGCGGTCCTTGAGAACTGTCAGTTCGTGGATTTTCCCAAACTGTTCGAACAGGGGTTTCAGGTCTTTTTCCTCCAAGTTCCGCGGTATCTGCCCGATAAACAGCTTAATGGCATCTTGGTCTTTCATGGTGCCGCTCTCCGGATGAATTGAAATGGGTTCTGACCCGTTCATGGGTTTGGGAAATGTGATCGGGGGGTACTGGCGCTGGTGCGGGGCGAGGAGGGGTGCTGGTCGGCTCGGTGGTGCCCCCGGTCCGGTGGAAACCAGGCTGGAGTGAGCGGGCTGGGGCTGCTGAGGATGCTGCTGCCTTCTTGTTTCAGTCTGAGTGAATCTGGCCATTCTGAGCTGGGAGCAGAGTGGATAATAATGACAACACACACACACACACGCACACACACACACACACACACACACTCTGTGAGAGAGCAAGCACTCAGCTGGAAACAAGGCTGACTTTCTATCCTACACACAACAGACACGCACGCACGCACGCGCCAACGCACGCACGCGCACGCACACACACACACACACCACAGAGCATGAAAATGTGCAGGGGGGGGGTGATAGTTGCGAAATAAGCGCACAGAAGCGGGATTCGACACTCTGGAGCGACACCTAGTGTCATTTATGAAGTACTTCAATTTAGGAGGATAATATATGGTTAAAAAAGGTTCATGTGTGTCCTTAGGTGGAGATTATTTTTGAGAGGATGCAGGCGATACGTCCCCCTCTGCATCCCCCCTCAAAGAAACATGAGGAATTTATAGTCACTTTTTTTCTTTTTAATCGCTTTTGCATATATATTATGCATGGTAAACAAAAACAAAATTAGGAGTTGAATGGCGATGCTTCTGTAATAGTTGTAGTCTGCTTTAATGTCAGTGTGACGGTCCTCGTCCTGTCGTTTATTTACTACATTTCCAGAAGTATTCGCTCGCTCTTCCAAATCCAGCCATCCAGCACACAGAGTCCATAAAGACACGGATGGCTGCGTCTGGTGTGGGTGAACTTGACTGGCCTGCACAGAGTCCTGACCTCAACTGGACAGAACACCTTTGGGATGAATTAGAGCGGAGACTGAGAGCCAGGCCTTCTCCTCCAACGTCAGCGTGTGACCTCACAAATGCACTTCTGGAACAATGGGCCAACATTCCCATGAACACAATCTCAAACCATGTGAACAGGCCTCCCAGATGAGTTGAAGCTGTTATAGCTGCAAAGGGTGGACCCACGTCATATTAAACCCCCAGGGATTAGGAATGGGATGTCACTTAAAATCATATGTGAGTCAGAGCAGGTAAGCAAGTACTTTTGGAAATAAAGTGCACACTGTACACTGAGAGTCCGATCCTTATGAGTCAGTTGTTCCAATATATGTTTTTCATTCAGAATTTTCATCCAATCACTTTGTGTTGGGGGGGGGGGTCCAGTTTGTACCATTTTTCTAGTGATTGCTTTCTTACAGGCAACTAACATAATATTCACTATCCATCTTCTTTTAAAAGCTGAGGACTTTTATTTTGGAAAAAAAAACAAGTAAATCATGCCCATGTGTGTGTGTTGACTGAGCAGAGATAATATTAAATGAGAAAAGTTAATCTACCGGAGAATAGAATTAGAGCCTGACTGCAATATATCTTTTGAATTGTTGGTTCTTGAATTTTATGTTTTCCTTCACAGGACTAAAAGATATTTCACCATGGGTGTGGTACTGGGGGTTAAAGGGGACCTGTCCTGTTTTTTTATATATACATGCATATGCATATATATATTGTAAAATTAATTGGCCCTCCGATTAATTGTCATCATAGTTTAATATGGGGCCAATATATATTGATAACATTATGACAGAATGGTTAAGGACATTCTGGTGGGGGATTTGGGGAGGCTATGTTAGTACAAGTACGACCAAATGCATCAATTCAAATGGTGAATGAAAGAGCCAGTCATCAATGTAGCCTGAGCTGATTGCAGCTAAAAACGCTATTTATGTTTCTCTCCAGAATTTTGGTGCTACCTGCACCTGTGTTTCACTTTAAATCAGTGCGTCAAAATTCACCTGAATGTGAGAAATGAAGTGTTTGCTACTCCTCCCCACCAACCCTCACACATACACACAAACATCTCAATGGCTCCAACAGCCCCACATGCCCGTACCTGTTTGTAAAATAGTTTCCTTCTTAACAGTCTCGATGAATCAAATGTGGAAAAACAATTCCTTCAAGTATCAGCACAGCAGAAAAAAAATATTCCATAAGGACGCTTTGAGATGTCATAGTGGGGGAAAGAACAGGTGTTACTAATAACATTAATGTGTTAACGGGTTTAACGCTTGCACATGTGTTTTCCATACTGTGACGGGACATGCCCGCTGCGAGAGAAGGCAGTAAAAGCCGATTAATGAAAGATTTACCAGACGAAATGTAAACAAAGTGCCGGCAGTAATGTGAAGCTGCAGCCTACTGTTTCACTGATTGTGAGAACAGTGTGACGAGCTCGGAGAATTGTCAAAGTAAAAGGAATATCTCACCATGAGCCGAAACCTTTGGGTATGTTCCTTGTTGCAGCTTTTCCCCGACCACCCACCACCTTTTTTGGGAGCAAAGGTGTTACCAATAATATCAATTAAGACTCCGTTGCACTCAGTCTAACCCTAACCCTGTTTTCTATTTCATGTCAATGTGGCTGCAAGGAAAAAAGGTTTCTTGTCATGTGGAATGTCAAGGGAAACATGGATGCCAAGAATAAATCTACATGTCTATTATCAATCAAAAAGAAACATACAGGTGCAATTATTAACATAAATTATGAATCCCATTTAATGTAAGTGATGCAATATATCAGTATAGTGTCCAAAATTCAAAGTCCAAATGCATGAAGTCACTCTTACTACTATTACTTGATTTTAGCCTATTGCTTAAATAGGCTTTCTCAATACATCATTTACATGTTTATGGAAAAAAATGATTAGCAGCTGTAGTCACTCCCCTACCTGTAATAGACATAAAGTGATAAGTTCCTATCTAACTATAATGAAAGTGATATGGGGATAAGTTCCACCTCTTAAATCTTTTAGTTGTGTAATAGCAGCTAATCAAGGTAACACTTTCCATACCAAAAATACCATAATCCTCATATTAGGTAATAAATAAATGATAAGAGTCTGTAAAATAGGGATGATTGTGTTGTTTATTGACTCTTTCACTGAAAAAACATAAAACATACATAGAGGTTTGAGGCGTTTTAAATGGTTACAGCATTGTTAAAAATCACATCTTTAACATTTCATGCTATTACAATCAGATTGATTATTGGTACATTTATACTTAGGTCTAGACAAAAGGCTCATTCCACATTTTTTAAGACTGCATTGTTTGTGGATCTCTCTCCTCCTCCTCTTCCCTTTCCCCTGCTGCTTTAAATTATAATGATCAACAGGCAACAGGCTCCTCGCTCCTTCTGGAATTCAACAAAGCGTTATTCATTTTGTAGCTCAGTTGCTAAGATGATTGGACCAACAGGGTTTGTCAGACAGGTTGTGATGCATCAATAATCTTTGAGCACAACAGTATAATGATCTTTAAGAGACAAAACCCATATTTTTATGTATAACCCTCCTTTTAGTGTATCATAATTATGGAACTGTAAAAAAAACTGTAGCATAATCAAGAAAGAAAAATAGACTCTAAACTACATCTGCATTGTGCCTCTGCTAAAAGATGCTAAGAGGCCATGTTAGACAGTAAATGCAACTAGTTACAAGGGCACTGTTTATATGCACATGCTACTGCTATCGTCAATCAGTCATTAGATTGAGTCGAGGGACCAGCAAACATTAACCACAATTAGGAGACTTACTGTAAGTACTTTTCAAATAGCAAGCAGACTAATCCCCCAAGAGAGGTTTTATTTGCATCATTTACCGTCTCTTTGCAGACACTGTCAATAGCACTCTGATCCAAATCCATCATCGAAATAAAATTCTCATTTAACTGTTACTGAAATGAGAAAAACACCGTCAAAACGAATGCACGACCGGCAGCGTGGCACGACTTAGCCACTGCCCGCTCTCCCACTAAAACACATCTGCTGGACAGATTTCTAATTACGGCTCATTTAACAGTAGATTAAATAAAGCGATATACACTGTCTGTGACAGCAGGCTCAAGGCTGCAAGGTGAATCAATACCGCTGCTGGCTGCTGCTGCTCCTTGCTGAGGGGGGAGCAGCACCACAGGGGTCCTGCCCCCCCCCTCCCCACCTGGAACTTTGACTTATGGATGGCTGCGTCACTGGGCTGCGTTGCCCTGAACCCGAGCACGGTGCAAGGGGAAGGCTCGCTTCGAATGGGCCTCGAGGAAACAGATCGGGCCGGCAAAGTTCAGAAGCTTGAACTATGCGCCGTGGATGGTTGTTGTCACTGAGTGAGAAGTGGGGGTAATTTCAGCTCTATTGAACCCTGCTCATAATATTTCTTTTCTGCAGAGCTCAATAAGTGCAAGTGTAGAGGGAAAGACATCAGCAGGCAGGGGCACACATTGATATGACCAGTCAATAAAACAGTGGGGAGCACCGCCACAGACACGGGGCATTTTTTATTGTAAACTTGTTCTTTTGAAATATGAATGGAATTCTTTCAAGCGGCCCCAGAGTGCCTTTGCGAGACACGGTTGCCAAACTGCTGTTTGTTTTCGATTTGCGCTCTCAAGTCGCAGTGTTATTTTATGCGCCCGTCATTGTGTTATAATTTTATTGATTAAAAGAGGCAGGGTAATCGCTAAACGCGGCCAGCCATCTGAAATGGGGGTTGGCAGGGACAGGATCAAAGTGTTTTTTCGCGGGAGGGCCCAGCACGTTCGCCTGCTTACATCTGTGGTGAGGAAACAAGGGGGAAGAAAAAAGGGACACGGCGCAGCTCATATCGAATAAGAGCACAGGCTGGCCGGCCTCTGAGGGAGGCTGCGAGGCTATTTTTAGGGATGTGGTCAACACATGGGGAGGGGTATTGAGAACTTCCACTTCATGGTTTTTTATTGACCAATGCCATTAGTGTTTCGCCGGGCTGAAGGCAGAGACAAGAAATCAATAAAGGTCACACTATTAGTGCGAACTAAAAAGTTACATACAATTTAACTGGCTGGCGTTTATTCTGCTGCTTGTTAACCAGTGTGGACACTGAGAAGGAGGCAACCGGGCTCGGTCTGTTCAGCTTGGGGAGGTCTGGGAGGCCCACAGGGAGACAGAGGCTGCTAAGGGAATCAGTTTGCATTCTGGGTGTGCACTTGTAGAGAGACACACTCGCACAAACACACACACACACATACTCAGATGCACATGTGCACATACACCGCCTAATTATCCGAACTCAACATTATTCTCCGCATCCAGTTAGTCGCTTGCATATTGTGAAAATATCACAGCAAAGCGCACGTGCAGAAAAAAGCACGCGGCGCCAATGCACGCACGCAATTTAACTTGCCATATGCCATGAGATGAAGTCAGTGAGTGAATGAGGAACTTGACAAAAAACAACACTTAAGGGACAGGATTTTCCCTGCTTGGGTTGACAGGATGGAGTTCTGAAACTGTAGTGGTGGTTTAATAAGCGGTAAGAGTTGGAGGTGTCCCCTGGTGCCTAATTCACCATTGCACTCTGGTTATGCATTGCAAAGCATGCCCGTTCAACTGTAAGGTGTTGTTCAAGAAAATTAGGGTGTGATGTGATGATGGCATATCACACTGGAGACAGGATGGTTTTATGGACCACTGACTTAACAGACAGATGAGATGTGATAAGAGCAGGCTGAACTGCAGAGTGAGAGTGCCGCACCTTTCTCTCCATTCCTCAGGTCCCTGGTCTAAAACAAAGTAGTGCAGAACTCCTCGATATTGATCAGAGCTTTTCAGGCAGCGTGTTATTTCTGATGGTGGCTCATAGGCTGAAAAGGACAGAAACTAAATATGAAGAATTCAGTTTCAAAGGTTGGATTTTGAGCTTGTGAAAGTTCTGGTGTATTATTGTTTATTAGTGGTATCAATAAATGATCAGACTGTAAAAGTATGATACAAGCCTGATCTCACACTTTCATTTCCAATTGCATGATTGTTGTCATTAGGAGAGAGGGGAAATATCTGGTTCTTTCATTTGGGTTCACTCTATCCTATTATACTATATCCTATTATTTATTACTATATTAACAATAATAACAGAATAACAGAATCGTTTAAAAAAAATCAAACAGTATAAAACAAAGAAAACAAGGAAAAAGTATAGTAAAAAACAAAGATGGTTTTCAATTTAGATGATGAAGGTCAGCAGTTAAAAAGTCAAATTAGAAGAGGCCAGTCTTGCAGGCCTGTTTCACAGAGCGTAAGGTGGTTGATTGACGGATGTGGATGCAGAGGGTTTTCCAGAGGGAGGGTGCAGCAACAGAAAAGGTCCTGTCCACTCAGGCCCTGCGCTTGGTCCCTGGTATATACAAGCAGTGGGTGTCAGCGGACCTGAGGGGAGGAGTGGGGGGGTGGTGGTGCGGAGGAGGTCAGAGAGGTAGGAGGGGGCAAGGTTGTTCAGGACTTTGGATGCGGTGAAAAGTATTTTGAAGTCTATCCGGGAGCCGGCATTGGTTGTGAAGGACAGGCGTGACGTGTTCTTGGCGACATGTGGGGGTAAACAGGTGGGCGGTGGAATTCTGAGCATTTTGTTGGGTGAACCGTAGAGGATGATGTCGCAGTAGTAAAGCCTTCATGAGGGCATGGATGAAGGTTTTAGCGGTGGGAAACGACACGGAGCGTTGACGGCTGGCAATGTTCCTGGGATGAAATAAGGCAGATTTGGTGATGTGGTTGATGTGTGGCAGGAGAGAGAGATTGGGGTCAAGTGGAATGCCGAGGCTACTGCATGGGTAGATTTTCTTGTAGTTGAGTTGTAGGACGTTTTGTTGCATCCATGTTTATACCAGCAAAGCAGGAAGTTAGGGTGGAATGGATGGTCCTAGAGGTCTGTGTACAGAATGAGTATGAGGGGGCCGAGTAATGAACCTTGGGGGATACCGTGAGTGACTGGGGTGGGGGAGGATTTGCAGTTATTGATGAAGATGTATTGATGTCTGTCAGAGGTGTAGGAGCTGAACCCACAGAGGACAGGGCTGGAGACATCAATGTGTGTGTTAAAAGCATGAGAAGAGGATGGAATGATTGATGGTGTCAACGGCAGCGGTGATTGATTATTTTATAGAATTTTTTTAAAAAATCTCCTTCTTAAAATTAAAAATCTGCTTTTTTCAAATTTTCTCAAACTCCTTAAGAAACTAATGCATATCGTGGCAAATATTGATTTATTTCAGGCTCATTACAGCTATATGCAGACTCAAACTCAGGATGTGGCTTCCTTCTATCGCCCTTGATCCATGCAGACAATCATCTCTTGCATCAAGTCTCTTGCGGTGTGCTACCTGAGGTGCAGGATAAGAGGTGGGCAGGATTTATTAGAGATAATGAGATAATTTTGACATATTGAAGCTAAATTGTATTGTCCAAAAGAACGCCTCTCATAAAGATCCCATCATCGAGTATGATTATTGTCTGAGAGACAAATGGTCTGTCTGCAACGCAATCTTGTTTTTCTCCTTAGTCTAAGTGATTGCTGTGATCTGAGTAGCCTTCACCACCCTCTCAATTTCAACATTGTCAGTCAGACTGCTGCTGCTTTAATTATCTCCAGAAAAACAATATCATATCAACTGGCTGCATGGTGTTCCAACTCCTCTGTCCTGGATTGTATTGTCTAACCATATGCAAATGCATGCGGCTGGAAGTGTGGCAGGAAAACCAAAATGATTATTGCTTTAATGTTGCCAGGAAAATCGCAAGTAAATCCTTTCAATATTGAAAGAAAGGATGCAGACAAGTGAAAAGGATTTGCTCAGGTTGGTACGTGTGTTAATTTATTAAACATAGGAACCCAGGTTATTACAGCAGCACATCCTTTAATTAAGATGATTATGAAATTGGGATTATTATGAAATCTAATCTATCTGTAGTGTAGTCTACATTCTCACTGCTATCACAGCACATCAGAACATAAGAAAACATCAGTAATTCCTGATCTGAGAGTTGAAATTGTACTTCCTCTCTTTAACCACCAGATGGAAGCTACGTTCCACTGATTTACTCTCGTATCCTACCAGTCATGTACAGTAAGGGCAGCAGCCAAGTCTAAATAATGACTAACCTGTAATAAATTATTGCCAGCTCCCCTTATATCTGTGCTTCACATATCTCATTTGCTCGTATCAGTCCATATCCACAGAGATTATACATGTACAGAAGTTACAAGACAAACATGCACGGCTTAGATTGAGAGCTGTAGTTATTTGTCCTGTTTGAATATCTCTGTTTTAGCAGTGTCCTGTATGCAGTGGAGCTTTTGCACAACTTTTATAGAGTGTGTCACTAAACGCACCGGCAATATGAAACTTCACAATACCAAAGTACATGTACAGGTGCATGCGGAGGAGCAGAAACATGCTGGTGTTTTACAGCTTGTAAGTAACAATGGTGAAGTGTGTGTGTGTGTGTGTGTGTGTGTGTGTGTGTGTGTGTGTGTGTGTGTGTGTATGGCTGCTGTTTTTTCCACTCAACAGCTGCTGTATCTTGGCCTGAAGGAGAAAACACATTTCTCCCGCATGTGTCATTATTTGACAGCGTGTTTTGTAGCTTTCATTATTTTTTTTTTAATTCATGTCCGTTATTTCCACCCAATGTTTGGATTGTTCTGCATGTCATAATGACGGCGGCGCCGCCTTCAGGTATGAAACGTTCCATTTCAGTTAATTAAACCAACAGCAAAATAGATAAATGAAGGAATACAAATAGGAAATAATTAAGTAACACTTCATGAATCAATAAGCAGCGGCTGTGAACAAATACAACATGCTACTTTACCATCCTTTATTTTTAATTCTAAATTCAGCCTGAATGCTGTGTATCTATGGTGCATTCAGCTTCAATTACCACATTACCACATTTAATAAATCATTCACTTTCACATTTGCACATTGATATTTCCGTTCAGTTAAAATAAAGGTTTGTCTGAATTTTTCTTCATTTGTCCTTCAATAAAAAAAAGGCAAGTAGTATTTTAATTTTCACATTGCACGATGAAAGAGTGGAACTACAACTAGTCGACCTTGTCCTGTGGTGAAGCGCTGAAGCGTGGGATGCTGGGACCGTTGGCTGCGTCCTTGCTAAAAACAGAGTGAACGTGAATTGGAACTCAAATAAACTTTGTTTTACTAGCATCTCTGTGTTCATATTTATATGTTTATATATTTATGGTTTCCACAACAAGGGATGGAGGCAGTGATCCCTCCGCTAACTTCACTGTTTTATTCAGCTCATGCCCTGACCGCCTACTAAAGCAACTGTGTATATACTAGAATCATGCTTTTTTTTGAGTTCGGTTGTTTTAATGTCATTTTAAATCCTGGTTTCAATAGGTTCATTTAAGGAAATGCAAAAAAACAAACATTCATTTTATTGGTCGATTCTGTAGGTTTTTCATTGTGACAGGAGAGCAAGACAACCCAGATGTCCTTTTCAGCAGAAGCCCCGAAGCTTCGCCACGGTGGATTCTCAGACATTTCCTTACAGATGAGAGAAGGAGTCTCAGCAGCATGATGGAGGGCCGGCCGCGAGCAACGACTCCTATCTGCATGGAGCAGGCTCCCTCCTGCACAATGTGGCGCTTGAAGCTATAGGAAAGTCGATCTCCAGAGAAACTTCCCCTGCATCTACAGTGGGAACTTTGAAAAGCATCCAAAAACATAAGCTAACATTTGAAATAGATCTACTCGTGTGTTTTGGGGAAAAAGATGATCAGGAATGAGGAATTTTGCCCTGAGAACCTGCGATTATTTGATCATTGCACACACGTACCAACCTGAGCAAATCCTCCAGCACGTCCCCATCTACTGTTCCAATATTAGGAGGATTTATGTGGTGACATTACAATAAGCATGTTTACTGTTGCAAATAGATTTGTTTCAAGGAGGTGCAAACACACAGACAGGTATTCATTTTTTATTCTAGTTAACTGTTGCCACTAGCTATCATTGCTATTATTATTGTCTGCTATTGTTTTATGGATCTGCTGCACTGTGTAACCTTGGGTCTCTCAAAAAACACTGTACAATTCCAATTATTATTGTTATTATTCCATGCAAAAATAACCTATAGACATCACACACACACACAACACATGCAGACACTCATAAACAAAGGTCTACAGTAATAATCGATTCCTGAAGTGGTTTGGCAGTCGAAACACATATTGTATAATATGGAGGCAAAAGATGAATCCATTCCACAGTTTATTTGTCTGGCTTTAAAAAAGTTGCTAAAAATGTTTGTGAAGCACAAAGTGTGCTGTACTTTTATTTAAAAATCTTCACCCTCTCCAAACTTGAAAAGCACCGTGCGTCACAGCCTTTGAGGCAAAGAGAGACACACACAAAGACACATAAAAAAAAGCATGCACCTTTCTGAAAGCAGTACAGTTTTGCTTACCAAACATGGCAACATTACTAATGGGTGGCATTCATTAAGGAGCCATTGTGGCATTGCCATATCTCTGGTTATATGCTGGTTATTCCTGTAAACATTAGATAGTGTATGTTATGTTGTATATAGACCATCATGGGACACATAGTAATACAAGTAGCAAAAATGTAGTATGCATTAAACTACAAACTCCTGAGATAAATATGAGCTAATTATGATTTCAAGATGACTCTCTTTCTCTCTCTCTCTCTCTCCTGCAGTCCCCTGTTTACTTAAGCTCTGCAGGCTTATCTTTTGCACTTACCAGAATGCAATCAGATTGTCTGAATGAAATTGACTCAACCACACAGACCAGTGAGCCACAATAAATGAAAAGGGGTTCATTCAAATGCAAATCGGGCTTCTGTCGTTCAGGTTTGAAAGTTACTCACGTGTTTCTCAGAAGCTACTGTAGTTGAAGTAACAAGTAACGTGACCCCTACATGCAAACAACGCATTGCTATAACTAACCTTTTACACATTAGATTTTTAAAAGATATCAAATTTGGTTCTTAGCTTTGAATCATAGTCATATGGTACTGCAGTGGTAACTCCACACTCACTCTACACATGCTCCACACTTACAAGTAAAAGTTGTGAAAGATTCATAAGAAAGGAAAAAAAGAAACAAACAAAGCTCTGACTCACAAATTGATTTTTTTTTCTACTTTTTCTCTAGTATTTGGTGAAATATTGGCTGATTTGAAATGAAATCATTTCAGAAAATAATTTTCAGTTGGAGCTGTTAACAACTCATGTGAGATGTGACCGAAAAGGTTGCAAATCGCTGGTTTCACCTTCAACAATGCGTTCTATTTTAAAGGCTTATTACCCAGTGTGTCAAATCTTTATCTGAAAAAAACTAGAGCGGTGAAGTGGAAAGTGTAATCGTTGACAGCATTGGATTCCTGTGAAAAGATGTCTTCTTCACCTTTATTTGAAGAATCCTTGGATATGAGGCAATGAAAGACGGAATACGTTGCAAAACATATCCAGCTGACCTTGAAATATCACAATCCACTCACAGGAGGGAAAAAACATTGATATTGCTGTTGCGCTACAGCAATGTGAGGTATAAAAAGCAGCATATATATATGTATATATATGTATTTATTTATATATATAGGTCCTTTTGCAATATTAGAGAAAACCGTAGAAGACTTGTAATAACCATAATTTATTAAACATGTTCTACTGTTCAGGGTTGGAGGCTGTATCCCAGCATGCACCAGCACCCACTGGTCACAAAGGGCTAATACAAATAGACAATCACTTTCACACCCACCTTCACTCCAGGGGGTAACATGTCTGTGTTTCAGATTTCCCAACGAATGTTTAGAGATGATTCACTATAAAAAACTTAAATTCATTGAATCACTGCACTGTTTATTCCTAAAAAATAAGACTCATTTTGGCCTCCAGCTGAGAGATGCAAAAGATCTCAACGTGAACGGGAACAATAACCGCGATAAGCTCTCGTGGTATCAGTGGTTTGTATGACCAACATGCTCAGCTCATTACTTTTAAGCAGCCCCAACATTTCACTCCTTTAGTGCTGCTGACTTTGCTGATACTGGCAGTATTGATCGAGGCCGCTGATACTGTTTACTGCCGATGCCGAGAAACTAGTGATCCGAGTGCGTGAGCCCCCTCAGACATCTGCTGTGGAAAACATGTTCGCTTTCCTCTTTTTTTTTGACACGACACGCTCGATGCCCATCGCTGGCTTAATGTTGTACTTGTTTACAAGCTTTTATTGCCCATGCCTTTCATCACAATTTCGCCTGCTTCTTCGTTTGCTGTCCTCACGCCAAAGGTAATCCACCGCTGTGCTTGTTATGTTTGGAGAAATTATAATGATTTCATTCATGACTAATTAGATTATTAGCATTCAATACCCACAGCTCTCCTGTCATTTTGACTGGCTTTTATGACCAGGACACTGGATATGTAGTTGAATGCTAACAACAGCCATTATGCCTTGCATGAGTATCCCCCATAAATGGATTTCAATGCAGTTTTATGCTACTGACAAATACAAAATAGTCCCTAGTTTTATGTGTGGGGGTGCAAAACGCTGACATATTCAAACCCTCTGCTGTGAAACCCTTAACTAAGCCTCCAATTGCCTCCAAAAGCCACATCATTATTAAACAGGTCACCTGTGTGAAATTTAATCTCAATATAAATACACTTGTTCTGTGACGTGTACATTATTAAGCTAGAAAGGCGCTCTGAGAGCACAGATCTCCACTAAGCATATTATGACCCCCAGCCAATAATATTGTCCTATATTTATTGGATACACATACAGTATTGTAGTTGAAAGAAAGGTATAATTTGTTTGCTGTTCTGACAAGAAATCATCTGCAACTTTTCAACTGTAAAATATGTATGCAAGTTACAGCCTCAGCAGTTTATACCTACCCCAACCATGAATGTCTTTTAGTCGTAGTCTAAGTCTTCTCTTGGTGTCTATAAAAAGAAAGAAATCTGCAGGTGAAAGATATCACCAGCAGGTGGCCCCAAACAATGGCACCTGTTTGAAAGGTCCATTTACCGCAATGTTACCAAACAACAAAAAAATAAAAGTGATCCAGAAACCAGGACTTCTTTCAGATCATTACAAAAATGTAATCATATGTTCATGGTACTACTCCCAACATTCGCTAAAAATTTGACAAAAATCTAGCCAGAACTTTTTGAGATATTTTTCGAACAAACAGAGAGACAGCCAAACAGACCGACAAAATCTGGTGAAAATATAACCTCCTAATGAAGGTAACATGAACATGAAAACTGAGGAGTTCACCAAATAAGGTTGGGTATAAAGTTGTGGAGACACATTAAGCAGTTAGGGAATGATTTGTCATGCATCCTGACCTTTATGGAAGCGTGACGACAAGAAAGCTGCTGAAAGAAAGCTGTAAGAGATCCCATTTGTCATAAGCCAGGTGGAGGACGCAAATGGAAGACTCAAGTCAGATGGGACCCAAATCGAACTTTTTGGACCTGGTGCAAAATGCTATGTGTGCTGGAAATGTCACCCTGAGCAGACCAGAAATATGGCAGCGGCAGCATCATGCTGTGGGGATGCTTTTGATCATTGAAAATTGCCGCTCCAAAGCCTAGAGCCTTCAACAACAGAGATATCCAGACTCTCCTCTGCAGAAACATCATAGAGCTCTCTCATACAGTATTGATGGCATTCCTCACGCAAGAGTAAATGCAAATGGACATATTGTCCCATTGCTGGACTAACAGTCTGTCAGAGTCAGAGTGTGTATGCTTGGTAGACGCATTATTACCTGTGTATTATCCAGTGTTGAGCACGTTACATTGAAGTAATCAGTTAGTTACTAGACACTGGTATTATCTGAGTATTTGATTCTTCTTTCTTTACTCACCTAGGTTAAAAAAAGTCTCAAGATACCAAGATATATTGCAAGTTGCTGAAGCAAAATGCTGCCTTAGAATAGAATAGAATCAACTGTACTGTCGAGGCAAGGCAGAAAACTCCTTCCCAGGTCTCACACAAGAAAATGTAAACACACATATATCCATGAGGTAGAAACAATCCATTAACAGAACAACAGTCTCTTGATTGCACATTGCACTGGTGCATTCCTACCACACAATCCCATACCCATGTTTACTGTTGTTGACATTAATTGCATTTTGTTAAAAGTTAAAAAGACCCTTAGCTCATTTTCTTAGCCAGGGGTATTGTGTAGTTATGCCATAGGGTGGAGGGGGTGTGGTTTGTGAGTGATGATTGACAGGGCTTTCCTGTCATCAGCTTTGTCTTTCCATACTGTCCCAACAATTTGACCAGGATTGTTTTCTCATTAACTAAATTAAATTAGTGAAGCCACACCACTGTTAGCCCCAAAATAAACAATTCTCAATGAAATTTTACTTGACGGACATGTGGAATGAGTCAGATCACAGCCAGACTATATTCTGAAATACGATTTGGGGATTTGCAATCCAAATTATGCATACTTTGCAGTGTGACAGACTGGCATTTAGTGTTGTGAGTGGCATTTGGTCTTCAGCATCTGTAAATCTCAGTGTGGTTTTGTTTTTCTCCGAAAGGCTCATTACCATATGCACCCCCCCTCCCCCCCACCCCTCAACTTTCAATTAGGAATATGTTGTCATTTGACCTTCACTTTAGATGTCTGAGATATGAAACACAAATGGGGATTTAATAGTGCTCTGTCAAATGTCATATCAACTCATCAACAACAGCTGCTGATGGTTATATCCAATTAACTTATTATGCGCACATAAGCTTTTTTTTCCTCCCCTTACAATACTCTCATCACTGCAGAATAGTGGCAGCTATCCTTGACTTAAAAAAAAGAGATCCCTTAGGAACTGAGATGGCGCAGTCTGACATATAGTAAATGAATTTTAAAATGCTGGAGTTGTAAGTCAAGTACATGACTGCAGCCTGCCAGACACCTTCAAATGAATGTTTCACACTGTTGTCAGGCTGCTGACCTTATGGTCTGAAGACAGATGTCTCCTGAGGCACAGGTAAACGCGCATGTGCACAGTGGTATAGTACGCTCTTGGCATTTATGCATCCCAACCCAACGAGCATTTTACAGTACAGCCACAGACGAGACACGCTGTGCACACACAGCAGTACCCTGTGTGCTGCTGGCTGGCTGTTATTTTCTCTCATAAAATCTCTGCTTTGGATCCGTAGTAGGGATGTAGGTCATCTGGAATGTCAATGGTTTTTATTTGTTTGTGTATTACTTGTTTTTCCATCCTGTGCACAGTGCTCAGAGACCGCTGGGTTGAGGCTGAGCGTGGAAGTAGTTCCAACAAGCAAACTCAGATTCAGCCAAGAATAAGTAATTTAGCTGAGATTTGTTTTTACAAGGGTCGCACTGGAGCAGAAAACTTCTGTTTTTTTTTAACTGAAAAAAATCCAATGGTTGAGGTATCATGGTACAACCTAGAATGGCCATCAAAACATGTTTTGATCATGCCTGTTGTTTATCCTTTTTTGCTTTTCTTCCCCATATGAGATTCAAACTCCATTATAAACGATGAACAATACGTGTTTGGTAGATTATTGATGGTAATCAATTTTACACTGTTAGAATGCCTGTTTACTTTCCTTTTAAATAAAGTCCCCATGTTGCAAGAAACATGCAATAATGAGTTAGCAGCACAGCTGAGTATGTAGGTTGCGCTTTTGTGCCAAATTTTCTCTGCTAATGCCAAGCAGCTTATTCTGCTGGTGTTGCGGTGCACCATCAGGCCTGTTTTTGCTTGTGTCAGAAACATCTGCACTGGAACCTGAACATGCGGAGGGATGCGATGCTCAGGGATGGGTCCAGATTCTTCATACAGGGGTTGGATTATAAATTGGATCATCCACCTTTTGGTGAAGATGGATGGGGTGACGTTTTCATGGGCTTATCATTTCAGGAGGAAATTGCAAAGAGATATCATATATCTCATCGAGATGATATTCTGTAACCAGTGGCATTCCCATGTTGCCGCAGTCTGGGACTGAACTCCATCCTCCAAGATGACAACTCTTGCCCCCACATAGTTGGGTTTATCAGAGAGTACCTCCAGATTTTTCTAGCAGAGAAAATTCGTAATGGTCCGCCAAAAGAGTCCTGACCTGAACCCAATTGAACACTCCTGAGATCAGCTCGGGTGTGCTGTTTGCGCTCGAGTGACTCGGTGGTGTTCTTCCTCACACCACCGAGGCTCCTGTGTTGCTTCCTTGTTCTTCGATACTGATAGACATCAATCAGCCAGTCCACCGAACAAGAGAAACAGCAGAATTAGCTGTTTGGCATTGGTAAAGAAGAATTGGCAAATTTCACATGAGCATAACCCCCATGCTCAGCTGTGCTGCTCATCTCATAATTACATGTTTCTTACAAATGGGCCACCATTAACGGATATAAACAAGCTTTCAAATGCTATAAAATGATTGCCAAGAAACATTGTAAAACAGAGAAAAAATCTACCAAAAACCAATTTCAGCACTTTTAGTGTGATGAATATCAACATTCAGTACATATAAAGAGACAGGGTAATTATATTTATCTGTGTGGTAATTCCACTTGCAGAAGTTGATAAAATATGTCTAATTGAGTTATAGACAATTAAGTGAAACTTAATCATTAAATAAAGATAAGTAAGATTGCCTAGAATCAAGTCATTGGGTGTCATTCCTAAACAGTGAGTAGGAAAAACTGGACACTCTGAACATGCATCTCTATCTGAAGGTGCTACCGACCAAACTTCACCCTAACAGTATTCTACTGTTCAGTCCGTCTGTATTTGTGTTGTTCCTTCAATAGAGCTATTTTTCAGCCTGTAGGCAGAGCTTTTGCCCTTTGGAGCCTCTCTACATCAGATAATAAAGCAATAATGGTTATGTAATTCTTCTACTCTGTAAGCTCAATAGACTAGTCCTGGCAAGACACTTGCACTTTATTCTGTGCTGTGTCTGCTGACAGCTATGTTATCATACCCATTAAATCTCAGTCCAGAGAGTGTGTGGTCTATTTAAAATCCTTCATGCTCATATTCCCCGTTGACTCTTCGCTAGTGCTGTCAACGAAAGCCTCCACCTCCAGATTCTCTGCCATCCAGAAACTCAGAGGAGCTTCTGTTGTTGCTCCGCCAAAGTATAATCCGAAACTTATGCTACTGGTATAACAACACAACAAAAGGTTTCAAGGTAAAATTGGTGCGGTACTCGTAGGTGTCAAAGCCTCCCAGCAGCAGGCTGAAGGTCTATCCACCATTGTGGCCACGAGAGGATGATTTCAGGTTTAGTAGATTCATAAATGGCTCTTAAACCCTTGCTGCCAAGTCAAACAACCTATTCCCATTTCTAACTGCAATACATGACATCAACCACTCTCAAAACAATAGTTACTGGTTGTGACCTCATTGCACCTTTCTACATGGTTGGAATGAGGCCCCAGGACAATGGCGTTTGGACATCCTTATCATGATGTCTTTCCAGAATGCACAGTATACACAGACAGGCCAAAATGTTAAAGGGAATTTGATTGGTCCATTGAAAAGTGGAGATTTTCTGGATGTTTGAGCAGTGACTAGCATTCAGTATGTGTTCTATCATGGAGGAACACTCTTCTAGATTGGCAGGTGGACGTAATGATACTATTAGTTATTAGATATGTTAGAATTTTAGATCAAAATAGAATTTCGATCTGATTTTCGACATGAAAATACAAAGAAAATATACAATAACAGAACAATATTAAATGTTCAAGGTTAGAGTCTCACTGATTGGAACACACCTGAACGTGTGAAACTTGCTCTCCACATTTCACTCATCCCTTGCAGGAGTGGTGAGTAGCAGCGATGATCTAAGTGGCCAAGCCCAACCCTTTGATGCTGAGTGCATTGCAGGAAGCCAAGGGGTTCCATTTTTAGAGTCTTCAGTATGACTCACCTGCGGTTTGATCTCACTATCTCCCAGTCCCAGAACGGACGCTCACAAAATGACCAAGTGATGTGATCCAAAAGGATTAAAAAAAAAACACATTTTTCATTTTTAGGAGGTTTCGAGCTAACTCTACCCCCTTCATAATTTAGAGAAATGTGAAACAGTGGACAAGGAGCTGAGAGCGTGTAGGGGAGGGGCTGAGGAGTGGCTCAGGGAGTGAATTCAGGGGTTGCATCAGAGTGACACAGATTCACACACACATTTCACCTTTTAAATACACATTTAACTCGGATTATGTTAACATAACGATGGTTTAACTTTAACAGCATCACTGAACCTGCCCCGTGCTGAGCAGGGGCGTATCGTTAACCGCCGTCAGCTCACTTGATACCGATGGAGGATCAAGTTAACAGCTGTCAGCGGTGCCCCGGGTAACATTACACCAGGATTTGACATTTTCAAACAAGGTTTTACCAGCTGATGTCTGTGACAATAGACATCCAGGGAGCTGCAGGACAAACCGCATTGTGTCCTTACAGGAGACTCACACACACACACACACACACACATAAAGGCCTGGCAGGCCTGAGCATTAACCTTCTACCGTTTATATAAATTTTATGATTTTAAGTTACACCAAAATCATTGTGCTGTGTGCGTCACCTTGCCTCCACCTCTTCAGAATTGATTTTAATCAGCAGATGTTTGAGCCAGTTTCAACCCAATAAATACTGAGTTTGATCGAATTGGCATCATTGTGAATATTAACACCAGATGTGTTTGCATTATGTTAATCCCATATGTGTGTGTGTGTGTGTGTGTGTGTGTGTATTTAGTTGTGCTGCACAGTGTGGGTTGCAGTGGAAATGGGAAGTAGTCGGATGTGAGGTGATTCAAAATATGAACTTGTGATTTCAATACAGCATTTTACAAATGTTTATGGACGTCAGTCAGCGGTTGTTTTTGTCTATGAATGTTTGTACCTTGGGGAACATCTCCTGTCAGCTGGTTCAAAACCCGGCTGCTAGACTCTAACTCAACAAATTTGTTTGGATTGCTACACTGGCTTTTTGTGAAGCGGGATTGATTTTAAATTTTGATCATTACTTTAAAATCCTCGCACAGCCTTGCTGCTTCTTATGCGACAGATCCACTCACAGCCCATGTGCCCAGCGCTGCGTCCGCTCTTCTGGCAGGACCTTCCCACAACCTGCCTCATTATTAAAGGAGACCGGAAACTCTCAGTGCGAGTTGCCTGGGGCGTTTGAGTTAGCTAACTGCAATTATTCAAATCACTTCTCAAACTCCACATTTTAAAGAAAGGTTGCTTTTTTGTTTTTTTTTAGGGTAAAGTTGATGTTTGCCAACTTCTATTGCTTTTATTTTCGCAACCAATGCTGACTCACCTGTGACATCACTTTATCAGGTCATTTATATTAGACATTGTGTGACCCTCTGGAGTCACAAAAGCCCTGAGATAAACTTGGCGGAGTTCCCCAATTAGAGATTAAGATAAGAAAGGGTTGATAAGGAAAGTCTTTATTTCCAATGTGCATCATGATACATGGATGCAACATCTCAGTGTGTGTGTGTGTGTGTGTGTGTGTGTGTGTGTGCGCGTGTGGGTGTGTGTGTGTTTTAATCAATCTGGCTTTTTGTGTTCATTTCCTGGTAGTATGTAACAACTTCAGACTTTCTCCACATATTATTTATTTTCTTAACAAATTAATGAAATTGAAAATGAATTTGATTCACTCTAGAAAATATTGATTTAAACACATAATTATTTAATAAACAGTGCTATTAGAGAGAATATGTTAAAATGAAAACATTATTTTAAAACCATTGTTGCTACACTTTTGTTTTGAAGAACTACACATAATACAGTGTGCTCGTTGTGTTATGAATATATGCCAAAGGTCAGATCTATCTTGATGTCAATAAGATATCAAAAAATAAGAAAAAATAGACTTTGACCTTTCTGATGTTTGACATCTCAGTGGAGACTAAATGTCCGTCTCCAGATAGATCAGCTCGTGAAGTTGCTTGGATGTGTACTCTAGGCTACCAATCAGATGATATCTTCTTATAGCCAATGGGGGCGAAGCAGACTAGTTGGCTGGGTGTGTTGGAATTTAAACTTTGGACCTGAGAAGAGGAGCCGAGAGATACAGTAGAAACTCAGCAGAGGCTGCTTCTCCACAACAAAGTAGATCTGGTATTTTGGCTGGTTCTTTGTTGTGTTCTGGACTTCTTTGTTTTCTACCAAGCAGGGAAACTATGGAACACTATCCAGATCAAGTGAGTCATTAAATATTGTGTTGTGCTGTTTTTTTTAAATTAGATTTGAGTATGGCATTTATGGGCTGTTGTAAGAGTGGAAAGCCCCAGAGAGGAAATCTTTGGCTTGACAGTAAATCCTAAATCTAAGTTAAGATAAATGCCTGTTCTAGAATGACAATAAAATAAAAAAGTGTGTGAAAACTCGGTACAGCGTGCTCTGGGAGGTCTGGGAGGTTTTCTGTGAGAATGAAAGAAAATGCGGTGTCCACTGTCGTGACTGAAATGTCATGGTTTCATTTCAGGGCTGTGATGGCATCGAGCTGCTTGACTGGCTGTTTGATCAAAATGATGGAATTCTCCGTCATGAGGAACCCGGACACCATGGCAACCATCCCACTTGGCCAATCCAGGACTCCAACGTGCGTGGGGCTGTGGGACTTTTAATGTCACTCATAAATAAGTGTCTGCTTTGTATATGCTATAGAGTAGCTCCTCCATTACAGATGGAGTGTTGTTACCCAAGACAGACTAATGACAGCGCTTTGGGTTTTTCCACCGCACAGATCCTCAATGCCCTCCTGAGTGGGCATGATTCCGTGTCAGGGTCCCCTATCTGGTCTCCTTCCCCCAGTGACAGCGGGATCAGTGAGGACCCCCCCTCAGACCACATGGACAGCCCCCAGCGCCCCGAGAGCCCCCCTGAGGACGCTCACTTCTTCGGCCCGAGGCCTCAGACCAAGGCAGCCCTGGAGGCCGACTTCTCCATCGACATCAGTGCGTCGCAGGGAAAACACTCATAATTTCTGTCACAATATCTTTTGGCTTTATTCCTCCACACGATTCTGTGAAGGATAAACTGGAGGATAAACTAGGATAACAATTGCAACTGTGGACAAGACTATTCAAATTAGAAAGAAGGGAAATGATAGTGCACATGTTAAAGACCTAACTGAGTATTTGAGCAAAGTTTCAATTGTCGTTTCTAATAATGCACATTGGCAGAATCCAAACAGTGACGATCACCTGTCTTACTGATCTTTGTTTGCATGTGCTGTGTCTGTATCCTGCTGGCTGTGTGGATGCAGATGGCTGGGACTCCGGCTTCCCGATGAGCAAGACAAAGATCACACAATATCCTCCTGATGTACATAGACCGCAGCTGTCCTCCGGCTTCCCGCTAACCGTCAAGGATCTGCTACTGTCTGGCACACCGGAACCAGTAAGTGTGTGTTGCTTGTGTCGGGGCTTTAACCGAGTATGTGGGAGATGTTAGTCGTTAGATGTATAGTGTTTGTGTCTTTCTTCTGCTTGTATGAGTTAAAGGTGTGTGCCCTACAATCATATTCACCAATGAGGCAAGGCCTTTGGAATTGTTAATAAAACGTCTAATTCTGTACTTTTTGCAAGCATGTATGTTGCTAACTTCTTTAACTGTGTTTGATTTAACTGCAATCAATCCTCTAATTCATACTGGCTGCTTAAATAACCCTTGGTAATTGTCTTTCAAATGCAAATTACTCCCCCGCGAAGCAGTTTGTCTGAACGAAGGTGGAAATACTGACCCATAAGACTTGATCTGAGAGGATCAATTATACTGACCTAGCCTGCACATTGTTTAAAACCTGTATTTTATTATAAAAGCGGACTTTGAGGTTTTGGCCTCATTTGCAAGTCTATTGCGAGATTATAAGGAAACAGCTCAAAATGCAGATAAAAATCCATCTAAATGGGGAAGAGACATTTGCATAACTAGAACAAAACAGGTACCAGACAAAGAAATGAGGAGGAGAGTTCACATTAAAAGACATACTTACTGAGGTAGGGAGCTTTGTTATCATGTTGTCAAAAGTGTCCATAAGATAGCGGAGTATTGATTTTGGGTATTGATGCTTGTTCCTGGAAGCTGGTGCATCTAAATAAAAGGCATTCTTTCCAATTCCAGTCTGGCTATTTGAGGGACCTTAAATCTATTAGAGTGGGTCAGATGAGGTCTATAATTCTGAACTAGCATTGTGATATATGGTGGCAATTATCCATCATTGCCCTTCAACAATAAACAAACAACTGCGTATTTCTCCTCTGTGATAATAATATAGAGAAAACCAACTCCCCCTGTCATCGTACAGCATGCAATGATGAGCCATCACTGTCACCAGTAATAAATGTAAGCAGAATGACAGACTGTGTTTACAAGTAAAAGTGTGAGAGCAGCCTTTCTATAAATTACATCACTGCTTTTCAGACGTTTGGATTCCAGCACTCTCTGGGCATTGATCCCATCTTCCCAGCCCAATTTAATAAAAATGAGGCAAAGAGAGGTAGAATGCACCTTAGGTTCTTATACCGTAATTGCTTTGAGGTGGCCATGAAATTGGAGCGAGGAAGTTGGCCTGATAGTCTGGGCCGCTTCTCGCGGAGCTCTAGGAAGAGGAGAGGAAGAGGTGTGGAGCCATAGAGAAAATGAAATCAAACAACGCCCATGATGTTTTAATATTAGCATTCGATTCCCACCACCAGCCCCCACAGCCGTCACAACAGTCCATTCAAGAACTGATTCTCAATGAAGATGAGAAGAAACTTTTAGCGAAGGAGGGGGTGACTCTGCCCAGCCAGCTACCTCTCACTAAGGTAAACCCGTGTCGCTGTTGGTGGGTATAACAATGAAAATCTATTCTGTCGAAGTTCCAAATTTAAATTTTCCCTCCTCTGTGGAACCAGTATGAAGAAAGAATTCTGAAGAAAATACGTCGAAAGATCCGCAATAAGCAATCTGCGCAGGAGAGCCGCAAGAAGAAGAAGGAGTATATTGATGGGCTGGAGAGCAGGTGAGAGTCCAATTTGTGAAAAGAGTGGCGAGCATGTAATGTAGAAATGATTATGGTTCTGCACGTTTTAGCATGTCGATCCGCAAATGTGGTATGCTTTTCATTACTCAAAACCATTTCCCAAAGCATACTCTAAGCTTCTTGATTGTTTTACAGCTGCACCCTCCAGGCAGGCGCTGTAGTGGCCTGACGTGCCACAATCATGTTACTGTGATTCCATGGCCTGAATCTAGCCTTTTTTTAATGTTCACTGGCTATTATGCAAAAATGCTTAAAAGCAATCTGTTTTGTTTTATTAA
This sequence comes from Eupleurogrammus muticus, assembly GCA_036785175.1. Taxonomy (NCBI): domain Eukaryota; kingdom Metazoa; phylum Chordata; class Actinopteri; order Scombriformes; family Trichiuridae; genus Eupleurogrammus; species Eupleurogrammus muticus. The sequence goes on from JAYKQN010000006.1 coordinate 9,198,533, forward strand.
TTAAGGAGCTTAGACATTTTAAACTAGTGCTGGAAAGGCATGAAAGGAAACTATTTTGGGTGTCAGTAGGATTGTATGCATGCAAAATAACCCGTATGGGCCCTTAAGTCATAAACCGAATGCATTCAGCACAATTCCAGAAGTTGTTCTGAGCAGGTAGTGTTCATCTTTTTCAGAGATCATTTTGAGGTATTTTTCTAAACTATGAAGTATAAAATTGTATCTGGTAATGAGGAATACATGGGAGAGAGAGAGAGAGAGAGAGGTGAGAGACAACAGGCAACACAGTCCCTCCATCCAGATTCAAAGTGAGGATGCTGCAGTTGCCATGGTGCACAATTTAGCCCAGTTTGACATCCCCCCCACACACTTTGACTGAAAAGCAATCACTCGTCATTCAGAAATACAGTGATTAGATTTATGTAAAGACAAATATATATAATTGAATTTTCATGAAAAAGTTTGATTACATTAATTTCTGATTAGAGTGATTCCACTGTCTGCTCCCCCCTCTGCATTATCTTCCCAAGGATGGCTGCCTGCAATGCACATAATCAGGAGCTGCAGAGGAAAGTGTCGCAGTTGGAGAAATGTAACATGTAAGGCAATTTGAATATCTTTTCCCCTTTCCGATGACCAGTCACTCCGTCCTCTTTAATCTCTTGGCAATATTTGTAATGACATTTCTCCCATTTAGAATCTGCTTTCTCACGTTGGCCCTTTATCCCCTCGAGCCCTTGTTAATGCGATAACGCTGTTGTCAGTCTTCCATTCTTATTTTGTTTCGATGTTTTTCCTCTTTCCTTTTCCTCTCCTCATAGGTCACTAATGGAACAGTTGCGCAGGCTCCAGGCTCTGGTCATGAATACGTCTAACAAGCCAGCCCAGACCGGCACATGTGTACTGGTACGGTGTGTGTGTGTATGTGTGAATGTGTGTGTGAATGTGCCAGACACGTAAATAAACTTCCCAGACTACAGATATGACTCATTGTTGAAAAAAAAAAAGAGAGAAAAACAAAGAAATCACCTACAGTGCCACCTAAAAAGCCACAGCCATCGCTATAATACATCACAAAGGACACGGGAGGGCTCAGTTTCCATAAAGAAAAATGTGCTGTCTGAACAGAAGCCTTTTATTGCCTTTGATCACTAAAATTGAATAAAGCACAAGGCCCGAGGCTACATGAGTGGAGAGAATTTGTTTAAATCTATAAATATGAATGAGTATCAGTTCCCATAGTCACAGAATACATACTCCCTACAGGAAAAGTGCAGCAAAGAACATGAATACCTTGTTCTCTGAGCCCTGCAACCTGAATGCATAGAGAGGGAATATCTCAGTCACTATACAAAAATCCGAAAAAGTACATTTCTTTCAGTCAAACTCATTGTGAATTGCCCTATCGCTTTGGCCGTCCTTCATCCAACTCTCTTTTCCTCTTTTCCTCTTGATTTTTGTTCTATCCCTTTCTAAGGTGCTGCTGCTGTCCTTCTCCCTAATCCTGTTCCCCAACCTCAAGCCGTTCTCTGACACCAAGGTCAGCCAAGGAGACTTCAGCCCTGTCAGAAGTGAGTCGCGTTCAAGCTAAAAATAGTTTTGCGTGCCCACCTGCCAAATAATCAGCACTTCTTCTTCTTAGAGGAGCCTTGTTAGAACGCCCGGCCTCGCTGGGAGAGCAGTACCTGCTGTAAGGTTAAAACTTTAAAGACTAGATTCAACTGATGCATTACCTTTATTCATTATTTTATTATGAAAGTGTGTCGGCACAGCTCCCAGATGTCAATTTTTTTTTAAATTATGACTCAAAATTTTGATTTGTGCAGCACTGCGGTGTAATTTATTACCATAAACTGTGTGACAGCCTTGAAAATCAATCAATGCCGCACTTGCCTTGACTGCTAAACACTATGTTGCACATTTTTTAGAGATTTAGAACCGTGAATTTGATGCGTTCAGCGGCACACAAACGCGAGCACGAGCATGGCGCCGGCTTAACTGAGGCAAAACACACAATCATAAGCAGAGGCTTCAACTTGTTTATCTTCCCTCCGTGCCTTATTCTCACGCAGTCCAGTCACGGTCCCTGCAGAACCTCCAGGCTTCCCGCGTGCTACACGTCAGTGACGCCCCGTTCTCTGCAGAGGATGAATCGGAGTCTCTGCACGGCCATTTCCCGGGAGACTCGGGATTGGAGGATATTACGGCCCTGATGGGAAAGCTGAAGGTGAACGGCGAGCGGTCCGGTCTGGAGCCCGTGTCTGTGAACAGCACTCAGGAAGAAAGGAGGGGTCACTTCCACATAGACCCAATTACTGGCCACATAGCGTCCGTGACCTTGGACCCCCAGCGCTCCGCCAGGCTGCGACCACATGCTGACGACATGTAAATGGAGCGAGGACATGAATTCCCCCAAATCGACTCCCTCCTAATGGCAGAGCTGGGAATCAACTGGAGCTGCTGTTTACATAGAAATTAAGTTTAATCATTCCAGTTTTACCTTTATTATATATACATGTCCGTTTGCCGTTTCTTTATTTGTATTACTGTTTTATATCCATGCATAGATTTCAATTTTAAGCTCAAATTGCCTTTCAAGGTGAACTGTCCTTTGCCTTTTGATTTTGATGAATTAGCTGTAAATTAGTAGGTGGTAAATAGAGTTTTGATGATGTGTACAGTTTTGATATCAACATATTATTGATAATAATTTGTAATATTTTTAAACATTTTGAGAGCATGTTTTCACGGAAGGATTGATCATAACTGTTTAGACCCATAAATCGAATAAAAGCTGTCAAAAAGAGAAATGCGAGTGGAAATACCGTCGATGCATTTTCAAGGATGTTTCCCTGACAGTTCTGCACGAATAGATTTCAGTTAATATCTAGACGAGACATCAGAGGGAAAGTCCAATAGTTTTGATGTTAGCCGAGTCATGGTTTACAGAGAGACAGAAAAGTAGGCCAAAGGTGAGAAAGGTGACCTCTTATCTCAGACGCTTTTTCTCTGAAATAGCGTCTTGTGTCGACTCGCTGTGTCTCTGTTGTACCGACCACACGCTGCTCAGCGTGATCGAGTGTTCTTAACCCTGTTTTATTTGTCTTAAGGTCTGTTCTGTTCAGGCTGTTATCTTCTGTGGTCGGTGTGATTTATCTTCACAGGGGGAACCAGAGACGTATTTGTGAGATAAAACCACTCCACTGTAGAACCCAGCAGAGAAGAGAGAAGAGAGAGAAGACAATGACAGTTATATCATGTATAAATAAAACAATAACATGGTTCACATTAAAATATGAAACTAATAATCACACAAATATTCAGTCACTGTCCAACCTCCCATTTACATCCATTTACATTAAGCAGAGGATAGGCTCATTACTATAAACCAGACTGGCACAAAATGACCTGTTCTCTCGAGAGCTGCAAAGAAAGCCTTGAGAGAAAAGACAAGATTATATTAAGATGCTTTTTCAGCACTTAAAATCTTGACCTATTTTTTTATGAATGCTACAACTTCATACCAGAAAAAAATCCAGTAAAACTATAAAACACAGGGCCTTTGAAAATAAAAAAGTTTCTAGTTCATTTACACTTTGTAGAACACTCCTTGAGGACACAGAAAACACACACATATATATATACATATATATATATATATATATATATATATATATATATATATATATATATATGTATATATATATATATATATATATATATGTATATATATATATATACATATATGTAAGCTATATTTTGGGGAGACATACATGTAACAGAAGGTTATGTTTTTGAGAGGACATGTTGTTTCTGCATTTGTGCAGTAGAGCCACCCCCATGATGCTCTGGGGCCTCCCATCATGCCCTGGGGCGATGATAATGTGCAAATCATTTACCTCGCTTACACGTTTCCAGAGCTTTACTAGCCGTCAGAAAGGGTTTTGACGGATAAAAAGTTTTACAGGCTTTTTTTTCTACTATTGAGGTCTATGGGAAAATGATTTTTGGATCACATGGGATTTTGTTGTTGCAGTATTCCAATCGACTGCTAGGAAAAAAAATGGCGTGCCTGCTGAGGAGCAGAGCTGTATCCACGTCTTATGATATATCCATGACACAAACCTGCACCTCAGGTCAGCTGATCCCAACCTCTCGACCCACGTTGGGGGACAGGGCCTTTGCCATCGCAGTGATAAGCGACAACGATAAGTGACCTCTGGTTTTATAACAGGTTTGAGTGACAGGCAGTAATATGAGGTTAGATGATCTAAAAGTCTGATTGGGTGCATATGCAAGGATGACAGCAATATACTGGGCTGCTTAAACATGGAAAGCTCTGATGGTTTTCACCAGTATTTTAAAATGCATGCAGAATTTAATAGGAGGCCACTGAAGAGAGGACGAAATTGGGGTCTGACGTGAACTCTTATTACTTCTAGTTAAAAGCAGAGCAGCTGCATTCTTGACAATTCGAAGACGGAAGTAGTAGACAGAAGTAGCATTAAATCAGTCAGGTAGAATAGAAGAAGTTAAAAGCACAGATGACGTCCCTCATTTCAACCCTGGGTCGTTGTAGTGGAAAGATGAAAGGGAGAGAGAATAGGGAGGAAAGACGTCTCCAGTCGGAAATGCAGCATTGCAGTTCATGCCTGATGAAATCAGTAGTTTGATGAAACAATGAAAACACTTTTAACAATTTCATCTGTGCTTCATGATGTATCAAAAGAGACAATAAGGGCATTAAACAAAGAGAATTTTAGGAACACACACTAAACCAACACTCTGTTTGGTCAACACAATGTATTTGATAGAAGTTTATTATAACATGTAGGGTGTTTGTACTGTATAGCTTACGATTATTTTCTGGTAGTCGGACTTTGAATCTGTGTCCTAAACGCCTGTTGGATGCTTGATCAACATTTAAAAACCCTGATCTGACAAAGCAAAGCTCCCGCAGTCACAGCCACCTCAGTTACTGGTCAGGTGTGTGAAGGTGAAACAGGAGCAGTGTTTCACCTTCACCTTTCGGCTCTAATTCGTTTTTTCACACAATCCCTTTGCAACACTACTGTGAATGTCCTCCTGGAGCGATCGTGTGAAAATGTGAGGGCCAACATCCTGATTTTCAATGGATAATTGTATCTCTCCCCTCTCTATTACAGATGGCTGCTCAGGAACAACTTTCCCCTCCAAACGTGGCCAGTCCACACTTTGTATGAATTAAAATACAAATAAATTGTTGTGCTTCTATTGATATTGCTGCACTGGAGAATGAAGATAAAAGCTAATTCTACAACATAGCACTGCATAGTTAATGAGCGATTTAACTCTTATGGTCATTACACAAGTAGAACAAAGACATACTGTCATTCTTCAATTTACTTTTCAATATTCTGATTTGCATACTGAATGTCAACTGGCGACATAGAAGAAGACTGTTTATTCTGTAAAATCTCAGTAATAAATCAATATTGTAAGATGTGTAATATGCAATTAATGTTGTTTTAATCAATATGTTGTGTTGACTTTCTTCTATCTCATGCCCATGTGCTCCCTTCCCTCCTTTTTTTGACTCTTGTTTTTGCTTTAATCAGAGTGAAAGTCTCTTGACCATCAGCATCTCTAATCAGCATCTTAACCTTTTGCTTTGATTAAATCCCGGTGGAGCCGGCAACTCCTACGTATAGATCGGCCCCGCGCTGAGTTTGTGTAGCCATAAGTGGAATGACAGGAAGACTGAGCGTCTGTCAAAGCGAACCTTCATCTTCTCTTTTTTTTAATCTACAAATTGGATTTTTACTTTCATGCGGCGGTGTGACGCCGAACCAGATGATTCGCGCTGTGGCGGAGGATTTCCCCAGCACCTCCAAACTTTTGGTACTAACGAAATTGTTTCTCCAGTTTCATTCTCGGTGAGAACAGGAGGGAATTAAACCACATCACAACATACCCAAGCATCTGAGCTTAATAAATCACCTTAAAGAAGTGTGAGAGCAATTAAAAATGTTTGTTTTATTTCTTTCATCTTTTTTTTTCCTGATTTTTTGCTGCTCTGCTGCAGCACTGATTTGGAAACATGTCTAGACAGTCAACTGCAGTTCTATAATTAATAGAAAATCTGAATGAATATTTATTTACTTAACAGTGGTGGACTCATTATATTTATTGGGTACTGGTTGTCTCTCCCCACGGCTGTCACATACAGAGGAACGTAGAAAATGTGATTAGGGCTGCAGGATAATACATCTATCTGATGCTCGCTGTCAGCTGAGCTCATTTCCTTAGTGAATTAAATTAACCTTTGTACTTGCATCACTGGAGACGTAACTGCCACCCATTTTTCTGTTGCCTCTTAATGCCACTTACTTCCATCTTCACTTTTACTATGAACTGTCAAATATCAGCCATAAGTAACGTCTATGACTGTTGACCTGCAAGGCTCCATCATCACAGCTAGTTTACAGTAGCATTGACCTGTTAGAGATTAGCTGTCTCATAATTAAGGTTGGTGAAATATTGCTGGACACCCAAGGTGCACTAAATGTAATTCATGTCATAGGATCCTTAAAAATGTTTTACAACACATACATTTTATTAATATAATCTAGAAAATAACATGATGATTAAAAAAGTATTACTTTTAAATGGGCATCTTCAAGATGTTTATCGGCTGATTATCATGATGGATCTGATATTGGTGTGTGTGTGTGTGTGTGTGTGTTATTTGATTGACGCTGGATATTACCTGAAAATGAGCTGCTGTTATGCAAACCCTAATGGGGGTCTCAATAAACAACAAGCAACAAATCTGCGAATCACACTGAATTTAAACTTGAGTTAATGGAATATGCAGATTTAAGAAATTTGTTCGGCTCAACACAAATAAGGAAATAAGCCTCAACCTGGAATATCTTTGCCTATAATGATTTGCCATTGATTCATTTTGTAACCAGCTAATTTAATTAAAATCTGATCAACATTTTAGGATTAGAAACAGTTTTTGATTGATAGGAAACAATCGTGCAATGGATGCAGTCATTTTTCATTTTATTATTCGCCATAATATATTCGGAAGGCTTGATGCAAAATTAAATGATTAAGTTGGAAATACATACTGTATGTTATATTGCCAGCAGTGATCCACTATTGCCTCACAAACAACGGCCCCTGCAATCTGTCTGCATCGCTGTCGTGTATGGTTGGATTAATTCCTACATCTTATAATAATAACGCTATGTGTAGTAAACTTCTGAATACAGTGACCACAGCAGGCTCATCCATGATGAACAATGAGCCTAATCAAGTGGTTGGTCCAGTAGAATCAGGTGTGTTACTGCCTGGTTGGAACAAAAAGCTGCAGCTACAGTAGCCCTCAATGACCAAGGTTGGTGACCCCTGCTCTACACATTACTTTGGCTGCGTTTCAGGGCGTCATGTTAAAGAGAGGTCAGTATGCAACAACCTAGTGAACAACCTAAACACAGTGAACTGTAGCCGAGATCGAAATACATTAACATAGTTCTACAGTCTTGCTTTGCTGTGTTTTGAGGAGATCAGTTGTGCAGGCTCTGTCGCTGCTTTTTTGGAATCAGAGGTGCTCGGCGTGCTTCTCTGATTGTTTGGTTACTCACACCTTCTTGAGATGCTGGAGGTGCACTGGCTTCTTCTGGAAGAAGAAGAACTAAAGAAGCTGCTGGGTCAAAAAAATGTACATAATGTAATAATGAAATAAGCTCCAGCCTCAGCCAGGCAGAGCTAAACAGACTTTGTCCCACAAAGCATAAAGTGACCTCTACCTATATCACCTCTGTGGGCACAACATAAAGAAGATTACTAACAGCACGGCTGTGTCGATAGTTATCATGCCAGAAAATGTCCTCGGCGGCGCAACAGTGGCGGCGGACCAACGCGTCGGTTTTGATCCTCTGACACAGTTAGCTGTAAAAGCTCACACTGGCCTGAATGGAGAAATCCAAATACATTCTGCAGCCAGCGACAGTCTGACGATGTCTGCAAGTCGCTCTAATTACTCCTGCCTCTGATCACGGTGTCAGAACTGTAGGCAGGGCTAGTGCTGAAAAATGTGAGCAGAGGAGACACCTCGCTGTGAGTAAGAAGCATTTTTAATCAGCTTTGCATCCAGCCGCCTGTTACGATTTTTGGAACTTTGTTTGTAATTTGTACACTCATCCAGGTCATTTAATACAAGCAACATTTCTAGATGTACAATTGGAGACAGTATACGGTATATGTAGTATATATGGACAAAGTGGTGCATTAAAGACTTCTGCTCCTGGAGGCATCAACATTGTAAAATGCACTAAAAGCCTATATGCAACTCTTGAATCTGATCAAATGCAAATCCACGTGTAACGGAATGGAGGTGTGTGTGTGTGTGTGTGTGTGTGTGTGTGTGTGTGTCCCTTACGAAAATTAACCATGGTTTTACCATGGGAAATACCGTGGTTTTACCATGGTTTTTTGGGTCATGGTTTACCATGGTTTTTTTGTGGTAACCATGGTTATACTATGGTTTTTATGTAGTAACCATGGTTCTACCATGGTTTTTGGAAGTACCATGAACCAACCATAGTAATACTATGGTATCCAAAAACCATGGTAGAACCATGGTTACTACATAAAAACCATAGTATAACCATGGTTACCACAAAAAAACCATGGTTAACCATGGTTACCCAAAAAACCATGGTAAAACCACGGTATTTCCCATGGTAAAGCCATGGTTAATTTTCGTAAGGGGTGTGTGTGTGTGTGTGTACATGCATGCGCGTGCAGGGGGGGGTGAGTCAACATGCAAACAGGTGCAGTGCAAACAAACGAAGGTTTTAATGACCGGGCACTGTGTCACCACAGGGCTGGTGGCTCCACCTGACATTAAAAGCTGAATCTAAATCACTCAGTTACCTCAGTTTTAACAGTCCGTATTTAACTATGTATTATTCATTCTTTCCATTTTCAACTGACAAAAAATCAAACAAGAAAATGTGATTGGTTATTATTGTTATTTGTTTATTATTCTAACACAAAAAATTAATTTTTTTCATTTAGATTTCAGGCTCAGATCCAAAATATGAAATGGAAAAATGGTGCATATGACTGAGTATAATTGTAATATTAATCCACAAATCACTGTAGTTTTGCAATGCGGAGACACTGGGTTCCTTTGAAATATCAAATTGCAGGGGAAAGTTGACAGTAATATTATAGTTTATCAGAGTATAATGACGTGTTCAGTGTGTTAAACAAGTCTTTAATCAAAAGAGTGTGTGGATCCAGCCCAGCCAACACGACGTTTACCCTAATTACCACACACAGAGACATTTGTCAGGTCACAACAGAAACTAAATTAAATCAAATTCAGTCATGTGCCCGTTTTTTCCATCTCACATTTTCAATCTGAGCCTAAAATTGAAATAGGAAAAAACAATAACTGTAAGGCTGATGCTTCATATAAATAGATTCTTATGTATTTCTTTTAAATTATTAAATAGGATAATATATATATATATATATATAAAAAAGCATGAATATTTTCACAAATATTGCTTTATGGTTAAGGCACAAAAAAAACTTACCATGTAATGGTAAGAAAGATGTCAGGGTTTGGGTTAAAACGATCAATGACCCAGTTGAAAAATGGCACAAATTTGTGTTGAATGAATCCATCCATCCGTTTGCTACAGCTGCTTTGTTCGTCAATAGGGTCTGCTGCAGCCAATCCCTGCCAACTTTGGGCAAGAAGGAAAAAGAGGTAACAGTGCTACCCAGTGATCCACTCATGAGAAGAGAAACCATGCCACCACATCTGATACAACCTTTTTTTTAGAATGTGTCTGGAAGCTGACAGCAGAGCCAAACTTGACTTTTAACCTCATACAAAGAGAAACGTCCGCTCCACTCTGTACTTCCTGGTGGCAGGGTTGAATAGCTCTGATTAGTCCGATCAGGTTTACGTGATTGGCCGCTGCGGCGTGACCTCGCCTTGCATTTCTGAAAGCGTTGATTCTGTTCCAACCTCTTTTTTTTGACATCCCATGTGGCCGGCACTTCCACTGCTGTGCCCGTACGAACGAGGCCGTGTCTGTCCTGCGGGGTTGTGCAGAGGTGGCGGTTGCCACCACTTTCTCTCTTCATTTACTCTCTGTCTTGTTATACCACCACTGCTCGCTCTGTTGAGATCTTCTTTTTAAAGTCCAGATGAAACGGCAGCTTTGGGAACAGCTAACATCCACATAGTGAGAGTGAAACTGAATATTTAATCAATGCATTTATGAGAAGGAATAAAAAAGCATATGTGGTATTTTGTTTTATAGGATGACAACATAATAAGGATTTTGATATATAACATAATAAGGAATGTTTTTGGACTGTTCAAAATGGGTGTACAATAAGACAGGGATGTAATCATGAAGGATTACAACAATCTTTTGCAATTGTGACACATCCAGAGCGACAGCAAAGTTACAGTTTGAGTTATAAACACATGTTAAAAAAGAAACATGCAAGAATATGAGACTGTCATCCATCCATCAAGAATGTATATCCTATTAAAAGTCTAAAATGGCAGGAGCAGCCCCTTGGTGAGGATTTCTGTAATACTTTGCCTAAAACTCAAGAAATCAGAAAGAAATCAGAAAGACTCACTGTACAACCAAGAACCAAGTCCTAGTCCACATTTATTAATAATGAAGCCAACTGCTGGGTCTGAGATTAGTGAAAACATACAGATAAAAAGAAAAAAAATCACGAATGCACCAGCTCCCAACCTGCGGCATTAACCTTTATATTAATGAAGTCAATGGAGACAATTATCTCCTACATGCTCTCTCAGTCTGTATTGGGTAATTTGTCATTTTAATTGACCCATAACAGATTGTATACAAGCAAGAGTGCAGCACTGGGGAAACTGCTCCTGTTTCCCAGCCACCATCTGGACTTATCCAAAAGTGTGTCAGGCTGATTCTGTGGCCTCGTGGTCCAGAAGAGAACTAGAATTCTGGGGCCTGGGCGTCCATTCCAAGTGGGCCACTCCGTGGAAAGATCTGTTCTATAAAGTCGTACTGAGGGAACTCTCAGACTGGACCCTTCTCATGTCCTATATATACTAACCCCTACCCTCTAGAAGGGGGTTCAGGAAGCCCGGCTGGAAGAAACACACATATAAACATTCCTTACAGGGACTGTGCTAGGGGATGTGTCAGATATATGTATGTTTGTGGTATTTTTTGTGTGTTGGTGTGTTTGCAAGAAAGAGAGAGAGAGGTGCAGGATGGGGATTGACAGGTTGAGGTAGGAGGTAGTTGTGGTGCTTTTAACATGTGAAGCACTTTGTGCTACTTCATGTATATAAAAAGTGCTTTATAATAAAAAGGTTGGTTGATTGATTTCAGATTTTGTGCTTGTGCACTGTGTCTTTGGAGCATCATCAGTGCCACCTTTCCTTAAAAGTGGAAAAATATAATTTTGAGAATTTCATATTTATCAGCACTCAGTGTTCGCCGTTGAACAAACACATGTGGCCTGTGGCGCGCAGCCGTCAATTGTGACACATAAAAATCTGTTGACGGATCCCATTAACCTTCCATTGCGTTGGTGTTCCTGTCTAAAGGTGGCTATTTTGCATCCTGTTTATGCTAATCCACACAAAAACGCTTTCGTTTGTCGCCACAAAATGCTTTGAATTTTCTCTCTGCACCACTTTTGGTGCGTTACGGTGTAAACTCAGAAATCAAATGGCCAGGGCTCAGCGTTTTGCCAAGCGGCGGCATTGCATCGTAAATTCAGGAGGGGGGGTGTGGTTCAGTTGCAGGAGCTGTGGAGACGACTCGTGAGAGCAGGTGAGTGATTGCCAAAGTGTTAATTAACCAGGACCTCTATTTGAATGCAGCAGGAAGCTGGAGAGAAGCCGGAAGGAGCTGGAGGAGTGGACTGTTGAACCTGGCAGGTGAAAACCAAAAAAAAAAAAAAACATTTTAGCAGGGTTTAGCATAAACGGGATGCAAAATATCAGATGCAGCTCTGGAGTGGGCGCCTTTAGGCAGGAACACCAACGTGATGCAAGGTTAATGGGATCCGTCGTCGGGATTTTAATGTGTCACCACGGCCCACCACAGGGTGATTTTCTGCTGAAGTTGATTCCGTTTTCTAACTTCCGTGAATGCAGCCTGAATATTATTTCAAAGTTCTGCAGGGTTCGCGGTCTGTGTGTTAGGGTTACGATGCACAATCATTATTACGCACGCAATCAGGGAGCCAAACTGTGTTTACTGATATGCTAAACAGTCGACTTCCCATCAGCCATAGCAATTACTGATTATGCCAAACACTGCATTAATAAGCCTATGGGCTGTCCTCTGCAAAGATGGGCTGTGCTTTTGTTATGCAGCCTCTGAAATGTCAGATGCAGGTCATGTAGACTTCTGCTTCATCACAGATTTGAACACTCAGAACATCCAACCGTGCATACTGTCATGCTATGCATTTGGAGGTATAAGCGGTTGTTGAGCTGACAAGAAACAGGTCGCAATGGATTAGAACATTGCAGATTAATTTTTTTTCATCCACTCATGTCTTTTTAATTTCCTCAAAAACATACAGAGAAGGATTACTGACAGACCAGCAAACATTACATCTGTTGGCTGCATTTCCTTTTTAACTGTTCTCACCTTGAAGTCTACCTAAGACGTTGGAATATATGACAGAAGCGAACATTCGGCACAGGTGTGTTTCTCCACTTGATGCCAGCTGGCGGCTGACAGAAATAAACAGAATTCAGATCACACTTTGTTTATGATTCATGTGATGAAGCCACTAGAAGGATAATATTACAATTTTGGGCGCAAAGAATAACCACGGATAAAGGATGAAGCCCCATAAGAGACACTTGAAAAACAGCATCACAGAATCGATTGAGCAAGAACACATTTTATAATCAGTCCCTTAGGGAATGTCCACAAAGACGTTGGTGAGGTGGTTTACTCTGTTTCTAAGGTGTTTATAAGACATTTACATGTTACAAAACTCTCACTTCTGAAAGTAGGACTGCAATTCATGTTCTATTTTTTATATGCAGTATATTTAATCTGATTTCATCATGATATGTGTGTGTGTGTGTGTGTGTGTGTGTGTGTGTGTGTGTGTGTGTGTGTGTGTGTGTGCGTGTGTGTGTGTGTGTGTGTGACCTTGGAATGGGTTGTCATGGGGAGGGGGGCTTAGAAAAGGAGATAAAGGGTTACTGTAGCCCTCCAAATGGAAACATTCAAAATGAAGTATACTGTATAAAAATAACGCAAAGAGCTGAAAAGATATGACAATAATAATAATAATATTAACAATAATAAATTATTGAAGAAATATTTACTTTTGATTAAACCTTTTTTTCAAAATATTGCAGCAAAAGTCATTTTGTAAAAAAAAAAAAAACATTACTAAGAAAGCACGCACGTTTCCACTGTGGGAAAAGCGTGGAATGCCAGAGGCTTAGCTTTATCCTCGCCAGTGATATTGTGAAAGTGCAATATGCGCTTTTTTAAAAAAAAAAAAAAAAAAGAGGCGAGCGGGGAAAGCTTCTGAATCCCTGAGGAAAGTTCACTGTAGCGTTTTTATTGAGCTGTGCGCCCTCGGTCCTTCCCCTCATCAGATGAGTAAAGCGAGGACACGGAGCGCAGCGCCGCGCGGTTCCACACCTTTTACGCGCATCCCTGTGTCCGCGTCTCCAGAGCCGCCTTTTCCACGAGGCGCCGGTGTCCTGTCAAAAAAAAAAAATCATCCCCCCCCCCTTCCTCGTGATGGACACGCTGGGAGACTTTGATCAGGCTCCAGCTCTCGGGGCGTGGATTCGCTCTGGTCAATCATCCTGTGAGGAGAGGAGCGTCGCCCGCGCGACGGAGCTTTGCGCGTTCACGCAGAAGCTATAAACGGACGCAGAGGTGCGCAGAGCTGTGAGCAGCCGTGGAGAGAGAGAGAGAGAGAGCGAGAAGAGGATAATCTTGGGCAAGATAAGTAGCATCTGCAACTCTGTCGGAGGCAAGACAGAAAATACAAACTGAGAACAGATCAGAATGCCATCAACACAAACTTTTTTCCCTCTCTCTTGGCTTTCCAACTTTGCTGTGCAACGTGATATATGATCAACAAGAGTCCGGCCATGCAGCTGAACGAGACTGGAGTTCAAACACTGGCTCCAGAGGCATGTGAGCAGCAGATACTCCAGGAGGACGACACCGGTGGAGGCTCCAACAGCAACCTGTCGCTGTACTGCTGGCTGCAGCTGCTCTCCAGGGAATCTATCATGGAATTTCAAGGAGACAGCTCCAGCCTGATGGTGCGTGTGATGATCGCGTGCACCTACTCTGTAGTCTGCGCGCTGGGACTGGTGGGGAACTCGCTGGCGCTGTATCTGCTGCACTCGCGTCACCGGCAGAAGCAGTCGTCCATCAACTGCTTCGTGATGGGACTGGCTATCACGGACCTGCAGTTCGTCCTGACTCTGCCTTTCTGGGCGGTCGACACGGCCCTGGACTTCCGCTGGCCGTTTGGCCGCGTCATGTGCAAGATCATCAGCTCCGTCACCACCATGAACATGTACGCCAGCGTCTTCTTCCTCACGGCTATGAGCGTGGCGCGCTACTACTCCATCTCGTCCGCCCTGAAGATGCACAGCCGGAAGGCGGCGGCTGCCAGGGCCAAGTGGACGAGCCTGGGCATCTGGGCCGTCTCTTTGCTGGCAACGTTGCCCCACGCCATCTACTCCACCAGCGCCCAGGTGTCAGACGAGGAACTTTGCCTGGTGCGCTTCCCAGACTCGGGCACCTGGAACCCACAGCTTCTTTTGGGTCTGTACCAGCTGCAGAAGGTGCTGCTGGGCTTCGTCATCCCTCTGATCATCATAACCGTCTGCTACCTGCTCCTGCTGCGCTTCATCCTCGGCCGACGCGTGGCGGGCGCTGCCGCGGGCCCCGAGGTGGAGCAGAGCCGCCAGAGTCGCCGCTCCAAAGTCACCAAGTCCATCGTCATCGTGGTCCTGTCCTTTTTTCTGTGCTGGCTGCCCAACCAGGCGCTGACGCTGTGGGGCGTGCTCATCAAGTTCGACCTGGTGCCCTTCAGCAAGGCCTTCTACAACGCGCAGGCCTACACCTTCCCCCTGACCGTGTGCCTGGCGCACACCAACAGCTGCCTCAACCCCGTGCTCTACTGCCTGATCCGCAGGGAGTTCCGAGCCGGCCTCAAGGAACTCCTCTTCCACACCACGCCATCCTTCAGGAGCGTGACTCAGCTGCTGCGCCGCAAGGCCAAGGTGGCCGAGGCGCCGCCCGTTCTGGTGCTGGTCCAGATGGACGTCTGAGCGCGGAGGAGTTCAAAAGGACCCGATTCACAGAGCAAAGACATGAGAGCTGCCTGTCGCACTTGATTCGGAGTTTGCAACCGTGTCAGCATGGAAACACAAACAAGCAAGCTGAACACACAATGGGCTACCTGGTGAGATGTGCCCCACTTTCACTGCACGCACCAAGAAGCTCCCTGTCTGAAATGCTTTCACTTGTTAAACAATGACTCTCCCGCAATCACAGTATCTCTGTTTCCCTAGCTGTCGCTGACAGGCAGTCGTAACGCCACCAGGTAAAGTGTCAGGAACATGTGTACACGTCAATCATGGCGGAGATTTAAATAGTTGCAGCACTCAGTAGACACCTCTCTGAGGAGCGCTCAGTTGAATCTTGTAAACCTCCACTAACATTTGTCGTACCACTGACAACTCGTGTGATTAACCATTTTTGGTCATGCTTCCAGAAGGCTGAAAAAAGGTGCATGAGTACGTCACTGATAAAAGAGGAGCAGATCAGGATCAAGAAGGAACCACGAATAGAAGTGATAGGGAGGTGTCCCAGTGCAACGGTTGCTGTGTTTGTGTTTGTTCTTTGTTGCAATTGTGTGCAATGTCTCATACTAGTAAAAGTAAAATGAAAAAGAGTAGTGACAATGACTAAAAGATGATGAACAAGGAAAGTACCTGAAAGGCCTATAGATGTGTATTTTTTTGGCCAAAAAAATGTAAAGGTCATGCCCGGAAAAACTTGTGAATTTTATTTTTCTGAGAGCAAAGCAAAAAATAATAATCGTTTTCTGCTTCACTGCCTTGAGGAAAAGCTGATGCTTGAAATAATGAGGGGGGAAAAAATACAGACACGCACGCTGAACATATCTCTGCAGTTTTTTCATGACTCCAGATTGAATGACAAAATGAATAAATCAGTATCCACATTAAATATGTAGATTTGTAAATCTCTTCAGCATATTCAATCCAAGACATTCATGAAAATGAACCTGGACTGTCAAGAGCAGCACCTGGAGAAACTGACGGTGATGATGTGACCTCCTATAAATATGTTTCCTCTCTGTATTCCTCCATGACTGTGGCACTCTTCATGATCCTTCATGGAAGACGTCTGTTAAACTGATAATGATGGACACACTGTAAATGAAATCGAGGAACGGATTAAATGAAAAGCCCCTAACCGGACTACTTGAAATAAATGAGCAAGTGAGAATTCAGAGCACAGACATAGTGTGATGAAGAAGTCAGTTTACAACAATAAAGTGGGACTACTCGTATTCTCTGCTTCCTCTCCATTGTTCGGTTATTAATGACATTTAATTTTCTTATTCTGTACGCTCTTCAATCACTGGAAACATCAGCGCTGCACAAACGCTCCGTGACATAAGTGCTGACATGTTGTGGCCTCAACAAGAATGGCTGTCAGACAGAAAGAACTGCTTTTGTTTCTCCCCTCCGATGAGCTGTGAGGAAACGTTAATTCGCTTTTGCTATTGATTATAAATCCCGTGTGTGTGTGTGTGTGTGTGAGAGAGAGAGAGGGAGAGAGAGAGAAAAATAAGGTTGTGACATGTGAATAATAATACTCAACATCAGTACTTTAAAATACTTGCATATGATTGTACATAAAATATAAAAAGTGACCTGATATATTCCACATCATGATAATTTATGATATTAAAACAAGTGAACCAAAGAAAACTGAATTCCTAATTTGGGTGCAGGTTACTAATTGTGCATTTTGAACGGATCCTCATGTACCGTCCTGTAGATGAGCTCAATTAAAAGGGAGTTTTCAGAATGCTGCAGTTTGGATATTGTGATAACATGCTGCATATTCATGAAGGACGATGCGCTAAATCAAATTAATCCGGCCGACACATCGCATGAGCAAATTTGTGATCTGTATGCCTCGCAGATTCTCCGTGAAGAAGAAAAAAAAAAAAAAACTAGTATCAAACCGGGAGCTTATCGTCACACCCAGGGTTTTCACTCTCACTTTTGCAGAATCACTGTGCCTGCACGACTGAGCTTCAGCTTCCTGTGAACTCTGAAAATGATGAAGGACGAGTGCCATTCACAGAAAAGCTGTTCAGCATTCATGTGTCATCCCTAAGTAGCTACTTTCCCCCAAATAGTATGACAAGATGAAAATAACAAAAAAGTGAATATGCTCCCTGGCCTGTGTATTGGCCAAGCTCATTTTTTTTTTTTTTTTTTGGGTAGCCACGTCCACAACTCTAATCTCCACGTTGTGCACAGAGCCCTCAGTAGTTCCGTTGGATGCATCTTTTTTTTTTTTTCATTCACATCATTGACATGTGCTGCATATGAATGGACTGAGCAAAAGAATAGAGTTGGATCGATGTGAATAGGAACTCTTTAAACGTCGGGGGTAAGAAAACAGACAATTTCTGTTTCAAACAAATGCATCTTGTGTTCAAGACAAACACCTGAGAGAAAATGAAGCAACTGTTCATCCTTCTTACAATAAAAATGAAAAGACGCCTCTCGCTCGCAGAATCCCTTGCGATTTTATTTCATGGCTTTACTGTCATGTGTTGCTCATTTTACACCTCTACACTAGGACTTGATCACCGGCTTGCTCATCTCAACCATCCCTGTTGGGCTGTGTGATCAATACTCAGATGTCCCCCGGGACAGGAAGTGGTAGCAGAAGGTTGCACGTCACCCTTGGCGCTGACCTTTCTCCGAGGCCTAATGACAGCCTGACAACACTTACATCTGTAGAATATTTAATTGTCCCTCATTAGTGGGCGCGCAGACACGCTCGTCAGACCCAGAGTTGACTTTTTCCAACCGTAGATGGGATTATTTAGAAGCAGGTGACTGTGTTAATGTCACGTAGTTGCCATCAAAAGCTCCAGAGGTGAAAAAGACCCCATACAGCTAAACTGAATATCCATACATGTAAGACGGCACACTGAGTGCCCACAAAAAAAGAAAAACATTGGATTTTTCATGGGGGCGCAGCATGTGAAGCTGTAGGGGGATCATATACACGAGAGATGTGGGGTGCTGATTAGTTTGCTATTAGAAAGCAGAGCACACAGCTTCCACTGTTCATTTATCTTCATGTTCCCTTATCTGTCAATTATAAAACTACCACATAATTTATTCCCTTAAAATTATAGCCCCCTTGCAATTTGATCCCCTATTTATAAAGTATTTATCTCTAACAGCATGCCTGAATAAGAAATCGTATTCCTGAAAAGTGTTGGCTCGCACTCTTCTTCTTCTTTTTCTTTTTTTTTTTACACGCTCACCAGGTCATAAATTTTCCTGGTTTATAACTAATTAATCATTCAGAGGAGCACCACACTTTTTTTGGAGCTGTTTTCATTACCCAGATATTTCCACAGAAGATTTTCAATCAGCTACTTTAAGGTGGCTGCTATTTTTTTTTCTTGTCAAATCCAGTCACACCCATATCTGCAAAAGTACGTCAGTAGATTCAATTTCTTTTTCCAAAGCAACAAAACACACTTATCCAGGTTCTATATCTATCTGTCTAGTTATTTTAGATCATGTTTAATTGTCCATCTGCATGAAAATGTGCCTTGAATTACTTTCCAAACAACCAACACAAAAAACAATCATCTGACATATATGACATATTTAAGAACATTGTACATACACTGTACATTACACACACTTGTTGAGGTTTCACTCTCATTGTCTAAATATACATACAGAATAAAATACAGTAGAAATTCCTATTGATTTTACACAAATGTTAATAAATAATCATTTTAAGCTTAAAAAATATTCATGTATCTATTACTGTTCAGAAATCAGAAGAGTAATAGATACCACACATTATACTAACATGGTGCAGCTATACCACACAGACATTTTACAGCACAGGTTCATACAGTTGGACTTTGACACCTGTCTGCTTGTGTAATCAGGATGAACCACCCCCTGCTTCACTGCACCCATGTTACTCTAAAATAAAATATATAGTTTGGGCAGATCTGTGCTTCTGACTAAGATGTGGGTGGCTCCTCTCCATTCACAGTCCAGTGTGGGTATGTTATGTGGCTCAGAAGAAGATCTAGTCATAGTGGTTACGTACATGGGTAACACAGTGGTTTGCAGGATGAAGAGCAATAGGGAGCTGACACATCCTTGTGTAGAGGTAGATGAAATGCGGGCTAATCTTCAACTGATGCATTTTGAATAGCTTTATGTCCAAAGGTTTTGCAGTAAGAGCAGATTATTATATTTTTGGTATGACCAGATGTTTTACATGAAGCAGCAACAGCCTCCCCAGTGCTGTCCTCAAACTGGAATAGGTCGATTTGACCCTGTACAGACTGAAAGAGTAGCTAATACATGATGCTCACCACTGGCTTCTTCAATACAAAAAGTAGTGCCACAGGTCAAACAGGCATCATTTCTTAGAGAGTCCTGGAAAGCCAAAATGCTTTTTCCCTGCTGTAGGGACAGTGTGTGTGTAATTGTGTATGTGTTTGTTTTGTGAGTGTCGAAAAATAGGCATCCACACCAGGGCTAATGCCTCAGTGTGAGGTTTCAGAACAGATGCAGTGATGTTGTCCGGGCCAGTGACCTTACATGCATTAAGGCATCAAAAGGGTCACATTACCCATGGATCCATCGGGGTCTCAGGTATAGGCCTGCACAGGTCGGCTCTCACTGTGCTGCTACACCATGGTGGTACAACATATGTTTGGCAGTTGTGCGGATGAACAAAGTCCAATAAACAGCAGAATTCTCATCATAGTTGGTCAAAACGTGAACATCCACATACAGTACAGCAACGATTTCCAGGCATGAGGCAGCAATATCTTAATGTTTTTCAGGCTTGGCTTCGGTCATTCATTTTGCTGCTGCCCACACAGAAGCTGGAGTCTGGAAACATGTCCTGACTTTGACTAAGATTATAGGAGAGGGCGCAGAAAGGTTAATTTGTCTCAAATCTTTAAATCCACTTTGGTTTGCACTTCGCCTTTGCCAAGATAATCCATCCACCTGGCATATCAAGGCATGGATTGAACAGCATGATTATTGCACAGGTGTTCCTTGGGCTGTGCACAATAAAAGGACACTTTAAAATATTAAAGTGAAAGCCTATAACGCCCAGGATCTCCGCATCAGGCGTCCTCACCCATAAAATCATCTGGGACCAGCCCAGCTGAAGTATTTCTGCACAAACTGGAAAAAACCAATGTCTAAAAAGCTCATCTGCAAAGCTCGTCCTCACTAGAAATGAGTTAAATGGGCAAATGCTCGCCGTTGGCGCACTTTCTCAGGAAAAAATGAGAATAAAAGTGGTTTATTTATTTTTTTGTTCAATGTAGATGCCTTATATAGATGCATCAATCTGAAATATCTCAACCTGTCTGACTCTGTTAGATTTATTCATAAGTGTGTTGGGAGCTTTGTGCCCTGCATGATGCCCATCTACAGCAGGTCCCACTGAGCGAGAAGATCCCGGCTTCCTTTTTTATTTTGTTTTACTGTCCCCCAGGGGGAAAAGAAGTCAGTTTAAAGAATCTCCCCTGTGAAGCTGAAAATCCTCATAGATTATAAAAGCAAGTTGCCTTAAGCAAGCGGTGAGCATTCTGAAAATAGATGAGAAAATTCCCCGTAAATCGGAAGTAACGCACTCCAGGAAGTCTGAGGCTCAGCAGGAAAGTCAAAGAACATGTGAATTTCATCCGTGCACGATGATAATTACTTTTAAAACAGATGATTAAGATTTTATTTTATATATTCAGCTAATGAAGTCCTCTGAATGGGAAACCACGGTGCAGCATATCAGGAGAAAGGTTGTGTCAGAAATCATCACGACCAGTTTTGAATTGACATTGAGATTCATTATAAGGTTACCCAGCAGAGAGCTTCAGAATGTTGATGTACCCCAGAAAACAGTGGAAAAAAAGGTGCCGCTGTTTATGGATGCAGGTCAGTTTTATATCACAGAAAGTCTTTGGTTGCATGCAGCAACTTCCGGGCATGCTGCAGTCTCACTGACCTTTCCCTGCTGATGATGATCTTTCCCTGGCCTCGACTAACAGGAGATTAGCTAAAATATCAGCCAGTGTTTCAAGCTTTATCTGTCCTCTCTTACAATGTAATGAAGCCGGGGTCAAGACAAAGAAATCTGTAGATACACCAGGCCAAAACAGGACAGCTGCTGTCATCCACGTCTGGGGCCCTTTTTTATCGAGCGCACCAGGCTGAGCTGAGCGGCTGAGTGCAGATCAGCCTCGTAGGCCTGGAGATATGCTTGTCAGCTATGAGACCTTTTTTTTTTAACACCTTGTCAACTTGCTTGTGTCAATGGCACAGATTTTTTAAAAAGATCACAATGAAAAACAGGACTTTTTGCAGTTTGTAGCTAGCAAGCCTGGCTGTATTTCCACTTCTCATCTGGATTATATTATACAGGTTATATGACTTCGATGAAAATAGGACTGCATGGTTTCAGGTTGTCCAAGATGCATCTGCCAGACTTTTAAGCAAATTACAAATGCATCATCATATCTACCCTTTTTTTTTTAGTTTCCCTTCCGAGAGCTGCTTGTCTGTCTCCAAATTGATTTAAAAGCTTTTCTCTTGACTCTCAGGGCTCTGCACAGTGTGGCACCGAGTGAGATGGCTGAGCTCCTAAATCACTGCTCACCAGACCGTAGCCTCATATCTTCTGATCGGGCCCTCTTAATTATTCCTGGGTCACACCCTGAAGAAAGCAGCAGCTGAGACATTTTGGTGAAAACACAGGTCCAAATAAGTAGTTTTTAAGTGTAGGAGAGGAGCTCTGGCCTTCATTCTTCTTCTTTCAAATTATACCCATTATCTCCAAGTAACACGAGGAATAGAAAATTCACTGCCTTCATTAAAATCTTCTTAAAACTTACTTTTACTTTTTGGCATTTGCTTAATTATTTTGACTTAATTCTTTTATCATGTTACCTTTATCCAGTATGCTGTTGCTACTTTTAACAGATTTTGTATTTAATCGTTTTCTTGAATTCATCAATTGTTGATCATTACTGTTGTTTTGGATGATGTAAGTCAATAAGTTTGCCCCAGACTGAAATATCTTACCAACTATCATATGGATGCTTCTTAAATGTAGACTCATCTGACTTTTCCCTCTAGAGCCACTATTTTTGACTTCAAAATAATATCAACAAGTATTGGATTAAAATTAACATGTCACATCTATGCAGTTGCCACCTCATTCACAGGAGGTGAAAGACTGATGAGGTTTGGTAAAACCACAAACTGTGTTTGCACACATGGACAAACATTGTGTGGCGCTGCACCACAGAATGAACATAGTGTGTGCTACAAATTGAATTTGAATCTCTGCTTTTAATGCAGTTCTGTCATTTTTGCTCACACACACACACACAGATCAAATGCTGTGCATATGTGTAAATGACCCAATGTTTTAACCCCCCCCCCATCTTCAGAGCCCCTACCTCCACACATATACATATATCTTGTTAGTATAAAAGAATAGTATATTTGTAATATATAATTCAAGTAAAACCCAGGAAAAGTGTCAAATATTGTACTTTAAAGCTGTGGTGCAGTTTCATACAGAGAGAAACAGTTTTATATCTTCACAAATACAGACGGTGCAGCTGCAGCAGTAAGCTGGAGTTTGTCTGTGGATGTGTGTGTGTGTGTGTGTGTGTGTGTGTGTGAGTGTGTGTGTGTATGTGAAATGGCCGTGCTTTTACAGCAGGGGGGCAAAAGGAGTTAATGAAAGCGACTTCTAAGTGGCAGCAGTTGAGCTGACAGTGCTTTTTCTGACATCCATGAGGTTTGTGCAGATCGATCTGCAGCACCGCTCTTACTGCAGTTTATGACAAAGACCTCACAAATACCATCGGTCAAAGTGCCCGGAGTGAGCCATCACGGCCCAACGCTACCCACATCTGGCAGGTTGACAGCTGTTGGTGTAAAATCTGGGGTCGGCCTGAGGTGATGCAGGAGCTCTTTAAGAGCTCTTGATGTCAGCTACCTTGAAAGGCCGAAGCTGAAAGCAGAAATGCAGTGTCAGAGTGCCTCTAAAAGATTCTCCAGACGATCAAACAGTTTAATTGAGTCCATGCACACGAGCATGAGGCAGAATGATAACACAAGGCAAAGAAAAACTGAATCAGGCTGGTATTAAGGAGGGCAGACAATTACAGCAGCAGGAGGAACAGGTGAGCACATAACGGGAGGGGCGGGGCTTATTAGCGGGAGCACATGGTAAGTCAAAGAGGGAGCAGAGTCCTGACCCTTGACGTGGAGAAGTGGCCCACCAGGTCTTCAAGCAAACAAGGTTCAGTAACAATTTACTATTTTTGTGTGTTACCAGCACGTCATTGCCTCTGCTCTCGATGCTACTCATTGAAGCTGTTGTCCAACTCAGCTCACCTGGACACAGGAGCTGCAAACGTTTTTGCCCTTTGGTGGAGTAAGGACCCAAAATAACCACTATTGTGATGAATTTGTATGTTTTTTGTATGAATTTGATGTATTTCAAGACCTGGATATGGTGCTGCCTCTCAGCAGCATGCTGATTTTTCCCAGTGGCCACTTGTGAAACTGCAATAAGCATTTTTCCCATAGACTGCAATAGCAAAAGAGAAGCCTGTAAAACTGTTGACAGGACACACAATTTTATCCATAAGAAACACTGTAAGAACATCTCTGGAAAAGGCTATTTTCCCAGTGTGACGTCACAGCTGTGTGTTGTGTTGGAACCAAGTTTTTTTTTCTTTCTTTCGAATGTTTTTTTATGTGACTTAAGGGGAGTTTTGTCATGATTTGCAGATTTGCATGATGGGAGGCCCAAGAGCATCATGGCTTTATCGTATAGTCTCTATGGGTCAAATAGATGAGGAACTTGGTCAGTGAGTAACTTCCATTGAAATAAAGTTTTCCTAGTAATTTTTAAATTTAGTTCTTATACATCCATGACCCAATTAGAGACGGAAATACAGGCCCTACCTTAACCTCATTGGGGCAAAAGGTAAAATATACATGTTGAGTCTACATTATCAGTTTTCCTAGAGCAAAGAGTTTGTTAACGTATTGTGCATACAACTCCAATTTTATGAAGCACCTCTTGACAGCACATTCTTCCAGTAAACTAGCGGGCAAAAACACAGCTGATGCCTCCAGTGATGACAGCAGGAGCGGCGCTGGTAACGGGGGCCTTCAGAGCAGCAAAAACAGGACTTTTCCTGCTTCAGCTCCACAAAAATGTGTGACAAAGACAGAGCTTAATGAAGCGGCAGGCTGATATGTTGTTGCAAACACGCTGCCGTTGTCAGCAGCTGATTTAGACTCCTTGTCCGTTGCGATGCAATAAATATTAAAACCTCGGTGCAGGTGCACCTGTCTTTGCTTTTCTACTCCATTGCACCTGACTTGTGAAATTCGCTCTAAAAAAAAGAAAATCCTAATTCTTGGACATTTTTTTTTTAACTTATAACAACACAATGACATAGTCAGCACAAAAAAACATCTCAAAGAAAGCAGAGGATGTTGCTCTGAAGGCAAATAATAACCTGTTCAGCCACATGAGTCCGTGCCTAAAATGACAAAAATGAATATGCATTATGTCTGCCCGCTGGGCCTACTGCCACGGGCGCTGGCAAATGCTGATGGTCCCTATGAAAATCAAATGGGAGCTTGAGTTCCAAAGAACCCAACAAATCCCAACCCCTTCTACTTCCTCCATGTTGTCCTTCACCCTGTGGTGGTAACTGAGTATGGATGGACAGACAATGATGGATATGTGGTTTTAAAACTTTTAATATTCAAGTGCAACCTGAACAATAGTTGTATTGCAGAGACTATCAGGTTAATTATTAAGGATAAGTGTAAATTATTCTAGTAAAGCATATTTCATATGTGTAGTTTGCATTTGTAATATATAATATGTTATATTTCTTTAAGTTTATTTGTCATGAACACATTCTTTACTTTGTGTGCACATTGACAGCTATCGATGGCACACAGAAGACAGCATTGCCAGCCTACTGCGGTTGATTAAGTGAGTTGTTATCATGAGAAATCAAGCTTTGTTATCGAGGAACAATGGAGTAATTAATGTGCGATCTCGAGATAATGGCTTTAGAATAATAATTGCAACCACGGCAGCTTAGAGCTTCCTCACCTTTGTCCCCATGCTGTGTTTGAGCATTTAAAAAGAGGACTGAACCCTTCACGAGGTTTTCAATGGGGCGTCTCAAATAATAAGAATCACAATCCCAGTTCCTCTGAAGACTGAAAGCATCGCAATGTAAGTCAAGCATTTCCTTTCATCTGTCTATCTGTTATTCATTTCTTAGTTGGCCATCAGGACATCAAGATCAAGAACCCTCTAGGCGGAATGTGGTTACATCGAATATGAGTCAATGCAATTAACAGCATGGGGCAAGCCTGACAGTTTGTGTTAATTATTACTTTTCTCCAGCTCAGTGAGGTGAAATAAAGAAAGAACGCCAGGGGAGGACACAAGGCTGTATTTTGGCATGCTGCAGCTGCTCGGCATGATTAGAAAACAAGTCTTTGTAATACAGAGCTCTATGCTCCATTCATCGTATGCCTTGAATGGAAAGAATAACTAAATAAATAACAATATGCAGTGTTATTTTGTGTGGGACTAATTACTAAGTGGAGTGCCTTTAAACAAAGCACTGAGGTAACATGATCATTGATTTTATTGTGATCCATCTACCCCATTTAACTTTTCATATTTCTCCAAAGTGACTGAAGTCACTGACAATCTGACAATATAACACAGCAAGATGAGTTGAATGTTCACTCCAAAGGCTGCTGGGTTTATGGTAAAAGTTACTCACCATTGTAGTTGAACTGAGCCCACATCTCAGATTACATGGAGACGCCGCCCCTTCCACAAAGTTATCCAAATCTTTGTAAAGACAAATAAATAATTTTGAACATTCAAGAAATTGTTAAATAAGCTCACAACATAAGCACTGCTGAATGTCAAACAATGCCTAATTGTTGAAATATTCCGACCCCCCCCCCCTATTCTTCAGAGTGGTTTGGTCCAGTGGGCGGGGCCAGTGCTGGTAAATTTGGACAGAAGACATGAATGAAGCCAATCAAACTAATATGTAGAAGCCAGTTACTCCTTTATCACACCACTTGTTCATTATTTGTCCAAAATAAGCCTCTATTTTTCAACACTCTACTGGTTCATATCAGACCTAATGATATTTAATGAGCTCAAACAATGAATTTTATTGTTTTCCCCTCAATTTATGAGCTCAAATACCTTGTGTTAAAATATAAATAAATATGCAACATTGCTAAAACTGCTTTATTACTTTCAACAACATTGTTTAAGACAGTTGATCATGCTGAGGACTCAAACCTGCAAGACATGTTGTAAAGGAGCGTTAAGGGGAGGAGAAGATAGGGTCAGAATATTATTTACTGGTTACTGTCCCCCCATCCATGAAATGGGATTTTCTCCCCTGGCCGGAGGAGATCTTGACTTGCACTGCATGTAGTAATATTAATTTCAGGTTATCAGGGGCACGGACATAACCTGAGACGTGGCCGCTGTTATTGTTGCTTTGAACAGAACGCACAGACGAACACGAAGACCGTGAGTTGAAGTCATAATTCTGTAACGGTTTCAGATTGGGGTCGCTACACGGCTCTACCTGATCTGAAATTTTAGAATTTTCCACTTGTTCACGCCGTTCGCACCGCATGGGTGTAGCTCAGAATATGAATTGGATAAAAAAAAAATGTGGATAAACAAATCTTGCAGTTTAATTTGTGCAGTTGGGGCTTAGAGCTGAGTTTTAAAATAAAACATCCCAGCATGTGTGTTTTTGTCCTTGTTTGTTTCTTACTGACGTCTTACTGTGAGAAACCTCCCAGTGTGCTGATAGGCTGCCTGGAGGGTGTGTGAGGTTTCATCCTCAGTCACTGAGAGAAACCAGATCAACCATCTAAGCTGCTCTAAGTTAACTGGGGGGATCCCAACTTCTCTTTCGAGAGAGATGAAACAGTCACCACAGACGGGAAAACTATTTTGATGCGGACCAGGTTTGATGTTCACATCATTTACCCCAGCTTGGGTTTCAATGATCAGTTTGTTTTCTATGTGTTTTTTAATCAATCAAAAGGGAGTTACGTAAGCTGTTTGTATGCTGATTCAAACAACCATAGAGGCCTAAGAAAGTTTTTAATGAGCAACTATCTTGTGTTCCATTAGAGGAGGCTCTCATCCCGGCTAAATCTCTCTTGCCAGCAGCGCGCTTGAAAATTAATTAAACATTTGAAAATATCCACATGACTCTTCTGGAGTGCGACGTTGTCACTCTGATAGCAGCCAGCGTGCTGTAAAACAAGCAGCAACATGACGTTAAAAGATTACCGCAGCGCGCGGAATTGTAAGTAAGATAGGAGGCAGGCGGCGAGCGATGAGGCGAGTGATCGGGGGGGAATCATTAATGTCTCAGCACAAAAGCGTCCAACAAACAAAGCGGTTTTCTCCCCGTGGTTGTGGGGTTAGTATCGACAAAATTAAATCATCCAATCCTTTGTGCAGGCTGAGGATGAAAGGAAAGGTATGATTTTCTAAAAGCAGATTAAATTTTCCAGTTGATATATTTTATGGATTGTTTGTCTTGACATGTTTTTTTTTTGTTTTTTCAGTTCTCAAAGGTACAGTTGCTCCTGCTGTTGCTTTTGTGTGTGTGTGTGTGTGTGTGTGTGTGTGTGTGTGTGTGTGTGTGTGTGTGTCTCACATCTTGTAGACTCTGCATTACTGTTTGTAAAAAGAAAGTGCTGCTTCAGCTGTGAACCGCTGCCTTTTCCACAACGTGTTGTTTTCTCCAAGAGGATTCACAAAAATTATAATTAATGGCTGCACTTTCAGACAATGTTGATTTTCTATATGAACTTTCCAAATGTGGAATACTTCACTTTCTATCAGTTATCTTGTTTAAAGTGAATGCAACCTATTTGATCCATAAATGTGTGTGTGTGTGTATATATATATATATATATATATATATATTGCTTCGACAATACCATACATATTTAGCGTGTAGTATTACCATTTTATCATCTTTTACCAGTGTTACATTTGTTCCTACTAACTAATACGTTATTAAAACCAGTTCTCTATGTATGTATTCCTCTCAATGACTGCGTGGCAGCATTCCCATGAATAGTGGAGCCATTTGTGTTCGTTTAACTCTATGTTTGTGTATTGCCTCGGGCCTGCAGACTTTTTATGCTTTTCCTGCCATTTCAACATCTTATTTTCTTACCTTTCTATTTCTTGCCGTTCCCAAATAAAGATATCTAATAAAATATAGACCGCTACGGGTCTTACTGGTGGATTGAAAAGCTCACTGTGGAATTTTAAGATACGTCCTTTCATGGATAAACACCATTCTAGGGCACTTTTATAACCTGGGAGCCCAAAACCTGTCTCTATTCATGGTTTGTAATTTGTAAAATATCAGTAATTTTTATTAATAATCATTTTGAAAGCATCTAGTTCCAAATTGTAGGGTCTTGGTAGTGGTCAAAGGGGACTTTTTCTGCCATCCTCGTCTATATAGTTTACCACCACAGATGTGGATGTAGCATGAATGAGTTTTTTAAAGCACTCTGGGTGTCCTTTATAAATTGAAAACATTATTTATATTATTGTTATTAGCTTATAAACATCTCAGGTTAACATATGTATTTATATCAAGATCATTACTAATTTGGATATATATATACACTATAGGGCGACACGGTGGAGCAGTGGGTAGCACTGTTGCCTCACAGCAAGAAGGTCGCAGGTTCAAGACCGCCTTGGGGCCTGGGTCTGGGACCTTTCTGTGTGGAGTTTGCATGTTCTCCCCGTGTCTGCGTGGGTTTTCACCGGGTACTCCGGCTTCCTCCCACAATACAAAACATGCTCAGGTTAATTGGCAAATCTAAATTGCCCATAGGTGTGAGTGTGTGTGTGAATGGTGTGTGAATGGTGTGTGTGCCCCACGATTGGCTGGCGACCATCTGGGGTGTATCCCTGCCTCTCGCCATAAAATGCGCTGGGATAGGCTCCAGCAGACCCCTGCGACCCTGAAAAGGAATAAGCGGGATAGAAAATGGATGGATATACACTATAATGCAAATGCTATAATTATAATGGATTTTATTTGTATGGCAGACATTATAGGCAGAGCATTAAGGATTTGTCAGTTGTTGTCTTTGTCTTTGCCTCGCAGGCTCTGCACAATCAGACTAGAGACAGAAAGTGAAACAAGGCCATAAAACATGAAATAAACAGTTTAGTTTTTTAATGCGCAACAGTGGTTACGTACATCCTGAGGCAGCAAAACAATGCGAGGAAAATAGGCAGAGGGCAGGATTTCTGCACATAAACATACTATCACACTTCTCGTGAGGGGAATGTTGAATCCTGCAAAAAGAAGGGAACACAATCACGGCATCAGAGTGCATGTAAAACAATCATATGGAACGTTATCACCGATCAGAGGTAAAGATGACCTAAAATAATAATAAAAAATAAGAGTCCCTGGTTCAAAAGAAGACTGTCGACACTAGGGGGGAACAGAGAAGAACAGATGGGTCTGAGGTTTGGATTTAAACACAGTGAGAGCAACTGAGGCCCCTAATGTTGGTTCCTCAGGCGCGGTCTCCATGGTGACCAGTTTGCGAGGAAGAATAAATGCGTCGCCTGACCCCAGTGTCCAGGGGAGAAGATTGAGGGATGACAAAGTCCTGAAAGAGCTACGTTAGGAAAGAAAACCCTGTATTTTCTTTTATACCTCTTCATTCAAAATGCGATGAATCTCGCAAAAATTTAATTAGTGGAATATGCGCTCTCTTCGAAATGAACCTTCATCAAAAATCCTCGTGAAAGGTCCTGCGTGATCACAGCCTGTGCCTCTCAGAAGTAACATTTTCCTTTATTGACTCTGCAACAAACTGTGAGAGTAATTATTTTTTGAATATGTATGAATGCTTGTACGAACTCCAGGATGTCAATCTCCTTCCTCCTTTTATCTATTTCCAAGCCATTGGATCTCATGCATCTCATGAAGGGACCTAAGGCTCAGGAAATCATTGTGAGGAAGTTCCTAACTTGTCAGGATGTGCACAAATAACGAGTGATAAACATGGACCAGAAACTTGTAGGCGGACGTATCCAGTGGTGGCTTTAACCTTCGTGGCTCCCTGAAAACAGCATTTGCAATTTGGGGCGACTTGAGAAATTGGTTTGAATATGAGCCAGGTAGAAAGGTATTTGTGCTGTGGAGAAATGAGGCAGAATATAGAGCAAGACATTTAAAACAAACAACTGATATCTGACCTGCACATGTTTTGATGCCAGCTGACCTACATGGCATGGTCAGGGTGAGAGAAACAGGGGGCAGGAGAGTTTGAGAAGCTGCAAAAAGGGGCAAGAAAGGTATTCACGAAGCAGTAGTATATTTTACTAGAATGAGACGAAACTTGTGGATTGTCAGTAAACATGACCACGGCAGTCATTAAATTCTCTCAGGTGTGACTCAGTTAACCTCCTCACAGGAAATGGAAGGATTTAGGTGGATATTGGAGTGCTCGTGAGAACTCAGATGGATAAACAGGGGAGGAGTGCAATGACATTTAACGTCTGCCTGGGTTTTCTCCAGGTCCTCCGGCTTCCTCACACAGTCCAAAACCATGCTGAGGTTAATTAGAGACTCTAAATTGCCCATAGGTATGAGATGAGTGTGTGAGTGAATGGTGTGTGTGTGTGTGTGTGTGTGTGTGTGTGTGTGTGTGTGTCACAGGGGAGACTGGCAACTTGTCTAGGATGTACGAATATTCAAAAAAGGGGTAAATGTGAAGGAAAATGCTTGGCTGAATTTGTGAACATTTTAAATGCTTAATGACAGGTATAGAAATGTGCTTCTGAGCAGTATGCCTCTTTGTGAAACCGAAAACCAAGAACGTCTCTTTATTCTGAAAGAGATCCTGCCCTGACGGGGTATAATCAGTACAGGCAATTTGAGGGGGCATGAGAGGGTTTCGAGAGGTGACGTCATCCTCTTCTAACCGAAATGCATTCCACTCGTTAAGCTTCTGTCTCGCTTTTCTCAGTCCCACATCCTGTCATTTTGAATCTGTATTTTCACCTAAACTCTATCGCAGCCTATATACCCTCTGATATCATGAGAGGTTTCCCTTAAGCAGGATAGTTTAAACAGTGCAAGGACACAAGATTTACAAACAAATATTCGGTTTATTATTAAAAATTGATTTATCTTTTATAATGTCACAACCCTTTACAGAGCAGATTCACCTTTACAATCAAAGTGATAGGTAGCAACATGTAGCAGGGATCCTAGATACACACTATAATATGTCTGTATTATTATTCAGTCGTGTTATGGGAGACATAGTGACAGATGTGATCGTTGCTATAGATGTTTATTGTAACCTGGGAGTTGAGCAGACAATGTGGAAAGAAATGAATCTATACTGAGTGCACCACACCTACAAGCAAAAGATTAGGCCTGCACAAACAATGTATTTAGCCTAATAGTAGTTTCATTAGGGTCAGTCAGTCACCCACACACTCATACCTATGGGATATTTAGAGTCTCCCATTAACCTAATCACGTTTTTTGACTGTGGAAGCATGCACACTTTCCAAAGTTCCATTAGGGTTAGACATTATAATCACATTATGATGTTAATAATTAGTATAGATCTATATGATAATCCTGCAGTCATAGGGTTACTATCCTGCTATAACAGCAGGATTATCATCTGCAGAATTGTAGAATTGACAAATCCACCACCTGGGTATACCCATGCATAGAGTAGTCACAACACGTAGAAACGGATCACGGAGCGTTCGCCCCACGACAGCTCGTTCCCTCCTCTACAGCAGTCTGCTTCCTCACTGAGCTCCAGCGCAACAAGTAAATCGCCACAACAAAAGACTCTTCCGAGAGAGAGGGTTTTTATTAAAGCCTACTTAAACTGAAGATGTCAGAGCGCTGCCATGTTTGACTGATACTCCGCAGGGACACTAAATCAATGGTTGTCATGGCGTCCGGGGAATCGAAAGACATTACCGTTTATCAATGGCGGCACTGTACATTTCCAGTGGCTCCACCTTGAGCAGGCACTCCACGGGACAATACGACTCGCAGTCTTTTATTTCCTCTCCCTTCAGAAATGACTGTTTAATTTAAATGCAAAGGGGTTGTTATGAATAATGGAGTCATTAAAAAAAAAAGGAGGGAAGCAGATGGACTCATGATGGCCAGCAACAATAACGACTCCATAATTTATCTTGGCGTTAACAAGTTTTATTATCTGAACAGAAACATTGGCCAAGAAGAAGCAACTCAATCTAGATGTCTTGTGATTTAATTTCCCTGAGTGCCTGGCACGATGTAATTGAAATTTCTGTGAATGTATGGCCTTGTATTGGAAGTTTTTCACTATTCATATAAATCTACAGTCCTTGGAATGACTCTTGTATAACCGCTATTTAGCTTGTCAAGGATTATATTAGCACAGATTTCACCTGGCTGCCAGTTCAAGCCAAACCTTGAACCTCCGGCTATAATAATTAAGAATTTTCCATATCCTCTCCCTCATAAATGCAACAGAGGTTTGCCTGAACATATGTAGACCAAGGAGAATTGAGAAAGCAGAACTTCGAAACAAAAAGGACAAGGTGAAGAGGAAAAAAACTGGTCAAGGACAATTATGAAAGGAGGAAGAAATGTTGTTGTGTGAATGGTTTTAATCGTGAAGAGAGAAAGGAGCAGATCAAGTCTCTACATATGAGATTGACCTACACTATTACATATTATTATGAAGTTAAGTTTTTGCATCCTTCAGCTTATTGCTTTTGGTTCACAAATTGTTCACCTTTCCAGTAGCCTGGTCAAAACCATCCTGACCACATTAGATCACATTTGTATTTGCACTTCATACCTCTCTTCATTGCAAATTCAATCAGCGGATGGGAATACCTTCACTGAATGAGAAATCATTTCAGCCAATCAGTGAGTGGATAAATGAAGGAGAACATTAAAAATGAATGAAGGAATGGGAGAACGTTAGAAAATGTCTTTTCCTCCTTTAAGTCTGGTCCTGCAATAATTACATTTAAGGCTGTGTTCGCTCATGTAGAGACTACAACACAGTCTCTGATTGGTCGGTTTATGCTTGCAACAGAAAAGAAGGCCACGCTGTGTCAACATTTATAGGTCAGTCGCGATATGTGTCACAGATTTCTGTAATTCAGTTTTTCCACACTTTTGCTATTCATTTGTACGAAGTTCTTTATTAGAGATATGTACAATTCACTTCAAGCTATCTGAAATGTAAATAAGTACAATTTAGTATTTGATTGCTAATTAGTAAAGTACTTATCAAATAGTAGTAATTCCAGTGTGAGATATCTAGAATTTGCTTCTGTCCTGTCATAATTCCAGTTCAAGGTATCTTTAATTCACAAAAATTAAAGATATCTGCATGTCACTTTGCATGTCTGCATCTTAAATTAAACTAGTGCAAAAATAATCTGTAGATATCTCAATCTGGAGTTATGACTAGGCTAAATTAAATTGTATTTATTATCAAGGTGTAGATATCTTGAAATAACTTTAATTAGAGATACCTGAAAAGGGAGATATGTAACTTACATTTCACAGAGTCAAAATTTAATTATAGGTATCTTGAATTCAAGTTTTGACTTTGCAAAATTATGTTGCTGAAACGCTTCTACTTTTGGCAGCAGCTTGAAACATCTCTAACTTTCATTATTCCTAGTCCAAACTGAATTACATCTAAGATGTGTGAGGATTTAAATGACATTTCAGTCACATTATTGCCCGTATCTGTAATTCTGTTGCGCTTGGTCCAAACTGAATTACATATATTTCTATATGTCGTTTCGACTCGTCACAATTACGCTACAGATATCTTGAATGAAAGTTGCAGCTATTCAACACACATACGGCTAGGCGGAAAGATGCTATTGATATCCACGACGTTAATTCCCTATATTTAAATATAGCCTCTAAATGTTAAAATGGCTTGCCATAAACGTGAGCTGTAGAGCAAACAGAAATATGAGGTCAGGTGATCCGGGTCGTTTCTAACAGGCCACCTTTCCAACAACAGGACAGACCTTTCTTTCAGGAGCTGGTTAAGACCAATACCAATTAATGGACCAATTAATGGAGGCTGACCTCCCGCTCTGAAGCACACATTATTTATTTCCCTCGCTTTAGAAAGCGCCGCTACCTTTAATAGCTTGTGAAGAACACCATAATGGCCGGCAACAACACCAAGTCTATTTCCTATTGATCTTGGCATTAACACACTTTATTATCTGGACAGAGACTTCGGCAAAGAGGAAGTAAGTGAATCGCAATTTCTAGAAATTTAATTCTTTGCTACACAATATGGATCTGAAGTGAGTTTTTATTTTCTATGTCTTTGCAATAAATTCATCATTCAGTATTCCAGGAATCCTTCAACTAACTTATTTTTTTATCAGCAGAAATCTTCATTTCTCCACTCCTACGCTTTGAATACAAGTAATTCTTGTGAGGTTGAGGTGAGGATGTGTTTGCTATAGCTTTTACATAAATCTACTTTCTTATTAATATTCCAGC
Source organism: Eupleurogrammus muticus (assembly GCA_036785175.1). Classification (NCBI taxonomy): domain Eukaryota; kingdom Metazoa; phylum Chordata; class Actinopteri; order Scombriformes; family Trichiuridae; genus Eupleurogrammus; species Eupleurogrammus muticus. The sequence continues at coordinate 9,233,597 of JAYKQN010000006.1, forward strand.
TATTCATTACATATCCGTTTTTTTGGTTGCCACTAATTGCTCTTGTTTTCCTTTCTCACTTTACAAGCAAACCGATATTACTACACCAGTTTTACACACATGGGTCAAAGTTCACCCATAGGTATTCACCATGGACGTCATTGAGTTATTAATTCTCAATAGATAGTGCCTAGTGTTGTATAAGTAAAATGTCCATCATATACAGCCAAGTATTGGTATTATCTGCTATTCATAAAGTAGGTTGACCGTCCTTGGTCCCTTATATAACTGCATAGCGTAGACTTCAGCTGCCGGCTAAGCTGGGTGAAAACGTGTCCCTCTGCCAATGATAATATTTGAGACCTGATATCTGGTTCACTGATATCTTCTCCCTCATAATTAACCTACAACAGAAGTTTGCCCAAGAAGCTGTTGACCAAGAAGAGATTAGAAGAGAAAAATGTGAACTTTTAAAGGACGAGGATAAGACGGCCAGTGTAGTTTAGCAGTAATAATCTGAAATGCCTTGTCAAAAGCGAGATTAAAGCCATTAATGTTGTGTAAATGGCCCTAATTGGGATGAGGAAGGAGGACTTTTTATATTAACAAAAAAAATACAAATAAGTGTAATATGTCATATTGCCAAAGGCTCAGCTCTACAGAGTGTTTGAGCATCTTCCTGCTCGGCGTTGCACTTTTACTCTGTTCATCAACCTTTTTCCAGCAGCAGGAGAATATTGAATTTGCATTGACCGGGTTGCTTAGACCGTGCTGTATGACATGGGATAAATATTATTGATAGGTGAAGTAAAGTTTTCACAGGGTCTTGACATCAGCGTGAGGTTGTGTCAAACAGGGTGCAGCGTGTTAATAAGTGAGTTTTACAAAAAGCTGCTGGACTTGTGACATTGAGACAGAGCCAAACTGATCTGATGGTTGAACTATGACCTTTAAACCTTTATAAACTACACGTCTTACTACACATGAAACAAAGAAAATCGTAGCTTCATACCGTGTCAGGAAAAACTGCTGATTCAATGCACATTTTCCATATTTAATGAGACATGTTGCTCTCACGTCTCATTTCTTGTGAAATAAATATAAGGCGTGAGGAAACTGAGGAAAAACTTCTTTGACCTTGTGCAGTTTGTTTACAGAGCTAAGAGGCAAGTTGGGCTGCTGCCAAGACACATAAAACATCCCCAAGGCATAAAATGCCATTGTTACTAGGCGATTAATCCTGTGATTATCCATAGTTAATTACAAATTAATCACTTGTTTTTTTAAACGTTTCAAATTTACCATAATGGGATGTGTTTCAGATGTCATACTCTTATTAACAGGAGGATAGAAAATAGGTTTTCTTGCATGCAATTCATAAATTTATTGCTGAAAAATCATTTGACAAAACAAGAAAAGTCCACTCTGTTTTTATATAACATCAAATCATATGAGAGTATACAAAGGTACAGCATTTAGTTGTTTTTTTCTAAATGGATAAAAATGTTCCATTATCAGCACTGATTAAGGATCACTCCCTGCATCCCTCGCTTCATAGCAAATAACACGATATAATTGTGTCCAACCTCACATGGGGAAAAATAAAGGCTCACCAAAACATCCCCTTGTGCTTTGGGAATAAAAGAAGGCTAACACAAAATATAACAAGCAATACGCAGAGTGAGAAGGTAACAGTGGAATGTTGAAACTAGATGAAAAGACAATTTATAACAGTTTGGATGGAACATCACTGACCCTGACAGAAATGCTAAAAAATGTCACAAAAATGTCTGATGACCTTTTTTTTCAACCTATGTTCAAGTGAATAAATCTAGAACAAATATTTTTCGTCATCTAAAACTAGAAACTCTCTTCTTTCTCTTAATATATTACATATTCATGAATATACTGGGGGTTTGGAGAGATCAATGAATTTGGTCCAAATTGCTGGCAGGGAAAAAGTTAAATAATGAATTCACAACCAGAATATCAATAAATACATGTGAATAATCAGTAAATAATTTAAACACATTCTGCCAGTAGAAACGGTTGTGTGTGTGTGTGTGTTTCTCAGCAGGACACAGTACACAGTATACATTTTTTATTCATGTGCAGGTGTTTGCTAAACAGGCTGCAGTGAGAACTGTGCAGCTTCATTATCCTGCGACACAAACTGATGCTTCACACGATGCTTCAGAGGAAATGACATCTGACGACATCTCGTACATCCCCTCGTTCCTCTTCCCTCACAACACTTGCTTTGCATTTCTCCTTAGTGGAAGGGGACTCTGCAAAGGAAAGAAGGAAACTTGCAAACTGAGCAGAAAAGTGTTTCCATTTCACAGATGCCTATGATAACATGTGAAAATGCAAAACATGTCCCGGCGAGCACAGGAACTCTGTTCAGGTTCTGGTTCGAATAAAAACAAGCAGCCCAAACCTGAACAAATGACCAGCTTCGTCAGGAAGAAAATGAGTGAGTTAACATTGGAGACAATCAGGAATTTCCCAGGAGTGCCGACCACTATTAGTGACTAATAAGGGGTTAGAAAATGTCATTTACACAAAATAAAGCTTGCTTTTAGAGCAAATATTGGCATGCTATTAATTCAAAAAAACTGTACTCAATTAGAGTAATTTATACACATTAGTACATATATAGGTTTATATGTTATAATAAAGTATCTGATACTGATGTATACTGTTGTTAGGGATGATGAAGTGTCTGCATGCACCGAACAGAGTAAATATGTGACAGCCTTGTATAAAAAGGAGCAGCATTGCCAGTTTCGTTTCTCAGGAGACAAACTTGATCCCATCTCTTCACACTAATGATGCTTCTGGTGGCCTGAGCTTTCTGCACCCTGCACGGCTTGATATCCAGCCTGGCACCAAGCCATAAGAAGAATGCAATGACAATTTGTCGCTCATGTTACGTGAGACGAGTCTCGACGTTCTTTTGTTGCAGAGCCTTTAAAAGCAATAGTTCATGTTTATATTCAGAACCGACTGGGTCCCTACATTCTATAATAACATTATTATATTAACTAATGTTATTGGGGTTAGACAATGTCTTAGTGAATGTGATCCCTGCTGCTGGCACAACGGCTGTTTGCATTGGTAAATAGTTAAACACATTGTCTGAGAAAGACCTGATCTTACAGGTCCCATATCATGCATATATGTAGCCACTTTTATGTTTATTTTTAATATAGATTAGGGTTTTATGAAGAGAAAAAGTTTACAGGTTATGTAAAACTTTGCCATGCATCAAACACTCTGGCTCTAAAAAGTCATCGTACTTCTTCTACCTCATGATGTCATGCAGTAGCCCCCTCCTCACCATCCCACCCACCTGCCGCCACCTTTACACCCACTTCCAAGTGGAAATCAGCCAATTAGAGGAGAGGCTCATGAATATGTATGAGACAGACCAAAGGTGGCCTGTGCTTTCTGGAGCTCCAGTGAGCTGCTTGAGAGAAATCTGTTAAAATTACACTGACTTGTTTTTTTTTTCTTGCATTTTTAAATTGCAAATATATCATATTAAGGGGATTAAAACTTCGCACAGGGACCTTTAAATTGCTGCACAGTTGAGCTGGACAAAAAAAGTCTCCACTAATTGGAGAGTGACTACAGCAACTCTATTCATAAATACCCATTTTGTTGCATTTTTATATTAAAATAATCACATTTTCTTCTAATGATGGTCCAATCAAATTTTTTCCCACAGATTTCTCCTATCTGTATAAATTGCTTATACCAAAGAGATGTCATGATAGCGAAATGGCCTATCAGGAGCAATTTAAACAGGGTAAAAATACATATATATATGATAAAATTGTCAGTAATTGTTTTTTTCTTCCCTCACGTTACCCAAAGGAAATCCCAGTAGTTTTCCTATTCGATTAAACGCTCTAACTGAGAGAACATCACCCCATCACACTTGCGATTAGTTCTCACCTCGCTTTTTCAGGGGCATAACACCTGCACTTTTCAGTTGGCACCAATTGTGAGAAACAGAACACAGGAACCTGCTTTTCCAACTGTGAAAACGAAAACTGAGGAAACGTGTGGCCTCCGTGTGCCGTGTGTGTATGTCTATGTGCAAATGTGTGCGCAGAATCATCTGCACACAGATTAAATGAATCATCTTAAGAAAAAAAGAAATTATTATTAGAAAAAAAGGACAGTTTCTTCTACAGTGACATCAGCAATTAAATAATAATAATCAGACTAATAATCAGTCATTTTGTTCCCTCATCTTTATTTTACAATCTGCTTTTATAAAAAAAGCTAAAGTAAATATGTCAAAGCACATTGTCCTACATTGTTCAGGTTCTGTCCAATTCTCGTAAATCATTTTTTTGTCATAGCTGCAGAGAATGATAATGATGTTATCGGCTTCTTGATGATTTATCGGCTTTTTCCAGTATTAATCAATGTGTCAAGTCATTTATTATCACAGGCCAAGAAGACTGCAAAGGACAAAGGCAATTTACTTAAACTTTTTTTAGTCATAATACTCCAAAGCAGAGGAATCAGAAAAGATATTATTTTTAACCACGAACCTTCAGCAAATGCAGAGTTAAACAGCTTCGATCAGCAGACAATTGAGTAAATACACTGTCCATTTATTAAGTTTTTAATGCACACTACACATGTTAAAAACCAACACACTGAGGCATGGAGAGCCTTAAGGAAGGTCATGGGTGTTTTTACGCACCAGTTTTGCATTTTCTGCAATAATTGATGAACATGTGTGTAAAGGAAAACACAAAATTCAGAACCAGGTGACAACTCAAAATATTGCTTTACGTATTATTCTAACGTGGATTAACTTGTTCTCATTGTCTGTGACATTATCCATTTAAACACACACATAGGCATGATTTACTCCTCTGTAACTCCTCTTTTGTGAACACACACACACACACAATCTCTCAATATGTCCCAGTTATTATCTGTGCATAATATACACAGAAATAATAGAATCAATGGATTCAATCAAACATACCCCACGCTATGCAATTAAAATATAAAATTTAAGATCAAGTAAAGCATTGATTTATCGTTTATCTATAAATTAATATTGATTCTGACAGTATCTGTTGTCCACAGCCATTTAATACTTAATGGAAAGCTTCTCCTTCAGGTCACGAAATCTCTGCAGCTATTTTAAGGCAGCAGGAAAACCCAAGTTATTTATTTTAATGCTTTCCATCTTTGTCTGCATTTTTCAGTTTCTTATTGTTTCTTCATGAAATGCTTGACAATGTTGCTGCATCACATTTTGCCATGTGACAATATACAACACGATGCGATAGAATTAGAATGAAGACATTACAACCATGAAATCATGATCATTTCTCCATAATACAGCCCATCCAAGCACGGTGCCATGGTACCCCCTGTGGAAGCAGGTAGAAACTGTGATGCAGCAGCATTGACAGTAGCGGAGAACGTACCAGTGTGCAGAGTGAATACGGGGATTAATACCTTTAGAAAATGGTGTGAGTGAAATGTGATGGGTGTGGCAGGTTTGCGGTCAATTAACACAGCAGCGTCGCTATCAAAGCCCCTTTCAAAATGGACAAAAGCTGGCTTAGAGTCGGCGTGTCAGCAGCTTTCGGTCGTGTGTGAACAGTTAAACCCAACGATCCATTAAGCCACCTTCTGGCTGCGTGGGCTGCTCCAAGCCGGCAGTTAGATCGTGAAAAGCTTGTTGGCCATTTGTTGCAAGTAAAAAAAAAAAAAAGGAAAAACCGACACGCAGCCCTCTTTTCTGCTTCTTCTGATTCAACAGGACAGAATTACCGAAACTAACATGGCAGTCAATAAGTGCTGTTAATAGATACTGCATATTTAAGTACATGTGGGTTCAGCTGTTTAAAGTAATTGTGGTACTTTATTAGACTAGTAAATAATGTAGACCACTTTTTGTAGTACATTTTTATTGTTTGCTTTGTTTTTCAGGCTACACTCACACACATCTATCTATCCCTAAAGCAAGAAGCTTCTGTGAGTGTGTGTGGCTCACATATTTCTCACACTGTTTCTCAGCTTTCAGATATAGCTTGCACATTAAACAATGATCTGCATCATTATTATCATTACATATCACAACCCTATCCTACACTTAAATTACAGTGTAAAGCTCCATAGCATACTGCTCCTCCTCATGTTGCATCAGAGCACTTCCATTTTTCAATTTCTTCTTGGACTGATCATGCAGCCGACATAACAGAAGTATACAGGAAAGACTACGAAGTAAGACAATTATCATAGATCCAGTTTTACTTGGCCTCTCAACACAATTTAAAACCTGATATGTAGATTGAGATCCACATTTCCACAGAAATAAATACTTCCTATGGGCACTACACTAGGATCCACAAATAAACACATGATGCTGATACTGAAGGTTAACTGTCAATACATGAGAGTAAAGTTAAGATAAGAGTTAGGATATCTCCAAGTGCCTGATACTCTAATCGAAGTTGTCAGGCTTCCTGAATTGAGGCCAGCCCTTAAACAGATGTTGTTATCCAGTGACTCCTGGTCCTTTTATCGGCTGGGAAAACGAAAAATAATGAGCACGACCCGTTGCTGGCGCTAATACGTCCCAGTACGAGGCACACAGGCATCACATTAGTGTTAGCGACAGTGGCTCTGGGCAGGTTGTGGGGAAGTTGTGTTTTTTTTCTGAACACCTAATGTTTTTTTAACAAAACTTCCTCCACCATGAATGTCCATTTGAACAACTTATCTACACAAACATGTGCTTTAGCCTCATAAAGAAAATGTAAAACAGAAGATATATAGAACATTTTGCTGCATTTATCCATCAGAAGAGGCTCACAGTCAGTCTGAATTATTTATTTAGAATTACAGGGCTCGTCTTCTAAATGAAAATCCCTTTTGTTAAGCCTGTTTGCAAAGAAAAAACCACAAGCACAAAACGTGACATTTGAGAAATGACAAGAAATACAAGCTGCACCCACTCCCTCCTGCTGCCATTACCTTTCCAATCAGTGCTGTGTTTCCCATTTCTGACCACACACATTTCAGGCGGGAGCACCTGCCTGGCACAACAGCGTGGTACTAACATGTTTGATTCTCCCTCTCCTGCTGCTACCCTTCCCTACCCACACTCCTCTCTGTCATCCCAATCTCTCTGTTCTCATTTTCTGTTCCCCTCTTGTCTCTGATCCCATCCACTGTGTGTGTGTTTGCGTGTGTGTGTGTTTGCTCCTCTCTTCACTTCCCCATATTTTTTCTCCAGCCAAGTGGTTTGATTCTGGCACGCCCAAGTGCCAAAAGTGGACATATTGCACGTGACATCTCTTCACTGTTTTGTTGTGGGTGCATTAGCAAACCAAATGAAAAACGACAAAACACAAAACCTCCAGTTATCCCGACCTGTTTCAAACCAGAAAAAACATAGAGCCGTTCTTTTGCAAATTTGCGCGTGGATCCTGATTTACACAGTAAATCAATCATGCTGAATTCTTGGTGGGATGTGATGATGGAGGATACTTGTGCTCAGCGGCTTTTGTGAGAGACTAGACTGTAAAACGCTGAATGTTTTCAGCCATTTGACCTTAACCTGTGCCACAACAATAGAGCATGAATGCATTTTAGCGAGATCTTCCATGCACTCACATCATGTTTTATCCAAAGCCCTTCACGGTGTTTCTGATGTTCATTCACACATTCATGCACACGCACACACACATAGGCACGCTCACATACAGATTGCAGCAATCTAGCACATAACCATCCGCCGCAATCTGTCAGAAAAAATAATCTACCTTGAAAAGGAGATAGTAAACTGAAAAGCTGTATTCTGAAATCCAATGGCAGAAATCTTAGGAAAAATGGAGAGTTTACAAGTTGTATATGCAGGTGTTTTATTTTCCAACAACACTGTTTCCATGACTCACTTCTATTTTCTTTAACACAAATTAGGTCTTTGATGTCTTTTGTATAGTGAATGAACAAAGGTGGATAACCAAGTGCTGTATTCAATGACGCACCAGAACAAAGGATGAGCTAGTTATTATGAATTATGGCTTTAATGACTGGACTATTAGATTATGGTCTGGAAAATGTCTCTTGCTAGAAGGACTCCATTGTCCTTTGTAACATGCCTATTGATGTGATTCATATTTAAAACATTATTGTTTAATTCACCTTGATATTTATATTTTTCTAAACTGTAGACTTTATGATATTGATACGATGATCAGCAGACTTGTCTTAAGCAAAGTGGAATGGTTACAATATGTGAATTTCAAGGATGCTTTTTTTTTACTCTGTCATAAGCATGATAGAGGAAAAACTAAAACTTTCACAGAGATGTAAGGGCATTAAAAAAAATTTTTAAAAACTCAACTCTGTGACATTTCAAGAGAGTCAGACTAGCAAGTGGGTCATAGACATAAAATCACTTTTTGGTGAAATGACATCAAATTCTCCCCATTTTATAATTTAAAAGAAAATCAAATTATTTTTATACACCAAATTTTGTTGAATCTGGGAGATGTGTTTTAACAGCAGAGTTTCCTGCCCTGTCTGGAAGCAGCTTTCACTTCAGGCCATGCATCAAATACCATTACTGATGAATTTAAATATCCATTCTCAAAATTATCTAAGTGTGTTTAGTAATGAAACGCGCTGATTAAATTATGCATGATCAGCAGAACATAATCATTTAAAGTGTCATATAAATAATTTGCTATTCTTCATTCCACTGTCACAGAGACCAGCAGAAACAAACTTCCTGTTAAAGTCTGTTGCCTTCTTGTAATACATGTCCCTTTATGTTAACCTGCATCCATCCATTGTTTTACACAATGATGAGAAATGAGAAAAAAGTTTGTTCGTTCATTTAGTTTATTGTCTAATCAGATTTGGACAGTGAAGGTGATGCTTATTGGGAACCAATCTAAATGCTGATGATGTCAGTATTCTACAGCCATTTCTTACAGCAAGGCCTCATTTCAAGCTGTCTGATACTGTGTCTATATAGGTGTGGTATAAGCTAGGGTAATATAGTCTTTATTCTGTTTTGAATATATATTGAACAAAGTTGTTTTGGGGGGGTGAATATTTATAAATGTATTCTTTTGGGGGGGAAATGGTAAGCTTGATATCCTACTGTCTGTAAGATTTGAAAATGATTTTTCTTATTTTTTGCAAGGAAAAAAAAGCACCATTTTTCTCTATTCATTCCAGAAATTGATGAAACAGTTGTTCACCCCTACTGTAGATGTTTTAATGCTTAGAAATGGTGGACTGGCAATGAAACCATACATGTGCCCTATTGTGTACATTTTGTCATGCATTAAAAGTATGCATGGCGGCCATAGCTGCCTTTCATTTTCATTGTGATGGGCCGTCATTGAGTGCTCTCCCCTGTTCCATGTGCTCTTCAAAGGGAACCCATCAAAGCTCGGCGCTCGAAGCTCTTTCTGGTGCTTCATTTGAACCCGCTTCATCTGAAGGTATGAAGTTTCTTTCATACGAGATGGCACTAGCCTCCATGCTTTGTCTGTGAAACCCCTCTTGAACTTGTAGCCTTTCAATTGCATTACACAATCATCCTCAGATGTCCACATTTCTATTTGTCTGGGCACCAAAGGTACATCTCAATACCTTTGTTTTTTTTAGGACATTTTTGTCTCATCTTAAACCTACATATAGACTTAGAAGCCATTATCTGCTTCCACAGGGAGTCCTGACTCAAACATTAAGTAGGCTCTTTCTGAGTAAATCATTCACAACCCTGATGATTTGACTTTTAGTCAGCCACGGAGATCTTACCGTGGCTTTAGTCAGTGAAAGGAAGTGAGACAAGAAGAACAAGAGATAATAATCCTCGGTAGATTATTCCAGTCAGATATAAAACCACCTAAGGCTGAATGGTACATAAAGACATAGGTGTCAATACCACCTTGGTGAACTGCACCAGTGGAAAAAAGTCTAACACTTACACATTAGCAAAACTGGATTCATATATATTATTCCAAGTATAAATGTTCATAATTGTTAAGCAATGACTACGAATATATATCAAAGGGCAGATATATCTTATATATTTAATTGAGTTACCTACGTATCTCAAATGTTTTGAACAAGCTTCATATTCAGATAAATCTGTCATTCTACTTAAAATAATGTGATGTTAAATTCATTTTTTTATCACTGTAATTGTGTTATATTAGATGTTTAATCCATTTCATATCTACTGGCTACTCCAGCCACTGAATCCTAGCCAGCCAATATTCCAGTGCTACCAGCTGGTTTTCCGGCCTATTACAGGGCAGAGTCCTCACATTATTTCCTGCCAGAAGCTAATGCATCTGCCTGGCTTCCAGTTGTTCACAATGTCGGGCTCCTTTATTCACAAACATTACAGGCACAGAGACATAACAAGTACAGAGACATTTTGTACTTGGAAGCATTGAAGCGTGGGTCATTGTTGTGTAAATCCACCTTCACACTTGGCAAAGCTTACAGCATTTATGTTAGGGATATTGAGTAAATCCAATAATCAAACCCTCTGATCATCTGATACTGACCTTTTAATAACTTCTACACATTGGGCCTGGCCATGTTGTCTTATCGGACTTGAAACTTGAAGATATAAATGTTCAAGCAAGGTTCTGTCTGTTCGATCAGTGATGCGCCCAACTTTGACGAATCTCTCCGCCTCAACCTTAGAAAAAGATCATTTATATCTGTTGTACTTAGCTCTTGTAACCTTGTACCTCTGGCTTGAGGGGACAATCATAATCACAAGTCATCAATACCCAAGGATATCCAAATATGTGCAGGATCTCACAAGCTTAGTGTCACCTCTTTATCTTCTCTGCTCAAACATATCTCCTTTCTTTACAATGCTCTGCAAAACATGTCTCCTCATATTTGAATCTGTTCCGTGCCCAGGGAAATGCACAATATAGAAATATACAAAAGGTGCTAACATGGGTTTCTGATTTCATGACATACATACAATACAAGGAACAATGTTAAATACTTAATAAATTAAAATATAGAAATATTCATTATAACATATGAGTGGATAAATAGCAAGGCAGCATTGTAGACATGAATAATTTGATCCATTTTATATGGCTCAAGAGGCTGTTCAAGAAACCTTTGTCTAGCTCTTCCTTCTCGTCCTCCTCGCCTGTCTGCCTCTGTCCGGTATTGCCCGCCTCGCTTTCTGTACGAAGTGCATTCATCGTGAATGACAAACAGTGATACTTTTGTGGATGGTAACTCTCTTAAAGTCCCAGTGAAACAAAGGTAAGAGCCTGATTAGCTTCTCTACTGTGCTGTTTCCCGGGGAAAAAGAACTAATGCGAGAGGTTTACAGATGCACAGGAATTTTATATGGAATTCTCGCTTTGCATTAGATGCAGAGAAACTTTTAGGAAAATTCTATATCAATGTATACAGATACATACATATACTGTATATGCATAGCAAAGGTTACATCAGCCTTGGTTTAAAAGACAGTGAGAGTTGCAGCAAACCTGCAGTTTTCTGGGAGATGGAACTTTTTTTAACTCAAACTCTGGCCAAATATCATACGTTAGAATGGAAAAAGTGCCATTCTAGCATGTTCACACTGCCCCAGGAGTTTATTGCTGAAAATGTAAAACAATACTCAAAAACCCGGATAAATAAATGATTAAAGACTCCCTCCACTCAAAAATAGGTTTTTCTTCTTGTTCCTACAGTTGGATGTTTGAGCTCTACTGAACGATGTGTTTCTGCAGAAAGTGGAAATATCCTTGTCGTGAGCTCCCTCTCCCTCTGCCTGGTGAAGCACTAATTATCTGCCGATTACTCTCACCTGTTCTCTCTGCCACTCCCTCGTTAACCAGCCAGCTGCTCCTCATTTCCTGGTAACCATGCCTTGTATAAAGAGTCCTGTTTCCCAGCACACATCGTCAGATCGTCTGCTAAGCCCGCGCCTGTCCTGCCTGTTACCTGCTACTATTCTGACTCCTACCTGCGATCCCGGACCTGCCCGACCACCCTCTGCTCTACAATCCCGGTAACTTGACCTGCCTTCTGCCTTTTTGACCACGATACTGCCTTGCCCTTGTCGGTACTTTTGCCCTGCCACTCCTCTCCTGCTGTGTGTGTGTGTTCCCCCAGGACTTCCAGCCCCTTTGGCGAGAGAGCCTGGACCCTCAACCCCCGTCTACACTCTACGCCTCTCAGCCGCTGGGACACACACACACACGAAGACTCACGCCCATTCCCCAACCCCTTTCAATAAACTGTTCAAACGTATTGCTCCTGTGGTCCTCGTCTGTCCAGATCCCTGACAGTACGATCTGACCATCATAATGGACCCAGCAAACGTTTCACAAAACATGGACTTAGAACCCCCCACCGCCATGCAGCGCCTGGGAAACGCTGAGAGGGACATCCATCGGATGACGGTTGACGTCTCCTCTTTGCTACAGCTTGGCAACCAGCAGCAACAGCAGCTGCAGCAAACACAGCAGTTGATACAACAGCAACAACACCGGATTCACGAACAGCAAGATCACCTCGCTCAGATAACCCGACTGCTTGCCCAACTCATCCCTCAGTCCCAGCCCGCCGCTCCAGCCACCGCCAGCCTGCCTGCCACTCCGGCCACCGCCAGCCTGCCTACCACTCCAGCCACTGCCAGCCTGCCTGCCACTCCAGCCACAGCCGGTCTGCCTTCAGGTCTAGCTCGAGCCAGCCCACCCGCCAGCACCGCTCCAGAGCCACCCACCCAGGCCACTGCTGCTGGAGCCCCGGAACCTAGAATCGGCAACCCAGAACGATTCAACGGTGACCCAAATCAAGTGCGCCCGTTCCTGACCAGTTGCAGCCTTCAGTTCTCTCTGCAACCCAGAACCTTTGCCACAGAAGGGGCTAAGGTCGGGTTCACAATCACTCACCTGACAGGCCGAGCTCGACTCTGGGGAACAGCGGAGTTTGAGCGTCAGACCCCGGCGTGCACATCTTTTGAACTGTTTGCTAAGGAGATGCTCAAGGTTTTTGATCTGGGCTCATCCTCTGAAGAGGCATCCCAGGATCTTCTGAGTATTCGGCAGGGTCGACGGACGGTTGCAGACTACTCTATCGATTTCCGGACTTTGGCAAGGCGCAGCCCCTGGAACATGGCAGCGTTGGTGGACGTGTTCTTCGCCAGCCTGGCCGACTACATCAAGGATGAGTTGGTCTCTCATGAACGGCCCTCCACCCTTGATGACGCCATCGCCCTCGCTGTGCGCATAGATCGACGGATCCAGACCCGCCGCCGAGATAGGGGGCGCCAAAATCCCCTAGCCACCAGCTCTCGTCACGTCCCGACTGTCCAGCCGTCTTCCCCAACTACTCCTCCAAACCAACCAGACCCGTCTGAACCCATGGAGATTGGCCGGGCTTCTCTTTCTCCTGCTGAGCGTCGGCGCCGTATCTCCTCCAATCTATGTCTGTATTGCGGAGGAGAAGGACACCGTGTTGCCAACTGCCCTTTAAAAAGCCCAAGATCACCAGACATAGGAGGAGCCCGGCTGAGCCCAATGACCACCCAGTCCTCCAACCGCAAACCGTGGGTGCAGGTCCGTCTTCATCTTCCCGACTCCACCCACACACTGGCTGCCCTGGTGGACTCAGGTGCCGAAGCCAACATAATGGACACCGAACTCGCTCACCAGCTGGGACTGGAGACCCTCCGTCTGACACCCCCCGTCCCTGCTTGGGCACTAGATGGTCACCCTCTTGGCACAGTCACGCAGATCACCACCCCTGTTAAAATGATGCTGTCTGGCAACCACACTGAAACCATTCAGTTCCACCTGCTCCACTCCCCGGGCCAACCTCTTATCCTGGGCTACCCATGGCTCCGACGGCACAACCCTCACCTTGATTGGGCAACTGGAAAGGTCCGAGAGTGGGGAAAGGACTGCCACCAGACCTGTTTGCTTGCGGCCATGCCACCCTCTCACCCGGTACCCCCCGGCTCAGCCCCAGACATCTCCAATGTCCCGGAATGCTACCACGGTCTCAGGGAGGTCTTCAACAAAGTCAAAGCCACGTCTCTGCCCCCACATCGACCCTACGACTGCGCCATTGACCTCCTCCCTGGTTCTGTTCCCCCCAAAGGGAGTCTTTATTCCCTGTCTGCTCCTGAACGAAGGGCCATGGAGACGTACATCAGCGACTCTCTTGCTGCTGGAATTATCCGCCCGTCCTCTTCCCCTGCTGGCGCCGGATTCTTCTTCGTGGGGAAAAAAGATGGAACCCTTCGCCCCTGCATCGACTACCGTGGCCTTAACAGCATCACAGTAAAGAACCGGTACCCTCTGCCTCTGCTCAACTCTGCCTTCGAGCTACTCCAGGGGGCCACCATCTTTACAAAGTTGGACCTTAGGAACGCCTACCACCTAGTGCGGATCCGGGAGGGCGACGAATGGAAGACGGCATTCAATACCCCAACCGGCCACTATGAGTACCTTGTCATGCCGTTCGGCCTCACCAACGCTCCAGCGGTTTTCCAGGCCCTAGTGAATGATGTACTGCGGGACTTCCTAAACAAGTTCGTCTTCGTTTACCTAGACGATATCCTGATCTTCTCCAAGACCCAGCCTGAACACACACTTCATGTCCAGCAAGTCCTTCACCGCCTCCTGCAGAACTCGCTCTACGTCAAGGCAGAGAAGTGTGAATTCCATACCAAGACTGTGGCTTTCCTTGGATACATTGTGGCAGAGGGAGAGATCCAGATGGACCCAGCCAAGGTCTCAGCAGTCACCTCCTGGCCGGTTCCTGTAAACCGCAAGAAGCTACAGCAGTTCTTGGGCTTTGCGAACTTCTATCGACGGTTCATCCGTAATTACAGCTCCGTAGCTGCCCCTCTCACCGCCCTGACCAGCAATAAACAGCCCTTCACCTGGACCCCAGCAGCTGACAAAGCATTCAGTATCCTCAAGGCTCGGTTCTCCAGGGCCCCCATCCTCCAGATGCCAGATGCAGATCGACAATTCATTGTGGAAGTGGACGCTTCTAATGTGGGAGTGGGGGCCGTGCTCTCACAACGAGCTGCAGAGGACAACAAACTCCACCCGTGTGCATTCTTCTCCCGTCGCTTATCCCCATCAGAATGCAACTACGACATAGGGGACCGTGAGCTGCTCGCTGTCAAGCTGGCCTTGGAGGAATGGCGTCACTGGCTGGAGGGGTCCACCGTCCCGTTCTTGGTTTGGACGGATCACAAGAACCTGGAGTATATCCGCTCTGCCAAACGTCTGAACCCGAGACAGTCCCGCTGGGCCCTATTCTTCACCAGATTCAATTTCACCCTGTCATACCGTCCAGGATCACGTAACATCAAACCAGACTCACTCTCCCGCCAGTTCCAGAAGGAGGATGCCCCTTCCCAGAACCCTGCACCCATTCTGCCCAGTCCCTGCGTCGTAGGTGTCCTGACTTGGGAGATTGAGAGACAAGTGCGGGATGCTCTCCATGACCAACCTGGCCCCAGTGCTTGCCCTGCTGACCGTCTCTTCGTTCCTGAACACCTGAGGTCTAAGGTCATACAATGGGGACACGACTCCCGTCTGGCTTGCCACCCTGGATCCACTCGCACCTGCCATCTGCTTTCTCAGCGATTCTGGTGGCCATCACTGAGGAGGGATGTGCGAGACTTTGTCCTTGCCTGTCCAATCTGTAACCAACACAAATCATCTAACCAGCCACCTGCCGGATTACTCCAACCTCTGCCCGTACCAACACGGCCCTGGTCCCACATTTCCATGGATTTTGTCACAGGACTGCCCCAGTCCAATGGCATGACTGTAATCCTCACCATTGTGGACCGTTTTAGCAAGATGGCACACTTTGTTCCCCTTCCAAAGCTGCCATCTGCCAAGGAAACTGCCCAGCTGGTCTTGGAGCATGTTTTTAGAATACATGGACTACCCAGAGATGTCGTCTCGGACCGGGGCTCGCAGTTCACCTCCACTTTCTGGAAGGAATTCTGCCATCGGCTGGGGGCCACGGTCAGTCTAAGTTCTGGTTTCCACCCCCAGTCCAACGGCCAGTCAGAGAGAGCAAATCAGGAGCTGGAGAAGGCACTCCGATGCATGGCATCTCGTAATCCTCCCACCTGGTCCCAGCAACTGCTATGGGTGGAATATGCCCACAACTCCTTGACCTGCTCTGCCACCGGTATGTCACCCTTCCAGTGTGTCTACGGCTACCAACCACCCCTATTCAACAGCCAGGAAGGAGAAGTCACTTGTCCATCTGCCCTTGCCTACGCCCGCCGATGCCGCCGCACCTGGGCCCAGGCCCGTGCCACACTCCTCAAATCCATCTCCAGCTACACCACTGGAGCCAACCGTCACAGGACTCCTGCACCCACTTACCGTGATGGACAAAAGGTATGGCTGTCGACAAAGGATCTACCACTGCGGGTGGAATCACGAAAGCTGGCACCTCGCTTCCTCGGCCCATTCCCCATTCAGAGGGTAATCAGCCCAACTGCTGTTCGGCTCCTTCTGCCCAGGTCCATGAGGGTCCATCCCACGTTCCATGTCTCAAAGATTAAACCGGTTCATGAGAGCCCGCTGGTTCCAGCCACACCCCCCCCGCCTCCTCCACGCCTCATTGAGGGTGGCCCAGTCTACACCGTCCGGCGCCTGCTCCGATCCAGACGTAGAGGTAGAGGCATCCAATACCTTGTCGACTGGGAAGGGTATGGTCCCGAGGAGAGAACCTGGGTGCCTGCCAGCCGGATCTTGGATCGGACCCTCATCGTTGACTTCCACCGGCAGCATCCAGACCAACCAGCCATTCGTCGGGGTCGTCCTAAAGGACCCCGTCGTTCCACCCACCCAGTTTCTGACCCTGCACCTGGCCTGGCCCCTGTCCCGGGACCCGTCCTGACCCCTGCTGGGGGGCTCTCTAAGGATGAGGCCATGGACTCCGACTGCTCTGAGGAGTTCTGACCCTCCGCCGGCTCCCCCTCCGCCCTCCCAGTCTTGGCGGTGTTTCTTTGGGACTTCTGGGGCCGTCCCTTGAGGGGGGGGTTCTGTCGTGAGCTCCCTCTCCCTCTGCCTGGTGAAGCACTAATTATCTGCCGATTACTCTCACCTGTTCTCTCTGCCACTCCCTCGTTAACCAGCCAGCTGCTCCTCATTTCCTGGTAACCATGCCTTGTATAAAGAGTCCTGTTTCCCAGCACACATCGTCAGATCGTCTGCTAAGCCCGCGCCTGTCCTGCCTGTTACCTGCTACTATTCTGACTCCTACCTGCGATCCCGGACCTGCCCGACCACCCTCTGCTCTACAATCCCGGTAACTTGACCTGCCTTCTGCCTTTTTGACCACGATACTGCCTTGCCCTTGTCGGTACTTTTGCCCTGCCACTCCTCTCCTGCTGTGTGTGTGTGTTCCCCCAGGACTTCCAGCCCCTTTGGCGAGAGAGCCTGGACCCTCAACCCCCGTCTACACTCTACGCCTCTCAGCCGCTGGGACACACACACACACGAAGACTCACGCCCATTCCCCAACCCCTTTCAATAAACTGTTCAAACGTATTGCTCCTGTGGTCCTCGTCTGTCCAGATCCCTGACAATCCTCTACGTGCTGAGAGGCAGAAATACAAGCACAAGCACAAATGTGAAAACTTCAAGCTTCCAGTTAAGTAGAAGACATTTTTTATCCAGCATTTTAACTTCTGAAATTCAATATATTTGCATATTGGATAAATTGTGAAATTTTAATGAGGTAAAAGCTTTTTTTTCCTTTCCATCTCCAGGCAGAAAACACTTCAACTAAATTCAGAAATTGAGAATATGAGGTAAAACCGTGTAACAGTGTTTTACCGTGTAATGATTCAGTGTCCAGAGTAGGGCAATTAAGTTTAGAATTTTGAATGACAATGTGTTCCTTGTGAGAACAAGATATTTTCTTTATGGAAATTGTGCCAAAATGCAGAGAATTGTGTGTACTGTTTTCTGGAGAAAAAGAATTGTGCTTGTAGTTTATCAGCATTGGTTCAGGCGGTTGGTGCATGAGTTACATGTTGTTGCCATTGTGTTGCAGTTTAAATATGTTTATTTGTGTTTATCAATTAAGAAAAATTGTAAATTTCTAGCTTGTTTTTCTCACGTTTCCTTTCAATAACCTTATTTATGAAACTTCCCATTAGAAATTTTAAAAAAAGTCGGAAGAGACAAAACGTTGTGTAGTGGAGAAAATATCAATCAAATGCATTTTTCACAACCTGGCAACCCAAAGGTCATCCTTATTAATGCTTCAAAGCAATGGCCTATTACCTGAGGAGAGTTGTCAGTGTTGGGAAAGTTCACTTTCTACATGAACAACTTCAAACTTCAGTTCACAAATGTTAAAATGAACCCATTCAGTCGCCACCTGACACATCTTCTCTTGCATAAAAAGGATTTTATTACAAAAAGAACAGTGTAAAAAACTGCTAAATCTGAGGGCCAAATCTAAATTTTTCTCTTTGTCCCGTCAAACCAAAATCATAGAAGTGCTTGAAGTGACACGTGAGTCTGATTATTGGAATGGGTGAGCAAATACTTTTGGCAATATTGTGTATATGTTTTATTACCTAAATTCCACCAGGACTTCAATTGTCTAATATCGTCTGGCCTATAACTTATGATCTGGGTTTCATGTCATTTATCCAAAGAACAAAAGAGCCCCAATTCCACAAGACATCAGCTTTCATAAGATTCACATTCCATACAAGATGTCTGTGTAGATTCTCACTCATCCAGGTCATTGTAGTGTCAAAGGAGTTACTTGTAAGCAACTGGACTTTTTCTTGTTTGTGCTCTACAGCTCCACCCTCTGTGATCCAAAGATATAGCTCCTGGTTTCCATCATCAGGCTAGAACTGAAGAAGCCTTCTTTAAGCTCCAAGAAAAAAGTCCAGTTGCTTACAATTAACTCCTTTGACACTACATTCCATCTCATCTTACAAGACAGTAATAGCCAATTCACTACAGTAGGATCCCCATTAGCATCTGCATAGGCATGACCTATTTTCCTGGGGTCAGTCACACATACAAACATACACATTTGTGCACACTAAAGCTACTCAAACAAACCAAACAAAACAAAAAAAGCTTGTTTCATTTCCTTTTTCTGTCTTTTTGACATTTCTGCACTTGCCTTTTGACTGCTGTGGTGTTTGCATTCTAACCTCAACGTTCTGACACCAGAGTGGTGGAGCTATGACTGCAGTCAATAAACATCCTAAGATTGCCAAAACATATTGACCCGCAATCAATTACCGCTAAATAAGTTGGTATCCAACTTGACTGAGTGGTCAGAGGATTGTGACAATGACACAGACTGATTGAAACAGGTTCACCTTCCATCAGGACGATGACCCCCGAGCGTGCAGCCGGAGCCGCGCTGCAAGGAACGTTAATGTGTTAGGCCGCTCAGCGCAGGCACCTCAAGTCCAAATGAGAGCCTGTGGCAAGGCTTGGACAATTGCTTTTCCGGGACAATCTCCATCCAATCTGACTGAGCTTTTTTGCAAAGAAATATGTGTGAAAAAATCGCCACAAAGATTGTAGCCATAATTGCAGCAACAGCAGGCTCTAGGTATCCACTTTGTCTTAATAACGACAAATATTTTACACCAACATACTGCAAGTTATCTTTAAAGGGCAAAGGGTACAATAAAATCATTTTTACATTTGAATTCATATATATTACAACAGTGCAGAATGGGGGAAAATACAATTCATTCATACAACCAATAACCGGTTTATCCCTCCTGAGGGGCAAAAGCCGACATCAGGTGAGTGAGAGAGGGAGTGAGATGAATCTGTGTCAAGATAATTGAGAATAGTATTGCTTGCTCAATGTCTTAATGTGGATTACATACTTGAGGAAGCAGTACGATTAAGCAAGCACTGCAGGATTATCAAGACTGTCCTTCAGATGACTTATTTATGAAGGTACTTGTATACAGCTGTGAAAAACACCAGAAAATACTCAGATTCCTGCACAGCCTTGACCATCTTTCTGATCTATTCTCAGTCTTTTCATATTGCTGTTTTTTTATACACATCCAGCAGCTATGTGTTCTGACATCACTGGACAATCTAATGGTGATTTCATGATTTTAAGAATCTTTGGCATTCTGCAGATGATGGTGAGCAACAACTTAATTATTATATAGACCTTCATTAGTAAAGCATAAAACAAGTACAGTATATACCCACTTCCCCATGCATAATAGCAATATGTTTATGTGTGTTAATATAGTGAGAGCTATTAAACACAGGATACAAATTACTATCTATCTGTAAAAAAAAAACCTTGTACACTGTCATTTGAGTAGTGTGTATAGAGATGTGCTCTTATATGGTTCATTTATTATTTACAGAATACTGCTGTTTCTTATAATGATACCATGGCTCCGGGGGGTTTCAGAGGATAAACTGCTTGTGTTTTTCTTTTTTTTTAATACAATTTTTGTGACTTGTGAAAGGTAGCAGTCAGTTTGCAATTCTACTCTAAACTACCATTTGTTCCTCTTGACACTCCATCTAAATCAGGTATAGACAACATTGGTGCTACAGAGCGGCTGTGGGTGCAGGCTTTTGTTCCAATCAAGCAGTTATATATCTGATTCTCCTATTCACCCATTAGAGCCCTTGGTAAGGACCCTCATTTGTAGAATCGAGTTAGGGTTAGGAACAAAAGCCTTCACCCACAGCGGCTCTCCAAGGTCAGTGTTGTCTACCCCTGATCTAAATAATAAGAGCTTTTAAAAGGGATGTCTGGTGGTTGGTGCTCAGATTCTTTTATTAGAAGAAGAAAAAGAGAGGGTGAGAGTGTGGAAGAAACTGCACGTTAAAAGCATTCATTTAGCCCATGTACTTTTGAGGATCAGATTGAAGCAAATATGCTGAGATAGCATATCACACCTCTGTCTCTTTCTGTCAGAGAACCGGCAGCTTCTTAAAGTAACCACAACAACTTTGAATTTTAACAAGACAGGTTCACAGGAACGGCTTTAGCTGGAGGGTACGGCCGTAGATGGTGTTGCTTACCAATGGATGATGAGGGCCTTTGATTATTAATGGAAGATAACAGCCTTGTGAACATACCGGCAAGTGTAGCAGTCCTTCCAACCCGTACCTGTGAGGGTGATAACCACTGATTACACCCATTCAATCCAGTGATAACATGATGCGGGTGTGCGCCGACCGTATCCCCAGAAGCTTGTTGTCATTTCAATACATAGTCAATTACTCAGGCTGAGTTGCTGCCATTTCTGTCAGTCATGGTGATGGGTGTTGTAGCTATGACAGGCTGCTGAAAGCAACAACACAAGCCTCCACCAGCAAAATCAGGTCCGATGGCGTTAGAGGAGAATGGTTTACACTGTTTCCTTTTGTTTGTGCAGGTAATTAGAAATGTCAAATTTGCTTAGCTTACTGTTGGAGGTTTTCTGTGCTCATCTGTCTGTATCCTTATTAGACCTAATTGGTTTCTATTTCTGTTCCTTGTACACCCACAAACTTTGTTTTAAAGACTGTTTTTGTGACACCTTTCAATTGGTCTCATAATGGTCAATCTATCATTTCAATTTTAATCTTTAATCTCACCCCAAATTTTAACTAAGATGATAATTGCTATGACAGTATTAATACACACAATAATATTCTGCATTCAACAGTTTGCCTTCTATGGAGGAGATTGATTCAGCTTTTTATTATTCACCTGTGCCATGTTGACAGAGCTGACTTCAACATACAAAACAAATTGCATTACAAGGATGCAATGAAAGGAATAATTCTGAATCGGAAGAATCTGCAGCAAAAGAAATATGCACATTTCATCAGTAAGGGAAGGTAAAGGTGATGTTAGTGAAAATTGCCACATCTGAAAGTTGGCCTTGCATGGCAACAGGTCCTTAAGGAAAATTCAGCGAATACACATACACGCGCACGCGCACGCACACACACACACACACACACACACACACACACACACACACACACACACACACACACACACACACACACCGGCAACTCCCTCTGTTATATATGACTAGATGTGAAGCTGGGGCTCCATCTGCTGGAAATGAATATCATGCAACATGACGTGGACAATCTGGCTACAAAGCAGATTCATCTGTAGCTCAGCAGAACACGAAGAATCCTTCAACAGATAAATTTGACAATTTTAAGCTGATTAAATGAGATTCAAAATAAACTACTACTAGCTCAAATAATTTATTACCAGCATGGCTTTTTGTTACCTTTTTTATGATCAGTGTTCAAGCCATATTTTGATTTTTGGCCTTCTGCCAACTTCCTCATTAATGAAAACCTAGATATACAGTTCACTATTAGCTCACCACTTGATGCACCTTTCACATCTTTGTACTATTTGTATCCTGTTTACAGTTAACAGAAACATGTTTACCTGTGTTAGGTCAATGGTGAAACAAGTACTTGGGTAATATATTTGAGAAAAAGTAGAAATTCTGTTGCCAAAAAAATACTCAGTAACAAGTAAACTAGTGTATTGTCTATACCTGTCATGTAATTGGTGATGTTATGTGGACTGTGGGTCTATCATTGGCCTTTGTTCAAACATTAAACCCATGTTTAGAGGTTAAAGGCCATATTCTCTATCTATCTAGATTACCTCAAGGTAACTAATTTTAGATACTTTGGGTAGATTAGGATTAAGTGATTCATAGTGCTGAATTATAATATTTTAAATACATGCAGAGCAACAGCAGTAAAATTATATAAAACATACATAAAAACAGCTAAATCATAGGTTTGTAGAGCATTTTAATAAATGAACTTCACGTATCTATCTATGTATAAACACACAAGCGTTTACTTGTACCTGCAGGGCAGTGAGTAATGTAGACTAAAGAAAAAATGTCGTGCTGGCTATGCGCTATACAGTGCAAACTGCAACATTATAATAAAGAAAACGCCTGTGTCATCAGTTTAGCGGTTGAAAAGACAGCATAACGTTATACTGCCTCTCCAAACTTGATGTACACGCGCCGGATAATCATACGTGGCAAATAAAAATTATTCTGAACAATGGTCTATGAGTTTGATAAAGTTTATTCGAATTTAACAACAGCTTTCGTTATGCGTGCACCGGCAGCGAGGACACGAACTTCCGCGTATTTTACGTAACGTGACTACGCACCATCCTGACGCAGGCAGTATAAAGTTTTGTTTTCTGACGTCAGCGGTCTCTTCCCTGCCTGTGCCCTCGTGAGGTGGGCAGTGTAAAAAATTCCTGTCTTTTCTCTGTAAGGCGAATCTACAACCATCCGTCAAAATGGTACGTTGAAATTGTTTCTCTGACTAATATATGTGACCATTGAACACACACGGTGCCATCTCGGCTAATATTTGTCGTTTTGTAAAGGTTTTTTTAATGCGGATGCCCCGCTACTCGTATTACATGTCAATGGATTGTGCTTTGATCAAAATGGCAACCATTTTGTCATCTGTGTCTCTAGCTTTGAAGGGGCCAAACAGGCTAGAAAAGAACGATTGTCTTTTTCACCAAGCTGTATTGTTACTTAACGTATATCCTCTATTTAACATGTGTGGTTAACGTAAGCTGTTGAGTTATCTAAGTATATCCTGAAAGGGCTAACAGTGCTAGCGACAGTGGCCGTTTTTAGCTATAACGCCAGTTCTTGTAAATGTTATCAATACCCAAGTGTAGTTGAGTGAGGGGAACACTACCTTTTAATGGCTTCTGTGGTTGGCAAAGTATTACGTTTTAGTCTTTTGGACGTGTTTGTGTACCAGGTTGCACGAATATCTTGCCGGCATTTTGCGATCCCAGGGTTGGCCGCGTAGTTGCGCCGCCAAGCTAACATTAGCTGTTAGCATAGTGTCAAAATCTGTACACGTGGCCTATTCTTGCCGGCACATTATGCCGGTTGCCGCTGCGTTGATAATATAAGTATGCACGTCTGAATTATTAACATGGACATGTACATAATGAGGCGCAAACATCGTCTAAACCCAGCCACGCAATAGTTATGATGGCGGATTCCCAACGCCCTGAGTTGCGGTAAATTACGTTGCGTCAGCGGTAACGTGATTTGTTTTTAACGTTACGCCAGTGGGTGCAGTTATTGAATGAAGTGCAAGTTCTCATCTATTTAGAGGTTGAATCTAATTTGTAGGTCTATGTTGAAGGTGCATACTAACAAATAAAATGCATGTAAATACGGGCATCACGGATACCTAAACACGCTGGTGAGCAGCCAGTGCATTTTCAGATGCTCTCGCTACGTGTCCACTCTTTTTTTTTTATACATATAATCTGAACACAATGCAGGGAATTTAATCATTTCACATATATGTACCCAAGAGACTCTAGTCTTGATATATAGTTTGCCATGGTAGTCAATCATGAATACCTATATCATTTTACTAAGATGCCAAATAAATTTTTTGGGTTGGGTCTATCCATGATCAAGTTGAATTGAAATGTGGTAAATCAGATTTTTTTTTTAGCAGCCCGCTGTGTGACCATGGCCTACAAAAGAGTTCAGTTTCTATCTTTCTTGTGATTTTTAATCTGAATTTATCCTTTTAGGTGAACTTTACCATAGACCAGATCCGTGCCATCATGGACAAGAAATCCAACATTCGTAACATGTCTGTGATTGCGCACGTTGACCACGGGAAGTCAACCTTGACGGATTCGCTGGTATCGAAGGCTGGAATCATCGCTTCAGCTCGTGCTGGCGAGACCCGTTTCACAGATACACGCAAAGATGAGCAGGAACGTTGCATTACCATCAAGTCAACGTAAGTAAATCATACTCCAATCTTGCACTGTATAAGTTCTGCATCTTACTTCATGCACAGCAGCTCACCTGCTTCTTGATGTAGATGTCCGACTTCAGGGCGTGTTTTTGTTTTTAAAAGTTACCCACAGGCCACAAAGAAAATGACCATGCTGTTAATGTCTATTCTGGATAGTGGCCATCATAACATGTACAAACATTAATGTTTTTTCCCGCCAACTAATAATTCCAAACAAAACTTTTTAAAATGGTCTTTAGACTTGATTTTACATATTTTGAATTGTATGACTTTGTCTAACAATATGTCTTACTTTGCAGTGCCATCTCTCTGTTCTATGAGCTGAGTCCAAATGACTTGGCCTTCATTAAGCAGACAAAGGATGGTTCTGGCTTCTTGATCAACTTGATTGACTCTCCAGGACACGTTGACTTCTCCTCTGAAGTGACTGCTGCTCTCCGTGTTACTGATGGAGCTCTGGTTGTTGTGGACTGTGTGTCTGGTGAGGACAAGAATGAATAATCTTAAATGCTCTATTTGAGTGAGAGCCCAAGTTGTTTAAAAAAAAATTTTTTCCTGAGTCCACATGCAAAGGCTAAAATCTGCTGTTGGTATTGTAGTAATGTTTAAAGGTCATATAAACACATGCTTGTAAAACAAGGGTAAGTAACAAGGCAGCAAATAGGAAAGGGCACACATGATATGCAGTGGCCATGATTATATAGAGTGAGTCATCAGAACAGGTGTCTCTAGTGTGCCTTCCTTGTCTTTCTGACATAACGTAATTTCTGCCTACATGGCAGATTGCCAAAAGAATGAATCAAGTCGCATGTATTATTTTACTAACTACAGGAGTAAGCAATGTGCTCATTTGTAAATTTAAATGTTTACCTTTGCACTAGTATACATTCATGGTAACAACTTGAGTTGCTTTCCCTTAGACTTTATTAATTTTGTCCCGATCAGGTGTTTGTGTCCAAACTGAGACAGTGCTTCGTCAGGCCATTGGTGAACGTATCAAGCCAGTCCTGATGATGAACAAGATGGACCGTGCCTTGTTGGAGCTGCAGCTTGAAACTGAAGACCTTTACCAAACTTTCCAACGTATTATTGAGACTGTCAACGTCATTATCTCCACCTACGGAGAAGATGAGAATGGACCAATGGGCAACATCATGGTGAGATCAAGAGAATTAATAGGACACTGGTTTTAGTAATTCCGGTTAAAGCATGCATTATGGTTCCACTATCTCAAATGTAAAATTTTAATGTTTTTGTCATACTAGTCCGGGCCAACACATGCCACAACTATAGAAAATTTGAAGTGTTGCAGAGCTGCCTCAATCACTTTCAACTATTTAGTTGTTTGTACTTATGTTGGCCTAATCGGTGCTCTTTTGACTTGCTGTAATATTTATCAACACATGGTGTATTTAAAGTCACTATTAGTTTCATAAAACATGTCCTTTTTTGCGTACTGATATTTCATATTAATATGGAATTTCAGAAACCATACTTGCCACGTTCAGTGTTTTCCACACTTAACGTGTGGCACTGCACTACACAGTGAAATTCTCTCATTCTCGCATTGCTCTTTCCATGTGCATGAGCAACAGCCATCAAACATATTGAAGGCATGATGCCTACAATCAAATACAGCTCAACTGGACAGTGTCATCGGGCAGTGACTCACTCATAACACCAGTTACTTCGTCTGTGGGAAACGCTCTTGTTGCATAACCATATGTGAAAGGGAGATTATATGTGGATAACAGAGTTGTACCAGACCAATGGGTGTGGTCAAGCTGTTTTTGTTTTGTTTTGTTTTTTGCATTGTTTTGCTTGGCATTACAAATCAACTACTCAAACAGCTGACAGTTAATTTTCAGCTAAAGGCCAGACAGTTTGCTATTTTAACCACAAACATAATATTGATCCATATGATTCAGTCAGTTCTCAAACTACTGTGACTTGGCTTGAGTGACGTAAAATTTTAATTCTCTGGTAAACTTTTATCAACCCCTTTACTGAGACTACGTTCATCATTTAAACATGCTGTGAGATTTGGCTGACCTTTCTGCAGGTTTAACTTCTGCTGTTTATATCTAAGCTCTTGTTTTGGCAGTGTCACAGCACATTCAGCCTAAATATTAAGCTTCACATTATATTTAGTGAGTGGTGCACAAGTACACTTCATCCTAATAAATTGGTTCAGATGGTTAACTTTCACATACACCTTTTAGTGTTTATTTTTTATCTTGTTAAAAATAAAATGCCAATTAAATGTTATGCCAAAAAAAGCATTTGTTTTCAATTGTTAACCAGGCTTTTGTCAACTCTCCTAGATTGATCCAGTTGTTGGTACGGTTGGCTTTGGATCTGGTCTCCATGGCTGGGCTTTCACCCTGAAGCAGTTTGCTGAGATGTATGCTGCCAAATTTGCTGCCAAGGGCAATGCCCAGTTGACACCAGAGGAGCACTGTAAGAAGGTGGAGGACATGATGAAGAAGTTGTGGGGTGACAGGTGAGTCTCTAAAATAGTGTTTTAATTACTAATTAAAGAATATGGTGTGAATGGGAACACCACCACTTGGCAGTCGAGGGGCTCAGTTGCTCTATATGCCTGCATGTGATGACTTGAATATTCTTCACTTTGACCTGATTAGTGATGATCTCCTTCAGTCTGAGCTGGGCAGTGAAAGAGTTAAACATCTGTCTGCACTGCATTTTTCAATGGAATTTAAATATAAATACCAATGTTGCTGTGTCTTCGTCATGGGTTAATCAGTACATCTACATATATTTTCTTATTCTAGGTACTTCGACCAAGAAAATGGCAAGTTTTCCAAGACTGCCACTGGACCAGATGACAAGAAGTACGCTCGTACCTTCAATGCTCTTGTCCTGGACCCCATCTTCAAGGTGTCAAAACTTTTATTTTTTTTATTCTATATTCACATACTTGGGGGTGAAAAGGATGTAAAAAAAAAAATGCCAGTTTTGTAATTGGTAGGGTTCCTACACACGATACAAATGGGTTTTTAGAAATTTTCATGTCGCCAGAGGGTGCTGGATTATCTTTGTATTTGAACAAACAATTGAGGTGTGGTTTATGGACGTTTATCAGGCCCCAGGAATGTGTTCAAATGTGTCTGTACCTAATATACAGACAATTTTATCAAACATTAAATGCAATTATTAGCTAATTTTTTAATATAAACCATCGGTCTAAGTTACTTGGACCACTGTCTAAGGCTGCATCAAAAGGTAATTGCTGTTTGCCACAATGATGCACCCCCACTATCAACAAGGTTGATTCTGTGTTTTGTCATTGTCTTGCTGCAGCCTGGTATACCCAGGCCAGTATTTGACAATATTAATCTTGTGTATTTATGTAGGATTGATTCATCCACTAATTGTGAACGGTTTCCAATGTAGTTGCATCTGCCTGAAAATAAAGTCTAAAGAGAAATGAGCATATAAAGCAAATGCTTTTGTCCCTGGAAAGATATTGATATAGAATTTTATACATCTGTAAAGAATTTTGAAATAGAAAATGTGTAGGAACCCTGTAATTTGTATTTCAGTGTGTAAAATCTCAGCAAAATAGACCATTGCTCTTTATGCCTGCATGTGATGACTCAAACATTCTTCACTTTGACCTGATTTAGTGATGATCACTTTCAGTCTGAGCTGGGCACAAATGGAGTGGTTTTACTTAAACCTCAACATTTTTATCGTTGGATTTGAATGTTAAATTGCATGCTTATTAATTAAGATATACTCTGCTTTTTAGGTGTTTGATGCCATCATGAACTTCAGGCATGAGGAGGCTGAAAAGCTGATCAAGAAGCTGGAAATAAAGTTGGACACTGAAGACAAGGATAAGCAGGGTAAGCCTCTCCTGAAGGCTGTGATGCGTCGCTGGCTGCCTGCTGGAGAAGCTCTCCTTCAAATGATCACCATCCATCTGCCTTCCCCCGTCACTGCCCAGAAGTACCGATGTGAGCTGCTCTATGAGGGACCTGGAGATGATGAGGCTGCCATGGGTATGAAGCTGCTTTATTATAATTTGGATCATATTGGTGCCTGGGAAGGGCACTAGGCAAAATGTGGATTTTTTTTTTTTTTTTTTTTTTTTGTTTAGCGCTTGTGCTGATCTTCAACTTATTTTTTCAGGTATCAAGAACTGTGATGCAAAGGCGCCCCTGATGATGTACATCTCAAAGATGGTACCCACTACCGACAAGGGTCGCTTCTATGCATTCGGTCGCGTGTTCTCTGGGAGTGTCTCCACTGGACTGAAAGTACGCATTATGGGACCAAACTTTGTTCCTGGAAAGAAGGAGGACCTTTACGTGAAGCCCATTCAGAGGTATGTTTTGCTGCATAAGTGCAAGCTAGTTGGGGTTATTGCAACACAACTGAATAGTCTTTGTTACCACTCTCACATGTATGTTTCTCTTTACCAGGACCATTTTGATGATGGGGCGTTACGTTGAGCCCATTGAGGATGTGCCATGTGGCAACATCGTGGGTTTGGTTGGAGTGGACCAGTTCCTCGTCAAGACTGGAACAATCACCACCTTTGAAGCAGCGCACAATATGAGAGTGATGAAGTTCAGTGTCAGCCCCGTGGTGAGAGTTGCTGTGGAAGCCAAAAACCCTTCTGACCTCCCCAAGCTGGTGGAAGGCTTGAAGCGCCTGTCAAAGTCGGATCCCATGGTGCAGTGCATCATTGAAGAGTCTGGGGAACACATCGTGGCTGGAGCTGGAGAGCTGCATCTGGAGATCTGTCTGAAAGATCTGGAGGAAGATCATGCCTGCATTCCACTCAAGGTGATTAAAAGCTAGCTTTCAGTAAAACATTTGCATTGTTACATTTATTGGTCACCTCTGCGTGTTTTTTTCTTTAGACTCAACGATCTACTTCTTTTCCCATAATGTACCTCAAGAGCTTTAAAATCTACTCCCTCATTTAAACTGTTACAATGTTTGCTTAAACTTAGGTTTTAATGTGAGTGCAGATAAACTTTCACTTTTTTGCAGATAATTGTGAAATCTAGTGTAAATCCGTTTATAGGTTTCCCATCCAACTTAAAGGACAACAAGGAAAGAAGGATATCACTATCTGGAGTTGTTTATGCATTGACATTTTTTTTTCTCCCCCCTTTCAGAAATCTGAACCAGTGGTGTCCTACAGGGAGACGGTCAGTGCAGAGTCATCCGTTATGTGTCTGTCAAAGTCACCCAACAAGCATAACCGCCTGTTCATGAAGGCCCGTCCCCTAGAAGACGGCTTGCCTGAGGACATCGAGAAGGGAGAAGTCACCGCTCGGCAGGAGCTCAAGGCCCGTGCCCGCTACCTTGCTGAGAATTTTGACTGGGATGTTACTGAGGCCAGAAAGATCTGGTGCTTTGGACCTGATGGAACCGGCCCCAACCTGCTGGTTGACGTTACCAAGGGTGTGCAGTACCTTAACGAGATCAAGGACAGTGTTTTGACTGGCTTCCAGTGGGCAGCCAAGGAGGTAAAACCAAAGATTGCATAATTTGCTCAATACACTTCTCTAGAAGTGTTTCATCCACCATGCTCTGATCATGGTGAATGAGCAGTACTTTTGACTTACAATTCGTCTCAATATTTCTTTGTAGGGTGTCCTCTGTGAAGAGAACATGCGTGCCATTCGCTTCGACATCCATGATGTGACCTTGCATACAGATGCCATTCACCGTGGTGGTGGTCAGATTATTCCCACAGCCCGCAGAGTTTTGTACGCATGTGAGCTCACAGCTGAGCCCAGGATAATGGAGCCAGTCTACCTGGTTGAGATCCAAGTAAGTCCTGCTGGAAATGTGAAGGATTTTTTGTCTGAGTACATTTTTAGCCTTTAATTGGCTTGCTTGTTATCTGAAATTTGAGTACCACTGAATATCCTCCATCTACACTATAGTGTCCCGCAGTCGCAATGGGCGGAATCTACGGTGTGCTGACCAGGAGACGTGGTCATGTGTTTGAGGAGTCCAGTGTGATGGGTACACCCATGCGTGTTATCAAGGCCTACTTGCCTGTCATGGAGTCATTTGGTAAGTCCTTTAAGTTGCACTGTGATTTGTTTAAGTAAGGATATGTGTCTTGTCACGCTGACGGTGGTGAACGGTTTCACTTTATTCTGCAGTTAAGTTTGGAATAATCATAGTACAAAATAAATATGCATGATCTGCTTAAGCTTTGACAGTTTCATTTTATCCTTTAATTGTGTCATACAGTATTTTATATGCAAGTGGTGGTTTATACCATATATTATTTATATATTTGTTATATATTTGTTTGGAAGTTCTACAAATTTTCATTTTGAGGGGCAAAGATAAAATGTTGTGAAGTATGTGGTCGCACAGTAAAATGTTAAGACTTTTATGGACAGTGACTTTAAAAAATGCTTCACCGAAGCAGACTGGTGCTGAATGTAGAGCATACTTGTACCTGAAGCAATAATCTAATTGAATTGTATATCTTTTTTAATTACGTCCCTCCACAAGCTATTGCCAGTGTTGTGAGGTATCTTAAAACTATGGTCACCCATGCGACTACTCTATATTTACATGTTCTTAAAAGTGGTTTCAAAACCCACAGAAGGTAATGCTGTATACAACAGGGTACCAAACAAGTAGGAAATAATGATTACTTTTTGCAACTCTTGTATTCACAATGATAAATGGGTTTGACATAAAGGTAATGAAACATTTCTGTTCCATTTCCAGGTTTCACAGCTGACCTTCGTTCCAACACTGGCGGCCAAGCCTTCCCACAGTGTGTGTTCGACCATTGGCAGGTCCTCCCCGGAAACCCATTCGAGCCTGCAACCAAGCCCGGTATTGTCGTCTCTGAAACACGCAAACGTAAGGGTCTGAAGGAAGGTATCCCGGCCTTGGACAACTACCTGGACAAATTGTAAAAGCCCGTGCCCCACTTGGTTCTTGCTTCATTCCACCCTTCCCAAAAAATGTAATCAACATTGTGGGACCGAACTGTACAGTGAGCACTAACGATTGCCAAAAGGATTGACAATAATGAATAAACTACAAAAATTGTAAACGATAAATAAAAGATAATAAAAACTTGATTGTTCTTTGTTTTTTTATTTGGGGATGTTAATATGGATGTGCTTATCTCAGAAAGACTTTGGGTGGTTCAAATGCATTATGGGTCAAGTTGTATGTTGAGACAACTTTGACTGTCAGTCAGAAAAGAACAGATGTAGTTAACTGCAAGGTGTTTGAAGACCAGCCAGGACGGAAAACAAAGTAAATGTAATTTGAATACCTCAGCCATGAAGATCACCGGTCTGATTTGCCTGAGGTGAATCATTTATGGAAATATGCAACAGATGGGCATGTAACTTTATTATAATGCTTAAATATTTAAAAATAGATTGAATGGAAATTTCAAAGTAGGTGTACTTGCTGCTATACACATGTGATGTGACATTTTCATTGTTTTGTTTTATACCTCAAATCATACACTGCTAGTAAAATGTCTGAAAAATCAAAGTAGCCAGTTAATTTCTATTCCTTTTGTTGTGAAGAGTCAAAGTGAAAAGACAACATGCAACAATAACAATTATTTTTAATATTCATAACACATTTATCATTAAAGACTATCAAATCATCTGGAAAATGTCAAACGGCAGGTACCAGTTACAAAATGTCAGGTTTCACAGCTTTTATACTTTTAACCCTGAATATTTATTGAATAGACCTTGTTTAGATGTTAAAAGGTACAGAGTATATTATTTAGGGCTATCTCTTAAGTCCCAACTACAGTGCCTGTAAAAGGTCAAAACAAAATAGGCCATTCTAAGGTAAAGAAACCAATTTTATTTTGACTGAATTATTTACAACTATATTTTAATCCTATAAACCAGTTTAAGTACTTTTAGGATTGTGACTAGATGTGGTAGCTTTTTTTGAACAAAATGACTTCCCACTGTTTTTTTTTTTTTTTTTTTTTTTCATCTTGACTACACTAAACAGGATGAATAACTACATTAAAGAAAAACTTTTTTTATTGACACTTTACTGTATTAAGATAACCTGAATTGTAGTGATGGGACGATGATACCTCAAGGAGTGTATTGACACACTAAACAAACTGTGTCGGCACTGTATTGATACTGTGTTGGTCACCCAATAGTGACCCCTGCAGTAGTTATAAAATCATTGCAGGTAAAGAAATTCGTTGTTCGTGTAAATGCTAAAACTGAGTTGGTATGTAAAATCTAGCAAATTAGAGTAAAAATTCAGAGTTACAATTTTTTAACTTATGTGCACATTTGTCAACTTAACTGTTAAATCATATGAAATAAAAGACAAAAAAATGATTAGTTCATGAATTTTTATTGAGAAACAAAAGTTTTTGGTCTTTGCTCCAAGGCGATTTCTCCTCTTACACACCAGCTCCCCAGCCTTGGAAAATACTCTTTCGCATGGTACAGACGATGATGGTGAGCAGAGAGTTTTAAGTGCAAGTTGATGAAGATGTGGGTATACCAATAAAATATAGTTATATAGTTAGTACAAACATATAATAAAAATTCTTAAACATACCTTCCTGCTTGGTAGAACATACGAGGGTAGAATAAGCTTCAGGAGCTCCCTGAATCCCTCATTTTCAACAAAGCTGAGTGGCTGACAGTCTTTGATGATCATATTGACCACTGCCTCAAACACTGCTTGCTTGTTAGGAACTGCAAGCCAAGAGGAACTATTTTGGCAAAAGCTTAATAAAAGGACTATAATTTTTACAAACAATATCAAATAGACAATAGAATATAGAAAATGACGTGGTGGTGTAGTGGTTAGCACTGTCGCCTCACAGCAAGAGGGTTGGAGGTTCGATACCAGGCCTGGAGCCTGTCTGTTTGCATGCACAATTTTTAGAGAGACTTTCAACATACCTGGGGTACTCTCACGAGTATCTGCCAATTCTTCATTGCCATGCCGAGCTCTATAATGCCTCGGCATTGATGAAGTGCTCTTATTGATATAAGATAGCTCTGTAGAGCAGAGCCGACACTTCACCTACAATAACATAAAAAGTTAATTTATCTGAAAACAATTCAAACCTCTTACCAGAACATTGCATTCAGGATCTCGTAAGTACATGATAACTAAATAAATAAAGTGAGTGCAATGCGCCACCGTAAAAAATAGTATATAAAGGAGAAAAAGATTTACCTTGTTTGGCGTCACGAGATCAAAATTATTCCACACCGGGGAAAACTTCCTAGAACGATCCATAATCAAGCAAAACTCCATCCGACAAACCCACGACATGTTGATACAGTTTGTTTCCTTATAAACACACTTTGGCGCGGCACATCCAAACGATACGGTTCCTGTATCGGTCACGTGATTCTTTCTTAAAGCAATACACGCACCGATACGAGGTTTCCCTCTTGAGCTCTCGGCACAGTGCTGATGCACCAGTGTCGCTCGTCCCATCACTACTGAATTGTTAAGGTATTCTGTGAAGGGTCAAATATTTTCGTAAAATATTTTGTTCTACTTGGTGATTTGTAGCCATACAGGTTTGAGAGGGGAAAATTACTTGGTGGCAAAATCGACTATAAATGGATTCATTTTTTTTATTTAAGATGTGCTATCCTATGATTTTAAAAAGAAAAACAAATGTGAACTGTTTGCAAAAAATACAGATATATATACTTAACAAATATATAATATTCTGATATGTAAAACTGCACTATCCTTGGAAACTGGTAAGGCATAAAAATTGCTTGGCAGATGATTGAACTATCTCGTCTATCACGCTCTGAGCAATCATCTAGTGGTCACAAGATAATGTTGTATGCTTATTGGTCTGAACCACTGACACAAGCAAAAGAGAGGATAAATCTTGTTGGGTTAAGATCCTGTGAATCCAGCTGCAAGGTAAGTCAGAAGCTGTTAAGTGGGTTGAATTAAATCCAAAATTCTTTGAGGAATGGAGTCATTGAAATATGTAACTGTCATGGTTGTGGCAAACACCACTAACCATAGATTCTTTAGAACCTGGCACCTCAGATAGTTTTCTTAATAATTAAAAGCTTGTAACTGTGTAGTAATGCACATTTTGCCTTTATACAAAACCATTTATTAAGGGCGGCCTATTAGATATCAACATAAACCTAAAATGTAAGGGTGTATGCTGACCAATATCTCGTGTATAACTTAGGGAAATACAGTACTTGAATAGAACAATGTGGAGCTAATGGTGAGTATATCAATGCTTCTTTATTCTCCAATTACACATTAGGGAAATGTACGTTTTATTAAAATGCATTTACGTTACAAAACGTTATTGATGCGCTTCAATCCCCCTTTGGCAGACGAGTCATAAAACAAAGTGGATCCATATCTGTCTTTTTATATGACATATAATAATACGTCTGTGTCAAATATTTTGTTTTTCTCGCAAAATGCACGACTATCTCGATCAACCGCCTCACTAATGGCTCATTGTGTAGCGTAAATATATGCTGGCACTTGATTGGTTCTCCAGCCGACCAATCACGAGTCTCTGTATTGACCAATCAGATGGCAGACAGGCTTCTCTTCCTGTTTGGGCACGGAGTTCATTATCGGTGAGTAAAGTCATGAAACGCGTATAAATATATTTTAAACCGCAGTTGTCCTCAGTGAATAAACACAATCGAACGTGGAATTTCATCTCTGTCGCGTTTTGTTCGTTCCGCCCAGATGTTGTCGCCGTATCGGATAATGTGTGTGATAGTGTGTGTGAGAGCATCGCCACACTGAGCAGCTAGCAGCTTCATGTTAGCTTCCTCGGCATCCTTGCTGGGAGACAAATGCTGCAATTTCACAACGGCTCTCGTACATTCATTTTAAGTCAGTCTGTCATTGTTTCCGAACAGGCGGCCTTACACGACAAAGCCCCGGCGGCTCCTGGCCCGTTTTCACCCCTCAACCACTGCACCCCGGAGAATATGGGGGGAATAAAACAGGAGCAGAGTGAAGCTCCGCAGCAGCCCAAAGCATCACATTCAGCAGAGCAGCCTCCAGAGGAGGTGGGTGCACCGACCAGCACACACAAGTGCTTTTAATGTGGCATATATGGCCTTTAGTTCATTTATGTAAGATAATAAAATCTTGATCTAAAAAAAACAAAGCTATAAAATAAATAAAGGGTAGAGAGGAAATTGTATCGCTCTGATATGTAGTGGAGGTGTAAAGTAGCATCAGATGGAAATACTCAAGTTCACATACGTCAAAATGTGTCAAGATTGCAAATGGTAATAAACTTTCATTTTATAGCACCTCTCGTACAAGTAATGTGGCTCAGAGTGACTTACAAGAAAATTAAAAAACATGTAAATTAAAAACAAGTGCAATAATAAACAATGCACTCAAATGGTAAAACACAAGAAGCAGTAAATGCTGAGGACATATGTTGAGATTGACAAAATATGCAAAAAAAAATATTTTTTTTATGTGAAACAATTGAATACAACTAAGAAAGAGTAACAACATTGAATACATTTTGTTATGTATAGTGTATAATTTAACTCTGTGGTTATTACTTAGGTCATGATTGTGGTGCTTTTAATATTTACTCTTCCCTCAATGGGATAAATGGAGCTTATAAAGTGTTACAAAGCACAACACAGTTCAACAGCAACCCAAATTCCAACCTCCATAATGACTACGTAGTGTATTAATCTGTATGTAGCAGACCTCAAACAATTATCGTTTATAGTTATGGTAGTTGTTCACTGAGGAGGAGGAGGAGGGCAGTAGCCACAGCTGAGTGAAGCCCTGCCTTCGTGTGGGTGTTCTGTCATTTGTCTGCAGCCCAAGAAAAGAGGCTGGCCAAAGGGAAAGAAGAGGAAGAAGGTGCTGCCAAATGGTCCTAAGGCACCGGTAACGGGTTATGTCCGCTTCCTGAATGAACGGAGAGAACACATGCGGGCCCGATACCCTGACCTGCCTTTCCCAGAAATCACCAAGCGACTTGGAGCAGAATGGACACGATTAGCCCCAAATGACAAACAGGTAGTATTTCAATTTTTCCACATATGCATATACGCCAATTGATTCAATTGCATGATCAGTACACAAGTCCTTGTTGTTTTTTTACTCCCAGCGCTATCTGGATGAGGCGGAACGGGAGAAGATGCAGTACGCTCAGGAACTGAAGGAATATCAGCAGACTGAGGCCTATCAGATCACCAGCGCAAAGATACAAGACAAGAGGATCAAGAAAGGTGACTTTAATATATTTAATGTTTGTCATAGTTATCATTTGCCACTCCTAAAAATAGATCCACATCATGGGGGCTAATGCAAAGATGTGCTCACTTTTACTCTAGCAATTTTAACGCACATACATTTTCTCTTTCAGAAGACACTCCATCTGTCATC
The DNA here is from genome assembly GCA_036785175.1 of Eupleurogrammus muticus. Classification (NCBI taxonomy): domain Eukaryota; kingdom Metazoa; phylum Chordata; class Actinopteri; order Scombriformes; family Trichiuridae; genus Eupleurogrammus; species Eupleurogrammus muticus. Next base: position 9,270,892 of record JAYKQN010000006.1, read on the forward strand.
ATCAGTACTAGCTCAGGGTCGTCTTTGCCGAAGGTAAATCACACTTTAATGTCTTTACTAAGGTGCACATTTATTTCCGCATACAACTCTTAAGTCAACCATTTGTTGATTTGTTCAATCAGTCTTCAGACCTCTCAAGATTCGACATCCCTATCTTCACAGAGGAGTTCCTCGATCAGAATAAAGGTAACTAACAAAGTGAAGACAGGATAATGTCGGAAGTAAAATGTACATTACTGTTATAATACTGCTAGTTAATAGTACATTTAAACAAACCCCCTGTTTCTGTAAAGTAAATTTCCTCAAAGTTTGTGTTTAATTTTTTGATATGTTTCTTTATATTTCTCGTCAAATCATGTTTTTATTTTTCCTCAGCTCGGGAGGCTGAGTTGCGACGTCTCCGTAAAGCCAACATTGAGTTTGAAGAGCAGAACGCAGTGCTGCAGAGACACATTAAGGACATGTACAACGCTAAGGAGCGCCTGGAGGCCGAGCTGGGGCAGGATGAGAAACACACCCAGGCTCTTCACCAGCACCTGCTGGCCATAAAACACACACTGGTCAACGGCCTGTCATCAGTTCCTCTGCCAGGTAATAAAACTCCTGCTTGATATCAGCTAGATCTCCTGCTTCAGAGTTTTATTTGCATTGAGTTGATTTAGTCTTATATTGTAAATATATCGATAGTCTTAGCTTGTTAAACAACCTGCCTACTTCAATGATTTTCCATCTATAGGAAAAAATGTATATTCATGTAAAGTAACTTTATTTTCCCATGTAAATAATCAAATTTCATGACATTTCACTTTAGGAAGATAAACACTTTTGATTCTTTTGTGTCGTTTCTAAACAGGCACAGGTGAGACCGCTTCTCTTGGGAATCTGGACTCATACTTGAGTCGTCTGAGCGGAGTGCTTGAAGGAAACCCTCACAAGCACCGGGCCTTGGTCACCCAGCTTTGTGAGGTCCTCTCCCATCTGGACAGGTAACCAATGCCTTTCTATACAAACCATGGCTGCTACACAGTGAATTAAACATGTGTTTAAACCAGTGACATCTGGTCCCATACATTAGTTCTGTAGTAGCCCAATAAAGTCTTAGCAAAGATGAAACTGGAAACACTCATATGTTGGAAAACTATTTTAATAATCTTATATAAATAGCCTGTCACTTTTTCCCTGAAGAAATTGCCAAACCTTTACTGGTTCTATTTAGATTCTCCAACATGAGCATTTTGTGATAGTTATGATAAAATTGTTTTGGACTTGAGATTTGATGTATTCCACACAGCTTGGTGCAACTTTGTAAGATTCCTTTATTGTATAGGTCAAATTGTAAAGTTTTTTTTATTTTCAAGTGTCTTTGCTATTAAGAACCATGCAAAAGCACATAATTTTACTTAATATTTATATACAAGTCAAGTTAAAATGTCTTAATCTGTTGCTTTTTCTAACTGCATGATTTGATTCATTATCAGTGAGAAGTTATGACTCCGGCCAAAGACCCATTCATTCCTGGATCAGGGGGACAAATCACAGGCGTGGTGCTATTGGGTCAGATCAGTGCCATTCAACAGAGAATGTGGATATCTCAAGGATAGTAAAGTCAAGGATACAAACACTTCAAAACACCACACACACAGTCCATGTTGACACATCTTTACAATTATGTGCATTTTTTAGACTATGTGTATTCTCACACATCATTGTTTGTGAATGTAAATCTGTGTGGAAGTTCACAGTTCAGTGCAGGAAGGGATCTCATTAAATGTACTGTCACCCTTCTTTCTGAACTTTGTGAGAAAATTTGAATTGACCTTAACCCTATTGTGTAGCTTTGTATTAGCATTTACCTACAGGCCCTGTCCAATAAGACAAGCCTTATTATCAGTTTACAATTAATGCCATTTGGTATTTGGAAAATGCTGGGTAATGTGTATGTAGTGATGTTTAGAATGTCTAGGAAAAAAAAACTGGAAGGGTGAACATTAAATGTTGGGGTATACATGAATTTACATTGATTTTGGCAGATTGTGGAATGGACAAGCAGTTTCACATGTCAGGATATTATATATTTGTGAAGTATATATGTATTTTTTGAAATGTTGATTAAAACATTCTGAAAATGTTTCCAACAAATAATGACAGAGTGCATTTTATTTACTATTACTATTTTAAGACTTGAATTGTTATCATGTAATGTGATAATGTGTGGATGAATTATAAAAAAAGTGACTTTAGCCCTAAAAAGACATTTATCTACTTGATATGACTAATTTGGACAGCAAAAACCTCCCATTAATTTCAGCTAAACTTTAGTCTTCTAATGGTTGGTATATATGGAAGGAATTCAGGAAACATCTACTTTAATGTTAATTTTTCTCCCACTCGGAAAAACCTGTAAACCAATCCTTTAGCTCAGTGGTCCTCAAACTATGGCCCGCGGGCCGTATACGGCCCGCCTCAACATTTGACCATTTTTGTGGATTGTCTATAAAATAACGGGGATGTGTGTTGTGCAGAACATTGTTGTTTTAACAACCCTGAAAATTGTAGAGACATGCTTATAAAGCACAGTTTAAACTGAAGAAAATCAGTTACGCAGCTGACTTTCCAGACATAAGACAGGTGGCACGAGTTGGAGGAAAGACACAAAGAACGAGTGGGAAAAGCGTTCCAACGGTCACCATTCGCTAGCTAGCAGACGAAGTGAAAATTGAACATTTCCATCTTGGTGCTTTTGTTTCATAAAAACGGTGAGATTTTTCCATCCAGACCAGGACTAAGGTAGCGCATCAACTTCCAGTGGATATAACGTGTCATTTAGAGGAGCTGCACGGAAAGTGAAGCTAGCATGTTTGATAGAGATTTAGCTGCTGTTGGAATCAGAAACAGAGGATGAGGATAGTTTGATTGATGACATTACCCTGCTCTATTTTTAAATACACACTCTTGTGTGCTTGTTTTATCCGTGTGTTTAACCATGTATGCAATGATTAAAAAATTGTAGTACTTTATAATCAATACTTTAATAAAGTGCAACCAAACTCAGTTTTGCACCTGCTCTATTTTTGTATATATATATATATATATATATTAGTGATGCACGATATATCGGCCAACCGATATATATCGGCCGATATGTCACGTTTTTTAACTTATCGGTATCGGTCCGATATCAACAAATTCTGGCCGATATGTCAACAATTGGCAGAGTTAAACCGCTACAGTTAGTTGGGTCACTGTCTGCGTGTCTCTCGGCGACGCGCTAAGCTAAGCTAGCTGGTCCTAGCGGCTCCTCCGCGGCGGAGGCGGAGGAGGCCGCTGTCTTTTCGGGCGATGCGATGTGACGGAGGAGCCCGCTAGGACCAGCTAGCTTAGCTTAGCGCGTCGCCGAGAGACACGCAGACAGTGACCCAACTAACTGTAGCGGTTTCTCCTAGCGGGCTCCTCCGTCACATCAAATCGCCCGAAAAGACTAAGAAAATGCGCGGAACGTTGCTCCGGGGTGTCGGACGCCGTCCTGCCGCCTCCTCCGCGGCCGCCGACGTCGCCGCCTTCGCGGAGCTCCATCGGGTCCGCTCCGCCGTACTTCCTCTAACCACATGACAGAGTTTTACAGTGAGCCTTCCTTTAAATAAAGAGCACTGTTGTGCTTTTCAAATGTACAGTGTTTTTTCTGGTCTGTACTAAATTTGTGAAACTACAGAAAACTTTTTTTCTCTACATATATCGATATCGGCAAATATCGATATCGGCAGTGACTGCCGATATGTATATCGGATATCGATATCGGCCGAAATTTTCACATCGGTGCATCCCTAATATATATATATATATATATATATATATATATATATATATATATATATATATATATATGTATAAAACCAACGCCCTATATTTAGGTGCCTTATGTGTGTGTTAAATACAGTAATGACTTATCTGGTTATTATTTATTCCCTGGCTTTTTTCTGTGAAGAACCCAAAGAGGGTTATTTGGTTATTATTCATTTCATAAATAGTGTTATTAACAATTCTTTGACTTTTGTTCTGTGAAGAATCCAGAAAGGGTTATTTGATTGTGAATTTTCTATAAACAATATTTTTTTTTTTACATTAAGGCCCTCCTGCAATCCTCAGCCCCTCATCAGAGAAGGGAAAAGTTATTTGGCCCTCACAGGAAAAAGTTTGGGGTCCTCATGGAATTAGCTCATCGAATGACATTTGTTGAATTGCAGGGGGTGTTGTTCTCCAGCAGGGAGAGCTGTTGGTATTAACGGGAGGACTAGTAACATTTAAAATGGCCAAATACTGGTTTGGATGTTGACCTTTTTTTCCCAACTGGAGGCATGAAGTGAAGATGACATATGTGTTTAAGGGTGTGCCAGCTCATGGAAATGACCCATTTTCTTTTTCAATGTTCTCAAAGACACAGGCAGTCCATTTACCTCAAGACAAATATCTCATGTGCCTCCATCAGTGCTTTATTTCTTCTGCAGTAGCCTTTCTATGTATTTATATCAGCAACACGTTTGTTTTAGTAAAGATTTAGTCAGTAGAACTTTTTCAATAGTAGTCTGATTCAAGTCAAATGTATTAGTCATAATTTTCTCAGTTTCCTGATACTGAGCCACTGTATGATTTGTCAGCTAGGTTGAGAATGGCTTACTGACTTGCCATACATTTATCAAATGGATTTTGCTAGAAAAAGAGGAATTCAATCATATTTTGATTGATCAGTAACAAGCTAAAAGGATGTAAGTTATTGGGAAGACAGAGGTGTCCTCCACGAAAGATTTTCATAGTTTTTCCCATTGATTCATGATCTCATATAGTAGAATAATTTAAAATTGTTTTGGAAAGAAGGACTTTTTATTGTCCCATCAACCCTTCCCCTGCCTAAACTTGAACTGAACTATATATATATAAATATAAATATAAATAAATATAAATAAATAAATAAATAAATAAATAAATAAATAAATAAATAAATAAATAAATAAATAAATATATATAAATATAAATATATATATATATATATATATATATATATATATATATATATATATATATATATATATATATATATATATATATATATAGTAACTGTAATATATATATATAGTAACTGAGTTACCGGGAAACGCGTTACTTTTTTTTAGTTTAAAAATGGCCTGAGGATTTCCTGCAGGAAGACGCTACAGGAAGTAAAAGAAGGAAATACGCAGCACTTTTCTTAAGAAGTTTGCAGGCTTAGCGAGTCTCATAACTCAACTCCACCTTTTCTCCGGTTAAATCGCTGCTTCACACTCCTGGTCGCCGCCAGTAACGGTAACGATAGAAAAAAGTCCTTAATTACACCAGTCGTTACTGCCGTGTATTTTAACGCCGTTATCCCGCACCGACCCCGCCCACCGACCCGCCCACACGCGCCGACGTCACCGCCAGGAGCCGTCCACGCAGCGGTGGTGCTGAAGCTGAACAAGATGGCTGAGTGTTGGGAAGCGGAGAGCTGAGGAGGAGGAGGAAGAAGAAGAAGAAGAAGAAAAAGAAGAAGAAGAAGAAGAAGGTGGAAGAAGCGTCTGGGAAGCATAGGCCACGGCGCCACAGATAAGACGGGGGCAGAGGACCGAGACGCTGGCGTTCACCCTCTGGAGCGGGAAGACTTTTTCTTTTTTTCCCCTTTAATTTAATATTCATATCAGGCGTAACGGTTCCTGCCAGGCCCCGGTGCTGCTAGCCACGGCAGGCAGGCGTCTCCATCTCCAGCCCCGGCGACTCACTCCGCGGCCGCGGTATTATTTCACACCCTCAGCCCCCCCGTAAAGGAAACGAGAGGAGAAGCTGGACTCTCTGGACAGTTAAGACATGTCCTTGCTGTGTGTTGGAGGTAAGAAGAACTGACAACGCGCGTCTTGTCACGACCTGTTCATGTGAACATATCAAATCTACAGCTGTGTTTTTTAATTATACATATATGCCAGTTTGAGGTAGAATCGAACACTTCTCGTTGCGCTTGGTTTGATATCATACGGTAATCTGTTCGGGTCTCTTCTCCTACAATCTCGTGTGTAAATTGAGCTAAAAACGCCTCCACTCCCGCTGTCACTGATGACAGACCGGGCTCCGCTGCTGAATGACGGCTTTTGTTACAACCGTTCGGGCTATCGATTCATGGAGTAGGTGTTCGCTTCTGACAGCAGCTGTCAAACATAGTAAAACAAGCTGTAATCCACTCAGCTGGTCCCCGCGTGAGAAGGGTGCCGTGTTTTATGGCTCGTGTCATGAAGCAGAACGGACCCGTACAGTAGAATTTTAGCATTATTTGTCAGTTGAATTATTATGTGAATGGTAGAAATAGTCTTATCTGTTCTTGTCATCGCTTTTCATCTAGAGACTTCATCACTGACATGTGGTCATAGTGAGGCTCTGTGTAATGACTGATACCTGCCTACAGGTGTTAACGGTGCCATTTATTCAGTGAAGTCTATAATGATGTCTGCAACTAAGCACATTTACTCTGTGACAAACCAAAAACTTCATAATGTCAAAAACTGTTTAAAATACATTTTAAAGAAGCATTCATCAAGTCTCTTAAAATGTTCATGTTGGTTTCTTGTCGAAATGTCATATTGCTGTAACTGCAAAAGAAGGATATGTTTTAAATATAGAATCAACCTAGAATATTAAAATTATTAATAGCATGTGTCTTTAATTTTTTAAGTATTTCCACATGACTCTGCTTTACACTTACATTAAAGTTATTTCTTTAGATAAAAACTTTAATATTTTATTAGGCTTTAACACTTTTAAATTGTTGCCCTTGTGCCAACACTTTGTTTGAAATGAACCAAATATGATACAGCAATACTACTTTAAATCTACACAAAGTACCTCAAGTTAATGAACTACAACATTACAAATGCTCATAAATCAATGAAATGATCCAAGTGCTTCCTCCACCACTGGTTTGGTTTCTCCAGAAAAGATGAGAAACTGTACCAAAAAATGGATTACAAATACTTTCCTCTCACGGTAGCTTTTTTTATAATTATGTTTGCGATTTCCGCACGGTAAAAGAGTCTACAAGCTGGCGAAGATATAGCTTTGTCCTCTCAATCTAAAACAAACCTCTTAAACAGGTTTGAACATTAGTTTTAGTTTATTTTTCCATTTATTTTACCACTCACACAGCTTCGTGGCCAGTTTAGACAATTTTTTCTATTTTTAATATACAAGTGCAACACTAGCCTTATTAACAAAAGATGAAGATTAAAAGAGAACAAGGCTTCACAATTCCCTCAAGTCTTCAGATGCAGGGAAAGGTTGGAGCAGGCTTGTCATCTCATGAGGAGGCTCCTCTGCTATTGCCACCAGTGCTGGAGCCAATTGCACAGATGTCAGGATTGAGATTCAGGCTTGTTGGTGGTCCCTTTTATGTCCTGAAGCTTTGTTGGCATAGCAACCCCAATGGTATTTTAAGTGTCTGCCTGCATTTTCTCATCAGTTTCTCCAACCTGTGTTATAGGCCTGCAGCTAAGTTGATATTGATATCATACTTTTTCCACAGTGTGTGAGAAAAATGTAGAAATAAAGAGGTTGAAGGCTTTTCAATTTGACCATAAATTAGGCTTTGGCACCTCACAGTCAAAGATGCACGTGCACTCAATGACTCATGATGTTGGATGATATGATGAATTGTGGCCACAGAAGCTGAATAAGCATATTCAGATCACATTCAGCTTACTGTCATCGCCTGTAGCAATATGCCAATTCACACATTATAACTTCAGAACACACAGACATCCTCATTACTGTCACCTTCTCTCATTAAAATAATAATAAACTATATTAACTTATGTATACAGATGATTAGTGGGTACCGTAATTTTTTTTTTTAAGAGAGTCGGAATTCAGAAATATTATGCAATCCTTGTCAAGTTCTGCCTTATAATAGCATTTCTAACACACTGCTGCATTACTGTAATAAGGACTAAGGTTACAGAGAGTCTGTAAAGAGTAAGGAGAAAAGAATAATTGTGTTGGAGATGAAACAGGGCTTTGATTTTTGTGGTTAATGATGCCTAGGCTCTATATGTTATATATATATAAAATATGCAAAAAAAAGTCAAACCTATATATCTTTTCATATTGGGTCCTGGGTACTCTGCAGGTGTGACTATTTTTTATCCAGCAGAGCAGACAGGCCCAGGCTGTAATGTCTAAGCAACCATTTTTAGTTTCATGGTGCACTTTTCTCTTCATTTCTTTTGTTTTTTCCTTTCACAACCTTTAGAAATTTCTTCAGTGCATTACCTGGTGTCTGTACATTTTCTCTTAAGTTGGGGGAATCAAAGCCTCTTTAGCTCAAATTTATTTGTCCAATAGTCCAAAGAGATCTTGTAATTGCTGTTGAGGGTTTGCTGATAACATGTACCACCTACTTTTATGCCCACCCCTGTTCGTGCCTGCTCCCGGCGCTGTAACCGCAGTGATGTCGGTTTAGTCTTATGCCTGTGAGCTGTACGCACCCCCATCCCCTCCCCCTCACCCGCCCGCCTTTCCGGCACCCCCCGCTCCTGTCACAGTGAAGTGGTTATTTTTAGAGTTGGGGATGCAGCTCGCTTTGCCCGCATCCGGCTGCATAGAGAGATTAATGGAGCACGAGAGAAAGAGATAGAAAGGGAGCACACGTGCATGCTCACCACATGGCAGGAGGAGCTATAGGTGTGTGTGATGGGGGGAGAGAGAGAGTTGTTGCTAGTGTATTAGAGAGGCAAGAATGTCTGGCCACATCTGTCATTTACTGACTGTTTAATGCAAAGGAATTAGTCATTTGTTGAGCTGTCAGCCTTATATTCAGTTTCATGGAATTCATTTAACTTTCCTTCACCCCTCCAACTGCCTTGTCAGCAGCACGAATATCTGGAAAGGGAATTCCACTTTGAAGTTTGGGCGTGAAGCACATGTTCCGCCGTTCCAGCACTGAATCAGAGCCATATTTAAGTGATAAGCATCATCCCAAGGGTTTGCTGGAGTGATGCTATTTTTGAAGCCAATTTGCCCACAATGATTATCATGCTAGCTCTACTGTCACTGACTAAGAAAATAACCGTTGTTGCTAAAAGCATCACTCTTGCAACCCTCATTTTAGGGGGGTTTTCTTGATTGAATAAGAGGGGGGATTTAGTTAGGTAGTTCCTTTAGGTTTAGAGAGTTGGAATGTAGGTCGTACGGTACAAAGTCATTTTTCTCAGAGCCAAGCACACATGCTCAGAGAATGTTTTAGCAGCTTTTTGATGAGATCCAATTAGGTATGTGCTTATCTTCTCTATGCCTTTTCTCAAATGTGACATCAGTGAGCAGCAGCAATTTTGAGCTCTGAATATTAATACCTGAACATAGGGATACTGGGCATCGGCAGGGTGCAGGTTCGAATGAATAATGAATCATCTTTTGACGTCACTGTGGTTTAAAAGTCAGCCTGGTACCTCCAGAGGTCTCTACATGGAGTAGCTTGCAGTGACACCTCAGCTGAGCCTCATCTATTCTGTTAGACAAACGCCATTGCCGTTCAGTCTTTAAGCGACCACCCCCCTGTCAATCATGCAGTGATGCATACATCACTGCCCCCCCCGCTTTAATTCTCAGTGAGAGCACGAAAATGTTTTGAAGGGGTGTTGATGAACAAGCATGATTCTTTGTATTTGTGTGACTAATATTGAAAAGAGGAGCACAAACATATTTACTTGTATTACTTCATGCACACTGATTTCTTGTTTTATCTGTTTGTTTGCAGTAAAGAAAGCCAAGCTCGATGGACCCCAAGGTAAGCTGTGACCTGCGGAGGTCCAATCCGTTTCTTACTAGTTAGTTTTTAAGTCTTCTAAGCCCTGACCAATGGTATTTGTGTTTTACAGAGAAATTTAACACTTACGTGACACTGAAGGTGCAGAATGTTAAGAGCACAACCATCGCTGTGCGCGGCATGCAGCCGTGCTGGGAGCAAGACTTTATGTTGTGAGTGCTTTTTGTCCCCTCTGACACCTCTTTATTTCCCTGTTGTTTTTATGTAAATGTGCCTGTGCAAAATCACATATTTAGCTTATAAGGAACTACAGGTATTTTCAATATTGTTGGCAGATCCAATTCAGTGGTCAACATATGGAAAGAGTGTAAATATACTGACATTTAATTAACCACCAAACACATGCTGCAGGGTCGGATGTGGCATTTCTATTTTCTAAAAGGAGTTATTTTTGCCCTCTTGTCACTTTAATCCTTTTTATTCCTATCCCCCTTTGAACAGTGAGGGGATGACCTCACACCTACGATGTTTAAGCTTCTCCAGCAGAGTTCACACACACACACAGACAGTGCAGAGGATTTATCCCCATCAGGGCTCCAGTTGACCTTTTTAAAATCATTTTGTTGTTGTTTTATTGTGTCTACTGTAACCGTAAACAACATTCAAGGTAAAGCGAAGGTTTTCTTTCCTTTCTCTTTCGCTCCCTCACTCTCTCCTTCAATGTGCTGCATCTCCTGCTCATTTCCTCTTCTCTTGTTTTCCCTTTTATGAAGCAGCACACCATTCAGCCGTTTGCCAGATTACTTCCTCAGCTCCCAGGGAAACAAGAAAGATGGATTTTCATATCAAAGCTGTGGCTATTATTAGGATTTGATTCAGTTAAGAGTGCCAGTGGGCCTAAGTAGAGGTACTATTCCACAATGAGCAATGCGAGGTCAAGTAAATCATAGCCCTAATCTTAGATATATTTATGTATTTTACTTCATGAAAAACAAAGGCATAGATTTGACTGTCATACAGACATACAGACAGTCTGTGCTTGTGCCCTGTCTGTGCTGTCTCCTAAATCCCGCTGGCAGCCTAGTTGACAGTCACCTACTCTATCCATCTTCATGCTGAATGACTCATTTCTCTCGGCAGATTGAATCACGCCACATATCCATCACGAGATTGAGTGCAGCTCCTGATGACATTGCTTGTTAAAATCCTCTGCATGCAACCCTGTCTGCATATTCGGTATTTTGTTTTTGCTCTGTTTTCTTACTTTTTTCCCGTTTTCTGTCCTTGTCTCTTTCTGCTGTACAGTGAAATAAACCGGTTGGATCTGGGCCTGACAGTTGAGGTGTGGAATAAAGGGCTGATCTGGGACACCATGGTGGGCACCTTATGGATCCCCCTGCGCAGCATACGGCAGTCCAACGAGGTATGCTTCTGTACATCTCTGTCTCTCTCATTCTCTCTCTCTGGATCTCTCTCTCTCTGTATCTCTTTCTCTCTATAAATTTAAATATATATAAATATTCCTCCCTCTTTGCTTGGACTGTAGTAGCATCAGTGACAGACACTAAAAGACACAAAATTAAAGTATACTCATAATAATACAATTATTAGGAATCAATTATTAGGATAAATTGCAAAATTACAAAAAGTTTCAAAACATTGATACAGCTGAGCAATATAATAAATATAACTCTATTGATATAGCGATGTTAAATTTTACTAAACCCAGCAGATACATTCAAACTCTAGAATATCATTGCAATATTAGAGTAATATGTTACATTATTATGCTCCATGGTGGGTGTCTCAAGAATACTCCATCTATATGTGACCATAGTATCTGTGGTATAAACTACTACAAATATATATGTGAATGAAATTAGAAAATATTTGCAGTACTGATCAAATGTCTTAGCAAAACCTAAAATATATATATATATATATATATATATATATATATATATAGATAGATAGATAGATAGATAGATAGATAGATAGATAGATAGATAGATAGATAGATAGATAGATAGATAGATAGATAGATAGGGCCTAAAATGATCAAGAAAGCTAACTACTGTTTTGTATTTCCTCATCTTTCAAAAAATAAATTAGGCTTGTTAGCAGAAAAAAGTATTACAGTAAATTTTGTCCTGCTCATACAGCTCCTCCTCTTTCTTTTCCAGGAGGGTCCAGGTCAGTGGTTGACCCTGGACTCCAATGTGATTATGGCTGAGAATGAGATCTGCGGAACAAAGGACCCGACCTTTCACAGGCTGCTGATTGACACCCGCTTTGAACTGCCACTAGGTTTGGCTTTTCCTATTATACGTATCTTTGTTTATATTAAATGTCTTTTTGTGTATGTTCAACTCTTGATGTACAGTTTTTGAATTATTCTGAGAAATAGAAAGAAGATACCTAGTCACCTTAGCATTACAACTACTAAAAAAGTACAACTACTGTTGTCTTACCGTTGTTATTATTACAATCAGAGCTAATGCTGCTGCCCTTTCTTCCACCACCACTACTACTACTACAGTACACACTCCGCTATAATGTAACAGCTGTAGTTGGCTGCTACTCATAACTACTGTTGTCATAAAATGTGAAGAAAGAAACGTGTTTGCTATCTGGCCTTAATCCAGAGACCTCAGAAGAAATCTATATATAGAGAAAGACATACGTTTATAATGGGCAACATTGCGTACAGTGAAGAGTATCATGTTGAGTGTTGCGTGTTGCAGACATTCCAGAGGAAGAGGCAAGATACTGGGCCAAGAAACTTGAACAACTAAACGCCATGAGAGACCAAGATGTGAGGAGTTCATTATATTCCTTTTATTCTGGCTACACCATAGTATCTGTCATGTATGTCAATCAAACTATAGTATATCAAACACTCTTATAGTATTCTCTCTCTCAACCTCCCTTCATTTTCTTCCCACCTTTTTGCTCTATTTTCAATATTCTCACAATTACATGCTATGGCTGCCATTAATAGCTGAAGATTCATGTTTTATTCAAGTTTTTTTCATATTGCTTTAAAAAAAAGTGCTGGATATTATTTTTCTGAGCTGCCTGTTGTTAATATCCTCAGTATGCCTACCAAGAGGAGCAGGAGCGACCACTACATGCACCAACCACACAGTGTTGTAAGTATCAGCATAACAGCCAATCCTTTTTTTATGCCTCCTCCTTTTTTCCTCTCCCTACCTTCCCTCCTTCATTGTTGTGAGTCATTGAGAAAGGTAGCAGACAGGAGGCTGTAATGAGGCTGATAGATGTGGCAAAGAATGGGAGCGAGAAGAGCTGTAAGCAATCATGGAGTGACTTATAGGTACCAGATGTGTGATGAATGTGAGCTGCCATAGGCTGGGTTGTCTGTCTGTCTGTTTGTTTAAAAATGACAGAGGGACATAGCAAGCACCTTGAGCATTTATTCAATATTCTTGGTATTGGACTTAATGTCCGTGTACAAGCAAACTTTCTCTTCTCGCTAGTAATATTGTGTTGTATTTTTGTTGTACTTGTTGTTTGTTGATCTTGTTGATTTTTTGTGGGAGGAACAGTAGTCGGTTATTACAGTTCCAACTAATAGGAATCTTAAATTAAATTAGACTAAACTAGCAGATTTTAGATACGATTACTCTCTTAATATCTATATGTTTGGTTGTTGGACTACTTGTTTGTTTATTTTGTGACCCAAACCTAATTCGGTTTTCCCTTTTCCCCAATCTCCTTGCAGGTAATTGGAGTCTGTGGGGAGATCAACAGAGTAAGTTTTTTTCCATGTGCTTCTTGTCAAGGAGTAATTCTGCATGTATTGTCCAAGTCTCACTTAATATAATAATCTCCATGTGGAGTTTTTCTCCAAGATTAGTTAGTTAGTAAGATTAGTTGCATAAAAAATGTTTTTTCTCTCACATTTCACCTGATTCCTTTTTATTCAAAGTTACCGTAAAATAAATCCAGGGGTGTTTCTACAGGCATTAAATATTTTTTTAACCAGAGTGCAAGCACTCTGCCGACCACTATTGTTTTTACTTGCAGTTGAATTTAATTTCCTGCCTTGTTAGACACATTTTTAAGGGACTTACAAAGTAGTAAAACTCATGGAAATTGACACATTTCAAAAGTTGAGTAAGATCAAATGTTCTGTGCCTGACCAGTGGGCTCCGTGGCCCCTCCTACCAAGGGGGCGATTTTTTTAGAAACTTGCTTTGATCTTCAAAAAAGTCTGGAACTTTTTCACCCAGCAGTTTTTATTGTAATTTTTTTCAGTTGCTTACCAAAGCATTTTAAGTTCTTCACAGGCACACGTTTTTTATCAAAATATGCAAAATTATAAAATAAACATTTATCCATGTTTTTCCTGAAATAATACCAAACTTCTATACTGATCATCAGGCCTGCCAAACAAAGCGGTCTAACATTTGTTTCTGGTGTTACATGTTGCCCTGAAACATTTGTGCTATTTTCAAATACTGCGAATTACAATTCTGACCAATCATCCTCTTCTTGTCTCACCCTCCTACGCTGTTTGCGTGAACAGATGACGACCCAGACAGCGCTGTGGATGACAGGGACAGTGACTACCGCAGTGAGACCAGTAACAGCATCCCACCTCCCTACTACACCACCTCGCAGCCAAACGCTTCCATGCACCAGTATCCCATGAGACAGCAATACAGGCAGTCCTACAACGATGAGATCCACGAGATGGACTATGACCACAGAGCCATGAGGTATCAAACGCAACACACCCGCCATTACCCTTAGCCTTGTGTTATGTGCACCCATGATATCAACATGGGAGGTGTGTCACCAGATCTAACAGGGAGAAATGCTTTGTTTTGCTCTGACAGGAAGAAAGAACAAAAAAAACACACAAGAGGAAGAAAACTGTTTAATGTTGAAAAATGATCTGTCAAACTCCCCATCTTGAACAGTATGAATAACTCCCTCTGGGAATCTCTGTGCACATCGTAGAGCCCTGAGAAAGCTCAGCTCTTGCGACCTGTTTTGTTTCACTTTGTTGTACATGGTAACATGTCCCACTGTGCTCTCCTCCTCTAGAGAATAACCCTGGCCTCAGTGTATACAAGCATGCTGGGGCGCAGAGTTCTTGTATACAGGTTGCGTATGAATTGGGCCTCTGTGGTTATTTTTTTTTCTGTGTGTGTGTGCGTGTGTGTATGTGATTGCCTGTGTGAGTGTCTGCATGTGGAGTGTGTGAGCATCAGAATCCCCAATGTGATCTCTTCTGTTGTGCAGAAAATGAATGAAATTCTGGATATTTCTGGAAATGTTTTCAAGAGCGGTAGACCGTCATAACTCATGCATTGCTCAGAAAAGCTATCAGAAAGGTTGACCTTTTTTCCCATTTTGGTTAGATTTGGTTGAGTAAAGTAAAGTGCACGCCTTCAGTGAGAGGTCTTTGACCAGAAGCTTAACCAGACAGTGCAGAGGCTCAATTTGGTTAGAGCTTTCTTTGAAAGATTTGCACTGAGCTCTACTGATGCTCCTCTCCTACCTCTCCCCTCCTCCCTACCTCACTCCCTGCTCCTCTTACCAGACGCAATGATAGTTTAGACTCAGCCACCAACGGGCGCAGCGATATCGACTCAGGCTCAGGGTCGAGCCGGCGAACCAGTCGTCAGTATTCTCTAGACAGTAGGCACTCACTGTCCGATAGGTGGGTCTCTGTACCTCCTCTCCAACTCCTCTTCCTCCTGCTCCGGCCTGTGACTCTGTCTCGCTGTGACGTCAGTGATGGCCTTGTCCCGTCCTCTTCGCTCGCTGTGCTTGCATGCATGCGCTCTTACCCTATCTCTGTATATGTATATCGAATGTTTCTATAGAAAACTGCTGGTCCTGCATCTATATTTACTGTGTTCTTGGTGGAGAATCACTTAGTCAGTGGTTTCATCTTCTCCATTGTTAAACCTTTATGAGTTCCGTGGAATTTTCTGTTTTGTGTGTTGGTGGGTGAGTGATTGACTACATGCATTCATGTGTGTTTCATTACAGTCAAACAGAGGGAATAATTGTTGGTTGGTTGTTCTCTGTGAGCACGCGTGTGTGCCTCTGTTATGCTGACAGCCTGGTATTACAGCTTCGTCCTGTATGTGAAACTTAAGAAGAGGCCTGTCTTATACAGGGAGTCCCATACTTTGTAATTATACTCATTTAGTTGTAAGACAACAGGAGATTTTCAGTCCAATAATGGGAGCCTAGCAGAGAGGCCAAGACAGATTACTTTCATTTTCATCCTGTTTATTAAATTCTATACTAAGGATGGGCACAGACTTGTATTTTTAATCATATATTATGTAAGCATGTGTCACTGTCTGTGCTTTTGTTTCGGCCGACAGAGAGAGATTGTGAGATAGGTGAAAACCACAAAAGAGCAGGGTTGTTGTGACTCAGTTGTTTTTATGTGTCTGTTCATCCACACTTAGAGTTCTCCCCTTTACTGCTCCTGCACCATGCATTAAATGACTTTAATCAATATAGACAAAACAATAAGGTGTGAGAGTGTGTTTCCATGAGTGAGAAAAATTGTTTTTGTATGTTTCGAATCTCTTTCTGACTCATGGACTGTCTGACTGTCGAATACACTCATTCATCAGTGTGAAGAAATATTTTTCACATGTTTATCGACAAAAGGGGAGGCTAATAGATTCTCCTCAACCTTTTTCAAGTGCAGGTTTTTTTTATATACCCAGGTTTCGATTTATGAAAAAGGTGTTCCTATGTTTTTTAAACCATGTGTGCTTTTGTATGTTTCTGTATTAGTTTTTGTATGTGCACTAGTGTTCATAGTAACCTTTTTTCATGACTAAAACGATGATTCCCCTTACAGTCACATAGATGCATCAGTAGTCTGGTCCTCCCTTCTCTGAGTTTCCTGATTGGTTGGTTAAAATCACTCCTCTTTCCCTCACCCTCCCAACACAAGTTCCTTAAGTGTCACTGTGACAGCCAAACTCCTTATTGTGCAAGTTTGGGAACACCCCTACTTTACTTTTGAAGCTCATGTGGGTGTATTAACAGGTGTCTGTATCTCCTCCTCCCTTCAGTCCCACAGACAGTCGTTACGCCTCATCTGGCGAATTGAGCCGAGGTAGCTCTCAACTCAGTGAGGGGTTTATCCCAGAGGATGGCGATAGCTTGCGAGGCTCAGATTTCTACGATGAGAACGACTCCTACCACTCCTGCCACTCCTCTGTCAGCTATGGCAAAGAGGACTCCCCAGGCTGGGATGACGAGGACGGGCAAGCCATCTACAGCGACGAGGGAGGCTACATCAAGGATGGTGGGGAGGACAGGGCGCTGTATGATGGAGAGGAGGGAATATACGGGGAGGAAGGTTACAACTACGAAGATGAGGAGGAGATGCCCTATGAGGAAGATGAGGAGATGTACCCACTGGACGGCACGCTCAGCGAGGACCAGGAGCCGCCCTACACCCCGACTCCCACAAGCACTGCCCCCACCCTGATCCCCCCCTCTGACAGTCTGACCTCCACCAGACCGCCGCTGGAGAAGCAGGCCTCGCTGCACCAGCAGCGGCTGGGCCATGATCAGCTCCAGCCCCCCAGCACGGCTCCCGGTTTACCTCCACTCAGACAGGAGGACACTGCATCACCCCCACTGAGTGTAGAGCCCGCCAAACCTCCCTTAGCACCCACCCAGCCAGACATGTCTACCACCACTACATCCACCCCCACAACTACATCACAGGTCATGGCTGCAGACACCAAGCCCCTGGAGCCTGAGGATATGTCTGAGGTCCTGCCAGAGGAACCCCGACCACCCCAGCAGCTTTTGGCAGCAGAAAGCATCCCTCCTGAAGAGAAAACTGAGGAGCCTCCTATTCCAAGGTAAACGCTGTTTATAAATGGATACATGCAGAGGAACTTTAAAAAATAAGCCTTTACACAATGTCAATGCATAATTTATTAGGCAGATGGGTCATTGACAATTCATAGATGGTAAGATGAGAAAGTAAAAAAAATGTAAAATACCCTCACAAAATGTCAAATGGTGTAACAAAAAAAGGATTAGTTTTAAATAGTGATTCCACCTTTTTAACAATCTTTTTAAGAGAATTAAATTCTCTAGTACCATTTTTTTAGGGTTACAGCACATGACAGTTTTGGCATTTTCCCAGGCACATTTTGATACAACCCTTGATCCTCAAGAGCAATTTTAGTAAGTCACAGTAAGCACATACAGAATATGTATAGAGTTCAACCAATGGGGACCATGATTTAGATGAACATTCCCAATAAACATTATATGATTATCTACATAAAACAAATATGGGAGTAACATATTTTCATAACAGTCCTGTAAATGTGTTGTCAGCTATATTAGACCAAAATTAGGGTATATCCAGTATAGTAAAGTAAATACTATCATACTTATCCTCAACCCTTTTTTCAGCTTCCCAAAGAGGGAAATTATGGAACCTGGTCCTGCCAGAGCCAAAGCCAACTGGCTGCGACTTTTTAGCAGAGTACGACTACAGCTGCAAGAGGTACAGCCTGTGCGTGTGGGTGTGTGAGGGTGTGCAAGTGTGCATTTGTGTCTTTGTGCATACAAGCGTGCAATTGCGTTACCTTGCCAGGTGAATAAGAGCGGGTAATATGTTTTCTCTGTTGTTGCTCTGCTTTATTTTAAATGTCCACTATTTGAGCTCGCTGACTTGTTGCATCAGTCGCTGCATGTCCTACTGTTTTCTCCCCCCCAGCTTTTCTTTAAATGATCCACCACTTTTTCCCAGTTGTTGTTGTTTTTTTTTTTTGCTGTGGATTATATTGTCTTGTGTTTATTTGATAGTTTCTGTTTACCCCTTGTATTGTTTTTGCCATTTCATGATTTTCTTTTCAGTTGTTTGCCATCCTCGTAGCGATTTGCATGTAGTCCAATCTGATTTCCCTTGGCTGGAGCAGACTCTCAGGTGGGTGTGGCAAGTAGTGTGTTAATCATCCTAATTTATGTTGTATGTATCCTTTATGGCTGGAGAGCCAAGGGACACATAGGACGTTACTGTAAGCCTGCTAAATAACATTTAGCAACAAAGTGTTACATTATATATGTTTTGTGCATTAGTGTGACGTGTGTATTACTGTGTCATTCTTTACAGGCAGACAAAGAACATGTCTTTCAATAACAGAGCAGATGGAATTTGAAGAGTTATTTTACATGGATAGCCATCTCACAGTAATCTGTTTTTACTATGATTCTCAAACACAAAGAAGTCTCTGTCAATAATCACCACACTCTAATTTTTCAACAATTTTTTTCTCTCTATTTCCAACTTGTACTACTGTTGTATTATTTATATGTCAAACCTGAGAACACATGAGGTCATTGTGGCAACAGTAACTAGTGAAACTCACCACGAAATACCATACCGTTTCTCTCAATTGTTCCAAATATAAACAGCAATATGAAAGCACTTTGTGCAGTACCGTAGAGGCAACGCTTCCCATTTTTCTAGGCACTGCTCCAATGACACCCAACATGTCTCGCTGCTTTTCCCATCTCATTCTTTGCTTTCTCCACAGGCCCGAGGAGAGAGTGTTGGCATCGCCTCTCTGCTTTTATCAGCAGGGTAAGTTACCATGACGCTGTTTCTACTGCAGTCATTGAAAATCTATAACTTACCCACCGAAAGGCGAGACGGTGGCCTTTTAACATCTGAATACCTTTATTGTCAAATTGATTTGTTGCATCCAGGTTCAAGTTGACAATTGTGGCTGAGATAAAAGAAAGAAAAAAGGAAAAAAAAAGGTTAAACAATACCGTGTGCATGTTTCGTCTCTAGGATGGGTGGTGCTCTTTATAGCATTGACAGCATGCCAGACCTCAGGAAGAGGAAAGCTATGCCTCTGGTCAGAGATCTGGTGAGTTTCTGCTCTAATCTCTTTATATTGCCCTGACTATGTGTCTCACATCTCCCCAGTCCATTTATCACTGTGCCCAGCAGTCAGGGCTCTCATCTACAAAAGCTACTCTAGAGTCTCTGCTCTTCTTTCTCTTCTTATCTTACTCTATCGACCTTATTGTTCATTTCTTTGCTTCATTTCTCTTCCTTTCTGTCTTTTAGCTCCCGGCACTCTGTCTCACTCTGCTTACAGATGATCTATTTCCTCACTACAGGGCTAAGGGTCACTAACAAGGCCATTGGTGTCCTCTGACAGGCACTGATGCTTGCTAGATGCTGTCACAATACAGACCCTTCATTACGCCACCCTGCCATCATCCTCATGCCTCACTTACACCTCCTCATTAGTCATAAGAGGTGAAATATATAAAACCTTGTCTAAAGAAACTTGTAACTGAAAAGTACATTCTGCAGAAGGCTAGAAATAGGTTCGTCTTCATATCAACTGCCAAGAATTGAGCTCAATGAAGGTCAATGCATTTTCCCCATCAGAACAAATCTAAGCACCACCACGCACAAGTAATTAGCACTAATGACTGTCTCCATGGAAAAAACCTGCCATTTCACAGTAACAGCCAATATGTTATATCAAACAGACAAAGGCAGGTGCACCTATGTTTTTCTCCCACAATCTGCCTCTGTCTTTCATACATGTACACAAAACTTATCGGAGTGGCTCAGGTAGTTGCTCAGACAGGGGAGGGTTCTGTTTCTGGCTGAATGTGCAAAGTGCAGTTTATTTCATCCAGATTTCAGGAGGTTTTTGCAGCTGTGGCATCACTCCTCCCCTCCTTTGTTTTTAAAGCTGCTTAACTCATCATCATGAAAGATGGACATGTTCAATTTCCCTTCATGATTTTATCAAATTGTCCTGTTAAATTAATTATGAGCATAACATTATTATGTATCACTTTTCTCAACAATTTTTTTCTTTTGTACTTTCTGTGGAAATTGCCTTTTCTCTAATCTCAAACCTCTCCCTTTTTCCCCTCCCTTCTTTCCACCGCCACAGGCTATGGTGAGTAACACCAAGCCCCTTTTCTCTAGAAACATTCATGTGGTGAGGGTAAACTAATTCTCTACACTCACCAGAAAATTGATCATTCTCATGAAAGGATGCACTTGAGATTCTGCTGCTGTCACCCCTAGTTTTGTGTAAATATTTGGAGCAACATTGCCAGACCGACTGTAATAAAACACACTGACTCATATGCTGCACCGAGATTTCTCTTGATATTAAAAAGATAAGATATGAGGTGGGAGCTGGGGATAAAAATGACACCTGTTCTGTCACTCAGTCCTTGGTTCAGAACTCGAGGAAGGCTGGCATCACCTCTGCCCTGACATCCAGCACCCTGCATAACGAAGAACTGGTCAGTGCTCAGTATTGTAACTGTCTGTAATTATTTATTTAGTCTAGATATTCTATTGTAGTCATTGTCTGCCTCTAACTGTCTAATGTAATTATTAACTGTGATATTTGTTTTTATATAAACTATTGTTTTTTGCTTTATAAACTCAGTTGCATAATAAATGAAGGCTCAATTCCTCTCAATTGTGCTTATGAAATTAAATAATGAATGTGATGATGATGATAATGATAATCTCACATCATGGCATCAAGTTTTTCTACCATTTCTACACAAGCAATGCTTAAAAGTCTCCCCTCTGTTCCCTTGTAGAAGAGTCACGTCTACAAGAAGACCCTCCAGGCCCTCATTTATCCCATCTCCTGCACCACCCCGCACAATTTTGAGGTGTGGACAGCCACCACCCCCACTTACTGCTACGAGTGCGAGGGGCTGCTGTGGGGCATCGCTCGCCAGGGCATGCGTTGCACCGAGTGTGGAGTCAAATGCCACGAGAAATGCCAGGATCTACTTAATGCTGACTGTCTTCAAAGTAAGAGAACCTTTTTACCGTTTTTCATATATATTAAACTAAGTATACAGGAGTAAATGTTAATTACAATGTAGCATTTACTTGTTGGCCTATAACTGACATTACATATCCAATAACATCTAAAAATACGGTATAAAAGATAAAGTATAAATGCTACACTAAACTCAACTAATACAACTAGGAGCACAAAATCCAAACCATTAACTGTGATGTTTTTTATTCTTATTATTAACAATAGCATACTATCTAATCCATCTTTAGCATCCTCCTCCTTCCCTCACGCCTACTTTCTTATTTTCCTCCTTTTTTTTGAGAGGATATTAAAAGCCATTTTTCTTTTGTTGTCATCCACCTCTCCTACTCAGCATTTTATAGATCTGTGAATATGTCCGCCTCTAGTTTATGAAATATAGCCAACTGTTTCATCGCCTGCACAGTATTTATCTCATGTCTATCTTATTATAAATTGAACAATTTTGTCATATTTCCAATATATAGCAGAAATATGTCCCGTCTCTTGTTATTGCTAATAACTGCAGCTCCATACCAAACTTTTTCTAAATGCTTTTATACACCTGCATATATCCAGTAGATTACTACTGTATCTTCTTCCTCCCGCTCACCAGGAGCAGCAGAGAAGAGCTCTAAACATGGTGCTGAGGACCGAACTCAGAACATCATCATGGTTCTTAAAGACCGCATGAAGATCCGTGAGAGGAACAAGCCAGAGATCTTCGAACTCATTCAGGAGGTGTTCACCGTCGTCAAGGCTACACACGTCACCCAAATGAAGCAGATCAAGCAGAGCGTGCTCGATGGGACCTCGAAATGGTCGGCAAAGATCAGCATCACGGGTGAGAGGGGAGTCACAGTTTTGATGGAAACACTTTTAACATGAAAGCCGGAGGAGGCGTCAGATGTTAGTGTCTATAAAAAGAAAAAAAGCTGGCATGTGTAGGGCAGTAGAGCAGACGGTCAGATAAGTTAAGCGGCATCTGTTCATCCAAACACACAAACACACACACACACACACATTGGCTGACCAGCTTGGCCTTCTTCCCTCTCTTCCTAGTGTTGTGTGCCCAGGGTTTACAAGCCAAGGATAAAACTGGCTCCAGTGATCCATATGTCACCGTCCAGGTGGGAAAAACCAAAAAGAGGACCAAAACCATCTATGGTAACCTCAACCCTGTGTGGGAAGAGACATTTAACTTGTAAGTTGAGACCCTTTGGATTTGGAAAAATGTATAGTTATTATAAATATTATTATTATTATTATTTTCTTTGTGTCTATAGAAGGTTAAATAAAATTCAAGCATTTTTGCAATTTTCCAGAACTCATTAGGACAAAGTGCTTGTTTTGTCCGATACTTTAAGTATCTTCTTTCTGTTGATTATATAAATATGTATATATTCTATATCTTTTTAGGACTATTTTTTATGCCTTTAATATTTACTTGAACTAATTGAATATTTTCATCACTTTCTGTCAATGTTACTACTATAATATATCTGATAACTGTGGGTGGCTCTCTGACTCTGTCCCTTTAGTGAATGTCACAACTCTTCTGACCGCATCAAAGTGCGTGTGTGGGATGAGGACGACGACATCAAATCTCGTGTGAAGCAGAAGTTTAAACGAGAGTCAGACGACTTCCTTGGTCAAACTATCATCGAAGTCCGCACTCTGAGCGGAGAAATGGACGTGTGGTACAATCTAGGCAAGTTGCATTGCATTGTCCTCAATGTTCTATTTGACTTAACTTCTCGGAGATATTTTTATAGCATCACGTTTGGTCACTCTTGCTGTATGTCTTCTTCACAGACAAGCGTACGGACAAATCTGCCGTGTCTGGGGCCATTCGCATGCACATAAATGTAGAGATCAAAGGAGAGGAGACAGTCGCCCCCTATCATGTTCAGTACACCTGTTTGCATGAAGTAAGCTCAGATTGTGTGTGTTTGTGTGCGTGAAGAGAAACTTTTTTATAAAGCTTCGACTATATATTTTTATTTTACTCCTACATTTACCTAAAAGGTTGCAGGTACCAGCTTTTGTGCTGAATACGGTTATACTTTACCTGCATTACAATAATGACCTAATTATAAAATGAATTATAAAAAAATTGTATATATCAGGTCTTCAAAAAATATCTAGCAATTTAATGCAAAAAAATAATAATAATAATGTGTATTTACTGCTTTTTGCTGCCAACTCAAAGGATCAATCTGCAGTCCGTGTGCAAAGAGCACTCCATTGTATATATGTGTACACTGCACACTAGTGTCAGATTTGTCCCTTCAATTAAAATAAATTCAAAGAATTCAAACTTTTTTTTTCACGGCTGCATGTGTCCATGTCTCTTTCCCAAGCCCAATCATTTGCTTGACTGATGTTCAGTCTCATTATGGATCATTCCAAATTAAACTGCAGTTAATACTACCTAAATGTTGCTTTGCAACACATTTCTTTCTACTCGGGCTCTCTGTGGGGAACTGCTGATTGATTGTAGACCAATCACAGCCTTGCATGGCCTCATTACTCGGTCCATTACTCTGCGGAGCATGTTAGCTGAACCTTAACTGAGAAACAACCACTGTTATTGCTGCACATTAGTGGCAATAAACCATGTAGCCGACACTTCGGCCAAGTAGCTAAGACAGCACCTTGTGTTGGCTCTTAATGTAGTTCAATGGCTGTTTATGTTGAAGGCAAATCAATTAAAAGGTTGTAATATCACAACCAAACATATGGCTGATCATGACACACTTTGGTAACCAGAAAAGAAGTGAGAATATTGAGCAAAGCTTCCTAATGGCAGAATCATGGAACAATCATTATAGAATATTCAGACTTTTGACAAACCCTTAACACTTCTAGAACACTCTTTTAAACCTCTCGACTTCATTTTATTTTTCTTACATCTCACTTTTTCTGTCCTTCCTCTGTAGAACCTCTTCCACTATGTGACAGACATCCAGAACAATGGTGTGGTGAAGATCCCTGACGCCAAAGGGGATGATGCATGGAAAGTCTACTTTGAAGAGACTCCTCAGGAGATTGTTGATGAATTTGCCATGCGTTATGGAGTGGAGTCCATTTACCAAGCCATGACGTATGTGCCAGTCTAAAAAGCTGCCTAGGGAATAAGGCTTCTTTAAAACAAAGACCGAGCAATTGATTTGGTTTAAAGTTTTATTGTACCGTTCATCTAATTCTCATTTGCGCACATGCTTTGTCCCCCTTCTTGCAGTCACTTTGCCTGCCTATCATCTAAGTACATGTGCCCAGGTGTGCCTGCAGTAATGAGCACCCTGCTAGCCAACATCAATGCCTACTACGCTCACACCACCCAGGCAACTAACAACGTCTCTGCCTCTGACCGCTTTGCTGCTTCTAACTTTGGGGTGAGTTACGGCAGAAATGTTAGAGCAGAACAGATAAACACATCCTGGTGCCACGGTTTTGTTGGGAGTAATATGTGGTTGTATCTCTTTGCTAAAACCTGACATTTCTGCAAAAATAAATGTTTGTCTACTCTCAGAATATACTCTTTTCTGCTCAGGGATATGCTTTTTAAATATTAAGGCCTTTAGTGTACCTTCTATTTGTTCATTAATATGTATCTGTTACTGCATACTGGATGCTGTAATGTCCACAGAAAGAACGATTTGTGAAGCTTCTCGACCAGCTGCACAACTCTCTGAGGATTGACCTGTCCATGTACAGGGTAAGATTGCTCACCACCTCACTGTTGAAAAAGATGAATTGATAAATGGACGTAATGTCTCAGGAACATAGATCCATTTGAACATGAAAAGCATTGACATAAAACATAACTACGTCAAAAACACAAGACTGTGTCATTTTCTTTTTTGCACTTGTCTTTCTTCTCATCGCTCTCTTTGTGCGAAACAGTCAAACAAAGCAGCCTGATGTGTTAATTGGAGTGACACTTCCTGTGACACTCACACAGACACTTTTGGGAAACACTGCACACCCACACTAACCAAGTGTAAGGATTAGGTGGCAGTCAAAATTACATGGCCATGCTGTATCTTGCCTACGGACATAAAAACACACATGGAACAAGGATGAGTCTTACATTATGTGTTGAAGCTCACTGCAGGTTTTTGTGTGTGTGTGTGTGTGTGTGTGTGTGTGTGTGTGTGTGTGTGTGTGTGTGTGGCTGCAGAACAATTTCCCAGCCAGCAGTCCTGAGAGGCTGCAGGATCTCAAGTCCACAGTGGACCTCCTCACCAGTATCACCTTCTTCAGAATGAAGGTATTGTTCCTGTATTCCACATCTAGAAACAGCTTAGCTTGTAAATGTCGGATGGCTTCTTTTCCAAGAATCATGACTACCTATTCAGTCAAATGTGTGCGTGCACACATATATGTGTGTTTGTTTAGGTACAAGAGCTGCAGTCTCCACCCAGAGCCAGCCAGGTAGTGAAGGATTGCGTTAAAGCTTGCCTCAACTCCACCTACGAATACATCTTTAATAACTGTCACGAGCTCTACAGCCGCGAGTATCAAACAGACCCGGTAAGAAAAAGTAATGAATACAGTGTCTGTGAGTGAATGTCTCTCTTTCTCTTTCCATCTTTCTACCACTCAAAATGTGCAAAATCACATACATTCACTTTCGCAGCATAGCTGAACATAGTGCAGGCAAAATATGTGTAGTTTACAATGCAGTATAATAATTATATAATAAGAAAATTGCAGATGAAAACATTACATAGTATAAGATTTTTGGAAACAAAAACATGTTTATGTGCTGTGCGGCCTTACATTAAGACTGGGATATGTTTTGCTTCCATTGTATAAATCTTCAAATTTGTTATGGTGTCAGCTCAATAGGATTTGAGCTTTACCTTGGTAAATAACTCCTTTCTAATGTTTCAGCAGTGTCTTTCTAGCAGAAAGTGTTGCTTTATTTATCTTTTAGTGTGCAGCACTGAGTTTCTTTGGGTCATTGCAGTGAAAGTTTTGATTGATTCTTTAAATAAATGTTTAAACATGATGTAAACCAGCAGAAACAAGCTGGATAAATCACTCCCTCACTCCAGACTCAAACACTGCCTTTTAATCAATTTAAATGTGGCTAGTAGTTTTTCTCATAAATTACACTTCCTCCCTGTAGTGTGCTTCACTGATCTCTGACTAATCAGGTCTCTTTTCAAAAGATATCCTTTGAACAAAGGATTTTGAAATATTATTAGTGCCCCCTCTTTGCTTGATTTATGTATTGTCCTCAGAGTTTAGTGTGTGCACACATGTATGTGTGTTACCCTCATCCTCCCAGTTAGAGCAGGCCAGGCTGTTCTATCCATCACTCCTGTACCAGATTCGAGCAGGGATTTCTAGAACATACTTTAAGTCCTCATTAAAGCATTCTGACTCCCTTGTGAATTTCAAATAAGCATTTTCCCTTTGAATAAAACATTTCTTCCTGAGGGATTTTGCTATATTTTGTTGAAACCTCTGTGAGATCATTCTTCACTTTTCAACCCCTGCAGTGCTCGGTTAAGTGTTTTTTTTTTTACTTTTTCCAGCGCATTTTCAGCTATTTCAAAGAAGTTGTTTAAACTGCTGACATTCTGAGAGAAACAAATGTTGTTTATGTATGAGTTGTTAGATTAGTAACACTGTCTAGTGTGTCTAGTCTATTAGTAAAACCCATTAGTAACCCATAGTAACATTTGCAAAAGTACTTTGTGGTCCCACAAATGAACTATGCTACCTTCCAGAAGTTGTCAATAAGTGACTACTTGTTTGATGTGTTGTATGGCCTAAAATAAATATCACAATAGTTAGGGATGTGAAAATAAACATCTTTTGTAGACATGGTTTAGCGAAATAAATGTTTGTAGAGTTTTGTTGTGATTCTACTTATGTCACTGCTTTTCTAGGCCAAACAGGGCGCAGTACCTCCAGAGGAGCAGGGGCCGAGCATAAAAAATCTGGACTTTTGGTCCAAACTGATCACACTTATTGTCTCCATCATTGAGGAGGACAAGAACTCCTATACTCCATGCCTAAACCAGTATGTACCCTCCACCGACTCCTGCTTCTTTTATATCAGCCTCTTACATTTACATATTTTGTCTTATTCACCAACCATATTATTTAAAGAATGACAAGAATCTTCTCTACAGTTTCTCTTATTATCTCTAAATCTAAACTTCCAGGCTCTTATTTGTGTGCTCAGTTTCACATCCCCTTCCTCTGTAAGTGCATACAATCTTTTGTCCTTTGTACTTGTCATCAAGATTTCCCCAGGAACTCAACGTGGGTAAAATCAGTGCAGAAGTGATGTGGAACCTGTTTGCTCAGGATATGAAGTATGCAATGGAGGGTAAGTGCAAATGAATGATATATACAGAGCCTCTGGTGGTTAGAGAAATAAAGCTACAAATGGAAATTTGGTGTTTTACAGTATTAGTAGTAGTGAACAGTATTTGCACTAATAAGCAAAGGCAAAGAGTCATACATAACAATACAAAGTCATACACAACAATACAAAGCAGAAAAGCTGTATGCCATAATAATATTAGGAAGATTATTCAATTATTAAATAATTGAAGATATGATATGATATTTAATTTCCATCTGCCTATATGTTTATCAATTTTAAATTTTGTAGGAATGTAGACTCCAGAATAATTAACTAACTATAAGCAGGAAGAACTGTATTATTAAAAGGACACTGTATTTACAATAGGTCTGTGATAATTGTAGGTCTAGAGAGCTTAAATACACCAGCAGAAATGTACTTTTAACTGAGTGTGTGTTTACTTCTGTCACCTTTTTTTCCCTCAGAACATGAAAAGAATCGCCTGTGCAAGAGTGCAGATTACATGAACCTGCACTTCAAGGTCAAGTGGCTGTACAACGAGTATTGCAAAGACCTGCCTTTCTTCAAGAGCAGAGTGCCTGAATATCCTGCGTGAGCTCCAACCCACCCATCACTGTTCTGCAAATATAAGACATATACCTCTAAACCAGTGATATCAAATTTCAAAAGTTCAGTCCATGAGCGACATTCAGCTCAATTTGACCTCAAATGAGCTGGACCAGTACAAATTTACATATAAATAACAACACCTACAAATTCCTCCTCCTTCTTTTTATGTAATGATATACATTATAGATATTTACACCATTAATTGACCTTTGGTTTAAGGGACATGACATAAGAAAAAAGTGAAATGTTTACTATATGATATCTCAGTTATTCTATATTCATTCAGTCTACTGTTTCATTTCAATTCAAACCATTTATTCACTGAACAATGTTTAGTGTTTTAAGCAGTAGATGAAGTTATCTCCTGTCTTACAAACTATTTAGAAATCAAAACTGTAAATATTTTATCCCCTAAGAACTGAACACTTTTCACTGATGTCACATTTCTGTAAAAAACAGCTAGGCCAAGTTGGCTGGACCGGAACCTTCACACATAGGCTACTGAAAACAGAAAATCAGAATATGGGAATCAAGTAATTTAATCCTTTATTGTCCTTTTGCGTCCCCCCCCCAAAAAAAATCTGTTCTTCACAGGTGGTTTGAGCCGTTTGTCATCCAGTGGCTGGACGAGAATGAGGAAGTGTCTCGGGACTTTCTGCATGGCGCTTTGGAGAGAGACAAGAAGGACGGGGTAAAAGTTTTTCAAGTCTTCTTATCTCCCCTTCACTGCTGAGTCGCTTGCTGTACTTCAGGCAGAATTACTGTAATCCACCCTTTGTAGTTCCTCCATCACACTCAAAGTTATCAGCCAAAGTTTCATCCTCCCTCCTGCGCTGTCGCTCCTGCATTCTTCAAAGGCTCCTTGTCCACGAAAGACACACAGACAAAGCAGCGCAGATGTCGACTCAAAGCAGGAAAGCGTGTTTGGGCTAAGAGGCTGTTTCAGTCAAGGAGCACTGTCATATGAGGAGATTCGTTGGAAGTTTAAAGAACTGTGGTTGAGACTCACATGTGATTAGGAGGGATATATCACTGTCACAGCAAGATATTATGAATGAACTTTTTTTTCCAAAGTTTTGACTGCAGGAAAGTTGTCTTCACCTCATTAGCCAGACTCCCTCGAGGAGCACCTACACACTCACCTCTAGCCAATTAGGGGCCAGGCGCTAACCATCAGCCATTACAAAGGGACAGACAAAAGAGCTCCCGGCGTCTAGGGCTTTTTACGTGTGATTAAAAAAGGCCCAGTTTAATATAGGATCTAATGGCCTCAGGTGCCTGGGGTCACATCTTTCTAGCCTAGCTCCTCACCTGCTATACCTACTCATCATTTATGTCTTTCTTGTGCCCCCCCCCCCCCCTTTATTCAATTAGTCTATCTATTTGTTAATTGTCATCAAACTTTTTTTCGTCCCCACAGTTCCAGGTCACATCAGAACATGCTCTATTCTCCTGTTCGGTGGTGGACGTGTTTTCTCAACTCAACCAGAGTTTCGAGATCATCAGGAAACTGGAGTGTCCGGACCCACAGATCGTAGGACACTATATGAAACGATTCGCTAAGGTAGGTTTTAATGAAATTTGTAGGGGAAAACATGTCACACAAAAACTGTTAAATATGAACACATAACAAGAGGGTTCCTTTAGGAGAGGGTTTTGATGTAGGTAAAAATATGTGTTTTAACTCTGAAACTGAAGCTAGATCCACACTTTTTGTAGGTTTTTTTATGCCTAACTAAATGGCCAGAAACAGAGACTTTTGGAAACGATTAATTCTGAAATGTGTCGAACCACTTGATGGAAATTATCTTTTACAGTTTCAGCTCAAAAACGTATTGGTGTGGAAGGAACCTTAAAATGCACCTGTCCCCCAACAACTGATGACCTGCTGCTCTTTCTTGTTTCCTCTTTCCAGACGATCAGCAATGTACTTCTGTCATATGCTGATATCATCTCCAAGTTGTTTGCCAACTATGTTTCCATGGAGAAAGTGGTATGTGGCCAAAGACATGATGAACTTGTGCAGGATTTTAATTGGTCAGCTGTGTGTAGT
Source organism: Eupleurogrammus muticus (assembly GCA_036785175.1). Classification (NCBI taxonomy): domain Eukaryota; kingdom Metazoa; phylum Chordata; class Actinopteri; order Scombriformes; family Trichiuridae; genus Eupleurogrammus; species Eupleurogrammus muticus. The sequence continues at coordinate 9,301,590 of JAYKQN010000006.1, forward strand.
TAATAGTGCTTTAAATATTGTTAATTAAAAACACCAAAAGGTTTTATTTAATTTTTTTAATTTTTGTCTCTTTGAACCCTGTGCCCATCAAGAAGGCTGATATGTTTGGTAATGTTTCATTGAGCACTGAGTGTTTAAAAAGAACGACATCTCGTCCTCAGCCCTGCATCCTGATCAACAACATACAACAGCTGAGAGTTCAACTGGAGAAGATGTTTGAAGCCATGGGTGGAAAAGATGTAAGTGGTTAACAACCCAGAGTTAAGCCTTCTTTGGTCACACATGTCTAGTTCATTCTTTTTAATCCCAAAGTGTCCACCAGGAACATTATTACTCCACAGCTTTATTGCCCTATCCCTAAACTACCTGTGTGTGTGTGTGTTTCCCTGTTAGCTGTGTGTGGAAGCCAGCGATATCCTGAAAGATTTACAGGTTAAGCTCAACAATGTCATGGATGACCTCAGCAGGGTCTTTGCTGTCAGGTAGAAACACACTCACACCTACATACAGTTCATGCAGAGACAGACTTAGAGACAGGATCCGTGTCATTGAAAGCTTCTCTGACTTTTTGCCCCTCTCTAGTTTCCAGCCTCACATAGAGGAGAATGTGAAGCAGATGGGGGATATCTTGGCTCAGGTGAAAGGGACCTCGAATGTGGGGAACGCCAGCAGTGTGGCCCAGGATGCCGACAACGTCCTGCAACCCATCATGGAGTTCCTGGACAGCAAGTGAGTCATCTCTCGGATTTAGGATAAACTTATTTTGATTTTTTAAAATCTGCCTCCTTCTGTTCATCTCTTCTAACTTTCTTCTCTTCCCTCCAATTGTCAGCCTGACTTTATTTGCTAAGATCTGTGAAAAGACTGTGCTGAAACGTGTGCTGAAGGAGTTGTGGAAGCTGGTGATGAACACCATGGAGAAGACCATTGTCCTGCCGCCACTCACAGACCAAACGGTGAGAGGAAATAAACCTACGAATGCACGCAAGCAAAAGCACAACTACATACATGCAACATCATCGCCAACGCTCAGGTTCTTCGTCATCATATTATAGCTGATTCTGCCTGCTGTGCATGAAAAGAGTGGTAGGAATATGTGATGTATTCTGATGATGACCTCAGCATATGATAGACAATGGAAAACTTCATTTAGCAAACATGTAACACACATACACATACATAGACACATACATTAACACACCTCCAACTACCAAGGCGGCATCAAAGGATAAAAGAGGAGATGGAGAATGAGGGAAAAAAAGCAAACATTTTGTGGTTCTGTGCGTGTGTGTGCATGCGTGTGCATGCGTGTGTGTGTGTGTGTGTGTGTGTGATGATTCACGACAGTCTTCTTATAAACAATGAGGATCAAACTGCTTTTGCATTACGTCTGCAGGGCATCCTATCCACTCCTCAACCCCCACGCACATTATATTCAACATTGCCCCCCCAGTGCTTCCATTCATCTAAGCAATCAAACTGAAACCTTTAGAAAAAAATGAAACAAAGGAGTGCACCATATCATTCTAACACCAGCTCATGGCTGCTCTCCAGTATGTCAGCCAACAATTTATATTTGTGATTTTATGACTAACTCACAATCATAATGGAAGACATATATTTTTTTTGCTCAAAAAGATCTGGACCTGTTCCAAAAAGAAAATGCATCATACATTTTGGAAAGCAGCCTCTTCTTTTCTTTTGTTTTGGATATATGTGTTCTTATTTATGTTTGGTTATTTAAAAAAGAGCCTCATATCACCATTAAAGATTGAGAGAATAATCTGTGGTTTTCGTGTGAAGCGTGAGGCAGAATTAAAAGTTAGTGGATCAGCCTTAACAGTGTCGATTTAGTGAGAAAGATAGGAGAAGGTAGTGAGAAAATTTCGCAATTCATAGCTGCTGTTAAAAGCAGAATCATCTATTGTCTTTAAAGAGAGGGTTCACCCTAAATTTGAAAATACAAGACAAATTCCTTCTTTCCTGTAGAGCTAGTTATCCATCTAGATTTTCTAGGTTTTCTATTGAAATTTTCTATTTTTTTGCGCTAAAAAAATACACTTGAAGAACTCAACAGCAACGGCTTGTTCCAGAACGAATGACTCAGTTATTCAATAAAACAGACCATGTTGTGTGCATTTTTTGCGAAGAAACTGATTGCTTTCAGCCGCACTACATCCACCAACCATTTAAAGTGCAGAAGTAGTGTACATCTATTGATTATGTTTTTCAGAAAAAAAATAGGTGGTGGCATTTTCTCATTCAATGAGGCAAAATCATTCAAATCTTGTCTTTCTCTTAATCAAATATTGGTAAAGTCAAACAATCAGTGTGACTGCAGCAAAATAAGTCCTGTGTATTTAAACATTCACCGTCATACACATCAGTCAAATCGTCAGACCATAAGGAGGATAAGTCAGCACAGTGACTGCAGTCGCTGATTTATATAAGACACAGAGTACTATAAATGAATCTAACTTGTCCTGTTTTGGATCCTGTCTTAACATCCTGAAATACCACATGTTAACAGTCAGGTCACAGTAGACAAAACATGTCACAAGATTTTCCAGTGGCACATTGAGGAGCAATAGAACCTTAAATCTAAATTTCAAAAACAGCTCTTTCTAGCTTTGCATATAGACCAGGCTTTAGACAGGTGTTGACGTCCCTTCAGCCCCGGGGGCCCAAACTTGTGTTTTTGATTGATGTGGGGCTCTTTGCAGCTTGACTGACCCTTCTCTCTGGTTGTTGTTGTGATTACTATTACATCCTGCTCCCACCGCTCTCCCTCCACAGATGATTGTAAGTACAGCACTCCTGCGTGTGTGTCTGTCTGTCCGTCTACGGTGGTTGGTTCTCTGCTATATGTGGCTGCGATCTCCCCTGTTTTTTAACCCACATCGCCCCCTTCTCCTTTCTGTCCCATTTCTCTCTCTCTCTTTCTCTCTCTCTCTCTCTCTCTCTCCCTCTCTGTCTCTCTTTCTCTTATCTTTAACTCCCCCTCTCTGCCGCTCCTTCAACTCTGTCTCTCTTGTGAGAAGACAGAAGCATGGTGCATTCCTGACTGGTTCTGATAGGTCCCACCCCCTTGACAATCAACGACCCACTCACCCCCTCCCCTACCTCTCTGTTCTTCCTGAACACCCTCCTCAAACAGGAAGTGGTACTCCTATCTTGCGCCTGGTGTTGCCTTGTTTCTTCTCATGCATTGTGTCCTTTGGGACTTCGGTGGGGTGACTCTGATCTCTCGGTGGCTTGGTATCTGGTGTCTTGCCCCACCTCCGGCCCGCCCCTTTTTCTTCCTTCTGACCTTCCCCCTCCTCCCCAGTGTCCACACCTTTCCCACCTGTTTGAACTGTGTCCTGCCAACCCCCCTCCCCACCTTCCACTGTGGGTCTGTTGCTTGCATCTGATCTATTTCAACACTGCAGTCTTCTCAGTATACTGTACGACACACTGTACTGAATGTATGTCTCTCTGCAGACCTGTCATGTTGGTCTGTCCTGGTTTGGTTTTATGTTCTGTTGTAATGCTGGTATTATGTCAGTGGTCCTGATGCTCAGAATGGCTTTATTACAAGAGGTTATTGGTTTGGGTCATTTGATGTCGGTTAAATAAGTTGTATTCCTCTAAAAGCTCTATGTGATGACTTACTCACAATTAACTTTTATTTTTCCAGTGTCGTAGTTGACTTCTGCAGAGCCATTCAGCACATCATAGGACTCTCAGTGGTGTACTGGCATTAAATGTACAGCCACACAGGAGCAGAGACTTTTTGAATTTATTCATCATGAACAGATTTGATATGTGTTTTTAGTCTACCATGACCTTATTGTCTAATATTATTAAAACTGTAAACAAACTTCAATTGTGAGTTGTGACCTTCTGTCCAAGCCATCACATAGAGCTTTTGATGTATGGAATTTTATCCTGTGTTGATTTCTACCTATTTTTTTTTTTTTATCTCGATTTTACCTTTACAGGTACAGTCAATGTTTATAAATGGCGTCTTTTTTATTTTTTTTGCTTAGATGGTATGATTGATACCCTATTCTCGCCTGGTTGTGTGTTATCTATGGAGCATAGATATGGGGAGTTAGAGCTGGGAAGTGATTAGCTTAGCTAAGCATGTAGTCTGGAAGAAGAGTAAACCAGCCGTCTGTCTCTCTCCAAAGTTAAACAAAGTTCAGTGATAAGCATTTATCTCCTTAGTTTAATCCATTAATCCACAGACTACAAATTTTTGTGGTTGTGATAGGAGACTCCACTGATCACTGCTGTAGACCAATAATTGTTTAAGCATATAACTTACAATAAAACCACAAATTTATGTCAATTGCTGTGTTTGTGCAAAAAAACATTATACAAAGTCCTACTTAATTGTAGGCAATTTTGGATTGGCAGACAGCTGTTTCTCTCATCTCCCCATTCTCACTCTGTATGTAACACACACAAAGGGTATGGATCTTGTCATCTAACTTTTACAAGAAGGTTTATTTATATAATATATTTTTTATTCTTTTAATTCAAATGAAGAGAACTATAGAAGAAATATTTTTTTCACTGGTAGGAAAGGTTTTTTTTTGTTACAATGGCATGAACTTCTGATGACCCATTATTGTAGCTTCCTATTAAATAACTACTGTATATGGAATATAAGCAGATGTTTAAACAAAAATTTTGTCAAAATCCCTTAACTCTGGGCACTGTGTAAGCTATCCTAAAAGGCCAACCAGCAACTTGCTGAACTCTTGTTTGCTTTTCTACATTTCTTATTTGATGGAAAGGCACAAAATGTGACGTTGTTGCATTGGAGAGGAAGATATTTGAAAGGAGATCTCTGGCAGTGATAAATTTCCCCATATTTTTTGCTTCTGTTTGCGAAGCAATACATGTTTTGAATGCATATTCTCATCTGCCTAATGAGAGTGAAGTCAGACTGCAGGGAACCGGCCACTGCTTGAAGTATTAACCACATGCTCTCTTTCCAGGGGAGGCTGAAGAGTGCTTCTCACAGTGATGTAAGGACTAAACCCCTCTAGATCAATGTGTCTTGTCTCTCTCTGTCTTCTCTCTGTGTCTCCATCTCGATCTCCCGCAGCTCCCCAGTCAAACAAAGCAGGGGAATTATATATTTTATGTTTTTACACAATTTCAATTAAATGCGGTGAAAAAGCCCAGATCAGACGCTGCAGAGGTTCGGTAGCGGCCTGAATTATCAGGCTCCCCACAGGTCGCACGCTCCTACAGCTCATATGCACCACAAACCACAATTCAACGACTTCATCAGTGAATCTCACTCAGATTTCAGAAGTGCCCTTCTAGTTGTCTAGTCTTGTTTCATCATAAGCCCTGATTGGCTATGTACATCTCAGATTGGGCTCTATTCCATCTACAAGCAGCAATGCAAATGCAAATGTTTGCGAGGCAGTATAGTTCAAACTTGTTGACACTTTGACTTGTGGTTTGTGATGCAATTGAGACTCTAATGTTTGCCCATAGAGTCTTAAAATCAGGCATACAGTTGTTGTTTTCATCACAGCAGACCCTGCAGTAAAAAGGCAGAAATATCTACCTTATTGTAAAGTTTAACATTGTGTATTCTGACATGACTCTGACAAGGAGTTACCTTATTACATAGTCTGCAACACAGCCTGAAAGAGTAGAGGCATCAGAGCTTCCAGAGTGCACTATGTTTTATAACATTATAAATCTCTGAGGCACAGAAACTCATTAATGGCTTTTGTTTAATTTTCTGTTGTCACTGATGTTTGCAGGAATAGTACAACTTCAACTTGAAATAGCCACAAATAATTCTAAACTTATTGTCTAAGTCTGTGTACTTTTAAGTTATTAGTCAGTGGCAGTGACTTACTAGAGAAACGCATTAGATTGAACTTCCAGCAAATATGTGTGTAATCAAGTGCAAGTGCAGAGCTGAAACGTGCGTGCATGCACGCGCGTGTGTTTATTCAAGAGTGCATGAGTCCACTTTTTCCTCTCTTTGTACTGAAATGTCTCACTCTTTGTGTGTGTGTGTAATTGTGCAATAGAGTAATGTTTTGGAATGAGTAAAGTGCAATAACAGCACTTAAACGGGGGGGAAAAAGTACCTTGACATCTGTGAAATAGGTCAGAGTGACTGTTTGAATGTGTGTGTCAAAAACGTCGCTGTCTCTATGTGACACTAAGCCCTTAAGCGCTGCCCCATATTGTCATGATGATAAGAATACTCTCTCCTTCCTGTCCACCTTTCTTCTCACTCTTTCTCTCGCTTGCTGTGTTTTCTGTCTCTTCCAGGGCACCCAGCTCATCTTTAATGCTGCCAAGGAGCTGGGACAGCTGTCCAAGCTCAAGGTACCTTTTTTTTTTTTTTTTACACACTGTCCAGCTGAAAGATTGGGCCAAACGGGCAAACAAGTTGGTAATGTTGGTTTATGGTTTGTGGTTTGCAGGAGCACATGGTACGTGAGGAGGCCAAAGCACTCACCCCAAAGCAGTGTGCTGTGATCGAACTGGCCCTGGACACGATCAAGGTATTAACTCACCGTTGTTTAAACACAGACTGTGAGCAGGTCTGTGGGAAAATGTGAGTTGAAGTTTGGAATTACAAGTCAAATTTTATCTCTAGATGTTGTCAGGCTAGCATATTCTTAATTAGACAGAAATACTTGTTGCCCAATTTTCTTTTTGTGGCTTTACATCTGTGCGATTTTAAGAAAGGAGATGATTTAAGACAGGTCAAGAAAGGAACATGTTACTGAATGAGTTCATAAGGTCCCCGACTGCTTCTACAGAGACAATAACTAAGCATAGCAAAGCCAGATTAACATCAAGACACCTGAACCTCTTGATTAAGAAGAAAGGTATTCCTAGGAGAGCTAATGTCAGACATCACAGTATCCTAATAGTTGTTTTCTATTTTATCCTGCTGTCTCTTTGTATTTTAGCAATATTTCCATGCTGGCGGTGTGGGCCTTAAGAAGACTTTCCTGGAGAAGAGTCCTGATCTTCAGTCTCTGCACTACGCCTTGTCCCTCTACACGCAGGCTACAGACAAACTGATAAAGACTTTTGTCCAGTCACAGAACGCACAAGGTAACCTAATCATCTTCACTCTTCTTGTCTCTCTTTTCTTTTTCTGGCAGCCAAAGACTTTTTTCTTTATCTCCTGTATCTTCCTTGATCTCAATTTGTAATCACTTAATTCTTCAATCTCTGATGACATCAACAATATTCTTTAGGTGCTTTGCACTCTCAGAAAAGCCCCTTTGCTCTAGTGTTCCCTGCTCCTCTGTTGATGTTGGGGTTCCAAATACCAACTCCATATCCCTAAACTTTCTGAAAGCCTTTGTAGAGCATAAAATCATGGCTGCAGCAGAACAATATTTTTGTTCTTTACGCTGAAATGCTGAGTCTCCTGGTAGCCAGATTGCAGAAAAACTGTGAATGTTCTTTACATGACCCGACAGCTATTTGCAGTAGGAAAAAAGTAAATACCCTCCCCCTCTTCTCTTCCGCTCTTTGATTCCATTGCTCTGCCATCTTTGTGACAGCGCTGCTGCTGACACACTGTCCCTAAGCACTGCTGGTACAAATGCCATTTGAGTAGAGGATCGTTAAAAATTAAATTTGCTTTTTAGAGCATACCTAAGTATGTCAAGAGCAGTAGGTCTTTATGAGAGTTGCTTGTAGGACCATCCCTAATTATTATCAGGAGTTAAACCCTGATTCAGGATCTCAATTATCTTTAGGGACAACACTTATAAATGTTGGTCTGTTTTTTCCACTCTGTAATTCTTACCTCTGCAAACCTCATATTTCAACGTGTCTCTCCTTTCTCTGTCTACTTCCTCTTGCCCCGTCTGTGGGCCAGTGTTCGGCGGGAAGGGGGTGAGGTTCACCACTAGTGAAGATGTTTACCCAGACAAGGGTATGTGGCACTCAGGTCCAGAGCTTGCGACATCCAGGAATACCAGAAAGCCTCCAGACCAAAGCCCAACCCCCCTCCACCCTCACCCCCACCACCCCATGTGCATCCTGAAACTACCCCTGCCTGCTCAAAATCATTCCAACAGACAAATGCAATGCACAGATTGAACATACTTCCTGTCTTTTCCTCCCTATCGCTGACTCTTTCTGTCTTCTCCTCAGATGCACCCATACACACAAACACACACACACACACAGCCCACCACAACAATGCAAACATATACTTGATGCATTCATGCATGTAATAGATACACTGATGTCTGTATGTATGTACAGAACTGCACTTAAATACATACGCCATGGACTGTATGTATGAGCAGACACTTAAGCATGATGTGCAGACATCAGATGAAAAGAATAGAAATGCATTAAAGTGTGGTGGAATCCTGATCCGGCATGATGTCACCACCAGAGGCCCGAGGGCTGAGAGTGACTCTGTGTGTGTGTGTGTGTGTGTGTGTGTGTGTGTGTGTGTGTGTGTGTGTGTGTGTGTGTGTGTGTGTGTGTGTGTGTGTGTGTGTGTGTGTGTGTGTGTGCATATGTGCGTGCAAGCACAGGATGTGGAGGAGAGGTAGAGCAAGTGACTGACTTATTGGGGACAATGTGATTGAATGAGACTTTATTTAAAGTTGCCGAGGCATAAGCACAATGTATTGTCAGCCTTGTCTACACGGAGAAAAAATGCTGCGTTTGAAAGATGCTGACGAAGAGGAGGATTATTATGAAGATGATGATGAAGATGATGATGGCTGTCGGCTCAGTTTGTCTGGGAGGGCTTCCTGTCCTTGCCAAACACACACACACCCAAACACATACACACAGCACATGCAGCCCCGCTATCTGAGAAAAGGGTGCCCCCCATATCAGATAGAGCCAATCAGAAACAGTCCCTCAGGTCAGGTGGTCCATTTTCTGTCACTTCAGATCAGCATCAAAAGATTTGACTCTTTTTCACAAAAATGCTTCTTGTGACTCCAAATACACTCAGGTACACTTAATCTAAAGTAGTCTTCACTTAGCAGGAGTAGGAAAAGCATTTAATGCTGCAGTAGGAGATGCAAAATGCTTTGTTTACCAGGAGAGGAGGTAAACATAGAAAACAATTAGCAATATGTCTATAGCTTCCTGCAGCTGCTGGATGTCCTTGACAGTAATGTGGGTGCAAATTAACATCCCGCAAAGCAGACTTCACTACTTTTCCAAGTTTACTAAAGCAGATGATTAGAACAGGATGAATGAACAAATCCCAGTGGAGATTATTTCGATGAACCACTACTGAAGGACGACTTTGATCGAGTGAAGGTGATGTCACTCTTAGATACTGCCGGCTGTGAGCTGTGTTATTTGCAAGTGAACACACACCCAGGCTATGATTTGATTTGTTGTGATTTTTTTTTACTTCTTTTTTTTAATGTCTATTCTGGAGAAAATGTTTCAATATGCACCTCTGATTGCTGTATTTATTGGAGAAGACATGCCTGTGGTTTCTTGCCAACATCACGCCGCTGCCTCCCAGCCAGAGAAGTTTCTTTCTCATCTTGTATGGACGTCCTCCACAGAGTAGACCGGGCCAGATGGATGACTGCTGCTCTCTTTGGTTATGCTGGCAGCGGGACTAACAATCTCATAATGCTCCCTGGAGAGATGCAGAGAGCAGCGTGCCAGGAACACCGTCTAACTCCCACAGACACCTTGTTTAGTGGGCGGCTGGTTGAAACATGCAGGCTGCTTGGTTGTCGCCACGAAAGATACCGTTGATGGAGTGAAGACACTAATTAAACCATTGAAATTGAATGTCCATCTGTCGCTATAACCCTCTGGATCTGCACATGGACGGTGAACACTTGTGCACATTGCAGCACAGAGATCAGACAGGCACACAAAGGAAAGATTTGTCCACCATCTCCCAGACAAAAGTGTGGCGCCTGAGTGGAGCTTTCGAGGCAGGTCACAGTCATCTTCTTCCTAAAAGTTATACTTAACCCATAATCAGAATTGACCAGCTCAAATCTGATATTTGGTGATGAAAATGCAAAGATCAACATCTTACTTGAAGCATTTCTACTTATGTTAAATATAGTATGCTGATTCAGATTTGACAGTGTAGCTTCACATAGGAAGCTGGGTATCTGTAGTGTCGCCCTTCAGTGACAGATCTGAGAGGCTGAGGTGCTTCTCTCTCATAAGATCCTTCGCCCTTTCTACTCCCTCATCTTTCCATGCTTGGGTAAAAGTGCCAAGGAATGGGTGTGTCAACTTGCCTTAGATCCATTTGAGCATGTCCTGACCTGCGTCAGGGGAAGCACACTGTCTTCTCTAGCTTCTCTCTTACTGCCTCCTACTAACCAAATGCATCCCAACAGACACCATGCATCTATGAGTGGGCACAAATTACTGTCCTAACTGGATTCAAATTGTTAGCTTTCAATTGCTGATTATATACAAAGGGACTGGACCTTAGTTATTTTGCAATCATGATTGCAGAATGTCTTACAGAAGGAAGTAAAGACATGGAAATACCACTCATAGCAGCTTTGTCTGTCCACTTCCAGACCACAACATGCACACAAGCAAATCAGCGCACTTTATTTCAAGTTAACCTGGTTTAATGTGATGATTTAAGTATTAAAATGGTCAGTTTTCACATCGACAAGCTTGTATCATATATATCAATGTCAAGCCTCTCAAACTGAGATAGAATTGGTCTGTACAGTAACTTCATAGATAGAGCAGCAAGTGGAGTGGAGGAACAAGTCTGCTCCAGATCAGAAGGCACATTGGCTTGTGTTGGTGTTTGGTCTGTGATAGGAGCACAAGGACCATGTTTTCATATTAAACGGTGTCAACACACCTTCACTCTCTGTCTGTCCCATCAGGCTCAGGAGTGGATGATGCTGTGGGAGAGGTGTCCATTCATGTGGAGATTTTTACTCACCCGAACACTGGAGAGCACAAAATCACAGTGAAAGGTAAAGGAACATTTTTTACTTTTTGTTTGTTTTCTCTGGAAATTAAGCATGTTCATTCCTCATTCCAGTTTGCTCGGTTGTCATTGAGATAGTCTCAAAATGCTGTGGTTAAAAATTTGTCCAATAGATCATCTCGGTGATACCTGATACAACTGCTGATGACAAAACGTCACTCAAATTTCAATCAGAAATAGTTATATGTATAGAAAGTCAAACATAATAATTTCATTAAAAAAGGGCTGTAATGACCTTTCAATCACAGTTGGAGTCCCATTATGAGTAAGCCTGTAGTCAAGGAGTAGGAAACCTTGGTCCTACAGAGCCGCAGTAGGTGCAGGTTCCAACAAAGCAGTCACACACCTGATTCTCAGCAAGAGTGATAATCGTTGACATACTATGGTATGATGGTTTTTTGACACTTATACTATAGTATGACCTTTTTTGACACACAAACTATAGTATGACCTCTTTTGAGCGACATACAATAGTATGACCTTTTTTGGGCGACATAATATAGTATGACCTTTTTTGGGCGACATACTATAGTATGACCTTTTTTGGGCGACATAATATAGTATGACCTTTTTTGGGCGACAAACTATAGTATGACCTTTTTTGACACACATACTATAGTATGACCTTTTTTGAGCGACATACTACAGTATAAACTTTTTTGAGCGACATAGTATATTTTGACGTTTTTTGACACACATACTATAGTATGAACTTTTTTGAGCGACATATTATAATATGACCTTTTTTGACACACATACTATAGTATGACCTTTTTTGAGCAACATAGTATAGTATGACCTCTTTTGACACACATACTATAGTATGACCTTTTTTGAGCGACATAGTATAATATGACCTTTTTTGAGCGACATACTATAGTATGATCTTTTTTGAGCGACATATTATAATATGACCTTTTTTGACACACATACTATAGTATGACCTTTTTTGAGCAACATAGTATAGTATGACCTTTTTGGGCGACATACTATAATATGACCCTTTTTGACACACATTCTATAGTATGACCTCTTTTGGGCAACATACTATAGTATGACCTTTTTTGAGCGACATTGTATATTTTGACCTTTTTTGACACACATACTATAGTATGAACTTGAGCGACATATTATAATATGACCTTTTTTGACACATACTATAGTATGACCTTTTTTGAGCAACATAGTATAGTATGACCTTTTTTGACACATATACTATAGTATGACCTTTTTTGAGCGACATAGTATAGTATGACCTTTTTGGGCGACATACTATATTTTGACCTTTTTTGACACACATACTATAGTATGACCATTTTTGACACATATACTATAGTATGACCTTTTTTGAGCGACATACTACAGTATGAACTTTTTTGAGCGACATAGTATATTTTGACCTTTTTTGACACACATACTATAGTATGACCTTTTTTGAGCAACATAGTATAGTATGACCTTTTTGGGCGACATACTATAATATGACCCTTTTTGACACACATTCTATAGTATGACCTCTTTTGGGCAACATACTATAGTATGACCTTTTTTGAGCGACATTGTATATTTTGACCTTTTTTGACACACATACTATAGTATGAACTTGAGCGACATATTATAATATGACCTTTTTTGACACATACTATAGTATGACCTTTTTTGAGCAACATAGTATAGTATGACCTTTTTTGACACATATACTATAGTATGACCTTTTTTGAGCGACATAGTATAGTATGACCTTTTTGGGCGACATACTATATTTTGACCTTTTTTGACACACATACTATAGTATGACCATTTTTGACACATATACTATAGTATGACCTTTTTTGAGCAACATAGTATAGTATGACCTTTTTGGGCGACATACTATATTTTGACCTTTTTTGACACACATACTATAGTATGACCATTTTTGACACATATACTATAGTATGACCTTTTTTGAGCGACATACTACAGTATGAACTTTTTTGAGCGACATAGTATATTTTGACCTTTTTTGACACACATACTATAGTATGACCTTTTTGGGCAACATACTACAGTATGACCATTTTTGAGCGACATACTATAGTATGACCTTTTTTGAGCGACATACTACAGTATGAACTTTTTTGAGCGACATAGTATATTTTGACCTTTTTTGACACACATACTATAGTATGACCTTTTTTGAGCAACATAGTATAGTATGACCTCTTTTGGGCGACATACTATAGTATGACCTTTTTTGGGCGACATAATATAGTATGACCTTTGTTGGGCGATATACTATAATATGACCTTTTTTGACACACATACTATAGTATGACCTTTTTTGGGCGACATACTATAGAATGACCTTTTTTGGGCTACATACTACAGTCTAAACTTTTTTGAGCGACATAGTATATTTTGACCTTTTTTGACACACATACTATAGTATGACCTTTTTTGAGCGACATATTACAGTATCAACTTTTTTGAGCGACATACTATAGTATGACCTCTTTTGAGCGACATACTATAGTATGACCTTTTTTGAGCGACATACTACAGTATGACCTTTTTTGAGCGACATACTACAGTATGAACTTTTTTGAGCGACATAGTATATTTTGACCTTTTTTGACACACATACTATAGTATGACTTTTTTTGAGCGACATACTACAGTATAAACTTTTTTGAGCGACATAGTATATTTTGACCTTTTTTGACACACATACTATAGTATGACCTTTTTTGAGCAACATAGTATAGTATGACCTTTTTTGACACACATACTATAGTATGACCTTTTTTGAGCGACATACTACAGTATGAACTTTTTTGAGCGACATAGTATAATATGACCTTTTTTGAGCGACATACTATAGTATGATCTTTTTTGAGCGACATATTATAATATGACCTTTTTTGACACACATACTATAGTATGACCTTTTTTGAGCAACATAGTATAGTATGACCTTTTTGGGCGACATACTATAATATGACCCTTTTTGACACACATTCTATAGTATGACCTCTTTTGGGCAACATACTATAGTATGACCTTTTTTGAGCGACATTGTATATTTTGACCTTTTTTGACACACATACTATAGTATGAACTTTTTTGAGCGACATATTATAATATGACCTTTTTTGACACATACTATAGTATGACCTTTTTTGAGCAACATAGTATAGTATGACCTTTTTTGACACATATACTATAGTATGACCTTTTTTGAGCGACATAGTATATTTTGACCTTTTTTGACACACATACTATAGTATGACCTTTTTTGAGCAACATAGTATAGTATGACCTTTTTGGGCGACATACTATATTTTGACCTTTTTTGACACACATACTATAGTATGACCATTTTTGACACATATACTATAGTATGACCTTTTTTGAGCAACATAGTATAGTATGACCTTTTTAGGCGACATACTATATTTTGACCTTTTTTGACACACATACTATAGTATGACCATTTTTGACACATATACTATAGTATGACCTTTTTTGAGCGACATACTACAGTATGAACTTTTTTGAGCGCCATGGTATATTTTGACCTTTTTTGACACACATACTATAGTATGACCTTTTTGGGCAACATACTACAGTATGACCATTTTTGAGCGACATACTATAGTATGACCTCTTTTGAGCGACATACTATAGTATGACCTTTTTTGAGCGACATACTACAGTATGAACTTTTTTGAGCGACATAGTATATTTTGACCTTTTTTGACACACATACTATAGTATGACCTTTTTTGAGCAACATAGTATAGTATGACCTCTTTTGGGCGACATACTATAGTATGACCTTTTTTGGGCGACATAATATAGTATGACCTTTTTTGAGCGACATACTACAGTATGAACTTTTTTGAGCGACATAGTATATTTTGACCTTTTTTGACACACATACTATAGTATGACCTTTTTTGAGCAACATACTATAGAATGACCTTTTTTGACACACATTCTATAGTATGACCTTTTTTGAGCAACATACTATAGAATGACCTTTTTTGACACACATACTATAGTATGACCTTTTTTGAGCGACATAGTATATTTTGACCTTTTTTGACACACATATTATAGTATGACCTTTTTTGAGCAACATACTATAGTATGACCTTTTTTGACCGTATGACCTTTTTTGGGCGACATTGTATATTTTGACCTTTTTTGACACACATACTATAGTATGAACTTTTTTGAGCGACATATTATAATATGACCTTTTTTGAGCGACATAGTATATTTTGACCTTTTTTGACACACATACTATAGTATGACCTTTTTTGAGCAACATAGTATAGTATGACCTCTTTTGGGCGACATACTATAGTATGACCTTTTTGGGCGACATACTACAGTATGACCATTTTTGAGCGACATACTATATTTTGACCTTTTTTGACACACATACTATAGTATGACCTTTTTTGACACACATACTATAGTATGACCTTTTTTGAGCAACATAGTATAGTATGACCTTTTTGGGCGACATACTATATTTTGACCTTTTTTGACACACATACTATAGTATGACCATTTTTGACACATATACTATAGTATGACCTTTTTTGAGCGACATAGTATATTTTGACCTTTTTTGACACACATACTATAGTATGACCTTTTTTGAGCGACATAGTATAATATGACCTTTTTTGAGCGACATACTATAGTATGATCTTTTTTGAGCGACATATTATAATATGACCTTTTTTGACACACATTCTATAGTATGACCTTTTTTGACACACATACTATAGTATGACCTTTTTTGAGCGACATACTACAGTATGAACTTTTTTGAGCGACATAGTATATTTTGACCTTTTTTGACACACATACTATAGTATGACCTCTTTTGGGCGACATACTATAGTATGACCTTTTTTGACCGTATGACCTTTGTTGGGCGACATACTATAATATGACCTTTTTTGACACACATACTATAGTATGACCTTTTTGGGCGACATACTACAGTATGAACTTTTTTGAGCGACATAGTATATTTTGACCTTTTTTGACACACATACTATAGTATGACCTCTTTTGGGCGACATACTATAGTATGACCTTTTTTGACCGTATGACCTTTGTTGGGCGACATACTATAATATGACCTTTTTTGACACACATACTATAGTATGACCTTTTTTGAGCGACATAGTATAGTATGACCATTTTTGAGCAACATAGTATAGTATGACCTTTTTTGAGCGACATAGTATAGTATGACCTTTTTGAGCGACATAGTATAGTATGACCTTTTTTGGGCGACATACTATAGAATGACCTTTGTTGGGCGACATACTATAATATGACCTTTTTTGAGCGACATAGTATAGTATGGCCTTTTTTGAGCGACATAGTATATTTTGACCTTTTTTGAGCAACATAGTATAGTATGACCTCTTTTGGGCGACATACTATAGTATGACCTTTTTTGACACACATACTATAGTATGACCTTTTTTGAGCGACATAGTATAGTATGACCTCTTTTGGGCGACATACTATAGTATGACCTTTTTGGGCGACATAGTATAGTATGACCGTTTTTGACACATAGTATGACCTTTTTAGGACATTATATTATAGTATAACCAGTTGTGTTACTGCTTGGTCGGAACAAAAACCTGCACCCACTGTGGCTCTCTAGGACCAGGGTTCCTTGCTTTAGTCTGTTTTCTACCTTTGTTGGTAGCGTAAAGTAATAGAGAGTACATGATTAAAATGAAGATGTACGATTTTCTACAACAAATTGCATGTTCAACATTTGCATGACAGGAAGTGAGTTTTTATTTGTCAAGAAAATATCTCTCAGTGATGAAAACTGTAAAGCCTGAAGGAGTACCAGTACTTTCCTGCACTGTATTCATTTAATTAACTTCGTCCTTCTACATTTTCATAAGAATATCTCTCTTTCCCTCCCTCTCTCTGTCAGTGGTTGCTGCCAATGACCTCAGGTGGCAGACGCAGGGAATATTCCGGCCGTTTGTGGAGGTCTATATCATCGGTCCACACCTCAGTGACAAGAAGAGGAAGTATGCCACCAAGTCAAAGAACAACAGCTGGGCTCCCAAATACAACGAAACCTTCACGTTGTGAGTTGTGATAATGATGCCGTTCGGTCGTTTCTTCTGAGATTGTTGAAAGTGACCGCATCAAAGTACCTGTGTAACCTGCCTCTCCCCTCTCCGCTGCAGCACGCTGAGCAACGAGGTGGGTCCCGAGTGCTACGAGCTGCAGGTGTGCGTGAAGGACTACTGTTTCGCCCGGGAGGACCGCACCGTGGGCATGGCTGTGCTGCAGCTGAAGGACATGGCCTCCAAAGGCAGCGTTGCCTGCTGGCTGCCGCTGGGCAAGCGGATCCACATGGACGAGACGGGCCTCACCGTGCTGCGCATCCTCTCCCAGCGCAACAATGACGACGTGGCCAAAGAATTCGTCAAGCTGAAGTCGGACCAGCGCTCGGCAGAGGAGGGCCGCAGCTAAGGGGGGTGGGGGGGGAGCAGAAGTTAAAGGAAGCGGGCTGAGGCCCGACTGGACGTCGCTGACTACTGCCGTGGAGCTCTCCTGAGCCACCGCTAGCCACTGCCCTGATGATCCTGTGTTGTAAAAGCACACATAAGACAACAGCCACCACATGTCCAGTGCTGTATATACATTCATTTGAGTGGGAAGGACGCAGTGTTAACAAAAACAAAAAAAACAAACAACACTCTAGTTTTCTTCAAAAAGCACCTGTGTCTTTATTGTTACAGATATTATCAGCCATGCCATCCTTTTTGATGAACAAAGCATACAATTTAATTATAGAGCATATATCTACTTTCCTTTATCAGGAGAGGTTAGTCATGCCATTACACAAACACACACATACACCTCACATCATTTGATTGGTCAGGGTGAGAAATATCTTGTAGCCTTTTATTGTCTTGTCTCTCTCTCTCCCTCCCACCCCCGCCTTTCCCTTTTTTACTTTACCCCACCTCCTTCCTAACTCCTCTTCTCCTTTTTCCTGGCCCTGCACCTGCTAAGAGAGGGAACCGCAAGTGCCATCAGATAATCACTGAAATATGCCAAGACCAGTCCCTAAGCACAAAAGGACCAACAGTCCAACTTACCCATCAACAACGAAAGGCTGTGAGGCCTCAGAACATTCCAAATATAGGGAGGGTTAAACGTAGTGGGAATAAAGCACTATTTAGTTATGATACTTTTAATTCAAATATTTATTTACTGGTTCCTTCAAAATGATATATTTAAATGATGTATAATCATACATGATATAAGTCAGGTTATAAAACAGGTATAATAGATGGACGTGTGGTACTTGAAAGATTGCCTTTGTCTGTCTTTATGTCTGTCTACCCTGTAACAGAGCACACTGCCCGACACCCTCAATGCCTTCTGTCTCGTTGACCCTCGTACAGTATGTCTGTCTCCAATGTAGCGACTGTATGGAGCGATTTGTCTGACGAAAAACAAGTGATTCTCCAGAACTCACGCATGTGTAAGAATGAGCATGTGAATGTCTGATCTGAGCTCAGAGTGTGTGTTTGTGAACCTGTTGACCTCCTGTGTTGCCTGTTTTCCTGCAAATGTAATTATAGAAAGCTGCCACAAAGCAAAGAGTGTCACACAAAAAGTCTGGGGGGAGGAGTTGTTCATATTCTGGTTGGACTTTGGAGATTTTTCCTAAGTGTCTTTTACTTCGGGGAGTCTGCATCTTGTACTTTATGGTTATATCTGTTTACTTTTGTGTTACTACTAACATTCCAGATAGGCCTACAATGGGTGTGAGAGTTGCATGATAGAAGAGGAAAGACCTAACCACATCTTTTTCTTAAAACAAAAAAATATATAATCCTTGACAACATCACTCAATATGTATGAAAAACACCCACCCTACACCCCACCCCTAATGATCCACCACCACCCAAGATCCCTGTTGATCCAGCTGCAGGTGCTGTGACACTTATCAAGAATTCAGACCTCGTTTAAAAAGGGCTGCAGACCCAGAACGCACCAGGTCTGGGTCTGACATTTAAAAGAGGGCCTACAGTTCAGAGTGAAGATTTAAGCACAGGGTCATTGCTGCACCCAAAATAACTTATGATAATGTTTTCTTATCGTATCATTTAGTGGAATATTTTAAATTATTTAAATTATTTATTATATTTGACTCTGCCAATTTCACATGCAACTAACTTTTTTGAACAGTCCAGCATGTCTCTTCATTCAATATCTATTGTTAAAAAAAAAAAGAAAAGTTTGATTGGTTTCTTCATCTAAAAAGGCATTTATATGCTTTTCAGGGACAACGAAGTGTCAGGCCAAGTAAATAATGTTGATCCTTAGGATGACAGGGTGTTGTTTTTTCCTTCTTATTTCAACCAACCGATGAGGGCCTCTCCCCCTGCAAAGCACTTGACAGTATCCAAGTACTTCAACAGGCCCACTCAACAAGGTGTAAGAACTGAACTCTATGCATCGAAATCTATAAAAAAAAAAAAAAAATCTATGTAGATGAGTCATTTTTGAAACAGTCTTATGATGTTTACATTGTGGATTCCTCTTCTTATATCAGCACAAGTGTTTGTCTGATATGTTGTAAATGCTGTCTCTATCGTAACGGGCCAAATATCACAGCTTTAGTCGAGACTGAAATTGATTTGCGCGGCTTCTCGGAGGGATAGAAAGAGCCGAACGTCGTGGGCGTTGTAAATAGTTCGGATGTAACGAACACATGTCAGACTCTGTGATGTGAAGCTCGCTGCTCTTTTGTAGACTACTTTTGCTCTGAGTGACGGGGCAGTCAGGAAGGATGTGTGCGGGTGCCCATCTGGATATGTAGCTATTATTGAGGGATAATGAAGGCTGTGTACACACCAGAGATGCACAACTAATGTGCACAAAAAATGATCTAGTGCGATAAATTAGAGGCCATTTAAAGACAGGGGACTCATTCTCAAAATTAAAGCTTAACATGTTGGGTCACTCTGGTTTGTACATTGTCTTTTTATTCAAAGGGAACCTCTGCACGGTATTTTAATAACAGGAACACAACTATCACATAGCTGGAAATGCCACGAAAAAAAATGTGTTTATTGCTGTCGACAATGATACTCAAGTCGAAGGGAATCCTTCCTCCTTCTCAGTTAGCGTGTTTGGAGTATGGGGCTGGCGTGTGGGTCTGGAAACGCACAGTCAAAGTTAAGGAGGACAGATGTAGAAGCACAATGAAAAGCACACCGACACAAGTGGACAGACATGCATGTACGGCTCTGTCCAGCTGACCAGGCCACAAGGACATCTGCACAGTGACGCCGGTCCTGTACTTCCAGACATGGTGCATGATAGGAACAATAAAACATAAAGAATAAAAATGTTACTGTGCCAGCACGCATAATTATTTGATGTTATTTGCCAATTGTTGTCTCATTTGTTTTGATATTTCATTATTGTTTTCTATTTTTCAAATGTTTGTGAATATATAAATATGTATTACTGATGATGTGTAGTGGTACAAAGTACTCGCATGGGAATTTTTTTATACAAAGATGTTTCTAATTTTTTTTTTTTTTTTTTTATTCTGGTTGTTTTTATTGGGGGCTGAGGTTACAGGGACTGCAGTCTTATTGTGTTCCTGCTTCCAATAAAATATGGAAAAAAAATAAAAAAGGGTCATTGCGTGTCTCCAAACTATGTCACTACAGAGAACATCTGGGCGATCTTTTTACCGAGAAGCTCGTCAGTGAGCTACCTGAGATATGAATATTTGACAGTCTCTCTGGAGTATTTAGCCTAATCCAATAAGAGGTTAGTTACATGCAGAGTTTATTTGAAATAGCTACAAGGCCATTAAGTTTCAAAGAAATGTTAGGCTCTGCGTAGAAAGGAGATCTTGAGGCAGTCTGGGATGACTAACTGCTCAGCATGGAGGACGGGCGGAGGCAGGTACGGAAAAGTGACTGGAAACACTCTCCTCACATCCATCAGGAGATGTGAAGGCTGGCTGTCAGAGCGGCTTTTGAGAATCCCCTGGAAGAGCACAGATAACAGACGTAAGACACACTTTCAAAGAAAATCTAGTATTAACACATCAGGCCTCACAGCACCTGGACGGTACGGATGAAATTCAGGGTGACTCTTTCATCGAGGTCACTGTGGGGAGTGTAGAGGGTCAGAATCTTCACGATCTGTTGACCAAAAAAAAAAACAAAGAGCAGCAGGAGGTTTAAAGTGTTGCATCAATGTGCACAATAATGTTTGTTTCCTCTCAAAGACAAATAGGGAAAGATGGCCCACCTGCTGGCTGGACAGGGCCGTGCAGGCCTGGCACAGGGCGTGTGCGTCTGCCTCGGTCTTTTTCCCGGCCTGCAGCAGCTGAACCGTCTGGATGAGGGGCTCCAGTGAGGCTGCAGCACCCCCTGCCTGAAGACCCCGGCTACGCAGCCACTCCTCAAGCAGGCTCACATTGTAGCTTTAATGAAAAGAGACAAGGCTGATAAGAGAAACAACCCAGTATCAAAAGAAAAATCAACAAAAAAGAATGCCCACCATCATGCTGTGTTCAAACTATATCCATAAGCCGAGTTTGATCTGACAAACAGTAGGAAAGATACAGGAGCCACAGACACAGAAATGCTCCTTTTTTTAACCAACATTTAAGGTTGGGCAATGGTGAAAAAAAATGACAAGTGTAACTTGATCAAGATTTGTATGCTGTACCGTATTTGCATGCCACGGCTCCAGCAACACATGTCCTTCCTCAACAGCAGGCTGTTGAGAGCAGAGGCCGCAATGAGAAAGGTGAGCTGGTGGAAGACCTGCTCCACCAGTGACTGCGGCAGAGCCTGATGGGATAGGGAGGCGTGAAGTGCTCCCAGCTCCCTCAGCACGGACGCCATGGTGGGAACGTCGCCTCCCACGGTCCTGGGGTCTGAGCCCGCTCGCTTCCTGGAGCCTCCCAGCTTTGCCCCAGACAGACCTGGGATGGTCTCGCTTTCCAGCAGGGCAGGGACTGAGGGAGAAGGGAGGAAGAGGAGGGATGAGAGGAGCACTTAAAGGGAGATGGTCAGTATCCTATTAATCAAAGTGGTACCTATGATGTTTTGTAGACGTGTCTCAGTGATAGAGAGGAGCTGCTGATAGGCCTGGATACTGAGGTCATTCAGGGTGCGGACCAAGTCACTCAACTCAGCTGTTAGTGGTACCAGGTCTTCGGAATCAAGTGTCTTAACATAGTTGAAAGTGGTGAAAATTTCTGATGAATATGCGCTACAGTACAATACATAAAACTTAACTTAATTATTCATGTTTTATCACTTTCATTTATCAGACAGCTCTGCAGGTTTCGAAAAAAGGTTGCCCAAAAAAGGTTATACTATAGTATGTCGCCCAAAAAAGGTCATACTATACTATGTCGCCCAAAAAAGGTCATACTATACTATGTCGCCCAAAAAAGGTCATACTATAGTATGTCGCCCAAAAAAGGTCATACTATAGTATGTCGCCCAAAAAAGGTCATACTATAGTATGTCGCCCAAAAAAGGTCATACTATAGTATGTGTGTCAAAAAAGGTCATATTATAATATGTGTGTCAAAAAAGGTCATACTATAGTATGTCGCCTAAAAAAGGTCATTCTATGGCAGGGGTAGGGAACCATGGTCCTCGAGAGCCACAGTGGGTGCAGGTTTTTGTTCCTATTCTTCTATTCATCCATTAGAGCTCTTGCTGAGGACGTTCATTAGTAGAATCAGGTGTGTTACTGCTTCATTGGAACAAAATCCTGCACCTACGCGGCCTTCAAGGACCAGGGTTCCCTAGCCATGTTGCAAATGATTATGTAAATTTGGTTAGTGCTTCATTTTTCAGGAAAATTAGGGTATTTTGTAGTTCGGACGTGTCTTTTTATGAATTAAGAAAGTCATGGTACAAAGTACCAATCTACTTTGCGAAATTGTGTTTTAGCAATCGGAAAAAACTGTGATAAACTAAACTAGACTAAACTAAGTGTTTCTAGTCTTTGTACAGGATTAAATCTTAAGAGCTGCTTTTCACAGCATTTTACAGGAACTAAGAAATCATTTGTAAATACTAGACAAATGTTTGTCCTGCCTGTTTTGGGGAGTGCTGACTCAACAGGTCATGCAGCAGCCACGCATTCTTCAGCCACAGAGTTGTCATACCTACATCACTGCTATGTTTCTGCAGGGACATGGAAGAAGAGAAAAGGTTAGACTGTCACTTGAAGATCAACACTAAAACGAAAAATAAAACAAGGGATGGGTTCTGGTGGTTTGCTTTCCCCTGAGAGGACAATGACAATCAACCTTCAGGAAGTGAACTGCCCTCATACATAAAAGCTCAACCGTATGGCAGGTTTAAACTCCAGGTTACCTTTAAAGCTGCCTTCATGGCACTGACAGCTCCGCTACAGAGGGAGCGTGCGCGGGCTTGATCCCCGCTGCAGTCAGCCTGACGGACGCACAGGAAGATTACGTTGGCCGCCAGGCCAGGGGGCAGAGACAGGGCGGTGTCGACGCGGACGTCTGCACCACGGACAAAGAGAGCAGAGATGGCATTGTTCAGCTGCAGAGAACTTCGTTACAGTCAGAGTTTGTTCTTGCGAATCACAGTTAGTGCTGTAAGTAGTCTGTAGTTTTTTTGATAAGATCTCCTCATCCCAGGATTTCAAAAGTCAACAAAAAAAATAAAAAAAACAAAAACAATACAATTAATGCATTAAAAGGTTCTGTACTACTTGGTACAACTTTGCCTTGTCCCAGTAAAATTCTTTGATAGTATGCGAACAACATGGCGGTCGATGACGATAAGCAACGTCTGCAGGGATGAGTCTCACCTGTGATAAGGTTCTTGATGAGCTTGTTTTCATCTCTTTTTCTACATTCAAGCAAACCAGTGACCGTTGCAGGCTTTTGTTGGGTTGGACATGAGCCTTCTGTGGTAAAGGCTGAAGGGAGGAAAACAAACACAAACACTAATGTGCATATTTCATAAATAAGTTCGCCAAAAGTTCTGAGGTTTTCACAAACTTGCCTCATGGGTGTTCTGATGAAAATCTCACCTTGCATGAGGAGTCGCCTGAGCGTGACAGTGTTCCTCAGTTCCTTCAGCTCTACCCTCAGCCGCGCACACTCCTGCTCTCTGGCTTCAAGCAGTTCCTGCAGCTCCTTTACACACAAACATGAGACACACAAACATTGAGATTTATATACATGTTGTATGAGAAAACCTTATCTACAACACTAAACAAAGCATTTTTATCTGTAGCAAATCACAATGTTACAGTATCAATTTACATTGTCAATATTTATATCATCAATACATTAAGAAAATAGCTTAATATAATGTTACTAGTAAGACTACAATCATTTGTTTAATTATTTGATTGGGATGTTCTTTAATGATTCTCAGTGAGATTTCTAAGGTTTTTGTGGACAAATAATTGATCTTCGAATTCTTTTCTTATTAATCATTGAACTTGCATTGCAGATAGTTTTATATTTTTTTTTTCCTGATTTGGATCAGTTTGGACTAGTTTTAATTGTTTAAATAAAGTATATGTATATAAAAAACAAACATGTTAGATTTTTTTGTTGCAATATTTTCAGTTATATTTGCTCTGCAGCAGTGACATAATTGCTGACACTAATGTAGTGACCTCCCATGTTGTAGATCTCTGTTTATACCAGGTGCATGACCCCTTGTTGCAGAGATATTCCATTTTTATTGTTATTTATAGCAGGAGAACTGAAAAATAGATGTGGGGCTTTTGATACGGTCAGGATTAAGGGTTTTATTAAAATATGTGAGAACGATTTGAATAAAGACCATTAGAACCTATTTAGTCAAACTTTTGCACTAACAGTCTTTTGCACTGATGCAACATGGAAGCTTTAAAAAGTCGATACCTGTGCAGCAGAAGAGGAAGAACCAGAGGTTTCCTGACTGAGGCACCTCTGCGCTTCCAGTTCCTCCTTCTGCTGACCACGCTGATTACGCAACTGGTTTTCCAGAAACCTGACAAAGACAGAGACATAGAGTTAACACACAAACTGTGAATCATATTTATTATTTATTTAAAAATGTGGCAAATCAACCTTTACATTCATCAATTATTGCTGTTCAATTACTACTATCAATATTTAAATAAATGGTTAGAAGAAAAACTTGATTCATAACACTAAAAAGATTAATGCAAACATTTGTGTTGATTTTTGCTGTGTAACCATCATATTTTGTTTTTTGAGTGCACATCGAGAAGCAAGTCGATGCACTGAGGGCAATGAGCGGGCAAGCGGCGACAAACTGACTTGTTGGCCACTCGCACGGCGTCGTAGGCGTGTGCCAGGTCCTCTCCTCTCATCTTCACTGCCGGGTCCTTGGCAACGTCCATCCTCTCCATCAGCTGGTCCTGACAAACACAGCGTGACATTACGTTTCCGTTGAGCCTCGGCGATCACGAGGGAAACAATGCGAATGCTTGGTCTATATCAGGTAAAATGGGCCATTTAAGGTTTGGGGGCCCAGTCCCTCTGAGAGTTAGAACCAAAAAACTATGCATGATATTTGTCTTGATGACATCCACCAAAAGTAACACTGGTATATTAATATATTTTGGGAAAAATTATGTTTATCTTGATGGCCTAATTTACCTTAACCCACAAAGCTAAAATGGGCCGCTCACTGTGTCATTCACAAACATGTGTGTACAACATTTAGTTCAACAAAACATGTACATTGAGCATCATTTAAAATTAGTGCAACTTAAAGTAGTGCACTACTTTTAGAGTGTTTGTGTAATTTGGCTTATTACACATGACTGGGTGCTGTGAACAACTGATCTATTCTTGTTTTAATAGGAGCAGTATAAGTTTGTTCAGTGCATTTTAGATGTGATGTGGTTCTAAGCAATTGTGTTTTAACATTAAAATTTGACCCGAAACTGCTTTTGCAAAAAAAGGTGGGACAGCGGATGTTACGACATTTGTAGGATATAAATAAATTATATTTTAAGAAACAGCATATTTTGGTATTGTGTTATTGTCCCAAGCTAACCAGAAAGTGGTTCAATTTACCTGCTATCACCTGACTATGTATGTTTTTGAAAATGTTTGTGGATTGTCCCAAAAAGTGGAAACTTTTTTTTACTTATTTTACTTTTTACCATTGGCGTTTTGAAGCTCTGCACCGGCACTCTCGTCTCGCAGGGCGATGTCACGCTGACCCTGCGGACTTCCTCCGGAGACGGGAAGGCAGACGGGTAGGGTGACAGGGAGAGCGGGGTGAGTGACTGGGGTGACAGCGGAGTCGGGGACGGAGACAGAGTCTCCAAGCTCAAGCTGTGGCTGGAGTCTGTTCTCCTGTGACCACTGGTGCGCTGTTGTGAGGAGAGAGAAAAAACACTCTCAGCCACCAAAGTAGTTTTATATATATCGTAAGTACGTGAGCGTGTGTGGGTGTATTGAACCTCAGTGAGCAGACTCATCTCCCGGAGGTTGTCGTATCTCTGCTCCAGTCGGGTGAACTCCCTCAGGAGACCCTGGTACTTCCTCCTCTCCTCATCCAGCTCCGCCCTCAGAGCTGCACTTGCCTGAGACACAGCCTGCTGCATGCGCTCTGCTTGCAAAGGGAAAGGAAAAAAGCGGTTTAAAACAGAGAGAGAGAAAAAGAATGAGGGAGAGGGATGACCTCTGAAATAATGCAGACTCCAGGATGTGAGTGGCACGTGGACCTGCCTTCTTTTATTTTTTCTTGTTCAAGCAAGCGGGCAGCGAGCTCCTCTCTGTCTCCCCTGTAAGTGTTTGCTTCTTTCTGCAGGGCTTCCACTTCCTTGAAGAGTTAGGGGGAAGCAACAATCAAACAATAGACTCTACAGGATAAAGATGACCTGGATGACTGAGAACCTTCATGGGCATCAAACAATAGACTGAAATGTGTCGGGTAACTGCCGGGCTTGACGGGCCTACTTGTGTGAGTTGAAGGATCTCCTGGGCAGCCTTCTCCTCAGCTCTCCTCCTCTCATCCGCCTCCTTCTCGCTGATGACGAGGCAGGGTGGGGGCTTCTCCCGTTTCTCGCTCTCTAGTTTCTGTATTGTCGCCCTCAGAGCCGCCAGCTCTACGGTGGTGGCCTCTCTCTCCGCGTGCAGCGTCTCCCTCAAAATACTGCTCTCCCTGGCCTGGACAGACAGACAAGATCCGGTCAATATGAGGCGCTTTGTGTTTTAAGCCTCACACACAAGCCCTTGCCTCACCTCCTGGTCTGCTCTCAGCTGCAGCTGCATCAGTTTGACTTCCATGCCCTTGTTGAGCTCCCTGTACTTCTCCACTGAGCGGGCTTCTTTCTTTAGCTGCAGCAGTTCTCTTCTGGCAGCCTTGCGGCGCACACAACACTGCATGAACACCACCGCTGCACGCACTCGCCGGTACGCCCGCCTCGCAAACCACCCACGCACCCTCGCCTGCAGCATCACGGCGGCCCGCTCTGCCACCAGCTGAAGGGAAGAGGTCAAGGTTTCAGATTAAAACAGCAATTTCAGGAAAAAAAAGTGGGTATAAAAAACGCAAACCGTAAATGGGCAGGTGGAGGTTGTATGTGGTCAGAACACTGACCAGTCTGTATCTGCGGCGGGTCAGCGCACCCCGGGTGAAGGCCTGGATGGTGATGGTGGCCTGTCGAATCATGAGGAACAACTCTCTCACTACGATCATGCGATAGGTCTTCTGGATCACTAAAGCAGCCTTGGTGTGACACAGCTTCAAGGCCAGACTGTAAAAAAGGGTTTGAAAAGAAAAAAAAAAAAGGGTAAAAAAAAATGTTTTAATAAAGTTCTCCTGAGCGCCCTAAGCCCCTCTTATTACACATGATGCATACCTGATGTTGCTATAATAAGGATTTTGTCAGTGATTGACATTGTGCAGGTTTTAGTTACATAAGCCAAGGGAAATAAAATGAAGGAGCTACTTTTAACATGATACAACCTGTGTAGCCAGACACTCACACACACACACACACACACACACACACAGACACACAGACACACAGACACACACACACAGACACACAGACACACAGACACACAGACACACACACACACAGACACACACACACACACCGTCTGGCCAGAGCTCCTCTGCAGTATCTCTGTATGGTGACCGTTGCCCAGCGGATCCTGGAGTATCTGATCCGCGCCAGCCATCCTTTGACACCACTCTGGATGATCACAGCAGCCACTCGCAACCTCTCGGCTCGCAGCCTCTCCAGAAGAGCCACTTGGCCGGCCCGAAAAAACACTTTGGTCTTCCCAAAGCAGTACTGGTCTGGGTCAGGGATGAGCTGAGGGATGGCCTGGCGGCACAACGTCATGGCCTGCTCTTGGCTCTGAGGCCCTCGGAGCAGAACACGGTACCGGCTGAAGAACTCCTCGTATGTCCACCTGGAAGCACAGGCTGGGTTCAGAAATAGCTCCCAAAAAGCTTATGCTGCCTTTTTTTTTGTTAGGATCTAAACTGAACTTTTCCACTTCATTTTATGTAATTTACCTGCAGAAATGAAAATAGAGAAATGAATTCCAACTTTTACATGTTGCATGCATTGAATGGGACAAAAGCTGCTTAAAATGTAGAATATAAATATAAGACTTTATGCATATAAGGTAAAATCTGGTTTGGTAAAACCCTGCTCCATGTGTCTCTATTCATTACACAGAAGAGAAGAATAGCACTGAATGCAGCTACTGCTGTTTATGACTGTCTTTTCTGATCAGACTAAGCTATTATAATGACTGAGAGCTTTGTAAAAAAAAAAATAAGACTAATGTCAAGTAGGTACCTGGACGGATAACCTGCTGCACTGATTCGAATAGTCTCCAACACTCCACAGGCTCTCAGCTGCTGGACTGTCCTCTTTGGGTCAAACCTAGCAAGTAAATGCTGTGAGGTTTCTGTGTGCACTCATTGAAAACAAACACATTTTAGTTCTGTGATATGAAGTCTCACATGAATGGCTCTTTGAGGTCATTGGGTTTAATACAGCGCACATAGTGGGGAGTGGTGCTGTTGAGCGTGTCCATCAGCAGCTGTAAGGACTGACGGAACTGAAAAGAAAACATAATGTTATGGAGTCCAAGCGCAGAGGAGTAGCACAGCGTGATGTAAGCCATCAGCGAATGAAAAGTGAAAGTTCACCTGGAAGCCCACAGTCAGTTTGTGGGCTCTTTTCCCAGAGCGGATGCTTCCATTGGCCACAGTGATGTTTTCCTCCTGCTGGAATAACTCAGCCACCAGTTCAGACTGACAAATGCATGCATGCACACTCAGGGAAACCAGATATAGATACACTTCACATGAAAATTAGTGTATGAGCTGTGGTACCTGACTCATATGTACCTGACTTGCTTTCAGAATGTTAATTAGCTCCTCAAAGACTGTGTCTCGATTCTTGTCTAAACAGCCGTCACATTCATACTGCACCTGATGTAAATAATGAAAGAAAACAAAGAGAAATGTGTCAGTTTAAACCTCATATTTTCAGGTATCTCATCATCAGATATTTGTGTGAAATGCCAGACTCACAAAGGCTCCCTCCCCCAATGTAGTTGGAATGTCAGAAGGCTAAACTTTCAGAGGGAGTGATAAACATAATTTCCCAATTACCGGTAACCTATAAACCCGTTCTTCTTAGTCCCATCTTGGGCCTCTACCCTGTACATGGGTATTTTAGTGTCTGAGCGTCATGTACTGGAAAAAAATGACATTCCCCCACAGTCATTATTTTAAAGAACCTGGCATTAAGGGGAGCTGATGTATCGTCTTAGGCATAGGCCTGAAAAAAAAAAAAAAACTTTTTACTGTATGTAGAAAACACAAATTGGCGACATACCCTTCAATCTTCACCTCCCTCCTAACATTATGGGAGGGAACACTTGATCATTCTTAATTATTTTGTAAATTTAAATACTTTCTCAATCACTAATCTACACTACCGGTAAAAAAATGTAGGGTCACTAAGAAATGTCCTTATTTTTAAAAGAAAAGCAATGTTTTTTCAATGAAGATAACATTAAATTAATCATATATAAACTCATCTGGGTGACCCAAACTTTTGAATGATAGTGTACCTGCTATTAAAACATAACACTGCAAATATAATCACCTGTATATCTCGCACTATACTGAAAAAAAAAAAAAGAGTCTTGAGCTTCTTGACGCACCGTGTCAGCAAAGTGCAGTACGATGAAGGCGCTGTTGGACATGCGTGGTTTACGGAAGTGAGGGTGGGGCTTGCTGGTGAGGTGCTGGTCGTACAGTTTCTTCGCCCAGCTCTCGTCCGAACCTTTGGGCATCTGATCATTCAAACATGCATAATTACCAAATCTCGTTCTGTGCTTTTCCAAAAGAACCAACAGTACACAGTTGCTTCTTGTCAAGCAGCAAGTGAGCACAAACAATGTTTGGAAACAGCGTGACTAACCCTGCACTCCTCATCCAGCAAATCAAACAGGCCCAGTTGTCCCTCTATGAGATGTATACACTCCTGATTGTCACTGAACTCGATCCTGCTCCAGGCCAGCTCCTCCCGGACATACTCCTCCTGCTCCAAGTGGAACACATGCTGCAGGGAAGCACATCAGATTTCAGCAGAATTAACAAAGTTAATTAACTTCTTAAAACATTACATGATTTCAAAAGTGAAAGAGTATGCAGTAAAATCTTCATTAAACCGTTGCTTTTTTTAACACTTTTCATGGGTTTAATTTGAAGTTTTGATATCTCTAACAATATATATTTGTTGTTTTAAGTCCCAAAACTCATCTCAATATAGTTTTACATCTCCTTTCTCAAGCTCTTCTCTGTTCAGCTGAATTTGTGCACTTTGAAGTTGTTGTACATGTAAACGCATAGGATAGTGAGAAACGCAATTTCGATTCCTTTGTATGTCAAGTACATGTGTTGTTTCTGTTTCTTTGTGGATTAAGCATTTCGAAACGTGGGACAGTAATTATATACACTACCGTTCAAATGTTTGGGGTCACTTAAAATTGTCTTCATTTTTGAAAGCACTGTTTTTTTTAAGGAAAATTAAATAAATTATTCAAAAATCGATACATTGTTAATGTGGTAAATGACTATTCTCGTCACAAATGTCTGGTTTTATAATGCAACATCTATATAGGTGTGTAAAAGCCCATTTCAAGCCCCCAACACTCCAGTGTTCTAATAGTACATTGTGTTGCATTAAAAGCTAATGGATGATTAGAAAAACCTTTAGTAATCATGTTAGCACAGCTAAAAAACAGTTTAGCTGGTTAGATCGAGCATTCTTTGATGAAAGCATAGTATAAATGAGAAAATTCTATTTCAATTAAAAAATCGTTATTTGTAACCATGTCAATGTCTTTACTATATTTTAAAACTCATTTCATAAATAACTACTTTGACCAGTAGTGTAACAGACCAACTTTCTTATTATCAAAACTATTTTTAGAATCTCACTTTCTATGATACAGGACCTTTAATCTGCACAGTTGAAAACAATATGGACAACTGTGACACTAAATATCATTGCTACTGGCATGTTCAAGTACAGAGACTGACCGGGGGGCAGGACGACGTTTGACATGACTCACCCTGTTGAATTGCTGCTGCAGTTTTTCATTCGCATAATTTATACAGAACTGCTCAAAACTGTTCCGGTCAAAAGTCTCAAACCTGCCAAAAAGAGAGGGAGGACCTGTCAGTACAGCTTGAAGGCATTTTATCCACCATGACCAAGCTACGGTCCATTTACTCACCCATAGATATCCAGCACACCTATGAAGGATTTGGCCTGTCCCCTCTGGGTTCGCAGAGCAGAGTTGAGCCTCTGGACGGTCCATGTGAAGAGCTGCCCGTAGATGTGCTTCGCCAGTGCATCTCTGGCTTCTACGGCTTGCTGCCCGGACATGGGTTTGACCAACATCTCTCCCCCTACAGTCAGCCTGCGATGGCACAGCCAGTGGGCCATCTGTGGGCCCTCCACCCCTAACAGCTTGGAGAACACAGCCAGGGAGCGATCGTCTGCCTGAGAAAAAAGGACAAAGGACTTCTGGATACTAAAACACTACAGAGGAGGGGAAAAAAAATGAATAATTAAATACATTTCTTACATCAATATAACTCCGATCAGAACCTCTCCCACTGGCTTGGATATTGACATTCCCCAGATGCAGAACAGCTGCCAGGATCCTGAAGAGCTCCATCTGTTGGTCTGGCTGCACACCTGCAACACACAGTTAATAACATGGATCTGATTATTAAAATGATTCAGATTATCTCTAACACTAACCCCAAACTGGATGTGTGAATTTCTTTTATACTTGTAGTTTATATTTGAACTATAAACTTCAACAATGTCAAAAAGGTGCTGCTGCAGGATAGAGTTGGGATATGTAAGTGTATACATACGAATAACCCTCACTGTAGTCACTCTGTCACTTTTTCACTGGTCACTTTTTTTCTCTTCACACACACCCCGCACCTTAAGTGTGCTTTAGCTATGTATGTGTACATGTGGGTATGTGCGTGGATATGTATGTCCATATATATATATGCAAATATGTGTGTATGTGTATGTATGTAGGTATGAACGTGCATGTATGTATGTATATATGCCTTGCTTATGCATACTTTTTTTCCCTTACTATTTATTAGCATTTTCTCTCCATTCTATGTCGATAATGCATACTGTGTATGCGGATCAACAAATTCTGCGAATTTGTACATTGTGTTGTGTGTTTTTTTATTTTTATTTTTTTTTATAGTTTTTTTATCTTCTTCAACTTTATTTTTATTTTTCTTTATCTGTAACGCTGCAGTAACACACAAATTTCCCCGTTGTGGGATCAATAAAGTTTTATCTTATCTTATCTTATCTTATACAATTTAAACATTTTTATGGAAATAATTATTTTATGGCATAGATGTAAATATTCATATTATTTTAGATATTCATTCAAAGCCTTTTGCACAAAAAAATGATACACAACATTGTGCGGTGTGCACGCTCAGAAAGCTGAGTTTGATCCAACAGATAGTCAGACAGAACTTTCCTTATAGATAGATTCATGTGTGTGTATTTCTCTACCCAGAATTATGAGAGCGTTGCGAGTGCGCTCCAGGTCCAACACATCATCAGAACCAGGACTCTGCATCTCTCCTCCCTGATTGGTGTAGCGGAAATGTTCAGGAGCATCTGCAGGGTGGAAGACACAAAACACATTCAGACACTGCCTGACATGAATGGCACAAATTATCTTGATTATACAGTTTGCGGGATATTATGGACTTATTGTGGAGTCTTTAGAGAGACATGTGATTAAGTCTCACCCAATTTCAGCGATCTCATTTCAGGCAGCTCCCTGCAGGCACACAGCTGGTAGAAGATGTGGTAGTTTCTCTCTGCTGAAGCCTTACAAACAGGAAAAGATATGGTATGAACATTCATGGTGCTCTAGTCCGTCTGTTGCGTTTCTACGCTGAGGAGGAATTTACCTGAAAGACCACCCTTGACTTTTCCAGCAGATATGTCCTCATGTTTGCCGCGATGATGTCACCTTTTCTGCCAAAGCAGATCTCGATGTACTTCCCGAAACGGCTGCTGTTGTCATTTCTCGTGGTTTTAGCATTTCCAATAGACTGCGGGCAAAAGCAGAGAGGGTGTGCTCTGTTAAGTTCCTGCAGCAAGGAAACTTATTCCTCACAAAACAACTGTTGGTCCAACCATTACCTCCATGATAGGGTTGGAAGCCAGAACTCTCTCCTCCACGCTGGTCTGCTGCGCCGCTCCTCCAACCACAGCAAAGTATCGCATGGTGAATTTGGCCGAGACTGTTTTCCCAGAGCCAGACTCCCCGCTGATAATGATCGACTGGTTTCTCTCCTCCCTATACACACACACATAGAAATCCCATAAACAGTTATAATTTTAATGGGTGTATTCATTAAATTTTATTTCAAGTGGTTCAATGGTTTAGAAAAAGAATGATGAAAATAATAAAGTTCAATGCAAATACACTGCAAAAATGATATCAGGTAAAATATCTTGTTTTTAGTAGAATTAGTCCAATATAATACAGTAGTATTATCTTATTCTACTGGCAGATAATTTAGGTTATTTCAAGTATTTTTTATTTAATTGAGTCAATTCACTCTTGTTTAAGAAGATGTTAGTCTCGTTTTCTTAAAACCAAATTGCCAAAAAAAAAAAACATCATAAAATTAGGTTAATTATTGCCACCAGATTAAGATAATTCTACTCAATATTAAACTTAATGTACCAAGAACATATATTTACCTGTTAAGACTTCGGTTTTTGCATTGTAGCAAGAGTGAAAAAAACAAATATACCGACCAAAATTGAAGACGATGATGATCAAAAATTGCACACAAAATGTGTGACACACACACACACAGCATGAATGAAGAAGACATGTATATTTCCAATATTTAACCCACCTAGGCGGGTTTGCTGGGGGCTAGCGGCTAAGCTAGCGTTGCTAAGCCATCTACGCTAGCATACAACCAGCTAGCTGTCAAGCCTGAGCCGAACTACCAACCCACGAAGCCTCGCCTCTTGGTCTAGCACAACATTACACTCAATACATGTATCGTTATCGCAAATGGAGGCAGAGGAATAACCAAACATCCGACAACATAAGCAGAAGAAAGCAGAAGACTGAGAGGAAGGGAGAGAAGCCATAGTTAGCGCGGTTAGACGAGCTAGCGACCGGAAGATTCAGCGAAGAAAAATGCAAACAGGAGACAAATCAATGAGTTCTTGGAACCTAGCGTAGGAATAACGTATGTTTGATAGATTAGCTCATTCATTAGATCATTTAAATTCAGAAATGAGAAAGGAGATCAAACAAACGGCAGCAACACGGATACGACACAACACAGAAGATTCAAAACCCGGAAATGACGCAACACGCTTACCGTAGGACGTAGGAGGAGGCGGAGTCTCGGTTTTGTTCTGCTCATTGTTTTTTTTTGTTGTTTTTTTTTACCATGGATGTATTATGAAACTTTTATCAAATTTCAGTCCTTATTATAATTCCATAATATTACTCCTTACTTTCACAGATATATCTATATCTATTACACATATGTAAAACTATAGTGTTATTACAGTGTTGTTTATCTCATTATTTTTTTTCTTATTATTTTGTAGGGTGCTCCCTATATGCTCTACAGCCATGTGATAACAACTTAACATGTCTCCCTGTGGCGTTGAAGGCCTGCCACCCGCTGCAAGCTCCCATCTGTTATCGGCTGTGCACGTCAATTTCTCTGCATCAGCATAAAAATCAATAATCTCTCTGTTTATTGTTTCTTTGATATAAAGAATCCCAGCATATCACAATTGTTTGCATTTTACACCTTCTCTAGCCCATATGATTATTCTTCCTTTTTATCAGATAGAATTCATCTGAGCAATTCAGCAAATTAGGTTAACCCGTTTTCAATTATTCAATTTTTATTTCAAATATACATTTAAAAAAAAGGTTTAAAATAAGAAAAATGAAACTATTAAAATTGTGCAGTGCAAATACACTGCAAAACTGATATCAGGTAAACTATCCGGTTTTTGGTACAATTAGTCCAATATAATAGAGTAGAAGCACAGTTTAAAATTCTACTAGAAACGTGAACTTCAAAATATTGCTTTAAAAGCAGCAAATCGCTGTGTTTTTAGATATCTGTACAGTTTGAATCAATTTTTCTATTACAGTGTGTGCAGTTTGCCATAACGCGACCTCTGACCTGATCATAGTGCGGTAGGCCTCCTCAGCAACAGAAAAGATGTGAGGCTCCATGTCGGCCATGTCCTGACCGCTGTACGCGTCTATCACCTCCTCTCCATATATAGGCAGCTGGTCATAGGGATTGATCGCCACTAATACAATACCTGGAGGGACAGGAAAGTTATGGCAGCAGAAGAGTGTGGAGCTTTCTAAGATTTATCATAGATATAGAAATATCATGTCTTTTAAAAACAACTGTAACAAACCCAAATGAAGATAAGGGAGGTGATAATCATCCTGTTCATACTGACCTTCAGAAAAACTCCTGTTAACAATGAAAGTGATAGAGACAAATGCTCAAGCCTCCCTTTGAGCTAAGATGTATTTAAAGGCTTATCTGAAAATAATGAGGCTTCAGCAGTCTTGAGTTGAGTCAAATCAAGTGGATGTCTTCCACATCAAGTCTTTTTAGTAAACATTCTCTGATTGTGTCAGATTTTCTGCCTATAATGATAATGGATAGATTCCGCCTAGGAGACTGAATAAATGCTATATTCTATGTGACTAATTAGACATGATGTGCTAATTCTATACCAAGAGATATGTGTTGTTACCTAAAATTAATTATTAGATAAAAATAGCTCACATACACATCAGTAAATATCAGCAAAAAAAGTCAATATCTGCATTCCAACTTTAAACACACATCGTGATCAGATCTCTTAACGAGCAGAAGGAACAGAAGGAATGATTTCAGCTGTAAATACACAAGGCAGTGTTTTACGACAATTTGTGAACCTATGCCCTATTACAATGGCAGAAGTTGTAACTTCTACATTGTCAGTGCAAATCAACCAACTAAATATGAAAAGACTACCTATACTGAATATAAGAGTATTGCAATAAGGTGTTCATGTACAGTAATGTAAGTTCGTTTAAGTAATTGTCCAATTTTGCTGGGATTTAAGACTTAAAAGCTTGCATTTTAATGGCCAAACTAAATATATTTAAAACAAACAAAAAAACTTCAAATCAGAATAAGTTTTTGAAAACCCATCTGCACCATTTCAATGGAAGATAAAGTGTAACTACATATAAAACTGGATTTACACAGCATGGGTGTTGCCTCACTGGCTCAACCTTTAACCCTCTTGTGATACAGATACAGACACCTCCTATGAGCCAAATTTCATGAAAGGAGAAGCACATAGCCTCTGTTTGTTTCTGCCGGTTCCCATTAACTGTCACTACTTCTCTTCTAATGTCAAGCTCAAGGCCTGCAGGATGACGCTGGCCCATCACTTCATTTTCTGTGACCCCTCAAGAGCTTGCACAGACTTGCACGATTTATTGAGAGATAAGAAAGCGAATAAATGTTTAAACTTAACTTGTACAACTTCAGGGTGCGTTCAAGCACACCTCGTTAACTCTGAACAAAGGTTGTTTAAAACAATGCAAAACCATAGATTCCAACCCAATGATATAACTTTTTTCAGTCATTTCCACTATTTTGAATGGGCAATTATGTAATATGATAACATTTATCTGATATTTGCATTTGCATGCTCTTTGGGGGAAACCATCAGGCTAATTGTTAATGAAATTGAGTTTGATGCCTCTGACTTAAACGCTGCATCTCTGCCTCCTGTCGGCTCACCACAGTATGTGTAGATGCTGCTGTAGTCCAGAAATCGGACTCGCAGGTTGTGCAGGACAGCAGGCTCATGGAGGAAGCTGAGAGCGGTCAGGTCGTTCTCGCCTTCCAGGATGTCGGGGTTCCCCAGCGGCGGCAGATCAGTGGCAGACGCCGCCGGGTAACACACCTCCTATCAACGGAGGAGGGAGTCAGACGTACAGGTTGCTGGGAGTTTAAATTCTTCTCAGACGGTGTTTCGTGATAACAGTGATGCTTGAGCATTCACAGCGATCTCTGAATAATGTAATGTCATTGCGTGTCTCACCTTCCCATTAGAAAGCTGTAGGAGAAGTTGTTTCTCTCCAGGACTGTAGTCCTGGAGGAGCTGGGCTGAAACCCAAACTGCATCAGGGTCAGGAATCCACACACACGCTCCCTAGGAACAGATTGAGTTTGGGTAGAGTACTGTTAACATTAAAAAAGACTGTTGTAAAAGACTATTCTAGCTGCAAATGTCTGTTTTTTTAATGCAATATCTCCATAGGTGTATAAAGGCCCATTTCCATTTCACTCCAGTGTTCTAATGGTACATTGTCTGTTAATTGCATTATTTCTAATCTTGTCAATGTCTCGACTATATATGTTTTACTATTATTATATAATGTTTGATTTCCTGTGTGGGGGCGCTCAGGTAGATGTCACACTGCCGGGCTCCACCCAGACCAGATATTTGTCACCCATCAGCATAAAAAGGCTCCTAAACAGTGTTAAAAATTAACACCGGTCATCCTACTTTAAACCACCCGCATGGATTATCCATTAGCAGTTGTCGAATTCTCACCAAATATTATACATTTCATAATATGTAAGATTAACATATATGTGAGTATTTCTTTAATACATTATTGATCCCCAAGCTTTGAAAAAATGAAGTGTGTATAGTATGAATCTGTTAACTGTAATTTAGCAGCTCAGAAAGACTCATGGCATCAGTAACATAAATTTCATGTACCTGGAAAGTCATACCTACATAATACCCCTCATACATCATTAGTAAAACCTCTCCCCTGATTCTACGGACCCACAAACCTGTGGAGAATCTTTAAAGAGGGCATCACTTTAAACCAAAAAAATAAAATCATAAACCAATTCAAATGGCTCCTACCTTGCTGTACAGCTCCAGTGTTGCCATCTTCATCACTCCAGAGGCACATGGTCTGAGGAGGTCATCGCCAGCAGCCGGTATCTCAGCTCATCGGCAGCTCTGTGTCCGGCTGACTGCGTTTTGCACTTTGTCCACTCTCACACTCACATGAGGCCTGTCAGGTTAATTGTTCATCTGCAGGACGCAGCCGGGATTGGACGGCCGGGTGTAAATGTGCAGAGTTGAATTCATTACTCTACAGGTTTATATGCATGTACATAAAGAGGGGGTGGTAAAAATTTAAAAAAAGAAAAGAAAACGCAAGAGCATCAGCGTTTAGTGATATACGGACTCATTTTAATAAGGAATACAATCAAATTCATTTCAGCAATCAGCCTGCTGATATTGAGAAGAGAATTTCATGATTTCAGCTGGACACATTATTTATTCACCACCAAACCTTGACAAACAGGGATAAAAAATACAAAGCCATTATTCCTCTGATAGTGACACAATGTTAAAACTAAATCTTTACTGTAATTTGCTTTGTTACCAGTTCTGTGCGAGGAGGCAGCATGTGTGTGCTAACAATGACACTATTATTTTTTTTTTTTTTGTGTATGTGTGTGTCATTCTTTTTAAAAAGAAACACAGACTGAAGCTATGAAGGAAACAAAGCCTTGGCACAGCAGCAGTGTTTCAGTAAGCACCTATAGAATGATGAGAATAGTTAAAAACAGTAATAGAATTGTACAACAGAAAGAAGTTTCAAGTCATTTTCTTTGCCATTGTGCTCAGCCCCGTCACGTGTACTTATTAGTTTCCTCATGTTTAGTTGTAGAACAGCAGGGCTCATATATAATTACTTACATTTAAATACAAAGCACACTTCAGTTACACAAATGACCCGAACCCCTCCCTCAAAATGACACGTCTCCTCTTTGGTCAATACTGAACACGACTCGCAGGACAACATCGCTGAGATTATTCCCTTGAAATTTCAACAATAAAAACTCAACTCTGTCCCCTCATACGGGTGTTACACGAGGTCAGAGCCACACCAGTAACATCAGCCGCTTTTTCCTAAACCACCGCAGGCTGCTTCAAATTTAAAACTCAATACAGTCTCAACAGTCTGTGTGTGTGTGTGTGTGTGTGTGTGTGTTGTGCATGCTGAAAAATACAAAACACTCATTTCCAATCCATCCCCCCAAAAAAAACTAATTTGCAGACACAAGGATTTGAGCCGATTGTCGCAAAAAAAAAAAAAAAAAAAACTAAAAGAACCTAAAAAAAAAAAAAAAATGCAAAACCATTCAAAGCCTTTTAGTAGAAAACGCACTTCTCGTCAAACACTGACTTTGACCCACTGTGGATACGTTGTTTTTAATATCAGAAAGTCCTTTTGACGTCGTTTCCTGTCCAGGGGACAATTTTTAAAATTTTATTTCCTGGTCAAAATGAATTTGGCCCCATCTGATTGGTGCTTAACTCGAGAGTCCCATCCAGCTGGGATAATGATGAATGGACGTGTGTTGAGACTCCAGGTGTTCGGGGGGGAAGCTGTTTTTTTTCTCTTTTTAGGTTTAGGTTTAAGTTGAACGCAGATACCAGAGGAGAGTTCTTCAGGGCTGGTCTGGTGTGGGGCTCCGAATGTTAATGGTCGTACGTGTGTGCACAGGTGTTGAACAAATACATCCGGACGTCACGAAAGCCTGAAAAGGAAAGAGAGTTGCCAGTGAATTCAAGAGTTCCTCATTGTTTTTCCTGCCTCGCGTTTTTCTCTGGAGCATCTGCACATCTCGCGATGTGTGGACCCACCTGTGCTATACGCTCTCCATGTCTTCGCTGCCGTTGCCTTCCTCCTTCAGGTCGTCGCCGTCGTTGGCGGCCTCCTCGACGTGGGCCAGCATGTCGGCCATCAGAGCCTCCTCCAGCCTTTTCCTCACACTGTACACCAGCTCCTCCTGTTTCCTACGCACAATGACATCGAAACAATTACGGTTAGAACGGCACGCGACAACAGAAAATGGTAGATTTTCAGTGAGCGAATTCCTGTAGGGACATGAAAAAATACCATGCTACTATATTAACCTGGCCCTATCCTCTTCTCCTTTGGACCTTGCCTTGCAGGTTTGAGCCCTCAGCATGACTACATGTTTTAATTATGTTATGAAAACTCATGGCCAGCCCGGGTCCACGCAGCCCTATTTCTCATTTCCTCCGTGTCTGTGACAATTATTTCTTCATTTATGTTATTCACCATTCAACACACACAGGCGGTGTCTAGTAGCTCATTCAGTACAACTGCA